>OX422211.1:143000161-143650786 GCA_949130495.1 Sambucus nigra
AGTCACTTGATTAGACGTTTATGCATTTTGTGTAGTTATATTTTATTCTTCTTCATGTTATCCTTTTATTATCCGTTATCTATTTGAGACAAAGGGTGAGAGAGTAAATAATTTCTATTAGTCTTTATTCTTTAATCATATTCATAATATTCTGTTTTATATGATTTATCATTTCTTTGATATCTTACACTTATTATTGTGAGTTGGGGTTTCAAGTTTTATACAGGAAATGGGTAATTGATGTATAGTTGAATCTTGTATTTTTATTTTTTAGGATTTTGAGAAAGGTAGATTAGTAATTGTTGTATATGACTTAGGATTTTTTTCTAAGAGTACCCATGATGTACACAAAGGATTTTGTCACAAATATCTAAAGGGGGAGATCAAAACACCCTAAATATTTGACTTACTTGAGTCTATATTATTTAGGTATTTCAACTATTTTGGATATTATGTCAAAATATATTTTTAAGCCGAGACCACTCTATGGTACGTCGTGCAATAATACTCAACGATCCAATACGCCTCGATTCTACTCAAAGTACATATCTGAGTAAAGGTATAACACGAAGTGGATGCACATCACACATATTTTACCTTAACACATATTTAGGCACTCAATCATTGTATATTTGATTGTGCACTTAAAATAATTTTTCTAAAAATAACATTGGAATAAGTTTTGTTTAGATTTGACCGTTAGCCTCTTTAATGTCCACCTGTCCTATTTGTACAATTAGATTAAAATATATTTGTTTAAGACATTTTGGTTTTTAAGGTTCAATTCATTTAAAATCTTTTGATCTTAGATCATTGGATCTTAGAGAACAACATATGATTCCATTTGGATTAAACAATTTAGATAAGTTAGGAACTTAGATCATCTGAAAGGCCTTACCTGTAGATTTTGTCCAGCTATCCGCTTGTGTGATTGGTTAGATAGTTTATATTTCCATGTAGGTATGGTTAATAGCCTTAAGTATCTTAGCTTTACAACCATAGGATTTATATCCGTTAGAGAGTTTGGTATAACAATCCAAGAACCAGTTTTAGTTTGTTGAAACAATTTAGGTTGTTATTTAACAGTTTTAGTTAGTTATAACTATCCTTTAAGAATCATTCTCAGCCTTAGATATTTTTAAGTTGATCTTAGCCATACATTATACTATGTTTCTATATTATTCTTTTCTCACACATATAAACCCCGTTATAGAGTTTATTAGGATTAATTGTAGTTCAACCATAATCTAGAGTGAGATAAACTTAGGGTTAGATATTTTAGAGAAAGAATATATTTTTCACAATTTTAGTGCGAAAGTTATAGAGAGAGTGATAATCTGAGAGAGAGAGAGAGAGAGAGAGAGAGAGTATTATTTTATTTCACACATTATTCAACTTTATTTTTACTCTTTGTATTTAGTTTGTGATTATAACTCTCAATGATGTTACATGACACACATTTTCTTATGAAGAGATTTATTGTATTCTTATGTTGTAGTAGATTGTTTTGTGCCTATATGTTTATATTTGTTTATCATAAAACTAAACTCTCTTAATTGTTTTAGATCCTAATTTTAATATTTATTTTTTATGATCTAATATTCTGATTTTTGTGCCATGTTGTATATATTTGTTAAAATCACATGTATCTCTAGATCTTGAATTCTTGTCGAATTTCTTATAGATATGTTTTCTCTTATGATTGTGATATATTATTTAACACAACTTTCGGATGTATCTTTTCGAAAATATTGAGAACACATTTTTGAGTGAATAAATTGTTTGTGTCTCCATTTTGAGTAATATATATTACTTAGAAAGAATGTTTTTAGGGTTTACATGTTGATATCATTATTATTCTTTCTTGAATATCGCATGTTGTCGTTTTATGTTTATATTAATAATTTCTCTAATGTTGTTAGTAGAAATATTTGTTTAGACATATGCATATTTATTTTTCTTTTCTTATAGTTATTGAAAATGTTTTTATGAAAAGAAAAATGTTTAAATCAATATTTTCAGATTTATGCTTGAATGATTATCTTCTTGAAATCTATGTAAATCAATTTTTTTGAAAATATGTTTTATATGTTTTTTCGATAACTTAATTTCTTGATAATCACAATATTGTGTCGTAAATGTATTTGTTTGGTAACTATTTGTGTTGTATATAAGTTCTTGCATGTTTTACATTTTAGAACATTTTCACTACACTACACATGTTGCACTTCAGTAAGACCACTGGTACTCTGAGTTGCATGGGGTAGTGTTAAGAACAAGGAGTGCGAAGAAATCAAGAGGGAAGTCTACATCTAAGAAATTTTTCAGTTTTACATCTCCATCAATTCTGAATTATCTTATTTGGTCTTTGTAGGTAGTTATCCTTTGCTTTCTTTGTACTTGTAACTCGTACATTTGATTTTATGTTTAGTGAGATTTTTTGTTTTACTCTGTAGAAGGAGTCGTGAATGTTTTCCCTAGGTTTGAGATTTTGCCACGTTAAAAAAATCACGCATCTTATTCTTCCTTGTCTCATTTCAATCTATGTGTGAATTGATATTAAAAATATTATACATGATTTATATGTTTGATTTAAAATAATTCATTATATTGGATATATTGAATTGCAGTATAATATAAATCAGATTGTTATTAATTTGACATTAGAATTAATAAGTTTTAATTGATTTAACTTTCGCATGTATTAAAATATAATTAAGTCGAATAAGAACGTTCGTTTTGTTTTGATTACATTTACGTTATCAGAAAAGCTTTCATGAAATCAGAGTATTGCGCGCATGTGAATTTTTTTCATGCGCATATGCATTTTTTCATCTAGCTAATGGTATGACCTTCGATCACAGAGTCTGCTCTCTTTGGTCCATGATACATTGTGGTCGTTCCTGGGTGCTTGCATCGAGCTAATGATCCATCCCATCGATGTCGATATGATGATACACCAACTTGTCCTAAGGAACTTCCTCAACATGGATCCATAAATGGTGTCATGAAATTGCAAAACATGATCGGGTAAGGGCAATCGATATGCCACTGGGCCTACTCTATCCGGTATCGTAAAGGGAACTATATATCGGGGACCCAACTTCCCCATGGATCTAAATCCAATAACACCATTCATTAGGGAGACCCTCAATAGAACCTGATCTCCAACTCAAAACTCCAGTTTATGCCTTCTCTTGTATGCGTGACTCTTCTCATGATCTTGCATTGTCTTCATTCATGCTCGAATGAGTGTTGCCTTATCGAAGGTGTCTCGAATAATGTTCGACCTAAACATTCGGTGCCCCCATGACTCCTGCAAACAACTCGACGAATGACATGGTTGCCTATACAATTCCTCTTATAGTGCCATGCCAATAGTTTGATTATAACTATTATTGTAGGAAAACTCCACAAGTGGTAAGTGTTGATCCTAACTGCCCTTGAGATCCAATATGCAAGCCTATGCATGTCCTCTAAAACCCGGTTCACTCGCTCAGACTAACCGTCTGTCTGAGGTTTAAATTTCATACTTATTTTTAGTTTCACCCCCATCACCTCTTAAAAACCCCTCCAGAATCAGGAGATGAAATTTTTGTCCATGTTGGACACAATATCTAATGGTACACATGAAGTCATACATTTAATCTGGTGTATTGCTCTACGATGTAATTTGTCTGCACTGAAAGGAATTGAGCTACCTTTATCAATCTTTTGATGATGACGCAAATAGAATCATGGTACCTCTGGGACCTCGATAACCCCATAATAAAATCCATAGAGATTCTCTCCCACTTCCACTTCAGAGTCTTTAACGGCTGCAACTCTCTAGTTGGTTGTTAGTTCTCTACATTTATAAGCTGACAAGTGGTACACTTGGTCACAATCTATGTCACACATTTCTTCATCCCGATACACTAGTATGATATCCTCATGAATTGCTACATCTTGTACCATCTGGTATGCACCGCATATCGTGAATTGTGCACCTCGACCAAAACTGCCCTCCATAATTCAGGATCCTTCGGCACTACCAAATGTCCCTGGAATCTCAATCATCCGTCTAAGACACTCGAGAACAAGATAAATCCACTAGCTAATAGCTCTTGTACCTTCTCCTCATAAAATTAATCCAAACCATTTGCTTGAATCACCCATAATACAATAGCAAGTGTAACAATCACAACTGTCAATAAGGCATATGTTAAATACGTCTATCGCATGGCACTCCATTGTAGTGCCCAAATGTCATATAAGTCTTCCTCATATTTTCCAATAATGCTAATAACATAACAGTATGCCTCCCACTTAATGCATCCGCTACCACATTCATTTTCCCTGGATGGTACTTAATTGAAATGTGGTAGTACTTCACCACCTCGAGCCATCTTTTATGACTCGTATTTAAATATCTCTGAGTAAATAAGTACATAAGACTCTTGTAATCAAAGATAATGTGAACTTCTCACCCAACATGCAGTGTCTCCAAATACAAAGGGAGAAGACCACCGCCACTAACTACAAATCGTGCATAGGATAGTTTCCCTTATGAGGCTTAAGATTATGTGAAGCATAAACAATAGGTTTTTCCTCCTGTATCATCACACCTCCTTTCCCATGGAGTGATGCATCCATGTATACCATATATTCAACGTTTCCCCGTGGAAATGCAAGTAAAAGTGCGGGTGTGAGCCTCTCCTTGGTCTCCTCAAATGCTTTCTGACATTCGTAACTCCATACAAATGGTATACCCTTTTGGGTGAGGTGATTCAGTGGACCGAAAATCTTTGACAATCCATGAATGAACCTACTATAGTACCCTGGCAAACCCAAGAAACTCCTAATCTCTGTAGGCATTGAAGGTTATCCCCAATACAAAACCGTAGATATCTTGCTAGAATCCACTAAAATCCTAACCTTGGATACTATAAGTCCAAAAAATTGCACCTTGCGGAACCAAAATCCATACTTAGAGAATTTAGCATACAGTTTTTTCTCCCTAAGCGTTTGCAAAGCCATCCTTAATTGTTGTGAATGTTACTCCTCTAAACATGAATAGATTAGGATATTGACAATAATCGCAATGATGAACTCATCCAAATATGGTCGAAACACCTAATTCATTAGGTCCATGAACACCATTGATGCATTGGTCAACCCAAATGGCATGACCCATAACTCATATGATCCATATCCCGTCAAGAAGGTCATCTTTGAAATATATGTCTTAGTAATATCCTCCTCCCAAATACATAACTGATGATATGCTGAGTGTGAATCAATTTAGAATAGAATGATGTGCCTCTCAACTGATCAAACAAGTCATTTACACGTGACAACGGATACTTATTCCTTATCATGTCACTATTCAACTCCTGATAATCTACACATAATCAGAACGATCATTCCTTCTTCTTTGTAAACAAAACTAGAGCTCCTCACGGAGATGTACTCCTTTGGATGAACCCATGGCTCAACAATTGCCAAATCTGCTCTTGAAGCTCACGTATATCTGATAGATACATCTAATATGGAAACCTAGTATTAATCTTGGTGCTCGGCGATGAATCAATACAAAAGTCTATCTCTAGTACCTCATAAAACACGTTCGTAGACTTCTGAAGTATTAATATCGAATCTAACGATACAGTGACCTCCTTAAATGAAGTCACATCTACATAATACAAGTGTGTACTAGACCTTCCATCGAGTCTAGCCATAGAAACTAAAAAACATCCCTTGCCATAAAAATGGCAACATATGACCTATCGCCAGTAGTCGTTATAAACGTAATACATATATATGCCAACAAGACCCATAATATAATGATCTCTTATCTAAAAATCAATAAAGCGATTGAAAATCAAGTATACTAAACAAACTTCCACATCTCTACAATCACGACATAAAACATCCCTTGCTCGTTGGGGTCTCTACACATAAATAAAACTCGATGCTAAAAATCTTTATATCTCATATTCATATTAAAAACACTACTAATGGAAAATGATAACTCCTTAGCATCTAAGTAAGACTCATATGCATGAGCCGTAAACATAACCGTAACCATCCCCTGGTGGGAACCCCAATAACACGGGCTTCTCAAAGGCAACTACTAACTAAGTGGCCTGACTCCCCACAAGCGTAATACTTTCCTCTAAAGGAACTATCGAAAAAGCGCCTTATTGGCAACCCTGTTGACATTGCCTCTACGATCGATACAGTAAAATCTATCCTCGTCGGCCCTGTTCTTATCGGTCTTAGATCCACTGGCCATCATAGATCGTATTATCTACTTTTGGAAACTTTTTCGACGTCTGATCCCCCTATGCGGTTCCTTATGGTAGTGATGTACTCCCTACTCAAGACAACACTTCACCATATCTAGTCCTATGGGTGTCTACTTTGTTCTTGGTTTTCACGATCCTTGGAAATCTATTCTTTAAATAGTAGTGACGTTCCTACCGATGTTGGAAGGTAACTTCCACGAACTGAGCTCAAGTGGTGAATAACGATTTACCCAATAACACATGCCAAACCCTTTGGGTAAGTTTTATGACAACTCAAAATGTCTTCTCGCACTCTAGCTGATAATGCAAATATCCTTTTCACTGTCATATCAATTTCTCACGGTGTAGAAAGATAAATATAGTTTAATTACTCTTCATACTAGATACCAAGCGATTGTCCTAACGACGTCTCAAAAAATTGCTTTTCATGTTATTATGGATGGTGAGTGGAAGAATTTCCCCTCAAACCATATGCTAAGCACATACTAAAGGTCTCATGACCAAAATACTTAACTCTCGACTAAAGTCAACCTCATACGTGAGACATCTCACAAAGGAAATTCATACAAGGAACACTCCCGATACACTTTGATCTATCCAAGTCGATCGTCTAGGACAATAGCACGAAAGCCCTTAATGGTCATCATTGTTGAGAACTACAAGTCCTGAACGATACAACTATAAGCTTAAAAGAACACTATATGGAAAAATGATGGACACACTTAAGATCCATAGGACAAGAGAAGCTGAAATGATTTGGTACTAACTGTGATACCTCATAAAATATAAACAAGATTGATCAGGTCTAATATAAATAATACAAGAATCTAAAAAAATTGAATATCATTTTAAGCATAACTGAGAAATAAAACTAAATAATAAAGGTAAAAACTCTATACAACCATAAGATTAAACCCATATAACCTTTAATACCATAACCATAGTAGTAATAAACTCCAACACTGAAAAGTACTACTATCTCAACATAAATAAAATATCCAATAGAATAACAACTAATATAAATCCAACACGACTGAATGTAAATGTAAAAAAAATGGTGAGAACACAGTCTCGACATCTACATCCTAGATGAGTATTAACTGAATAAGTGATAATGTAGATGAATCGGGGATGAGGCGGCAGGGGTGGCCTAGGTCCTAAAAAAATATAATCAACAACAACGCAAATAACAAGTCTATAAGGAGTAAGGATTTAACCGAATTTGGGATACAATAAATAACTACGCATATTCCTCCCATATTTGAGATTCTTGTAAGACATCTCAACCCAAACAACCTTCGACTTCACATGCGTCTAATCCCAAACCTTTGTTAGTGTAATATTTAATTATTTTCCATCTCTATTGAACAAAATTAATATTTCAATTAGTCTATACCAGATTACATCTCAAGTAAAAATATAAATTAAGAATATGAGCATCTCAAGTCTAATATCCATATAAGTACGATCCCGACCCGTACAAGAAATTAAAATAATATCCATATAAGTACGATCCCGACACGTACAAGAATTTCGAACAAATATCCATACCAATACGATCCTGGCACGTACAAGATATTTGGACTAATATCCATAAAAGTACGATCCCAACACGTATAATAAATTTTAAACTAATATCCATGTAAGTATGATACTGACATGTACTCATATATGGCACACTTACACATGAAATGTCATAATAATAATAGACATAATCTATCGCAGAGTAAGAAGTCATAAGCCTGAATTCTTAAATTAATTTATCTATTTTAATTAAGAATTTAATTCCCCAATTCAAGTTTATTAGGATCCAAACCAAACCTTATAGAAAACTTTATTTGTATTCTTCCCAAGTCGAATCGATTCGGTGCTGACCCAAATCGATATATACCCCAGCAACCAAATCGATTCGCCCCTATAGTTTTTCTAAAGCTTCAAACCTCAATAATGGTGGCCAACCCAATACCCAATTCACCATAGCAGTATCTAAAATCAATAATAAGTCATCTATAGCAACTATAAGTGCCATAATACCATTTTAACTCTACATCTAAATATTTTAAGTCAAAACAACAAGATTTAGAAGTTTAATTTCATATTTTTATTCAAGAAGCTTAGTTTTATGAATTAAGTCATCTTCAATTTCATATCAATTAGTGAAATTAAAAAGAGGCTTTTTAGTGATTTCATAATATAAATCTATATCTAACAATGTCCATTGCTAATCTACTCCAGTTTGAAGGAATTCAATGCTAATGTTCTTATTATATTAACAAAGCCTAACGGGTTTAATTCCTAGACTAGTTAAATTAGTAAATTAATCTTATTCAGTTTTAAGAACATGATTTTAATAGATTCAAATGAATATTTATCGTTATAACACAAACTCTAAATTAAATATTTAGTCCAAGTACACTTGCCTTAGAGTTTTAGGATGAATTGAAGCCAAAGCCCCCCAAATTCACCTATCCTCTTGGGTGGTTCCTCTCTCTAGCTTTAAGGTTCCTCTCTCTAGCCTTTAGGATGAATTAGGTTAAGCCTAATGATCCCTCAACCTACTTAACCACGAAATTAGTTATAGGGCCCATATAAACCTCAACCCAATGGACCAAAACCTTACCCAAGCTATACACTAACCTGTCGGACCTAAAACCCATTATTATAAGTTACAAACAGATCTTTTAAGGGCCTGTTTGGTTCTATATTAAAAAACTCGATTTAAACATCAACCCAAATTATGAGATAAAATAAACAACTGTATTATTCGGTATACTTCCAAAGTTAATTATTTAATTTATTTATAACGTGTATTAAGTTTGATTTGAATTTTCAATTATATAACGCATACCAAATATAATTAGTAGCATCCCATGTCACCGCAGACAAATATATCAATTTATAATTTAATTTTATACACATAAAAAATAATGGTATTACAATCCTTTTATAGAAGGCAATAAATTTAGAACTTAGTGTTCTATTTGAATTCTCATTGTAGTATTCTTCTAAGGCTAAATTACACCAAGCCCCCTGGACTATAGCTATTTTGTAAGTAGCCCCTAATCTAAAAAAATCGACAAAGATCCCCCTAAACTATTAAATTTTGACTCTTTTTTTATACATCAAATCATGTATTAATCAACTTTTTATCAATGAAAATTGTTTGTTGTAAAAATTCAATAGTGTAGGGAGCTCTTTGTCGAGTTTTTTTAGATTAAGGGATATCTTCAAACTGCTATATTTTAGAGGTTTTGGTAATTTACCCTTATAATTATTATTTTTAATTCTAGCCCAGTACTCATACGCATTTAACGACTCCTGGGATTCTATGGTGTCTCCACCGCAAGTTGGTCATTTAGTTGTTGATACCTAGTAATGTACATATTAAGTTTTGTATAGAGGATAACTGTATGGGTACAAATTTTAGTAAGGATTTTATTTTCTATTTTTAAGCAAGCCATAGATGGGTAAAAGTGAAAGTTTATTAATGTTTTATTAAACCCAAATACATATTTGCATTTTTTTTATGATTTTTTTAATTAAATACACATTTCCATATCTGTCTTGCATTATAGTTTTGTTGGATTCTCTATTACTGCACATATTTTAGTATAATTGTATTTAAAGGTTTGTGATATTCAACCATCTCATAACGGTTAGTTATCGTGTGTGCCAAATATACCTACTATATCCAATCTTTATCGTCTACAATATTTGAAGTCGGCAACACAATGAAATTTCAACCGATAAAAACTATTTTCACTTTTTCAAAGACAAATAACTTTATATGTAATAAAATAAAGTCACATATGCTTTGGCATATGTGCAACGCACGTGTGTACTAACTAATTTTATATAAGAGTGTGTTATTGTTAGATGCTTGTAGGCATTTGTTAGAAAGAATTTTTTTAACAAATAAGCAAAAAAAGTGAGAACTTGATAGAAAATTATTAAAAAAAGATAAAATATAATTTTATCCGTTAGAGTATGAGAATTGTTTTTGGCGAGTTCTATACTTAGTTTCCGAATCTGAAAAATATAAACTTTGCATTATTATATAATTGGCTATATTTCCATGACAAAACATTGAGTCATTGAGTCAATTAAGTCGAATCGTGTTGATTCGTATTGAGTGAGGCATAGTCTAGACTAGGTTAGATGTGCCAAGACGATGAACACTGAAGATAAAGCATCATTTCTAAATTTGAATAATTCTATAGACACACATTCAATTAGAGATTTAAGATATATCCTTTTATTTTATTGTGTTTTTATAAGGCTATTCACACATGCACACGTTTTTTTTTTCTTAAAATGATTTTTCCAATTTCCCTTGTTTTCAAAATGTGTGTGTGTTTGAACTAAAAATGGATTTAAGTGACTTCTATTAAAGCCTTGGAAATTTTAAAACATTTTGGAAGTTGGCTAAAGTTTCATTTTTTATTTGAAGCTTGAAAATGCAGGGCTATATGGAATCACTTCTATCTTAGGTAACACACATAAAGATCTATTTTTTAATCAAATTTTATCTTGATTATAATTAGATGTGCATGAAAGATAGAGTTCAAATTAAATATACCAAACCACACAAATAAATCAAGCAAAAGAAGAATATTTGAGGAAAAAATTCCTTTCGATCAAAACCTATATTTCAGCACTGTAAAATAGTTTGACATACTCGATGACTTACAAACTACTTATAAGTCCACTAAGTATAATTCACAGGTCTTCAAATTTTTAACAGAAAATGATGAAGTTTACCACCATAGACAAGAAGCATCTCTTCACTCGGTATCCACCGATCAACATATGCATTACGAAATCCTTTCTTCTTCAGCAGTAGAGCCGCAAATCTACAATCAAACGTAGAGAAACCCCTACAAGAATTTGATGAATGTATGGAAATTGGGTTTGAAAAAACTCAACAAATCATATTTAGAGATGTATGAATTAGAAAATAAAAAAAATCGCCAAAATAATTGAGCAAAACAAGCCAGAATAATGCATTTCATAAAAAAACATAATTTTCTAGGTGATGATCGTGTTAGAATGAAAATAGGATTTTGTTCGAACAAAAATAAGGTTTCATTCTAATGAGATCCAATCTCGATCGGACGATAGGCCTAAGTCATTAGAATGGCCTTCTAACGAGAGTGGTTACATATAGTTTTTATGAAAATATCGTTAGATGTTTGTTCTAACAACTTAAGCATTTCATTCCAGCAAACCAATCCTCATTCGAATGAGAATCAAGACTCATTCTAACATGATTATACTCTTGTTCTAACGAAATCAAAAAAATTTAAAAAATTCTTTTCAAAATTCTTTTATGAAAAAAATGCCTCGTATATAAAAATTTTCTTAATATATAATTGATTGAGAAATATCAAAACCATAAAATCTATTTATATCCATAAAGTGTTTGTGATGATTCTAACGGTTTAAAATTCGAAAATGATGTTCAGTCACTAAAGAGTCTTCAAACGATCATGGAGGCAAATGCGTATGTAGTGTTCAATTTGTAATAGATAGAAAACCTCATTAGGGCGATTTATTATAATTAAAATCTTTAATACCATATCTCCCCAGAAGGCCTAATTTTGGCCACTAAAAAGAGCCCATAGTGTTACATGGAATAGACCTAACCCGGTATAGCCAAAAATCTCTCTTAAGGGTATACCTACCAATTTAAAGAGACAAAAAAACATAAATGGATATCTGTGTCATCCTAGAGTCTAGTTTAAATAATATTTCCCACCACTTATGGTAATATCTCATGGCATCAATAGTTTATTCACTTAATTATTTTACTCATACATATTTTTAATTACCGTATAAATTACGCCAATTTATTATTATTAAGCCATAAAAGTAATAATTAATTCCATTCATTAATTTATTAATCATTTAATAATTAATAATTATAGTCTGTGAAAATACGGGGTATTACACTGACCTTCTACTCAATGAGATTAGGATTAAACTGCTCACATATCTTAATGTGCTTCGTGCGAGAATGTTAGACCGGATTATGGGATATATGAATTGTGCTCGTATTATCACACGAAATAGTTATTGTGCCTAGGAAAATCCCATAACCTTCCAACATTTTCTTCATCTATAAGAGTTGTGTACAACAACTCCTAATAGCTATATACTCAGCCTCCATCGTGGATAAAGAAATCGAGTTTTTCTTATTGCTCAACCAAGAGATAAGAGCACTCCTAATGTAAAAAGACTCACACGAGGTGCTCCTACAACCATCAACATCCCCATCCCGATCGACATCTGAATAGGCAGATAAATGGTCATCAGTATCAAAAGAGTAACAAATACCGCAAGAAGGAGTGCCATTCCCGTATTTGATGATACATTTAAGTGCGAGAAAGTGAGACTCTTTCGAGGACGCTTGGTTTCACGCACAAGCTCCAGTGTTAAAGGCAATTTTGGGACCACTAGCGGTCAAGCAGAGAAAACTACCTATATTGCTTCTATAAAGGGTTTGCTCTATGTACTTCTCTAAAATATCTTTGCTAAGCTTAGTTGATGTACTCATATGGGTGGATGAGTACTTAGAGGAGTCTAAAAAAAACTTCTTCACTAGGTCCCTAGAATATTTGGATTGAGATATGAATATCCCATCCTCAAGTTTACTCACTTGGAGACCAAAAAAGAATATAAGCTCACCAATCATGCTCATCTTAAAGTCATTTATCATCTCCTCCTTAAACGTATGAGCATGTTGGGAACATGTGGAGTCAAAGATTATGCCATCCACATAGACTTGGGCAACCAATATAACATCAATCTATCTCCTCACAAATAACGTTTTATACACCTCCCCTCTTGAAGCCACAAGCTAAGTGATAAGAAGTTATCCTCTCATACCAAGCATGTGGTGCTTGCTTTCAACCATAAAAGGCCTTTTTTAGATAATAGATGTGCCCCGGGTGCTTTGGGTCTTCAAACCCTTTTGGTTGTTCCACGTTCACTTCCTCCCATAGAATTCCATTAAGGAAGGCACTCTTAACATCTATTTGATATAACTCGAAGCGTAGATGACAAGCTATGGTGGGTAGTAAGCTAACAGACTTAAGCCTAGCAATAAGAGTGAATGTCTCATCAAAGTCTACATTCTCAATTTGTGTGTAGCCTTGAGTGAACAATCTAGCCTTATTACTAACTATGGTACCATTCTCATCCATCTTATTCTTATAAATCCACTTGGTACCAATAACATTAGACTCGCTAGGTCTGAAGATGAATTTCAAGATACTGTTCTTGTAAAACTGATGTAATTCATCTTGCATAGCGAATATCCAATGCTCGTCCTTGAGTTCTTCTTTCACATTCTTGGACTTTATTAAGGAGGTGTATCTAAAGTGGCTAGCCACATTCTCAAGTTGAGTGCGAGTCTTGACACCTAGTGTGGAATCACCAAGTATAGAAAAAAGGCCATGAATTTTTAGAACCCAATAAGGTGGATCCTCAAAATCAAGCACAGGGTCCACGGGGTAGTATGAGGTATGATGGGATCGTCATCAGGGGGTTCATCATTCTCACTCTCGAGGTCAGGGTCAACAAATGACAATAACTCATCATCTTTAATCGTAATGTTTATTGACTCCGTAACCTTAGAGCGTGCAAGGTTAAACACCCTATAAGCCCTACTCGATGATGAATAACCTAAAAATATCCTTTCATCACTTTGGGAGTTGAACTTTCCTAAGTTCACTCTATCTCTCAAAATGTGGCAAGGATTCCCAAAGATATGGAAATAAGATAGGTTGGGTTTTTTCCCTATCCACAACTCAAATGGCGTGTGTAACATTTGTGGAAGATGTTATACCAAATCCACCATATAACATGAGGTATTAACCGCCTCTACCCAAAAACGTCTAGGTACGTTTCTCCTAAGAAGCATGGATCTATCAATCTCTCTAATCGTTCGATTCTTCCTCTAAATAATCCAATTTTATTGAGGAGTACGAATGACCAAAAACTCATGTTTGATGATCACTTCATCACAATATCTATTTACAATGGCTTCTTTAAATTCAGTGTCATTGTCACTACGCATCCGATTAATAGTGACACCGTATTAGTTTTATAGGACATGACATTTAGTTGTTAGGAACTCAACTGCGTCGGAGTTTTCTCTAAGAAACCCCACGATAGAGTATCTTGAAAAGTCATCGACCATCACGAGCATGCATCTCTTACCACCAATGCTCTCCGTATGAGTAGGACCCATAAGATTCGTGTGTATTAACACCAACATATGAGAGGTGATAATAATGGCATTCAACGTCCGATGGGGGCTTCAAATTTGTTTTCTTTATCGGTAAGGAACACAAACCGAGGAATCTAGTTTTCCAAATGATGGTAAGCCACGAACTAGGTCTTTCTTCACTAATCTCTCAAGATATCTAAAGTTCACATGACTTAATCGTTGATGCCAAAGGTCCATAGAGGAGACTGTGGCATTGTTGCACACAAAGGAGGACTTAAGAATGATCCTATAACAATTATTTTTTTCCTCACTCCTTGTAGTAAAATCTCATCTGATTGATCATATATGTTACACTCGAACATATCAAACTTTATAGAAAAGTTTGTGTCACATAATTGTCTTATGCTAATCAAGTTCAATTTCAACCCTTCGACGGACAAAATATTGTCTAGCTTAGGAAATCCGTGTACTTCAACACAACCACATCCTAAAATTTTTATACCTATTTCGATCTCCGAATATGACTTTGCCTTCCTTGAGATCCACAAGTATGGTAAAAAATAACTCGTCATCAGTCATGTGCCTAGTGAACCCACTATCAAAATACCAATAGGAGGCATCTTGAACTTTAAGAGCAATGTGAACAACAAGGGCTTTATTATAATTCTTAGGTACCCAAGTGGAAGCAGCTCTTTCCTCGGTATCCACCTATCAACCTCAAAATTACGAAATCATTTTATCTTAAGCAATAGATTTGCAACTCCACAATTAGTCATAGACAAACCTCTACAAGGGTATGATGAGTGTATGGAAATTGGGTTTGACAAAAATCAACAAATCATATTTATGGATATAATTTGGAAAATAAAAGCGTTTCTTTGGAAAAAAAATGGAAAACTTTTGGTGTAGATATTGCGATTGATTTTCGCCAAAAGAATTGAGTAAAACAAGACAAAAGAATCCCTTTTATAGAAAAACACATTTTCAAGGCGATAATCTTGCTAGAATGAAAATAGTATTTTGTTCAAATGAAAATAAGGTTTCATTCTAACGAGGTCCAATATCATTCGAATGACCTTCCAACGAGAGTGGTTTTGTTAAACAAAGAATTCTCGTTAGAAGCTCGTTAGATGTTTGTTATAACGACTTAAGCATTTTGTTCTAATGAAATCAATCCTCGTTCAAACGAGAAATAAGTCTCATTATAATGAGATTACAATCTCGTATGAATGAAATAAAAAATTATAAAAAATTAATTTCAAAATCCTTTTATGAAAAAAGTGCCTCAAGTATAATAATCATCCTAGATCAAAACCACAAAATCCGTATACCTCCATAAAGTGTTCATGATTATTTCAACGGCTTAAAATTCAAAAACGATGTTTGGTCACTAACAAGTTTTCAAATGATCATGGAGGGAAATGAAAATGTAGTGGTCGAATGCGCCAAAATAACTAAGATATGAGCAATTATAAAGTCCTGCTTTTACAAAACTCTATGAATGGTCTTTTGAATAAGAACATTCACACGACCACGTTTGGTGGGCATGCACATGACTCCATTCGCACGGCTCCTTTTTTAGCCTGCGTGCACGTCCAACGGTCGAAGTCTATACTGGAATTCATCGTGCGAACGGTTGAATCAAACCATGATTACGAAATCACCATTATATAAATAACCAAGTTCCATTATCATTTGAGAGAGTTATGATTACCTTCTTTACAAAGCACTCCTTTAGGAAATATTTTGAAGCAGAGAGTCTTATATTTTGCCTCCAAATAATTTTCACTCGTTCCATACTTTTGTGAGTATTATATCACTATTATTGATCTAATGACTTTGTGAGTGGACTTTTTGTGATATGGATTAGATCACACACTGGCGTTTGTAATTCAAATAACTAGATTGTTGAATTGCTATGATTAAGTACTCTGAAATCTAAAATTGGAGGTTTTTTTATTCATTGAAGGAACTGAATCATGGCATGAATCCAAGGAGTAGATTGGAATTTTTCATTCTCTTCATGGAGATCGAAGTGGATTTCTATTCATCTATAGGGGAAAATTCGAAGTTCATAGGTAATACTCCTGAGTGCATGAATGAGAAGTACCTTCTTTCTTTGTATAAAAATCTTTTTAAGTAGAAATATAAACTAAAGTGCGTCTATGTTTTTTTAACCCTTGATGGGTTCTTTCTCATAAAATCTGTCTCATGTAGATTTGTGTTTATCTGTACACAATTGATCTCACACACCTCTCATAATTTAGTTTACATCTTAACATTTTCTTTAAAATTGCTTAAGTGTTGTAGATCTAGGTTTATTCATCTAAACTCACTTAATTTAAGTTTTTTGTGTGTGTTTAAATCATTTTGAGAATATTTGAAATTGAATCAAGTGTTAGGAATTTGAGTTCGTGGTAATAATTTTGAAATTATGAAAAATTGATTAAGTTTGCTAGCAAACATATCCACCCCCTCTAGGTTAGTTCATGTGTAATTGTGTTAGCACGATAAGATTAATCCTTAGTTGGTATCAGATCATGGTTTTCATTGGTTAATCATTAATGTGCTTCCTTAGATCTTACTGTGTGTGCTATTTATTAGATTGATCAAATGATTGAGTTTCTTGTTGTGATTTGATCCCGTCTTGTTCATTTGTTTTGATGGATCAGTATCACGATTCGAGTTATATAACTTTCCTCCTTACTTTAGTGGATCTAACTATAGTCATTATAAAGTTAAAATGTGAGCGCACATTAAATATAAACACGAGAGAGTGTGGATGCATGTTGAGGAAATGTGAATTTACCCAACCATTGAAGAACATGGAGTTAGTGTAAAGAAACCTAAAGTTATATGGACGAATGTTGAATTTTCGGATTGTAATTTCAATTCGATTTCATTGAAAGAACAATTTACATCAAGTTGTACTCGAAGAACGAGTTAAATAAGCTTGGGATATTTTAGTGTTACTCATTAGGGGACTTCGAGTAAGAAGAAGGCAAAATTGTAACACATTATCACAAAGTTTGAGACAATAAAAATGGATGAGAGTGAAACATTCAATAAGTATTACACTAGGTTAACATAAGCAGTGAACATGATTGTAATACCCCGTATTTTTGAGGGATTTTATTTCAATTATGGAATTAAGATTAATTAAATTAAATTAAATAGAGAAAATTTATTTATAATTAATCCGGATTTAAATGTAATAATTACTAGCGTGATGAGAGTTCGTATTTATTGGTGATAATTATGTTGAATATTACTTAAAGAGTAAAGTAATATATGGTTACGAAAATATTATTATGTCCGGGAGTGAAAAATACGACAGTTACAATATACTTAGTTGGGACGCGCATGTGAGTCATGCCGGTATTAATTTATTGGGTTAAAAAGATAATTTATTTTTAAATAACTCGTATGACCTTTTCGAGTGTGCCGATTAGTCCAGAAGGGTCGAGATAGTTAGAAAACCCTACTCGGGTGTTTTATTTTGGTTTTGGGCAAGTTGGGCCAAACCGACACTCCAGAGGGGTATTTTAGTCTTTTGTGATTTTTGGGAATTAAAATGGGAAAAAATAGAAACTTAAAAAGGAAGAGTGTGTGGGTAATAGTCTATCTATGAGTTTCCAAACCTACGTGAGAGAGAAAGAGAAACAAAGAGGAAAAAGAAGAACTCCATAGGAGCCCAAGGATAAAGACTCAAGCTTTCACACCAAAAAAATACACCAATGCATAGATCATGAAGAGAGGATCACCCCTATACCAATTTCATCCAGAGAATCAGAAGTTCACGAAAAGGCAAGTGTTTATCTTGCTGAATTTTTAGTGCATATATGATTCATGTTAATTTAGTTGATGGAATAACCATGATATTATGAATTTGGAATAGAAATTGGGTATTAATTTGTAATTAGGAGTATAGGTTTGCATGTTGTTGAATAACCGTGTTCTGGGTATGATAAATCTGGGTATTATATGATGATTTCATGAAATTAAATCTGGGATTAATTATTGTTAATGGAGGTTATGTGAAATTAGGGCTTGTAGAAGATTTGAGAAAAATCATTGAAATTCATGTTATAATTTTAGGGATTTGATGCTAAAAACGAATGGGGAAGTGTTCTAATACTAGGGGATATGGTTTAGAGTTTTTGAAATTGGATCAGAATGAGCTTTGAAGTGATTTTGTAGTTGAATGAATTGGGAAAACAAATTTTTGGAAGAACAGTGAAGCTCTAGAAATTCTCGTTCGAACGAGAATTCCAACGACAATTCCAACGAGATTACGAATGAGATTTTTGAGTTCGTTCCAAGTGAGAATATCGTTCGAAAGACCTCGTTTGAACGAGAATCCCCAAGATCTAACGAGATTTTAGAAACTCCAATTTTTGCCCAAATGAATTAAAAACCCTTCTAGGTTCCTTTAAGTGAGAAAATAGGACCTACACTATTCTAGAGTAGCTTCTTTTTATAATTTAGTAGTGAGAGAAATTATGTAACTACGAAGGGAATGGGTTGGAATGAGAGAACTTTAAGGAGTGTATACAATAGAGAGATAAGTCGTTCGTTTATAGTATTGAGAGTAGTAGAGACGATAAGACTATTTATAAATTCGAGAACTTCGGTTGCGTAAATACCTTATGAATATAATAAGTTATGTGTATACTTATTGATTGAACTATTATGTGTATGACAAACCTAAGCTGCTTGCTATCGAGCGGAGGTTGCACGTTGTGGACAATCATGCCTTGAGGGGCCTTCGAATGAGGTTTTGATTTGTACCACTAGAGCATAAAACCTAGGTAAGGCCTATCTCTGAGAATGAAGTGATGACGGTCGTATGGGTGCGTAGGTATCTGCGTAACCCATCGGCTTGGAAATATATTCACCTCAAATACGTGTATTTGTTTTGATGGTTAGCGAGAGATTGAACCTTTAGTCCTTTATGCAATGAGGAATGCACCAGGACATGATAGCAGAGTATGCATGCACCGCAATTGTGTCTCGAGGTGCAGTATTATATATATATATATATATATAAAATAAAGTGAATTTATATATATACTTGTCATACTATCTACTATGTGAATTAAGTAAACATTAATGAAATATGAAATGAAATAAGTTAGTGAACATGTAATTATGTTAAATTGAAAAAGCGCTTATCCATGAAAAGAGAAATTGATTATAGGTAGTTTGTATATTACGAGGAAAATACATGGGAACGGTATTGGGCTATGATTAGATATTAGACATGAAAAAACTAGTTAGTATGAGAATAGAAACTAGTAAGGTTTGATGGAACGTTAGGAGTGCACATTAGATGAGAGGTGAGCATCTCAAGCAAGTACGATAACCTAACATGATTAATATATGTGCTATAAACTCATTTTAAGCATTTGTTGATTTTTAAACTGTTTTCAACTCAGGCTTTGACCTGTTTTCTACAAATATCTTTTTCTTATCAAATTATTTTAAGTGCCCAGCCACAGGGACATCAAGCAGAGGAATTCCATTCACTCAACGAGTTGTAGCTGTTGTGGAAGTTACAGGACCTTGGTAGTAGATGCCTCTATGTCTATCATTTCTTCCCTTTTTATTTATTTCATCATTTAGGGCATGTTGTCCCTCTTCTATTCAGATATTCAGAGATTTTGGATTTAGTTATTTACTTCATTCAGTTGTTGGGTTTATTTCTATTGGATTATTGTATTTGAAACTTAGATTGAAAATGTTTTCTCCAGTTTCATTTATTATTACAGTTATTTTTCTATGATATGAGATTGATGTGGATGGTGAATGTTTTATTTATTCGTAATCGAGTTTTATATAAATTAAAAGATAAAATTTTGACATCAAACTTTTTTAATATTAGGTGGTTAGTATTTAATAATAAAGTTTTTGACAGTGATGCATAATCTGAACCAACTGGATATTCTGATTTAATTTAATAAATGACTGATCACTCAATATTTAATTAGGAGGGGTGTTACAGGTGGTATCAGAGCATCAGGTTCTAGAGTCCTTGGGATCTGTGCGACTTATTATGCTTTCTGCGTAGCTTTCTTTGATATAAAGCCCTATATTTAGGACTGTTGTATTCATTAATTGTGCATTTTACGTCTTAAATATTTAAGATAATTATTGTGGAGTTATAAAGATTCTCTCTTATTTCAGATGCCTCCCAGACGTGCACAGCGAGCCAATAGGGTTGCCCAGCCCGAGCCTCATCCAGCTCCAGCCCAGGGTACGATGAATGCTGCAGAAGTTGTCGCTATTGTTGCCCAGACATTGAATGCAGCATTAGCCACGGTACAGCAGGCCCCACCACAGGAACCAACAGTGGCTCCAGCATCAGTTTACACTTTCCCTTCTGCTTGGGAACGCATCAGAGATGCCTTCCAGAAGGCACATCCTCCAGAGCTCGTAGGAAATTCAGATGTGGTGAAGGCGAGCCAATGGAGGAAGGATATACAGAGACACTGGAGGACGTATGAGTGCACGGAGGTGCAGATGCAGATTTTAGCCACCTTTAAGTTGGTGGGGGAAGCACTACAGTGGTGGGAGTCCACTACCACTGCGGAGGAGAGAGATATCTTGACTATTCGAGAGTTTTGGGTGAAGTTTGACCGTAAGTACTTCCCTTACGTCGTGCAGATCGAGATAAGGCAAAAGCTATTGAACCTCAAACATGAAAGGAGGACAGTTGATGAGTATGAGGAAGAGTTTACTGATCTTCTGAATATAGTGCCATATGAGATACCGACGGAGGAGAAAAAGATCCAAAGGTTTATAGAGAGATTGACTTGGAGGATTCGCCAGCATCTGTTAGGGAATCTTTCATTGGCCACTTATTCTGATGTGGTTAATGATGCCCTACTACATTTCTAGGACCACTGCTTCCATGAGCAGGGGAGGAAATAAGCTAGGGAGTCCAGCCAATAGGGACAGACAAGAGGTAGTGGTGCCAGTGGGGCACCTATAGCTTAGGGACAGGTCCATCAGGGTGAGCAGAGTTCCCATCAGGGGGACCCTTCTAAGCGATTCCATTTTAGAAATTTTAGATAGGGACAGGGAGGCTTTAGATAGGGCCATCCGGTCCATCTTGGTCAGCAGGGCTAGCAGGGCAGCAATGATTTCAGCAGGTCCAACAGGGCCAAGGGAGGGGTGGAAACGACCATCAAGACCGAGGACAGCGGGGAGGAAGGGAGGACACTTCCCAGGGAGGTGCTTTACTTATGGCAACACTGGCCACAAATGCCAAGATTTTCCTCAGAGGGGTAGAGCCCCACAGTAACAGCAACAACAACAGCAGTAGCAGCAGGGCGCTCGTCAGGAGCCCCTGCTACCGCTATTTCCAGTCGCCCTCCCAGTACCACCCCAAGTACCAGCTTTTCAATCCATTCCAATAGCTCTGACAGTTGTACTATGGGCGTGTCTACAACAACCATTAGGTCACGGTTCATCAGGCCCTGCCCATAATTAAGGTTATGTTTCTATTTAAGGGACTATAGGGCGGATATTATTCGACACGGGGGCTATACATAGTTTCATTGCCACTAGTTTTGCACGTGCCATGGGGTTATTAGACACGATCGATAGCATAGTTACTAGTGTAGACTCATCGATGGGTTATGGTCTTTGATATTCTTTATATATCGGGGAATAGGCATAGATATTGGGAGATTGATTTTACAGGCCAATATGCTTATCTTACAGATGCACGAGTATGATGCAATTATCCGGATGAATTGGTTAGTTACATATATGGCCATGATTGATTGGTACAACCATAGTATTGTGTTTGCCATACCAGGTCAGGAGATGTTTTTGGTGGTGATGCCTCATCCCGAGGGAGGTTCTTCGACCCATTTATATTATATAGAGGAGGAGACCTCTAAGGGAGTGGTGATACCGCTTGATTAGATTTCGATTATTCATGAGTTCTTCGATGTATTTTAGGACATACCGGGATTACCGCCTAGCAAGGAGATATAGTTTATGATAGATTTAGTGCCAGTCACTCGGTCGATAGCCCGTGCACCTTATTGTATGGCTTCGGTAGATATGAGGGAGCTACAGGATCAGATCGAGTAGTTATTGGGTCAAGGTTTCATTCGTAGGTGTACCTCGCCTTGGGGTGCTCTACGATTATGTGTTGATTATCGAGAGTTGAATAAGGTCACGATATGGAATAAATGTTTGTTACCTCGAATCGAGGATCTATTCGACCAGTTGAGGGGAGCTTCTTATTTTTTAAAGATAGACTTGAGGTTGGGGTACCATCAGTTACGCATTAGGGAGCAAGATTTCCCTAAGACTTCTTTTCTAACGCATTACGGATCTTATGAGTTTAGGGTTATGCCATTTGATCTAACCAATGCACCGACAGTCTTTATGGACTTGATGAACAAGGTGTTCAGAGAGTGCTTAGATCAGTTTGTCATTGTCTTCATTGATGACATTTTGATTTATTCCCGAAACAAGGAGGAGCATGTCGATCATCCGAGGATGGTTTTAAAGACTCTAAATGAGCATGAGTTATATACGAAATATGAGAAATGTGGGTTCTGGCTGAGATAGTTTCAATTCTTAGGGCATATCATTTCTGTAGAAGGGATATCGGTAGATCCTAGGAAGGTGTCAGCGGTGAGGGAGTGGGCACAGCCCATGACGATGAGTGAGATACGTAGTTTCATGGGGATGATAGGATACTACAGGAGGTTTATTTAAGGATTCTGATATAACGCAAATATTGCATATTTTACCCGTTAACCTACGCATTATTAGCCCCCTCGGGTATCTTAATCCCTATATATATGCTCGTTAACCAGACAACCTCCGAATGTCGATGTTAACATGTTTTTTAGTTGTTAATTGAGCTTTTATAGGTATTTGTATGCCTAGTATGAAGTTTGGATGCATTCCAGTGAAGTTTTGTACACAATCGCACGCGTAAGGGCAATTTAGTCATTGCACATTTTAGGCACCTGATCCAACATATTCACAGAATTTGTAGCCCCTTGAGCAAGATTCGTGTGGATGTAAATAGTGCATGATTCGGATCATTAATGAAGAAGTTATGGTCTTTTGAGCGGAAGGAATTTACAACACAACCAAAATATGGGGGAAGATTCAAGACCTGTAGGTCCGAATCGATTCGCCCCCTCCCAAATCGATTCGGGTGGAGATAGTGTGACATTTCTTCCTTTCGAAATCGATTCGGACATCCCCTGAATCAATTCGTCCCAATCAGGCTGTCAGATCCCCTGTTTCCGAATTGATTCGCACCCTTGCGAATCGTTTTGGCCTGTTGCAGACTCGAGATTTTTCCCTTACCCGAATTGTTTTGTCCCTGCAGATATTTGTTTTTCTTCCCTTTTCATTACAAGTTTGCCATGGGATATCTTTGGTATAAATACCTTTTTCTCTCATTTTGAGAGGGAGATCTTCATTTTTTAGTGAGTTTTATCGTAGGGTTTGAGAATCATTTGGGGTTTCTGTAGGAGACCACCCATCTCCTCCTTTTTGTTATATATTGCTCCATTAATGTAAGTTTCTCTTATTTAAGATTTATCTTCTCCCTTTCATTTCCATTCTTATTTATTTTTCATGCCTGGTTAGTTAGTTAAATTAATTTAAATCTTGTTTTAGTTAATTAATTAGTTGTTTAATTAATTTAATTATGTGTAGTGAGTAGTTAAATAGGGTTTGGGTCGTGTGTCCTCCATTGATTGGCGTCGAGCTCTGAAAATTAGATTTTGTGTAAAATTACATTTAATTGAAACATCACGTATTAAACTCGAATTCTTATGTGTTTAAATTTCTTTGTCATGCAACGTTAGTGTTTATAGCGATACCTCGATTTTAATTCGTGCGTGACCATTTTTAATTAAATGTTTTATCGCGTAACTTTAATGTTAAATTTCTTCTTGCATGATGTTTATAATTAAAAATGCTCGGTTAAATATTTTCGAACCAAAATTCTAATTATTAGTTGTTTAGCCCAATGCGGGTACACGATCCCGACTCTCATTTTAATTAGTTGTAATTTAGTGCTAACTTCTTATTTATCCTTTTTCACTATTTCAACCCATCACCTTTTACACTTTTATTTTTGAAGTAACAAAATAATTAAAATCTAAAATTCAATCATTGCCTATTGATTTCTTACGATACCCGACTTACCGTTGTGTTTACTTATCAAGTGTAGTTGTAGTTTAGTTTTTTTGTATTGAGTCGCCGAACCGATAACAATGATTTTCATATTACACGATGCACGGTTCGTGCTTGGTTATATTCTCGAAGATAGCGGGTTCGTTGATAAACTTGACTCGCAAGGGGGTGCCATTTTATGGGATGATACGTGACAGTTGGCTTTTGACGAGCTGTAAGACAACCTGACTTCTGCACTAGTTCTATCACTACCCAGTCCGGGGGTGGAATACCTAGTTTACATTTATGCATCCTTACTAGGACTTGGTTGTGTGCTTTAGCAAGAGGAAAAGGCGATTGCTTATGCTTCCTGTAAGCTTAAGCCTCACAAGCGGATTTACCCCTTATGAAATGTGAGACTCTAATAAAACATTGCTCTCTTCAAACGCGAGAAGCTCCTTTTTCAAGGATTCCATTAAGCCCTTAAGGCTATCTCTCTCGCCTTCTACATACTCAAGCTTCTCTCGAAGAGCTCTCTCTCGTGTCCTAAGGTCATCAACTAACGCACTCTCATTAACGACCTTGGTACGCTCTTTTAAACTCGCTTCTAACTTCAAATTTGCCCTTTTTAATTTTATAGATTCGGCATATAATTCTTGAAATGAAAATTGAAGTTCACTAACATCAACCTCATTTTCACTTTCTCTCTCTCTCTCTTCTCCACTCTCACTACCATCATCTTTTAGAGCTTCACAAACAAAGGCCTCGGAAATGTTATGTATTAAGATGTCATCATTCGATGATTTCTCACTATCACTTACATAACTAGCAATGAACGCGGTAAAGTTACGCTCAATGGGGGATTTGAGTCCTTCTTCCTTATCACTATCACTAAGGGCGACATTGTATGAAATAGGTTCCTTACCCTCTCTCCTTAGTTTAGTGGGGAATTCAAAATCCCTATGCCCATAACCCTCACAACCATAACACCTATTAGACTCGTCCGTATTAAGGTTTTCATTAAAAATTTTAGGGATCTTTTCGGCTTTGTCATGCTTAGAATTTTCAAATTTCTTAAAATCATTTTTAAATTTACCTTTGTTAAATTTAATAAATTTATGAAACTTCCTAGCAAACATAGCCATATCTTCCGAGTCACTATCACTCTCATCAATCAAAACTTGTTTTTCCTCCTTTCGGGCTTTCAAAGCAATGCCCTTATCAATTTTCTTTTCATTTTTGGAGGGAAACATATCTAGATCATAAGTTTGTAAATCACCTACTAGTTCCTCAATTTTGGTAGAATGTAAGGTGGGTAAAGAATTTAACACAGTTACCTTAGGGATAAATCTATCGGGTAGGTACCTAAGGATTTTCTTTACAACTCGATCGTCAGGGTATTTTCTCTCCTAAATTAAATGAAGAATTTAATATATCGGAGAGTCTAGCATAAAACTCATCGAATGTTTCTTTTTCATTCATTTTGAGGGTTTCAAATTGAGTGGTGAGGTTTTGGAGTTTAGAAGCTTTTACGACACTTGTTCCCTCGTGAGTGAGTTGTAGAATATCCCAAGCTTCTCTACCAGTTTGACACGTCATGATACTTCGGAATTCATCCGGTGTGACCGCGCTAAACAAGGCATTTAAACCTCGAGAATTAAAATTTTCAAGTTTAAATTCATTCTCACTCCATTTATCTACGGGTTTGGAAACACGCTCATTTTCTACCAAATATGTGGGTGGGGAAAACCCGTTAACAACTGACAACCAAACCCTCTCGTCATAGACTTTAGTGCCGATTTCATACGCGCTTTCCAATACGCGTCATTAGAACCATCAAAAATAGGAAATTTAGAAAATGGGGAAAATTTCATTTTTACCCAAAAATATTTAAAAGGACCTTAACGCAATAAATTAGCGCTCCGAATCTGATACCAATTTGAAAAGGGATAAGTACCCCCAATTTTAAAATCTTTCAATATTCAAATATAATTTTCTTTTAAATGCGGAATAAAGATGGTTTAACTCAACAATTTAATTTTCCAAATTTATTTGATTTTCTTTTCTTTAGAAGATGAAAAATTATGGTGAACACAAATTTTAATTTCTTAAAACAAATTAAAATTAAACACTACAAAGTGAATTAATGTAAACACACACACACACACACACACACACACACACACTTTAAATTCACTCAAACCAAATTAATTTAATTATCAAGTTAAAACAATTTAGGCAAGAATATAATCCAATTAAATAAGAGCCAACTTGAATTAAGTTAACTTAAAATAAACTTTACCCAATTAATTAAACATGCACCATTTTAAACAAGTGAAGTGAATTAAACCAAATTTTATCTTTTTACCTAAGCATGCATCTAAGGAGAATTTTGCAAGACAAAATAAATTCACAACCACTACGTTGCGATGTACGAGGAAAACCCAAATGGGAAAAACCTCAGACGACCCTAGCCTTAAGTCCACTAAGTGCAGAATTTTACAAGTACAAGACAAATGACTTACTCAACTCGACTCGAATCCTTCAAGCCACTGGCGTGTCTTCTTGTACCAACTTCTGCTTAGTCGAGAATTTTGGACTCCACCAGAACCTTGGAATTCACCAATGAAGCTTTTGGAACCTGTCACCCACACACGGTGCCTTTCGCCATATGAGAAGGCCGCAACAAACTTATCTCCATTTTGGGTAGATAATGAACCCAAACAACTCTTAAATGGGTAGAGTATAACCCGGTGGAAAACGCTCTAAGCAATGATATATATATGTGGTACTTGGAAAAAAAATCAAACTA
The DNA here is from genome assembly GCA_949130495.1 of Sambucus nigra. Lineage (NCBI taxonomy): Eukaryota > Viridiplantae > Streptophyta > Magnoliopsida > Dipsacales > Adoxaceae > Sambucus > Sambucus nigra. The sequence continues at coordinate 143,027,661 of OX422211.1, forward strand.
TGGGTGAACATGTGTTTAAAAAAAATTCTATTGAATTTTAACACATGAAAACATAGAATTTTTTTTGGAAGTATTCTTCTCAACAAACACTCCAAGGATTGTAAAAACTCATGTCCAAAAGCTTGATTCCTGCACAACTAAAATCTGGGAAAAAGTTAGTGGGAAACAAGTAGTGGGAACGTGGAGAAAACTTGCAAAATATTTTCCCGTCGAAAATCTCTTTTGAACGAGATTTTCTTTAGAACAAAGTCTCGTTCAAACGTCCATCTAACGATGTTCCGGTGGCCAAAAAGGGAAAATTATTTGGTAAACTCGTTCGAACAAAATTCTTTTCGAATGACATTCTCATTCAAACGACAATTTCGAACGAAATGTTAGAAGTCCAATTTTTCATATAAAGCCCAAAAACTTTTTATTCAAAGTTCAAATGTAACTTTATAAAAATAAAAATCGTTTTAAAATAAAATTACACCCATTATAAAATTATTCCAACTCTCCCTATATATATAAAAATGCATTCATACCTTTTAGAGAATATGGAATCCATTGTCGTTGATGTAGAAACAAGGCACTTGAAACTCAACAATGATGAAGGTTTACAAATCTGGCCTCCACATCTTCAACTAACACGTCATAGGTTTGAATGGATACACATGAACTATATCCTATGACTTAAATGTTTTGTCTGGAATTGATCCAACACTACATAAGACTCAATTGAAGACTTGTGTCCTTACAGAGTTAGCGACAGTCGTGTTTGCATTGCGGATATGGAGACATTATCTCTTGGGGGAGAAATTTCACCTATTCATGGATCAAAGTCACTGCATTATCTGTTCACGTAGAGGGAACTGAATATGCGTCAATGGAGGTGGCTTAAACATGTGAAGGACTACCAGTTCAAAATCCATTACCACCCGGGGAAGGCAAATGTGGTAGCAGATGCGTTGGGTCGTAGGCCAGTGGGTGAGGTGGCCGAGGTGTGGAAGGAAAAATGGAAAAAACTCGGACATCAGGATGCAGTTACCCTCTCATTTATGTCGGTGATGATGATTACACCATAGATAGTTACCAGGGTGATACAGGCTCAGGGAGAGGATTCCTTCTGTTCGAATTGGATTATCTAACTTCTAGCCGAGGGAGCAGAGTCCTTCGTGACCTCGGATGGGGGTTTACGCTTTAATGGAAAACTAGTAGTTCTAGAGGGGTAGGAGTTACGACATGCAGTGATGGAAGAGTCTCATGGTTCACAGTTTGCGGTACATCCGAGGGGGGATAAGATGTACCATGATATGAGGCGACAGTATTGGTGGAGTGGCATGAAGAAGGACATCGCCGAGTATGTGTCGAAGTGTGCCACTTGTCAGCTGGTGAAGACAGACCATTAAAGACCGGGAGGATTACTACACCCATTAGAAATCCCTATAGGGAAATGGGAGAGAATTTCCATGGATTTTATCACAGGGTTGCCTACATCACAAAGGGGTCACGATTCCATATGGGAGATTATGGATCGGTTGACCAAGGTAGCTCATTTTTTATGAGTTTGGACCGATTATACTACGGGGCAGTATGCTCAAATCTTCATTGCCGAGATCGTTAGACTCCACGAGGTGCCCCTTAATATCGCGTCCGATCGGGACAAGAATTTTGTGTCTAGATTTTGGAAGAGTTTCCATCAGGGCATGGGTACGAAGTTAGGATTGAGTTCGGCCTATCACCCGTAAATGGATGGGCCAACAGAATGGACGAATCAGATGTTGGAGGATATGTTGCGAATGTGTATCATTGATTTTGGAGGGGGATGGGAGCAATACCTTCCACTGGTGGAGTTTGCTTATAATAACTCCTACTAGTTTACCATTGGCATGGCTCCATTCGAGGCGTTATATGATAGACCTTGTCATTCACTGACATGTTGACTTGAGATGGGGGACAATAAGATACTTGGGCCGGAGGTAATTCAGGAGACCTCGGCTAAGATTGAGTTAATACGGAGTCGCATTCGAGTTGCTCAGGATAGGTAGAAGAGTTACGCCGATGCCAAGAGGTTCTTCAGGGAGTTCAGTATGGGGGATCAGATATTGTTGCAAGTATATCCTCTGAAGGGGGTAATGCGGTTTAGGAAGAAAGGGAAGTTAACGCCTAGATATGTTGGGCCATTCCCTATTATTGAGCGGATTGGGCCAGTAGCTTACAGACTTTGGTTACCGGAGCACCTGTATAGGATTTATGATGTGTTCCATATTTTCTCGCTGAGGATATATCTTCGGGATGACTTGGCCCACACCCATATTGCCTTAGAAGAGATTGATCTACAGCCCGATAGTTCTTACGAGGAAAGGCCAGTTGCGATATTAGACCGTAGTGAGAGGAGACTGAGGTCAAATATTGTGCTATTAGTACAAGTGCAGGGCGACATTATAATGTAGAGGAGTATACCTGGGAGCGCGATGATGACATGCGGGATAAATATCCAGAGTTATTCCTACCAGGTACACATTTATTATGTTCTTTTTCGAATTTCGGGACGAAAGTACGTTATTAGGGGGGAAGTATGTAATACCCCGTATTTTTTAGGGATTTTATTTTAATTATGGAATTAGGATTAATTAAATTAAATGGAGAAAATTTATTTTTAATTAATTCAGATTTAAATGTAATAATTACTAGCGTGATGAGAGTTAGTATTTATTGGTGATAATTATGTTGAATATTACTTAACGAGTAAAGTAATATATGGTTACAAAAATATTATTATGGCCAGGAGTGAAAAATACAACAGTTACGTATACTTAGTTGGGATGCGCATGTGAGTCATGTCGGTATTACTTTATTCGGTTAAAAAGATAATTTATTTTTAAATAACTCGTATGACCTTTTTAAGTGCCCCGATGAGCCCGGAAGGGTCGAGATAGTCAGAAAATCCTACTCAGGTGTTTTATTTGGGTTTCGGGGTAAGTTGGGTCAAACTGACACCCCAGAGGTGTATTTTAGTCTTTTGAGACTTTTGGGAATTAAAATGGACGAAAATAGAAAATTAAAAAGGAAGAGTAAGTGAGTAATAGTTTATATGTGAGTTTCCAAACCGATGTGAGAGAGAAAGAGAAACAAAGAGGAAGAAGAAGAACTCCATAGGAGCCCGAGGATAAAGACTCAAGCTTTTACACCAAAAAAATTACGCCAACGCATAGATCGTGAAGAGAGAATCACTCCTATAACAATTTCATCCAGAGAATCAGAAGTTTACGAAAAGGCAAGTGTTTATCTTGCTAAATTTTTAGAGATATATGATTCATGCTAATTTAGTTGATGGAATAACCATGATATTATCAATTTGGAATAGAAATTGGGTATTAATTTGTAATTAGGAGTATAGGTTTGCATGTAGTTGAATAACCATGTTCTGGGTATGATAAATCTGGGTTTTATATGATGATTTCACGAAATTAAATCTAGGATTAATTATTGTCAAGGTTCTAAAAAATGCGGGGCGTGATCGAGGCGTGGAGGCTAAGCCTTAAGCCTTAGAAGCCTAGGCGGGCCTTAGGTGTAAAAAAGCGTGAAAAGGTGTTTAGGCCTTCTTAATATATTTTAATATTTTTTTACCCATAAAAGGCTATTAAAATACTAAAATTGTACATATCATAAAAATATGTCTGAATTAAACTATCATATTTTTATGCAGTATGATATTTTAATTTGCATATATTTAGACTAATTTCTTATAAAATTCACAATGCATGTTATGTAAAATATCATAAAAATATGTCTTAATATATGCAAATTGAACCTTTAGTCCCTTTATGCAATGAGCGATGCACCATGACATGATACAGAGTATGCATGCACCGCAGCTGTGTCTTAGGGTGCAGTATTGTATATATATAACATAGAATTAATGTATATATATACTTGTGATACTATCTACTGTGTGAATTAAGTAGACATTAATGAAATCTGAAATGAAATAAGTTAGTGAACATGTAATTATGTTAAATTGAAAAAGCGCTTGTCCATGAAAAGAGAAATTGATTATAGGTAGTGTGTATATTGCGAGGAAAATACATGGGAATGATATTGGGTTATGATTAGATGTTAGACGGGAAATAACAAGTTAGTATGAGAATAGAAACTTGTAGGGTTTGATGGAACGTTAGGCGTGAACATTAGATGAGAGGTGAGCATCTCAAGTGAGCAAGATAACCTAACATGATTAAAATATGTGCTATAAACTCATTTTAAGCACTTGTTGATTTTTAAACCGTTTTCAACTCGGGATCTGACCCGTTTTCTGCAAATATCTTCTTCTTTTCAAATTATATTAGGTGCCTATCCATAGGGACATCAAGCATGGGAATTCCATTCACTCGACGAGATATAGCTGTTGTGGAAGTTGCAGGACCTTGGTTGTAGACGCCTTTATGTCTATCATTTCTTACCTTTTTAGTTATTTCATCAGTTAGGGCATGTTTCCCCTCTTCTATTAAGATATTCCAAGATTTTGGATTCAGTTATTTACTTCATTCAGTTGTTGGGTTTATTTCTGTTGGATTATTGTATTTAGGACTTAGACTAGAAATGTTTTCTCCAGTTTCTTTTAGTATTGCAGTTATTTTTCTATCATATAAGATTGATGTGGATGGTGAATGCTTTATTTATTCGTAACGGAGTTTTATATAAATTAAAAGATAAAATTTTAACATCAAACTTTTTGAATATTAGGTGGTTTGTATTTAATAATAATGTTTTCAACAGGTATGCATAATCTAAACCTACAGGATATTCTGATTTAATTTAATAAATGACTGATCACCCGGTAGCTAATTATACGGGGTGTCACAATGATTTAAACTTGGTGAGAAGATTACCCAAAATTATTTGTTCATTTTTTACTCATGTTATTCATTTTTTGATGTAGCATTTGTGGTACTTGATACATATTTGGTTTGTATATTGGTTTTGGTACTTTTGTTGAGTGTATCGTACTTCTGTTGGATACTTGTACCTTTGTTTTAGTACTTTTGATGTTTGGATAGCTTTATGGATATATGGATTTCTATGAGCATTTATATTTTTATCCATGATAACAAATTTTATTGTTCAATTTTTTTATCCTATGTTGTCTATCCATCACATTACTAGTATCATGCTTTGAATATCATATTTTCCTGCTCTTATGATTTCATGATTGATATCATTCGTCGTCTTGTATATATTTACGAGACTCTAAAATCATGATGGTGTGATCTACATGTTTATCTTTTCATTATAGTTTGGTAGTTCACATCTTTTCTAGCTTTTGCCTTGCTATTTTCTTATGCGCATCTGACTTTTTATGCCTTGCTACCAGTTATTAATGATTTCGACTTCTCTTTGACTTTTTCGGGGGGGGGGGGGGGGGGGGGGGACTTTTTTCACCTTGGATTATGTAATAACCCTTAATTTTGAGTAATTTATTTTATATTAATTTGCCATGCGAGGTAATTATATAAAATATTGGTAAATGGGATAAATATTGTTTTAAGTGAATTAAAAGATAAAATTTACTAAATTGTGCATGTTTACTGTTATGTGAATGTAAATGGCATTACGTTATGATTAATGGTGTCGTTGTGCTTTAAACGACATTTATGGTTTAAAGGAAGTTGGAACTTGAAATTATTTATATTATTCTGGATGCTAATGTAGAGGGCGTGGTTAGTCCCGAAATACTCGAGATAGTCGAAATAAGTTCCATATTGTATTTTTGGATTCCAGGCACTTTTGACAATTTATGACTCAATTATGTAGTTACGAGTCATTTTAATGGTGTATTAACATTTTAAAGATGGAAATTAATATTTAAGGCCCGAATAAGTCTTACAACCCCTTTTATTTCTTAAGTGCTGCTTCCTAAACCTAGAGAGAAAGAGAGGGTAAGGGAATTTGGGAGAAAGAAGAAGAAAAGAAGAAATTGGGATTGATCTTGCTTCTACCGGAAAGAAATTCGAGATTTCATCTTAAGGCCAGTTTCTTACTTGCTAATATAGGGTTTAGGGTGAATAAATTGTAGTGATTGTTGTGTATTGGAATCAATTGAACAAATAGGGGTTTTTGATGAATTTGTGGTATTTGAACCCTTATATATTGTTTAGATAGATTTGTTTTGATTATAGTAGTTAGTTTTAAAGTAGGATGAATTTGGTTGGATTAATGATGGTTGTTGTGGGTAATAATGGAGAAGAATTGAGTTGTGGGAAAAGTAGGGCATTAAACACCATAGTCGAAATTAGAAATTCTGGGCCAGGCGAATCGATTCTCCCCTAGTGAATCGATTCGCTAAAGGGGTAGGCTATAGGTCTGTGTTGAGCGAATCGATTCGGCCTCTCCGAATAGGTTCGAAAGTTTACAGAATGTTGGGTTCTCTTGATCGAATCGATTCGAACCATCCCAATCGATTCGCTTCAAGACCAAATCGATTCGGCCAAGGCGAATCGATTCGGAATTCCTGCTGATTTAGGTGATTTTTCTAATTTAGTCTTAGACCTTTTGTTTTAGGCTTAGGACGTAGGAACCTTACTTTGTGAAGTAAACTTAGAGTTCTAGAGTCTTACATCAGTTAAGTTACGACCCTATATTAGAAGGGAGTGGATGGGGTTATTCCGGGAATTTACAAATAGATAATAAGGTAGTTTCTTCTCTTAGCAAGCTATTGAGATTAGGAGATGTAAGGTTATATGATTGGGTAAATTGAGAGACTTGAGTGACGCATATTACGGTTGGTGGCTTATAGTAACATCATTAATTCTTGGAGACTAATTTAGGGACTTATTAATCATTGAGGTATACAATGATGATATTAATATCATATGGCTCCGGATAAAAATGCGATGCATACCTTAAAATGAGATTTAAAATTATGAATGATAAATTGGTATATACACACCTCTCTAAAAGCTATCATAGGGGAAGTACGCGCATAGGTGAAGTCCCCTGGCTAGTGAATGCAGGGTGAATATAGTCCTCGAACATAGGACCGGTCATTGTATAAATTGTGTGATTATTATTCTAAGTGAGGTAATTTCGGGTGTGGTTATGACTCACTGTCGAAGGTAAATGGCCGCTTACCGACATTACATTGTAGGATGCCCAGGTTGTCTTGTGCGATAGGCCATGGAAGATGATAGCTATATAGGGGAGCGTCCAATGGAGAAACTCAAAAAGACGGTTTTAGAGTCATTATATATTGTGTAATATAACTAGTCTTATTAAAGTGGAACCTTATTGAAAAGACAACACTTTATGAAATAAATTGCTTTGAATACGTTTCCTAATGAGAAATGGAACGGTGAAATGAAATTGTGTAAAATGGAAATGGAATCTCATAACTAAAATTTTATTTATCTTCTCCCTTATAAATGATTATGATCATGGTCGTTATAATTGTGTAGATTATGCTTTTAGATTGAGAGATAAGATTCCTTATCATTATTACAGTGATAGAAATAAACATATTCCTGATGATTAAATTGTCCATAACTGTCTTGCACTTTCTTCACTTGGTTATCATATTAAACTGGGCCCTGACTCGTTTCTATATCTTTACTTTGCATGAATCTTATATTCGCTCAGGTGTTACATCGCAAGGATGCCCGTATTGACTTTTTCACTCCAGTGTCCTTGAAGCTGTAACACATTGCGGAGGTTATAGGGCATTGAATTTAGATGCATATATCTTTTGTATTTGGTTAGAATCATATACACACTCGGACGTGTTGCCCTAGCTTTGTAATTGCGTTATATTATGTGATATTCTATTGTAATACTCGGTGTAACTAAATTGTATGGTCTGTTAACCGACAACCTATTCGGTTAATTTATTGTGTAGGGTTCCTGTTTTATGATCTGTCTTTATTTTAGATTCACCTTCTCTTAAATTAAATTGTTGAGATGTTTTCTTTAACTTACGAATCAAAAATTTTGACAATCCGTTTTTCTAAAATATTTGGTGGTTGTCCCGTACTTATATTATTGTGATGCTAAGAATGGACCATCTAGGATTCTTGTAATTACTGGAGTATCGGGCTGGCCACCTCTTATTTTCATAAGCGGGGTGTCACAGATGGTATCAGAGCATCAGGTTCTAGAGTCTTTAGGATCTATGTGGACTTGTCACATTCTATCGTAGCATTTTTTTTACATAGAGCCTTAATGTTAAGACTGTTTTGTTTGCTTATGTTTGCGATATTCTGCTAAGGTATTTATTCTTAATAGTATTCTAATGCAGTTCTTTCTTCATCTCAGATGCCGCCTAAGAGAGGTCGCCCTGCGAGAAGAGATAAAGTTGTAGAAGATGATGTAGGTCTTCCACCGCCACAGCAAGGAACTATAAATGCCGCTGAAGTAGCCAATATTGTGGACCAGGCGGTAAATGCTGCGATGACTACCGTAGTTAAGTAATTTCTCCAAGCTCAACAACCACGGGCTCAGGAGGTATAGGTCATTGCGGGACCTTCTCCCTAGGAAAGAGTTAGAGAATCCTTCCTAAAGGGTCATCCCCCAGAATTTTAGGGTGGATCCGATGTGATAGTATCTAACCAATGGAAAAAGGATATGCAATGTCATCTTCGTTTGATTGACTGTAGTGAGGAACAGAAGAAAATCCTTGCTACTTTTAAGCTAGTTAAAACAACTTTACATTAGTGGGAGTCAATGACTATGCTAGGGGAAAGATATACAATGAGTATCACTGATTTTTGGGTTTTGTTTGACCGAAAATATTTTCCTCCGGTAGTCCAAATTGAAATGAGGAGAAATCTTTAAGATGTAGTTCAAGGTGAACGTTTGGTGGCAGAATATGAGGAGGAATTTACTCGTTTTGATAGTTTTGTACCGGATGAGGTAACTCCAGAGGAGAGGAGAATATCCAAATTCATTGGAGGTTTACATTGGAGGATACGACAACATTTGCTGGGTAATCTAGCTTTACAAACATTTGGGGATGTGATGAATGTCGCGTTAGTCCATTGTCAAGATCATCGGTTGCATGTTCTAGGGAGTAAGAGGATTTAGTTATGGGGAAAGTGGGTAAACCAGGAGGCAATGGGGCAGGAGGAGGAGCACTAACCTCGTCGCAATCATCGGGTAGTAAACAAAAGGAAAGGGACACCCAGTAAGGGGACTTATCCAAAAGGTAAAGTTTTGGTGGATTTAATGTTGGTGGAAGTAATTTTAGGCATGGTCAGGGTGCCCAACAACAAGCAGGCCGGGGTAATAATGGGGGTAGAGGCCGTCCAGGCCAAGGCTTTGGGTAGTTTAGAAATAGACGGGGCCAAAATCAGGAGAACATGACGAGTCATTACTTTCAATGTGGGGAGTTGGGGCATTATAAGAAGTCGTGTCCACAGTTGATTGGTGGACAATTTCCTAGGGTTCCACAGCATCCACAGGCCCAGTTACTACCACAAGTGCCTAATCTAGTCGTCCCTCCACAATAGGGACAACGACAGTATGGGCATGTTTACCACATACAGGATGCTATGCTTCCTCCAGCCCATCCAGTGTCGCCAGCCATTGAGGGTAAGTTTCCCATTCATGGGCATGTGGGTCATGTATTGTTTGATACGGGTGCGACACACTCATTTATTTCTAGAAGTTATTCTCAGTCTATGGAGCTAATTAAAAGTGCAGAAAGTACTTTCACTAGTGTCAAATCTTCTATGGGTGATGGTTCCCTATTTTCTTTGTTTGTAAACGAATTGAAATAAATCTTGGTAACTTGTGTTTTGAGGCCGATTTGCTCGTCCTTGATATGGTCGGGTATGATGTTATTTTAGGTATGGATTGTCTAGTAAAGTATCATGCAATATTAAATTGTTATATAAAGAGTATAGTTTTTGCCATTCTAGTGAAAGAGATGTTTTGAGTGGCTATGACTCGTTCAGAGGGAGGTTCTATCAATTACTTGTATTGTATTGCAGAGGAGGCTTCTCGGGATATAGTCATTTCCTTAAATTTAATTCCGATTGTTAGAGACTTCGAAGATGTTTTTTGAGAAATACCGGGTTTACCTCCAAGTCGGAAGATTGAGTTTGTGATTGATTTAGCACCGGGAACGCGAACAATTACTAGAGCCCCATACCGTATGGCTCCTGTTGAGATGAGGGAGTTAAGAGATCAGATTCAAAACTTGTTAGAACAAGGGTTTATTAGGCGTAGTATGTCGCCGTGGGGAGCTCCTATGTTCTTCGTGAAGAAAAGAGATGGTTCTCTCCGGTTATGTGTTGATTACATGGAGTTAAATAAAGTTACCATCAGGAATAAATACCCACTACCTTGGATTGATGATTTGTTCGATCAACTTAGGGGAGCGTCGTACTTCTATAAAATAGACTTGAGGATATGGTATCATCAGTTACGGATACGGGAACAAGATGTGTCCAAAACTGCATTCCTAACTAGATATGGGTCCTATGAATTCTTGGTTATGCCTTTTGGACTAACCAATGCACCTACAATGTTTATGTACCTCATGAATAGAGTGTTTAGAGACTTCCTGGATCAGTTTATTATTGGGTTTATTGATGACATCCTTGTTTATTCTCAGTCAAAATCTGATCATGCTACGCATATACGATTGGTCCTGCAGACGTTGAGGGATCATCAGTTGTATGAAAAATTTGAGAAGTGTGGCTTTTTGGCTACAGGAAGTACAGTTTCTGGGTCACATTGTGACAACTCAGGGTATTTCGATTGACCCAAGTAAAGTTATTGCGGTGAGGGAATGGGGTCAACCCATGACACCTACCGAGATCTGTAGTTTTCTAGGTTTGGCAGGCTATTACCGCAGATTTATCAAGGGTTTTTCTAAAATTTCTAGCCCTTTGATAAACTTAAACCGGAAATGGGTGAGGTTTGTTTGGGATGATTCTTGTCAATTAGCTTTCGATGAGCCGAAAGATAAGTTGACTTCTGCTCCAGTCCTTATGTTACCAAGAACAGAATTGGAATATTTGGTCTTTACTGATGCATCTCTGCAAGGGTTGGGAGGTGTATTACAACAAGAACATCGGGCTATTGCTTATGCTTCTGGTAAGCTAAATCCCCATGAGAAGAATTATTCGGTTCATGATTTGGAACTTGCTGCAGTAGTTTTTGCCTTGAAGATTTGGAGATATTATCTCCTGGGGGAGAAATTTAGTCTTTTCTCGGACCACAAATCGTATCAATACTTATTTTCACAGAAAGATTTGAATATGCGGAAACGTCAATGGTTAGAGTTTGTGAAGGACTACCAATTTTATATTCATTACCACCCAGGTAAGGCGAATGTAGTGGCCGATGCGTTGAGTCGGAAACCCGAGGGGGAGTTAGCACATGTATGGAAGGCTAAGTTGAAGGAGCTCAGCAAGGAGGATGCAGTTACTAGGGCATTTATGTCAGTGTTGACCGTTACGCCTATGATAGTGGCAAGGGTTGTTGAAGCTCAAGGAAGGGATAAAAGTTGTCAGGACCGTATACACCAATTGTTGACCGAGGGAGCAGAATCCTACACTATAAGTGCTGAGGGTGGGTTACGTTTCCACGAGAGACCCATTGTCCCGGACGAAGGGGATTTAAGACGGGCCGTGATGACAGAATCTCATGGATCTAAGTTTACAATACATCCTGGTGGGGAAAAAATGTACCAAGTCATGCGCCGTCAATATTGGTGGCCAGGCATAAAATGAAACATTTCTGAATTTATTTCCCAATGCACTACTTGTTAAATGGTGAAGGTAGATCATCAAAGACCAATGGGTTTGTTACAACCATTGGAAATGCCGATATGGAAGTGGGAAAGTATCTCGATGGACTTCATCACGGAATTACCAGCGTCGCAGAGTGGTCATGATTCTATTTGGGTTATTGTTGATTGTTTAACTAAGTCAGTACATTTCCTATACGTACGTACAGACTACAATACTGCTCGTTATGCTCGACTATTTATTGTGGAGGTTGTTAAACTCCACGGGGTGCCCATTAATATAGTCTCCGATCGAGACAAATTTTTTGTTTCCCACTTTTGGCAAAGTTTCCAAGAAGCTATGGGAACTGAGTTGAAGTTGAGTACCTCTTATCACCCTCAAACAGATGGTCAGATAGAAAGAGACAACCAAATGTTGGAGGATATGCTCAGAATGTGTGTACTTGATTTCAAAGGAGGTTGGGAACAATACCTTCCCTTAGTTGAATTTTCTTATTATAATTCATACCAATTCACTATCGGGATGGCACCCTATGAAGCACTAAATGGCAGGCCGTGTATATCACCTACTTGTTGGTTGGAAGTAGGGGATAATAAATTTCTAGGACCTGAAATGATCCAAGACACTTCTTCGAAGATTAAACTTATTCGAAATCGCATTCGAATAGCTCAAGATCGTCAAAAGAGTTATGTTGATGCTAATAGAAGGCATGTGGAATTGGAAGTTGGAGATCAAGTTTTGGTGCAAGTATCGCCAATGAAAGGTATAAAGCGATTTGGGAAGAAAGGAAAGCTTGCACCGCGTTATGTAGGCCCTTTTCCCATTATTTCTAAGGTAGGCCCAGTAGCGTATCAACTTGCCTTACCGGAACACTTACAACAGATTCATGATGTGTTTCATGTTTCATCTTTGAAAAAGTACAAGAGGTGTGAAGGAGCTCATTGGCATATTCCTTTGGATGATATCGAATTGCAACTCGATATTTCATACGAAGAACAACCAGTTGCAATATTAGATCACAGGGAGCATAGGCTAAGATCTCGAGTGGTGTCCTTGGTTCGGGTTCAATGGGGTCATCACAATGCCGATGAATCGACGTGGGAGCGTGAGGATGATATGCGAGAAAAGTATCCACATCTCTTTTTGCAAGGTACGCCTGAATTTTGAAGGCAAAATTCTCTTACAAGGGGGGGAGAGTGTAATAACCCTTACTTTTGAGTAATTTATTTTATACTAATTTTCTATGTGAGGTAATAATATAAAATATTGGTAAATGGGATAAATATTGTTTTAAGTGAATTAAAAGATAAAATTTACATTGTGCCTGTTTACTGTTATGTGAATGTAAATGGCATTACGTTATGATTAATGGTGTCGTTGTGCTTTAAACGACATTTATGGTTTAAAGGAAGTTGGAACTTGAAATGATTTATATTATTCCGGATGTCAATGTAGAGGGCGCGGTTAGTCCCGAAATACTGGAGATAGTCGAAATAAGTGCCATATTGTATTTTTGACAGGTTATGACTCAATTATGTAGTTACGAGTCATTTTAATGGTGTATTAATATTTTAAAGATGGAAATTAATGTTTAAGGACCGATTAATTCTTACAACCCCTTTTATTTCTTAAGTGTTGCTTCCTAAACCTAGAGAGAAAGAGAGAGTAAGAGAATTTGGGAGAAAGAAGAAGAAAATAAGAAATTGGGATTGATCTTGCTTCTACCGGAAAGAAATTCGAGATTTCAGCTTAAGGCAAGTTTCTTACTTGCTAATATATGGTTTAGGGTGAATAAATTGTAGTGATTGTTGTGTATTGGAATCAATTTAACAAATAGGGGGTTTTGATGAATTTGTGATATTTGAGCCCTTATATATTGTTTAGATAGATTTGTTTTGATTATTGTAGTTAGTTTTAAAGTAGGATGAATTTGGTTGGATTAATAATGGTTGTTGTGGGTAATAATGGAGAATAATTGAGTTGTGGGAAAAGCAGGGCATTAAACACCATAAACGAAATTAAAAATTCTAGGCCAGGAGAATTGATTCTCCCCTAGCGAATCGATTCGCTAAAGGGGTAGGCTACAGGTCTGTGTTGAGCAAATCGATTCGGCCTCTCCGAATCGATTCGACAGTTTACAGAATGTTGGGATCTCTTGACCGAATCGATTCGGACCATCCGAATCAATTCACTTCAAGACCGAATCGATTCGGCCAGGGTGAATCGATTCAGAATACCTACTGATTTGGGTGATTTTTCTAATTTAATATTAGCCCTTTTCTTTTAGGCTTAGGACCTATGAACCTTCCTTTGTGAAGTAAACTTAGTGTCCTAGAGTCTTACGTCAAATAAGTTACGACCCTATATTAGAAGGGAGTGGATGGGGTTATTCCGGGAATTTACAAATAGATACTAAGGTAGTTTCTTCTCTTAGCAAGCTATTGAGATTAGGAGATGTAGGGTTATATAATTGGGGAAATTGAGAGACTTGAGTGAGGAATATTACGCTTGGTGGCTTATAGTAACATCATTAATTCTCGGAGACTAATTTAGGGACTTAATAATCATTGAGGTTTATAATGATGATATTAATATCGTACGACTCCGGATAAAAATGCGATGCATACCTTAAAATGAGATTTAAAATTGTGAATGATAAATTGGTATATACACACCTCTCTAAAAGCTATCATAGGGGAAGTACGCGCATGAGGTGAAGTCCTCTGGCTAGTGAATGCAGGGTGAATATAGTCCTCAACCATAGTATCGGTTATTGTATATATTGTGTGATTATTGTTCAAAGTGAGGTAATTTCGGGTGTGGTTATGACTCACTATCTAAGGTATATGGCCGCTTCCCGACGTTGCGTTGTAGGATGCCCAGGTTGTCTTGTGCGATAGGCCCTGGAAGATGATAGCTATTTAGGGGAGCGTCCAGTGGGGAAACTTGGAAGGACGATCTTTTAATTGTTATATATTGTGTAATACAACTATTCTTATTAAAGTGGAACCTTATTGAAAACACAACACTTTATGAAATAAATTGCATTGAATACGTTTCCTAATGAGAAATGGAACGGTGAAATGAAATTTTGTAAAAAGGAAATGGAATCTCATAACTAAAATTTAATTTATATTCTCCCTCATAAATGATTATGATCATGGTCGTTATAATTGTGTAGATTATGCTTTTAGATTGAGAGATAAGATTACTTATCATTATTACGGTGATAGAAATAAAAATATTCCTGATGATTAAATTGCCCATAACTGTCTTGCACTTTATTCACTTGGTAATCATATTAAATCGGGCTCTGACCCGTTTCTATATCTTTACTTTGCATTAATCTTATATTCTCTCAGGTGTTCCACCGCAAGGACGCCCGTATTGACTTTTTCACTCCAGTGTCCTCGAAACTGTAACACATTGCGGAGGTTATACGACATTGAATTTAGACGCATCTATCTTTTGTATCTTGGTTAGGATCATCTACACACTCGGGCATGTTGCCCCAGCTTTGTAATTACGTTATATTATGTGATATTCTATTGTAATACTCGGTGTAACTAAATTGTATGGTCTGTTAACCGACAGCCTATTCGGTTAATTTTTTGTGTAGGGTTCATGTTTTATGATCTGTCTTTATTTTATATCCAACTTCTCTTAAATTAAATTGTTGAAATGTTTTCTTCAACTTACGAATTAAAAATTTTGACAATCCATTTTTCTAAAATATTTGGTGGTTGTCCTGTACTTATATTATTGTGATGCTAAGAATGGACCATCTAGGATTCCTGTAATTACGGGAGTATCGGGCTGGCCACATCTTATTTTAATAAGCGGGGTGTCACAGATTAAGAGGGAGTTAAAGGTGAATTATAAATTTTAATATCATTTACTGGGGTGGTGGGGCGGTGGTGCTTTAATGTCTATGGTCTATGATATAGGGGAGTATTATTTGAGCTTGTCTGTTACATGTTATCACTTGATGAGTTTCACTTTGGTATTATTTGGTATATGGATTAGATGTTGATTTACTTGTTCACTTATCACATATTCTTTATCACACACACACACACACACACACACACACACATATATATATATATATATATATATATATATATATATATATATATATATATATATATATATATATATATTATTGTAGTGTTTTCAAGCAGGGAAAATATCTCCTTATACAGACCGTAATGCTTTTGTTGTTTCCCGTGATTTTAGGCATATCATTGTTGATTCCGGCTCCAACCCATGTTAGACACTACTTTTTCTTTGTCATCGTAGATTTTGGACATTACTTTCGACTAGATTCACTATATGGCTAGTGGAGTGTTTGTCTTGCAGGGGTAATATAGAATTTTTGAGTTTTGAGGGTTTTTGCCATGGAATAGCCAAAAGGGGAGATTGGAAATGTAAACTTTGAATTATTATTATTCTCATTCTTATTATTATTATTATTCTTATTATTATTATTATTATTATTATTATTATTATTATTATTATATAATTGGCTATATTTCCATATTAAAACATTGACTTATTGATTTAATAAAGTCAAATCGACTCGATTCATACTGAGTGAGGCGTGATCTAGACTAGGTTAAATGTACTTAGAAGATGAAGATTGAAGATAAAACACCACAATTCAATTTGAAGAATTTTGTAGCCACACATTCAATTACACATCATTTTATGTGTAGAAATATTAAAAGAGATATTTATACCTATAATCTAAGTAATTCTAACTTCATTAGTATTACCAAAAACATTTATATGAGATTCTATATCGAGCTTTCTAGTATCACATAAATATTAAAATGATGTGTAGAAATAAAATTGGAGAAGATATTCGTGAATAAAAGAATTGAGGCCACAATTCAAATAATGAAAAAAACTTATGCAAGACAAAAAAAATATCAATGCAACATACTCAGTCTTCCTTCTTCTTTTTTTTAACTAGAAAATGAAATCAAAAATTATTTTATTAATTGCAAATCACCCCGAAACAAGATCAACCAATAGAAATATAAAACTAGGATATATTCAATCTTTATATTCTGATTGTGCAGTAACATTTTGGTGAAACCAAACTTTCCATTTATATAGTGGCAACTAATTGAAAACTCTTAAAAATATGGGGGTAAGGTCGCATAAAGATAAATGATAATGTTAAATGGGGGATTCAATATAAAACAAGGTGGCAACTTTCCATTATATGGGGGATTTAACAAGGTCGCAAAAATATGGGGGATTCAACAAAATGGGGATTTAACAAAATGGGGATTTAACATGGTCGCATTAAGATAAATGATAATATGGGGATTTAACAAAGTGATTGCCAGGGTTTGAAGACGCACTAGAAGCGCTTGAGGGATTTATGGGTTAGTCTCAATAATATATCAATCTTGATCTCATTTGGGATCTCAGGCATTGTTTTTTATTTCATTATTTTTCTCTCTTTTACTGTTTTTTTGCCCGAGTCTTCCCTCTTCTCCATTACAAATTCTACTTACAAAATCATGTCAAATAAAATCAATCTTGTGATTTTCTCAAGCAAAGAATTTAGGAAATGATTTAAATCGACATAACACATAAATATACCTAGCACACAACACAAAGAACAAAATATTGATATGAACACCACTTTATTGTATAAAGGCAATACAAAACAACAGTTAGTCAGGATAGAAACCAAAAACAAAAGGTAAGGTATATTAACACAATATAACACCTCTTGAATCCAGTGTAACTATATAGATCTAATCCCTGGAGATTCAATACAAGCCAAATAACATGGGAGTGTAAACTAACAAAATGAAAAATGTCCTATAAAAGGATTCTAGTTATATGTACTTTTTTTCGCCCAAAACTCCTCGTATCAACAAATATATCTATGTAAATATTTCAACGTAAACAAGTGTAAAGGGTAAAACATATATATGTTCA
The DNA here is from genome assembly GCA_949130495.1 of Sambucus nigra. Classification (NCBI taxonomy): domain Eukaryota; kingdom Viridiplantae; phylum Streptophyta; class Magnoliopsida; order Dipsacales; family Adoxaceae; genus Sambucus; species Sambucus nigra. The sequence goes on from OX422211.1 coordinate 143,045,354, forward strand.
ATCCAAACACAAACAATATGCTCACCCAAAAAACAAACACTTTAGCCATTTATCCTGTTTACTTAAATAGCCAAAATCAAAGGTTATTATTTTTATTATGTACTGAGTTAAAATAAAAGAATAACTAGCCAATGTTATAATCCATGTTTGGGATCCAATGCATAATCTCGAATTAACAACTAAGAATGAGACATTATAATTTGCTTTTCTTAGTAAACGGGTTGGACATTAAATATAAGGTACCCACCAAGAACACAAATCATAGAAGAAATTCCAAATCCAAATGAACCCCTTAAAATATATTTGCAAAACCTAGAAAATACAAATCAAAATTGCAATTGGTAAAAACAAATCACACAAAAATACCTAACCCCATTTTCTTATTAAAAGTAGAAAGAAAACCAAAATCATTCATCTATCCAAGAAAACAAATCAAATCATAATTTACGTTAGTCGGTCTGTAATTGCACTACCATTGATTAGGCATAAATTCTTTGTATTTATCCCTGTAATTTAGAGTCTTTTAATATTTCGTGCGATGTAATTCGAGTTGATTCATCTCATATCATTGCTACTGATATTTTCTAATGAGTTCGCCAAGTTTTGTGTATTTCTCATCAATCTTGCACGTATTTAATGCATGAGAAGAAAGAAAGAAACTGGAAGAATGTAAGAAGCGAAAAGAAGAAAAGTCAAAGGGAAGAAGAGTAGTTTGCATCTGGAATTAGGACGAGAAGCCCCAAGAAAGTGGAATACCTCGAGTCTACGAGCACATAAGAAGAAATGGCATCGGAGTTCGAGTCCTGAATCACAAGTTATGAACCTTCAAAGTTGAGAGAATAATCAAAAGGAAGGAGAACGTTTTGCATAGGACAAACCGAACCCATGGAGAAGAAAAAGAATCGATCCAGCGCTGGCTAACCTTTCTGGTAATGTAGAACCAAGCCAATGAAGTGGAAATTGAATCGGTCTGGTTCTTGGTGAACTTTCCATTAATGTGGAACCGAATCGATGGAAATGAAAAGCGAATCGGTCTGATAGTGAAAAATCATCTGTAATAAGGGAACCGAATCGATGTGTCTGAAATCGAATTGGTTCAGCTATCAAATTTCAACATTATCCTCTTCCAATATCAGAGTTCTGCATGGTTAAAACTCTTGTTAAAATAGTCTTTTTATTCCAACGTATTCCCAGACTTCAAGGGGTCTTTTCAGAGTTCTTGGAGAGTTTATTTAGCATAGTTTTAGAGAGAGAAAGTAGTCAAGAACCCTAGGAGCTCAAAGTTACAAATTTGTGATTCTCAATTCAGATTTCTTCAGTAAAACTTGTTTCTTATTCTTCTTTATTGGTTGAATTCATTATTTATTGCATGGTTTGTTTATCTCCAATAGTTAATATATTCTCTATTTCTTCTAAGTTTAATTTCATGATGGTTTTGATTTCCTACAGAGTAGAAAACATAATTATAGTTAATTGCACCATGCTAGGCTAGATTTCTAAGGGTTGGGATGCATTGAATTAAATAATATTTGAATCGTGTTGTGTAGTGATCATAACCGTCGTAGGTCTTTTAAACTCGTTTGTCCTAGGTAACTGGGATGTTTAAGAATTTGACGTGCGTGTTAGCTATTTCGACACCGTTTTATTCTTGCTCTTGATTATGTATGATTCGGGCTAGTACCCTCATATATATAATGCTTGAGATTAATAAAGATCGAGTTTAATCAATTATCTAATTTAGAAGCTAGTTTTATATTCGGTAAACATACTAGGGTTCGGGGGAGTGTATTCCAACTTGTTTTTCATCATTTATATTTAATCAATTCCTGTAGTTTTAATTTTGTTCATGTAATTTAATTAGTAAGTTTAATTTAGTTTGCATTTAGTTAGTAGAACTCAATCTCCAAATTAATCATATTTTTAATTCTTTTTCTAGGGTCAATTTAGGGTTCATCATCTTTCCTACGTCGTTACGTTCCATGTCCCATTTCCCTGAGGATCCGACCCCGTCTTATCGGATTATTACTTACGCGACCGGTTTGCACTTGAACCGATATAAGAACGTATTAGAGACACTTTTTCGGCCACGTCAAGTTTTTGGCGCCGTTGCCGTGAAATTAGGTAGATTTTAGGTTAAATAGATTTGATCTGAAAATTGATTCCAAAACATAAAAAGCTAAAAAATTCATAAAATCCAAAATCCAAAAAAAAAATCAGAAAATTGAAAAGAAAAAAATATAACATCTCTCATAGCCCTTTCATGCAAAATCCACAACAAACCCCTCAATCTACTCCTATATGCATTCACGAGAATCCAATAATTGAGTACGATCCTGATTGGCCACACACTCCTAATGCACCTCAGTTCTAGGTTCCACCTCCTACACCTCCAAATTACATTACGAGTCACACTTCTAGGACATCGAGTGAGGATTTTGAGTCACTGGGAGAGAGAGACATTTCTGGTAACGCTAGTTTTGGTAGGGTGAGGGAGACTTATCGTATCGTCCCATGAAAGAACATTCTACTTCCATACAATGCAGGACAGTTCTACTTTCGTAATGGGATGATACCAATTCTTCCCACGTTTCATGGCATGGATTCAGAGAAACCATACCTCCACATCCATGAGTTTGAAGAGGCCTGCCACACATTTAGTGATCAAGCTTGCACGCAAGACATCGTTCGCCTAAAACTTTTTCATTTTTCCTTAAAGGACAAAGCTAAGACCCGACTTTGGTCTTTATCACCGAACTCAATTACATCGTGGAAGGATATGCAATCGAAGTTTCTTTTGAAATTCTTTCCCCAATATAGAACTAACTCCGTCAAGGCTCAAATTCAAGCCTTTCGACAACAAGATAATGAGTCATTTGATCAGTGTTAAGAACGCTTCCATGAGTTAGCTAACGCTTGAACACATCATATATTTAAGAAGCATCACCTTATCTCATTCTTCCATTAAGGGATAACTATAGAGTCTAAACAACTCATTCAAACTATGTGTGAAAGTACGTTTTAGGAGTTATATGCAAATGATGTCGAGACTCATCTTAAGTACATCACTGAGACTACTCCTGCATGGGACACATCCAATCCCAATTCCCAAAATTGGGTCTGACAGACGTCCACTGCTCCTTCTGCATTCGGAATCTACAATTTGGATAAGGATGCCGAGTGGAACTATAAGTTCAATCAACTTGCTAAAAAAATAGAGGATGTCCGTGAATCCCGATCAAGAGAAACTACTGGATCCACCCGACCAATGAAAGAGAAGGTGTGTGATATTTGTGAGGTAGGCCATTCAATGAAGGAATGCTCTACGATACCCGCCTATAAAGTAATGTTACACGAGTAAGTGGATGAAATAGGAGGATTTAAGGGTAATTTAAATTCCCGACATGGGAACTCTTACAACCCTTCGTGGAGAAACCATCCTGGTTTTACCTATGGGAAATAACAAGTTGCGATGAATCCTAATTCATACGTTTCCCCACCTCCACCTCCACATTTCCAACACGCTCCACAGATGCAAATACATATGCAAGCACCACCTCCCTCGCCATATATCACCCCAACACGGAGAAATATTGAGGATAATTTAAATCAATTTATCCAATCTCAAAACGCAACCAATGCTAAGTATGATCGCATGTTCACCGAGATAAATGCGAATATCTCTAGGTTGCAAACATCTTTAAATATTCAATAGAAGGGCAAGTTTCCGGCTCAAGGCTAAAGACCTCCTCAAGGTCAATCTAATGTCTATAACTCCCATGATCATCAAGAGAAATGTCAAGCCGTCACCACTCTACGTAGTGGGCGAGTTGTTGATTTATCACCTCCGCCACATGACACGCCTAAAGACGAGGAGGCCAAAGATGCCCCCTTGAAAGAGAGTGAAAATGCCGACACTAGTGAGCCTGAAGTCGTAGTGAAACCATCCACCACCGCACCATTCCCTCAACGATTGGCTCCACCCTAAGAGGGAGCCTCCCGGGAAGATGTGCTAGATGTCCTTAAGCAAGTAAAGTTGAATTTTCCATTTCTCGATGCCATCCAGTAAAGTACCGCTTATTCCAAAGTCATTAAAGATTTATTGAAGGTTAAAATAAGGCTAAAGGTGAAAAATAATGTCTTTTTAGCATAAATTGTGAGCTCCGTTCTACTTAACGACCTCCCACCAAAGTTTAAAGATCCGGGTGCAGCCACAATTTCTTGTATTATTGGGAAAAATTTAGTAAAAAAGCCTTGATTGATTTAAGGGAGAGTGTCAACATTCTTCCTTACTCCATATATAGGAAACTCGATTTGGATGACCTTAAACCCACACGAATCACTCTCCAACTAGAGGATCACACAATGAAGATACCTCAAGGGATTGTCGAGGACGTGATAGTCCAAGTGGACACATTATACTTCCCAGTAGATTTTGTCATTTAGGACATGGAGCCCTCCATCCATTCTAGTAATCATGTTCCCGTCATTTTAGGCTACCCATTCTTAGCTATGGACAATGCTTTGATCAATACACTCAATGATCAAATGCATCTTACTTTCGAGAACATGACCCTCGAGACAAACATTTTCAATATCGCTAAACAAGTGGGTGAAGAAGACAAAATTCATGCGGTCAATATCATATATGAGATAGTAGAAGAGAACATAAAGGGAACTATTGGTGGAGACGCTTAGAAACATGCCTTGTGAGGAGTAATGAGAGATAGGATACGTACACCGAGTTTGAGAGAGATGTAAAGGGGTTAAAAGAGATATTAGACGAGAAAGCGTCGACTGAGGACTTGATAGATATTACTTGGGTTTCTAGATTCGAGGAATTACCCCCGAGGGAGTCATGCATGATCCCCTACGAAGAAAAACTTCCCACCCTTGAATTAAAGAAACTACCCTCTAAAGTAAAATATTCTTATTTGGGAGAGGATGAGACATTTCCTATTGTTGTCTCCTCGAGCCTAGATAAAGAGTAAGAGGGTAAATTATTAGAAATCTTGAGGAAGAACATAAGTGCTTTTAGTTGGAGCATACAGGATTTGAAAGGTATAAGTCCCTTGATTTGTACCCATAAGATCCACCTTAAAGAGGACGTGAAACCCTCGAGGGAAATGCAAAGAAGATTGAACCCCACAATGAAAGAGGTAGTACAAGCAAAAATTATTAAGCTTTTGGATGTCGGGATCATCTACCCAATCTTGGATAGCAAATGGGTGAGTCCTATCCAAGTCGTCCCGAAGAATTCGGGAATGACTGTGGTCGAGAATGCCAAGGGTGAGTTAATTCCCCAACGTACCACCACCGGGTGGTGCGTTTGCATTTATTATAGAAAAATCAATGCCGGCATAAGGAAAGAACATTTCCCGTTACCATTCATCGACCAAATGCTAGAGAGAGTAGCGAGACACCCATATTACTACTTCCTTGACGGTTATTCCAGATATAACCAAATATAGGTAGATGTTATTGATGAAGAGAAAATGACTTTCACATGTCCCTTTGGCACGTTTGCCTACAAATGTATGACATTTGCATTGTGTAATGCGCCCGCGACCTTTTAAAGGTGCATGCTTAGTCTCTTTAGCGACATGGTTGAAAGAGGCCTTGAGGTATTTGCGGATGATTTTAGCGTTTTTGGCCCCTCTTTTGACCTTTATCTTGCAAATCTTGAGAAAGTACTCGCCATAGGGGCTGGTGCCAGTTTCTCAACGAGCCCCACAATATGCTATGGGAGGAGGAGGTCTGGTCTTTCAATGGAACTCTTGTCCACATGGATGAGTTCGAGGCCCAAGATTTTGTTAACGGTCGTCCCATCCCCTTCTCCTTGGACATTTTGTCCTGGAAGCTTTCCGCTAAGGGGGCTCCAATCCGGAAATGATTTGACTACCCAACTAATGCCTCACCCATTCCCAAAAGTACCTATATCGCCCGACTTACACCCGACAAAAATTGGGTGCGGGAAACTTTTCTTGTGGGATGCCTAAATGAGAAGGCCCGGATCACCTTCCACATTGTCTGCGCCAACCTTCTCCAAACTTCAAATGATTCGGAGATGTGACCTCTCCAAGATACACTCGTCTCTCACCTTTTTTATCCCAACACTACCATTCACCTTGGCCACACATTCAATGTCGATATCCTTTATGCTCAAAAGGGTAAGGACCATCTCCCATATCCCCACCTCATCACCTTAATCCTCTCTGATGCCGTCATTGAGCCACCCGAGCATTTCCCTGCCTCCCAAAGGCCATTGGGCAGGAATCAGGCAATCAAAGTGCAAAACAACGAGAGGTTATAAGAGCAGAGAGGGTAGAGGATGATGATGATGAGGAGGAGGAGGATGTTGATGACGAAGAGGAGGATGGCAAGGAGGATGAAGAAGCCGAGGACGTTGAGATGGTTGAGGGCGCGGAGGAAGAATATGATGAAGCGATCGATTTTGATTACAAGCCGACGGGAGCAGAGCTTGATAGTCGCATTTTTTTGCTGGAAACATGCTTTGACGGGTTCATTAATGAATACCGTACTGACTGCCAAGCGTACCGTAGAGCGTACCAGTGCGATACAAGTATGATGCATCTCCTCTAAGTGAGCTTTATCAACTACATATAGGTGTGCCACCACCGACCTATTTTTATGACCCCTATGACCCAAATGCTCCTGGCTCGTCCAACCCACCTCCTCAGTAGACCGTTGTTGGTTTGGTTGTTTTTAATTCATAGTTCTTCCAATTTTCCGTCCTTAACTGCTTGTACTTTTATTTAGTAATGAAGAACTATGAAATTCCTATCCTTTCATTTCGTGTACTTGCTTGTTATTATTATTGCATTTTGTCCTTTGTTTATTTTTTATACACTCTCTCTTTATTTTAGGTTTGAGTCCTTTTGCATAGGGACTTTGCAAAAGTCTAAGTTAGGGGGTACACATGCGCTTCAAAATTTCACAAAGTTCAAAATGCCCAAAAACCAAAAAAAAATAGAAATTTTCAAAAATTTCCAAAAAAATTAAAAAAATTCTGAAGAAGCCAAAAATATTTTCTTCAAATTAAATAAAAATTAGAATTTAAATTTTTCAAAAATGTCACGATTTTTTTTGTCTCGAATTGAAAAATTCAAATACACAAAGCCAAAATTTATCAAAGATGGAAATTGAAAGAAAATTGACGACTTTACGAATAAGTGTGAAGATTAATTAACTCGGTGAGATTTCGAGCTTATCACTTTTTGCAAGTTTTTAATTCAATCCGAGTTAATGGTTAACTCAAAGTTCTTTTAACATTTGAAATAAGTTGTTAAGGATCTCAATATTTTGATTTATTCTAGAAGACATGTGAGATGTTGTCTTCAAATACGCGCTAACATATCTCAAAACTTAATTAATCTCGAGACGCATATGGTAATATGATTAGTAATTCAGACAATGAAGTTAGACCCTCGTTTGTTACCCATAACAATAATAGCCATAAAAAGATGTAAAAAACTTATCCTTTTTCTACCCAACTTGAGCCTAATAAAAATTTTCTTTTTCGTTTGATAACCCGAAAAACCCATATAGCCCGAAATTATGAAAAATGGAATATTTAGAAATAAAGTCCAAAAATTGCATTAAAAAAGGGGCAAGAAAAAAAAATGGTAGAATGCTCAACAAAAATAGCAAGAAAAGAAAAATGTGAAAAATAGAAAAAGAATAGAAAAATGAGCAAAAGTCCGAAAAAGCACTAATGGACATCCTAAGTAAAATTTTCAATTCCGACTTTCCAAACAAATCCAAATTTTACCCAATACACCTTATAACCCAAGAAAAGTCGTAACCGAGTCCGAATTGCGAAATTAATTACCGTGTGGAGAGATAAGACACAAAAAGATAATAAGAGAGATTAATTGGTGTGAATAAGAGATGATATTTCCCATTTTCCAAATGATCGTATTCTGATAAAGAGATCCTTTCGCCCAAATAATTTTCTTCTCTCAAATTTCTGTACGTGACCTTGTGTCCATTGCATTTACTCTTTAAATCACGCATACCGAGAGAAAATAGCCATAATCTAAGTGATTCGTTTGTGAGAGCATCCCGTGAGAATTGAATCAAAGTGAATTTTCGGAAAGTAACGTAATGATCAATTGGTGGAAATTTGAGATTTGATTTTCTGCTTCGCACACACACACACACACATAATGATTTGAGACTTATGAATATGACTTTACAGTGATCGTTTTGACGGGTTTAAATTGTACAATATTTAGGTATTTTGATTTTCTTTGAGTCGAAAATGAATTTTGTGGGTATATTCACTGCAAACCCTCGCGAGACACAACTCGTGCTACTAGGGTAACTTAGGGGTTTAAAGGCTTGTTGCATACGCTAAATACAATATCTTGATCGTGAAAGAGGTATTCTATCCCAATAAGACATTTGACAAGAGTTTGACCTTTCTTAGATTCTTTTACATTGCTCGGGATGATCAAAGTTCTAAGTTCGGGGGGGATTTGATTAGGAATAAATTATTCGTATTTATCCCCATAATTTAGAGTCTTTTAACATTCCTTACAATGTAATTTGAGTTGATTGATCTCATATCATTGCTATTAACATTCTCTAATGAGTTCGCCGAGTTTCGTGTATTTCTCATAAATCTTACATGTATTTAATGCATGAGAAGAAAGAAAGAAACCGGAAGAAGAAAGAAGAGAAAATAAGAAAAGTCAAAGGGCAAAAGAGTAATTTGCATCTGGAATTAGGATGAGAAGCCCAAAGAAAAGTTGAAGACCTTGAGTCTACGAGCACATAGGAAGACACGAAATCTGAGTTTGACTCTTGAATCACAAGTTATGAAGTTTCAAAGTTGAGCGAAAACTCAAAAGGAAGGAGAATGTTCTACATAAGCCAAACCGAACCCATATAGAAGAAAAAGAACCGATCCGGCACTGGCCAAACTTTTTATTAATGTAGAATCAAACCGACAAAGTGGAAATTGAACCGGTTTGGTGCTTGGTGAATTTTCTGTTAATATGGAACCGAAACGATGGAAATGAAAAATGAACCGGTCCGGTAGTGAAAAATCCTCTGTAATAGGCAAACCGAACCGATGTATCTAAAACTGGATCGGTTCGGCTGTCGAATTTCATCATTATCCTCTTCCAAAATTAGAATTGTGTATGGTTGAAAAACTTGTAAAAATGTAGTCTTTTTATTCCAACGTATTCCCAGTTCTCGAAGAGTTTATTTGGCATAGTTTTAGAGAGAGAAAGTAGTCAAGAATCCTAGGAGCTCGTAGTTAAAAATTTATGATTCTCAATTCAGATTTCTTGAGTAAAATTTGTTTGTTCTTCTTCTTTATTGTTTGAATTCATTATTTATTTCATGGTTTGTTTATCACCAATAGTTCATATATTCCCTATTTCCTCTAAGTTTAATTTCATGTTGGTTTTGATTTTTTGCACAGTAGAAAATATAAGTGTAATTACTTGCACCATTCTAGGCTAGATTTCTAAGGGTTGGGATGCAAGAACCCAACCCAATGTAGTTTGCATGAGTAAAAAATTATTTCTTTGAATTAAATAATGATTGAATCGTGCTGTGTAGTGATCAAAACCATCGTAGGTCTTTTAACCTCGTTTGTCCGGTAACTGGGGTGTTCAAGAATGTGACGCACGTGTTAGCTATTTCGACACCGCTTTATTATTGCTCTTGATTATGTATGATGCGGGCTAGTACCCTCATATATGTAATGCTTGAGATTAATAAAGATCGGGTTTAATCAATTATCTAATTCAGAAGCAAGTTTTATATCCGGTAAACATAATAGATTGTGGGGGAGTGTATTCCAACCTATTTTTCATCATTCATACTTAATCAATTCCAGTAGTTTTAATTCTGCTCACATAATTTAGTTAGTAAGTTTAATTTAGTTTGCATTTAGTTAGTAGAAATCAATCTCTAAATTAGTCATCATTTCAATTCTTTTGTCTAGAGTCAATTTAGGGTTTGTCAACTTTCCTACGTCGTTACGTTACACGTCCTATTTCCCTGAGGATTCGACCCCGTCTTACCGGACTATTACTTACGCGATCGGTTTGCACTTGAACCGTTATAAGAATGCACTAGAGACACATTTCCAGTCGAGTCGACCACCTAATTCGAACCCTATTCCACACAAAATCTACCACTACCACCACCTAGTTTGAACCCTACCCAATATACAAAATTAGCAATGTACGTTACCATAAAAAAGAGCAAATCAGTAAAACTAACCGAGTTTCAGGTTTGTGGCCTGAATGGAGAGGAGAGAGCGCAAGGGCATTTCAGATTTGCAGAGATCATGATAGCATGCGAAAGGGTTAAAGAGTAGTGAGATAAATGAGGGATATAAATGGGTTTAATTTTGGATTGGGTGGGTTTGTAACCAGAAGTAAATCTTCTTTCTTTTTTTAAAAAACTTAAATGACGTAGTTTTAATACAAAAATTATGTTCTTTTGCAATAAATTATTTTTCCCCTACAATAAATATTTCAGAAGACCAAAATGTAGCAGGTAAATTTACCGCCCTTATGTATATAAAGGGTTTTAACAATTCCTCTCTAAAACTAAATTTTGTAATGAAATAATTCCTTACTAGATGTTTTCAATATCATCCGGTGTTTAGAGACTATTTTTAAATTTCCTTACTAATAGTATACTTCTCGTAATGAAATTTACTTCCTTGCTAAAAAATTCGTTGCAAAAGCTAATTTTCCTTGTAGTGATGAACCTCCAAGAATTACATTAGGGTTTATGTGTATCAGAACACAGTCTTTAATATTAATAAACCTTTTTTCATTTCCTCATGTTTAATTCTCAATCTCTTCCATCTTGTCATATTTGTTTCATGAATCACTATGTGATAAAGATGCACAAAGTAGTAGAACAAAATGATCTGAAATTTGGTTTCCACCTTCCTCTATCTATCAAGAATCTCTTGTAAAATTTAGATAGTTTTGATGCTCCATTTGTTCATAATCGATTTTTTAAGGTTAGAGTTATGACAAAGACCTCAAAGATCTTCCATGTTATTCCTTTCAATCCAAGACATGATATAGTTGTGTGAGCATCAAGGAATACGACCCTACCACTCCATTTTATATATTTTATAATCTATAATGAACCCATTCATAATTAGTAGATAAGGGGTTAGTTATATTGGCTAACACACGGAGCCCTAGGAGAAATATGAGACTAACTTCCTATAGAATTAAGAATTCTAATGAAACCCTATAATTAATTACATAATTCTATTAATCATTATTCATTCCACTAAAGAATAATAATTTCACTCTAGTTTACCATTTCAAAATTATAATTTCAATCTCCATATTATTAAATGATTAATAATCTCCCCATGTTAAGATTACATATACCCATCGATTAAATTAAATTACTAACAATTATAGTTAATTGGCTTCTTATAAATTTCTTGAGACCATCCATTGAACTTATTTGATATATCATATAAATAAATCCACCATCCGGGTTTGACATAATCAAAACTTATAAGCTACATCAAGGGGGTTTCATAGTAATCTATAAGTATTTACCTCTCTATTTGGTAACCATAATTATCTCTTATTATATAAAGTCAACATGCATTTCGTATGTTTGAAACTCTGTCACTATTTTTATTCCTAGTAATAATCCCGTATCAAAACTTCCATTCAAAATTTATAGTAATGGCATAGTTGTAATAACACGTACATCCATATTTCCCTATATTTTAGGTCTCCACTATATATAAACTGATGTCGGTTAACTTAACAACTATAGACCCAATAACTTAATGATTTCCACATATACTAAACTCCACTTCCAATATTTATTTTTGTCCCATCAAACTCTTTTTTGACCAAGCCATTATCAATCAATGGTTTCGTTTGTCCTATTGAACCACAAGTCAAGAAGAAAATGAGTTGGTAAATTTATTTTTCAAATATTATCTCTTTCCCTCTCTTTTATTTTTTATCCTTACCCAATACAAATGAAACAAAATAAAAAGTAATTTAAAAATACTATCGAAAAATGGCCACGACTGAACCCCGCATCATCGCCAATAGCTCCTTAACCTGCAAAGTCAACCGCCATTGAGAAAGTGGTGATCGCTTAAATAAGCTCTGATACCAATTTCTAAATGCATGTGTGATACTTGATTAAACCAAATTCGCAAATTTCTAAGTTAACCTTATTTAATCGGTGTCAATTTTTAAACTAAATTAATTCAACCCCTAAACATGCAACTACATGTGTATATGTGTGTGTGTGAGTGTGTGTGTGTGTCAAACCATCACAAATAAGATTTCTAACTAACAGATTTCAGGAAAAAAAACCTTTCAGGTAAAACCTTTATTTCACTATGTAAAATAAATCGCAACTTACATACACAATAAAATTCGTAATGATTACTCCTCAAAACAATCACATAGACACGCAGCCTAGAGTCAATAATGGATCAACCGTAGCAGTCCACGCGAGCGCGCAGTCCAATTCAATCAGGAACACCCTCGAGCACTCCCAATCGACATGCAGTTGTAATCGGCCATAGAGATAACACTCGCAAAGAAATAACTTCACCAAAGTTGTATCTTGAGTTCCAAAACAATTCACATAAAGATTGGGATGTTTTGTGAATTGAAAACAAAAATGATTAAACCCTTAAATGAAGAAGACAAAAGTAATCTGCTGTTAGCAGTTTTTGTAGAAAGAAATTCGTCAGGGCTTCTTAACGAAAACAGAGTGGTTTAACATGCTTTATATAAAAACTTAAGGCAACTCGTTTCTCGAACGAGATTGCTCTGTCGCTCGAATGATGCACGTGTCGCTCGAACGAGCTTCGCGCGACATCATCTTGTCGCTCGAACGAGACAAAAAAAATTATTTCCCAAAAAATACTCTGCCTCAACAATTAGAAAAATTATTTGATGAAAAACTCCGCGTCAACACTTAGAAAATATTGTAGAAAAATTATCCAACACTCTAAGTGAACCGTTAAGGTACTTAAACACAACCTTACCAAAATTAATCTTGCGGAGGCTTATTTTTTTGAAGAACTTTGATATTTGGATCCATCTTGATGCTTGAATGATCTTGAATTCTTCGACGGTTGTAACGGTATAGGACATGCTCAAATATAAACCGGATAATAAAATATGTCCTTACAGCCATCTCTCTACGTATATATCATAATCTCTCTCTGCTGTTTCTAATTTTTTTTGCTTTCTCATTTTGTTTTGGTTGTAATTCGACAACAAATATGGGTATTTGTTAACATATCAACAACATGATGCATATTCCTAATTTTCAATCATCCATTATAAGTACAATTCTTTTTTTACTTGAATCCAATGTTGTTTGTTTTTTCCATGATTTTTGGTGAAATTTGTTTGCTTAACATTTGATTCTTACTCAAACTGGAATGCATGTTATTTTTCAAGAGCATGATGTCACTGGATATTCCCATTTTCCCCTAAAAATCATAAAATTGGTGATTTTAGAAGTCCATAGAATGTTCAAATGGAAACCAAGTCCTCATTCTATCTTTAAAACTCATTTTTTATCTTCTCTTCTTATCTCACTATTTTTATTCTATTGTGAGGTATTTTTTTTAACCAATGGAAACTAACAAACTAACAAACAAGAAGAATATAGATTAACACCATGTACGCCATCTACAATTATATAAAGGGAGGAGGGTTGAAGCTGAGTTAGGTTTTTACTTATCATTTTTGCCCTTTTCTTTATGTTGGAATAGTTAAAAATGTTGGTGTATAAAAGGATATATTCGAGAAATCAATAATATCTTATGAGCAACTTACAAAACAATATTATCATTTTAAGAGATCCATTTATCCACCCACCATATATATCCCATCCTCGAAACTTGCATGCCTACGTGACTATCAGTTTTTATTCACTCTTGAAAAAGATCCACTTGAACTCTTTTTCGATTAAAACAATGTTATGAATATCAAATAAATTTCTCAAATTATCCACCAAATGAATTTACAAAACAATAAATAATTATATTATTTTATTATTATATTGTAGTGTACAACATTTATTACAATGTCACAATATTTGGAAAGAGTTTAGAAAATATTTTTAGGACTAATGTTATTATCCTTTGAATTATTTTTAATTAATCGTTTTGATATCTGTATCCATTTGTAAATATTTATTTTTGGTCACTCCTATATTTTTAATTTTTTACTTGTTGGTCCTACTACAATAAATATATGATAAGTGTCATTCTCTGCAAAAAAGAAAGATAAGTGTTTACAGAGAAGTTATAAGCAGTTTTGGGTGGTTAGGGAATTTTTTACAATTTGAAAAATATATGGGAGTGGAATCTAATAAATCTTTATAGATGGGACTAAAGCAAAAAAAATTATTTAAAAGTGTAAGAGCTTGTTAACCAAATCATTATAATTTTTTTAATAAGTATGTGTAAATGGAAATAAACATCAAGTAAATATAAGATTAGTATTTAATATTTTTGTAAGATAAATTTGGGGAAAACATATAGAATTTCCTTGATTTATGTGCCAATTATTCAAATCCCAACATGTGTTATTACAATCCAAGTTTTTTATACTCTCATATATTTGTTTTTTTTTAAATATTTTTCTGCATACAATGTTTTTAAATTTGTAATTCATTGTCATACTTTTATATGCCAAAGGAAACCCTATTTATTTTATTCTAACTCTTTTTATCTTAGGTTTAGATTGTAAAAAGGAAATTTGTAGACATCCATTGACAAATTATAATATGGCTAAAGGCACAGAGAAGGGACAAAATGAGGCATAAATATGGTGGTTTCATCTTTTGGTCACATTCTTTTTTTATGGAAGAAAAGAAGCCGTTTAATATTTTTTTTTTGCATTAATTCTTCCTTAATAGAATTTTACACTACTTTTGAGAATTTTATGGAATTTTTCCTTATATTCATTTCATATCAAAATTTGGTTTTATAGTTTTTTATGGCCGTATAGACATGCTCGAAAGCAGTAAAAATTTGATTAGAATATGGTCAAAAGTACTCAAAACTTATCACATCATTAAAATAGGAGAATTAAGTTGTTATCACATAGATCCCTTACTGTTGAAAATAACATGCATGCTTTGAAATAATAATGTTTTATATTTATATTTATCGTCAAATACTTTTTCAAATTTTACATTTTACATCATACACGTATCGTGTGTGCATAAATAACCAGTATTCATTAATAACTTATATGCTACCAAAATCAATATTCTTTTCTAGAGTTACATCGATTCCAAATTCGGAAGAACGGAAATGTATCTTAGAATCCTTCATAACAAAATACAAAGAATTACATTAGTATGATAACTTAGATAAGTCAAATGACATTCTTTAAAGTGTTTCAATGATAATCTGATTTCAACCATGTAAAATACATTTAAAATATTTTCATATGAATTTGGGTGGACTACCACACGTTGAGTGTATATCATATCCCCACATCACATGGGATGAGGAATATATTCATACATATAGTATCTAGAAATACCACGTCACTTCTATTACACATTTTTTACATTTTGAATACATCCAACCATTGATGAAAATCAAGAAATTTATTTCTTGGTAAAAATGAAGGTTCCATAACTCTGATGCTTGATTAAGTTCATATTGAACTTATTAATCTTCCATAATATTCACTATTGATACTTGATTATGAGATTATCCAATTACAAAAGTTACAATATTCAAGACTATTTATATTTAGTTGTCATATTTCACAAAATAATGAATAACAATGGTAAAGAGGCCTATAAAAGACGTTGATGTTACTACTAGTGATAAAATAAAACCTATCCTCAAAAGCCAAGTCTTGAAGGAATTAACATTATAGTCTTTAGCTCTATTTCTAGATTCACCTATTATCGATTGTTTTGATCTCATCTTGCAGAATATTTATTGTTTAAGATGTCATAGATTTTATTTACTATGTGTATGCGTTCTTGTGAAATGATACTTTGTTAAAGTAATAGGGTCGATATCTTCTTCACCATGGGTCACAATGGTTGACTATCCCAAGAACAAGTAAAACTCCCACTATGATAAAGCTACCCCTTTATGAGTGTACAAATCATTACGCTTTTAAATGGTTTTCACTAATATGAGAATTTTTAATATTTCAAGTACGATAAGGTAGAAGAGTGTTATATTAATTTATTTGTGATGTTCCCACTTATACTGATAGTATGAAAGAAGTTAGCCTAAGGTCGTTAAACCTTCATTTTGAGAAAGCAACAGGGGTTACACGGATTTACTTGTATATTAAGCCAAACACATAAATTCCCTTTTTACCAAATTTTATCTTGATTAAATTAAAGTGTACATGCAAAATAAATTACGAAACTGAAGTCCAAACCAATCTAGTAGAAGTAAAATTTGAGGAAAAATCCTTTCGGGAAAACATTTCATTTCAACATTATTTAAGAAAAGACAGGACTTAACGACTTACAGACTACTTAGAGATCCACTAAGTATAACGTAGTAGAGTCTTCAATTCTTCAAAAGAAAATGGTATAGTTCAACACCGCCCAAAATAAGCAAATCTTGCCTTGGTATCCACCGACCAGCCTCAGGAATACGTGACTCCTTTCTTCTTTAGTAGTAGAGCCTCAACTACACACATCAACACTAGAAAAAAAATCTCTACAAGGGTTTTGGAACTTGGAATGTGTTCTTATTGATTTGGAAAAGTGTTATTCAAAGATCCAAAGGGTTTGGATGGAAAATGTATAGAGTTTGATCACAAAAACAACTCTAAAAAAGGCATAAAGAAAAGTCCAATCCCGTATCTCTATTTATAAGGAAAGTTGTTGCAAAGAGATAGGCATTAGAGATTTAGAAAGATTTGTTTTTAAAAACCAAAACACGCGTACTCGTTCGAACAAACTGACATCTCGTCTGCACGAAGTGCCCATTCTTATTCGAATAACTTTCAACGAACGAAGGAACCTCATTCTAATGACCAATGGAAACTTGTTCGAATGACATTTCAAGTCGTTCTAATGAACTGGAAAAAATTTCAAATATTTTTTAAAAATAATTTTAAAAACCTTTTGAAAACTTTTAAATGCAAACTCTTTACAAATAATCCCTGGATAATTAAATTCTTTAACAAACCCCCTCATAATACTTCTCGGGTGAAGTTGTGACAAAGAATCTTCAATTTTTATAAATGTCACCAATGTTTCTTCTCTTCAAAGACTTGATAACAGTTATGAAGGTGTAGTGGAGTGTAATGGGATAAGTCAAAAAATAAAATGAGAAATTATAAATTTTTGCTCTTACTCATTTGTTCCGAGCAATGACTATGGGAATATAGTCTAGAATATAGAATTAAACAATTGGCTTTTTTCAACTTCTTGGGTGTTTTCTCCCGACACAAGTGTTGTAGCACCCATCATAAAAAGTATCGAATTAACTTTAAATGCAATTCACTATCTCTAATGGGAGTAAAGAACACTAAATTGGAAGAAAAGCTTCATATATGTGTATCTATATCTTGTGAATAATCCAACATGCATATTATCACAGCTAAAAGTTCTTTATTCTTCTTTATTTGACACACTGTTACTCAAAGTAACTTATGGCATTATCTTCAAGGATATAATCCCTACTTCTGGTATGCAACTATTAAATTCCCGAAGATGTAATTACAAAATTACATCAATGATAATAAAATCATTCTAATATTCGTGTAGTTATAATACCTAAACCAGATTCACTAACTGGTAGTGCCTCCACTTTCGATGAGTGTGAGATCCAATCATCTGCCAGTTTATGAATCCATTTGATAAAATAACCTAGGTATTTGGTACTAAGAATAATCTTATGTTTTAGTGATTAATCACAAAAATCATTCAAAACTTACATTGTGTTAAATATAGGATATATTTTATAAAGATGATATGTTTTAGTGCTAGGATGGATATAATGTTTATTATCATTAACAACATAAAAGTTACACTAAATATGTTTCTATAAAAAACGTAGAAGCCGGACCATTATTCCTTATATTTTTAGGTAATTGTAAGAAATCCTTTAAAAATGAATCCTTAATTATCAAAATTGAGACTTACGTCCCCACTGCTACTATGCATTCCAGCTAGTTAAATAAATTTACATATTACTAGCTGACTGATTAGCTAAAACCAGTAATTAATGCCTACCATTTCTACAATATGGGTTATCATAGAACGAACCATTAAACATTATTTAGCTTTTATGAACAAAATTTATCAACCATGTTATTTTAGAGAATATAAGCTTATTAAGGTATACTAGTGTTCTGACTGCTCATATTCAATTCACTCGACATTACCTAATTTACTAACTGTCTTGGAGTCCTAGATACTTTACTGAATTCGGACTTACTAATATCTTTATTTATTTCTACTTCTATCCACCTTTGGCTAGAAAGCTAAACTTATTTCTGAAACATGAATATTTATATAACTTCTTAATAAAACCCTTTGTTGGAGATGATATCAACCTCAGTTTCCCCGTCAATTTTACCTCCTTAGATTTTTAGTTCATAATAAAATCTTATAACTATGGTCATTTCAATCAAATTAATATTCATTTAAATCCATTCATGAAAACCTAACTAACTATATAATTTTGATCATTAATCACTAGATGCGAGATAAGCGTCATATCATGGGCGGTGGATATCAATTGATGTTGATGTTGTAATATATCTGACTTAATGGACATGTCATATTATATCATTTCATTAGTCTTTTTCCAGTTTTACTCTATTTCTTTGAATAAAATCTATAACATGACTATTCAAGACAACATTGAGAAAATACACACATGCATTGCTCTACCATCAACACTATGTCCAATTTAAATTTAATCATTTAATTTTTTAAAAATATAAACTTGAGTATGATAACAAGTAAATATAGGAGTTACCATTTAAAAATAAAGAATAGCATAATAAAGAACATATTATGACATGAAATTACTTTAAATTATCACCCAAAGATTTTGTGCATCTAAAATACATGTAATAAATAAATATTCTGAACTCCCATATTTTTTTAAATAAAATTAAAAAAATTTAATTTCAAAATTACAATTACACATATTGGGAACCCATAATTTTAAATGTTCAAATTAAACATATAACAAAGGATAACGTTCAATTTTAAATTGTCCAATCAAAATAATAGTATTTTCTAAATTATTTATTCAAATTAAAATAAATAATTTTCTTATTTTAGTTATCCAAGAATAAAAATTATTTTGAATTAAAATAATTTAAAATTTTAATTTAATTTAAATAATAAATAAATCGTGTAAGCATTAATTAATTTAGAAAAAATAACTAATAATTATTTGAGTTTTCAAGTAAATCATGATTTATGGTTGGGTCCAATAATATTTATCCATATTATACAATCCTTAAACAATAAAGAGGTTAAAAATGTTGGGATTTTATTTTTAAAACTATGTATGCCATTTACTATCCAGTAAGGCGTGTCACTTCATTTTGAAATAATAATCATGGTTATGAGATTACCTTATATATATATATATATATATATATATATATATATATATTGTAAACATGTCGGTCAATTGTACTTAGTAGGAATTTTGGTGAGTTGGGTTCAGCTTGATCATGGGAGATTGGAATTCCAATTTTAGTACAATTGAATAGTTCACAAACGATATAGGGAATTGACATATTATTGGAACGGTTGAGGTACAATACTAGTGGTTTATTTCAAACTATGGAACTTATTCAATGGTTCGAGAACTTGTGCGATAGTTTGACAAATGATTATGACCAATAAATGTATAAATGTATTTAATAACACCACTCGTGAGATTTTAAGTATAAGGGTTGTGATGATTAGGCTTAGGTAATCTCACAACATTTGCAAAGGGTGCACAGATTCTTAATTCCTATAATTATAAGGATTGTGGGGCTTGCATAATTATTGCTTTGACTATTATAGGTAATCATTGTGTAGGTAGGTCTAAGATGATAATTTTTAGGAATCCGTTTTTAGGAGATTTATTGAAATATTATACCCCCTTTATGGACTTATATGTTTTGTTTCCACCACTAAAACTCGATCGATGGATTATTTTATAATTCCAGTGGAGTAAAAAATAAGTTAAGTCGAAAAATAAAGGAATTGATCAGATTATAAGAGTGTGCATTATATTCATGTGACCTATAACACTAGATTGTCTTATTTTGTTAACAAAAATCCACTTTGTGTCTCTAGTTCAAGAGTTCATTCCAAAAAACTTCAAATCATTACTTATTCAATGGACTTCATCAACTTTATTCCGGCATCATTCAATTCCACGTCCATGAGAATGCCACTTTAGGGAAAGGCTGTGTTTGTGTTATTTTGGGGATTTGGGGAATTTGCTTTATACATATGTCATATACCTTCACTAATATAAACATATTTCAAATGTGCAATATGTATTTTAGAAGACTTTTTAAAATGTAAATAATTATTTTTATGTTTTACATCCATGCAAAAATGAGCGAACTTTCTGTTTGGTTCAACGAATTCTCTTTGCGATTAGCTTTTCTATCGACTTTATTGTAGGGAAGCATATTTTTGCAATAGCGAAAATTTTCCTCATTGTAGTGAAAGATGTTGTCAAAACAATAAAATTCTCGAGAACTTACCATGACTTGGGTTTTCATCGCAAGTTCATGACAATGACACATTTTCTCACTGCAGTGAAGCACAAGCGAAACGACCAAATCTAGTGCAAAAGGAAATGTTTTTAAAAGAATGCTCTGTAAAACATGTTGATCCTTTTTTGCTTCCATATCTTTTGGTGTATTGGGTAAAAAAATTATTTGTGTGCAATAGAATATATTAGAGACTCTAAGACTAGTGGCCACAAGTTTAAAATGGATATTTAGCTCTTCTTCTTCTTCTTCCCATAAACAAGTTAAGTTTTTTTAAAAATATTTTTTCCTTAAGATTTTATCATAATATTTTCTAGAGAGTAAGACCTTTTTTTTTTAAGATATGAAAGTTTTCAAATTTAATATAAAATATTTTTGATGTTTCGTTATTTTACCATTAAACCATGAACAAATTTCTTTCTAATTTATTCTTGTGTAATTTTAGATTTTTGATATCACAAAAATATTTTTGGAGTTTATTTTAAGTTGCTAAATGCTTTTATACACTTCCCTTAACCTTTAGCACTCTCACATACTAGGAAGTTAGATATTCATTGTTGGATTCTCACTTGTTCCATTGGAACAACATAAAGTGTTCTTCAAAATTTAAAGGAAGAAATTTGTTGGCGTATGATTTGACGATGATGGTTGAGTACAAAAATCAATGGTGGTTGTTTAGGGTTCTGAAAAATGGAGTGCTCCGGTTATATATAAAAATCATAAATTAGGTCACACACAAAAATTAAATTCTATGTAGTCCAAATTCTATCTTGATTAATTAGGTGAACCTAAACATGTAAGATATAAAAACTAAATTGAAACAAACAAACAAACTACAAATTAGAAGATAGGAGATGAGGAAAAATCTCTTTTACGCAAAATCTATATTCATCACTATGATAATTAGATATTACCGAACGACACTAACAGACTTACAAAACTTAGACTCCACTAAGCAATGCAGTTATGTCTTCCTTCCTTCATGTTAATAGATTGCAAGGTAGATTTAGCAACACTCGATAGTAACATCCACTTGTCTCGGTATCCACCGATCAACCTCAGGAAACTATATTCCAATCTTCAACAATGGATAATCAAATCTACAAGGGTATGAATATGGTATGTGTTCTTCTACGGTTTGATAAAATGCTCAACAAATTATCCAAGGGGTTTGGATTGAAAAATAAAAGTATTTTTGTAAAACTATTGTTTGGAGACCTTTTGGATATTATGGAAAGTGATTTTTGCGAAAGTCCTATGTAAAAACTGATCCCAAGACTCCTTTATATAGAAAATATGATTGTGGCATAAATTTTGAGGACTCTCGTTTGAATAAAATTAAGACTTCATTCGAACAAAAAATGCTAACTTGTTTGAACCAAAACAAACTTGTTCGAATGAACAACTAATCTCCCTCGAACCATCTTCGAATGACATTTGTTCTTCTAACAAAAAAAATCTCGTTTGAAGTTCGTTTGAACAAACTTCCAAACTCAGTCAAATGAAGAATTACAAACTTCTTTGAAAATTATTTTAAAATAAATCCTCAAACTATTTATAAAAACAACTCTTGAATAAAATGTTAACACATAATCAAAATCATATACCTTCTTTAATGATTGTATTACCGATCTCAACTCTTTTGATCTTCGATTGTTGCATTCGGTCACTAACTTGTCTTCACTTGAAGCTCTTGAGAATGCACATGGTGGTGAATGTGTACCAAAATATGCCTAACTTAAAAGCATGATGAGAAATTATAAATCTTGCTCTTACAAATTACCCCCTTCGTCTATTCCGGTACAAAGCACAAAAGTAAAAAACAAATCTAAGACAATTTCAACTAATGTCCCTCCTAAACCTAAAAAAGAAAAAAAACACTCGTGATATTGTCTTCAACTGAAAATATTCATCGTGTAGTCTATGAAATCATCAAGGCGGAAAATAGCTACACACATGAATCAAAGGAAATACCATGATACATGGAGTTTAAAGAAACAAACAAAACTCCCCTTCAATATTTTCTCCCCCTTTTTGTCCGTAATAGACAAAGGGTTCGAAGTTAAACCTGAAAATTTAGCATAAAAAGAATCCAAATTTGAAATATCATCACAAAGAATAGAAAAATAAGCAAATACGATGAAACTTCAACAAACTAACAAACCATTTTTGAATTTTTTGAGTATATAAATATACATAGAAGTACAAATACAAATAGTCACACCATAGAGTAACACAAAAATATTTAAATCATGGAAATGGAATGAAACTGTATGAATTCAACGAATGGGAAAGTCAACATATACATATGTGGCAATGATGCATGAAGTAAAAGAGATACACCTAAAGAAATAACCCAATCCAACATTTAGTGTAAAAATATTAAAGGAAATGAAATTAGCTCAACTCATATAAAATGTCATGAACTTGAAAATAGAGAGACAAAGTAAAAGCTTCAACCTCATAAATACTCCCTCATATGTAAGTGAATAATGAGGAGTTCAAATGTTTGAAAAAGGAGAGAATAAGACCTATGTATAGAATTTTCAAAAATTTAGTTATGTCGTGCGCATGGTTAAAAATATTACCATTCGCATGGTTTTGACTAGTATGTAACCTAAGCTAACCTCATATATGATCGTGCATGGGTTCAAAGGTAATCGTGTGAATGATGGCCGTGAACGCAGGTCAAAAAGTGATTGTGCGAATGGTTTCCATGTGAACGGGTCAAAAGTACCGTGCAAATGGTTTGAAGCTATTTTATATAAAACTTCAAATGAAAGACTTTTGAAAAATTAGCCTTTTCTCAAAGTTATACACAAACATCTCATGATTCAAAATCACTTTTTCAGCCCTTAAAAACACATTTTGTAAAAATACGAAAGTTTGTGCATTGACAACGACGTTCAATCACAAAACCATAAAAGAATATGTATTCAATTTCGAAACAAAAGTCTTGTGAAATACAGAAGAGTTGTAGGTCTTCAAAGTTTCAAATTGTAATACCCCACACTTTTATGGGAAATTAAATTTCATAAATGGGTGTAATTTGGAAATTTAAGGAATTTCTCGAAATAATAATTTTTTGGAGTTTAGGAGTGTTAGATGATTTTCGATGCATGGTATAAATACTTTTGGGAATAAATAGATGAGAATGATTATTTTATTACAGGTCGTAGTTGAGTAAAGCGATAGCGGACAATATTTTAATTGAAAAACCCGCATTAAGTGTGTTGGGTTAAAATAATGATTTGCGATCAAGTACCTCGGATGGAAATTCTGATGGTGCGGTTGGTCTCGGAATGTCCGAGATAGTCAGAATAGAGTATCCGGGGGTATTGTTTAGGCTCCGAGAATTTTTGGTCTAATAGGGACTCGTAATTGAGTAAACGAGTCATTTCTGGGTTTAAAGGGATAAACCCTTATTTCTCCCTATATAAGGGACGTGAGAGGGAAAGAAAAGAGATAAAATAAAGAGGAGAGGAAAGGAAGAGAGAGAAGAGGAAGAAAAGGGAGGTTCCGGCCAAACTCCGCGGGGTTGGACTCGGGATTGTCGAATTTTATCCATGAGGCAAGTGTTTACTTGCTTTCTTTATTTAAAGCATAAATCTCATATTATAGTTGGTAGTGCATAACTATAAATATTTTCAGGATGGGTTTTTGGCGAATTAAAATGGGTTTTCGGAAGTTAAACGAGTAAACCCCGAATAATATCCAATTCGAGAAACTTAGGAATTAACTAAAATCGTTTGTTGGTTTTGGGTTCTAGGATGTTTAGAACCCTTTTTATATATGTATATGTAGTTGATTGAGGTTGGGGGATGTTCGGTGAGGAGACACAAGCTTGGGAAAAGCTTCAATGGCCGAAACAGCTTCTCGGAGAAGAAGCTCTCTGAAGCGATCGATCGATCGAGGGTAAGGGATCGATCGATCGACCCTTAAGGATTTTTGGCAATTTTTGCCTAGGGTTAATTATATGGGATAAATTCCTACTTTTATGGTTTTAGCTTGTTTAATGAAGAAATTAAGCATTCAATTAAGGGGACTTATTCCTAGCCATTTGAGGAATTTATAGGGGCTAGGAGGGTGCTAAATTAGTGTGGCACTAAAAGTTATTCTTTCGAGGAAAATAAATGGATTAAGGAAATAAAGGTTTAGGGTTCCTAGAATAGAGTGGGGACCTATAATTATAATTTGAGTGAAATGTAGACTTTGGGTTCATGGAGAATGGAATCCATGACCTATTTATTTAAGGGTGCTTAAGGAGAGTAACACTCGAGTTGATATTTCAGTGGGGGATTGTACGTATGGAATTAAGCACGAAGAGAATGTAATTATGTGTCAAAGCGTGTGCGAGAAAATTCCACAAGGTGAATAGGATGAAATTGGGATATAGGCATAGGAGGATTTAGCGGTTTCCTGATACGTCTATTGACGATGGTCATTATAGGTGGTGAAATACTTATGAGAATTAAGATAAGTCGATGGTACACTTATCTAATTAGTACGAATTGGTACATTAGGGTTTATGTACAAGGACTTAATTTGTGATTAAGGTGTGAGTTATAATTAAGAGAGAGAATACTTATGAGATTAATATTTAAGTAGGAGAACACTTAAATATTGTTATGAGATTGGCAATTGTGGCCTATATACATTTGAGGAGTAATAAATGTGTATATATATATTATGCGATTAAAATATATATAATATGACACGGATACGTATATATATATATATATATATATATATATGTGAACCATACCCCCTCTAATGCTATCATGGGAAGTTGCGCAATGAGGGTGAGCCCCTGGCTTGAGGAGCAGGGTGTGGATATTCCCCACGCCATAACGTCCATTTTTATATTGTGTGATTTTGATTAGGGGTGAGACGTGGTGGGTATGTTTCATCTCATTTTCGGAGAGTAAATATGACCACTTCCCATACGTTGTGATTTGGTTTTGACCACGAAGTAGGTGACATTTAGTCCTATCGGTGGTCCCCAGGATGGTATGTGAGTGTTGCCCCGGAAGATGATAGCATTGAGAGACCGCATCCTCGGGTATAGCTCATTGGGATGGTTATAATACTTGTGTGTATAGTATATTACTTGTGTGTGAAAACAAGGTATTATATATCTCTATTATAGTAAAGAGATAAAATGAAAAAGGATTAATTCTCATTCCGGGAAATTATATCCGGACGTGTGTAATGATATGCAGATAACAGTTAGTATAATAATGTATATAATCATATAAATAAATATATATATTATTACTATATGTTTATATGAATCTTAAATGCACCTTATGTGCTGAGGGTCTAATGGATCTCGATGATCGACGCTGCCGAGCAGTAGTGTATTGGGGGGTTCCTCGTTTGGATTTCGATTCACGAGACGCCCCACGCACGAACGCAGTGCTGTGTTGAGAATGGAGAGAAGTTTAGCCCTTAGTACTCGGGATGTCGAGGTTTCTAGCAGACGGGTGAATTAGATTAGTTAGGCGGGGTAGCTTAACTGGGATGTTTTAAACGGATGCGTTAGGCGTGCACTATTAGAAGAGAGGTAAGGGGTATCTCATGGGAGTGTGACACCAACTTAAATATGAGGTAAAACACATTTTTATAAAAATAGCATTTATGCACTTGCAAATTATTTTTACAACTCGGGCTCTGAACCGTTTTCCTATTTTTCCCTTTTCTTGCTATATATGTATATATATAGGTGTCCAGACACAGGGACGCCTGGATGATGATTCCTTCGAGTCAGGCATCTGTTGTAGCAGTTGTGGATGCATGCAGGTTCACCATAGATGCTTTTATCCTTGTAATCTAGATAGGAGGTATTGTATAAACACTCGGGTAAAATCCCAATTGCATTTATTTATTCTTTTATCGCCTTTTAGTACGGTATTCATTCTGATTGAATTATTGTTGAACCGAGGGTTTGGTTATTTTATTTCTTTTCAGTTTCATTTATTTAAACTGTGCGATGGCTATACTTAGTTGTTTTGATTAAAAAGATTAGTTAAATAAAATTTTGACGCTAGCCGAATAGGTTATTAGTAATTAATTTGGTTTTCGACAGTGATGCTAAGAATGAACCATATGCGACTCATATTTTAATTTGTTACAGGAGTGATCGCCCGGTATTTTATTTGGTAGGGTGTCACAGATGGTATCAGATCATCAGGTTCTAGTATCCTTAGAAATCTGTGTGATCGTATCATGCTTTCAGCGTTTTTTTGATTTGATATAGAGCCTCAGGAATTAGGATTGATGATTCCTCTTGTGAGATTTCGTTCTCCTGCTATTACATATGATTACAGTTAATATTTTGCACGCTCGTTTGAGGTTACTGAGATGATCGAGGAAGGTCGTGATGATGGCAGAGGAGGCAGGGCTTAGCTGGAACAACTAGCTAAGTCAGGGACTAGGACCGCAGCAGAGGTCACTCCCCTTGTGGCGTTTGCTAAGGATTGTTGTGGAGACTACTAGAGTATAGTAGTCATGAGTATCCAAGTACCACTGTAATAGGAAGTGGTACTAAAGTTGAATCACCCGGTGAAGTTAAGGGTTCGAAAGGGGTCTTTGATAAGGACCATATTTGATTCTAATTTATGCGAAGGCAGTGTAACATTGCTCAGAGGAAGTAGGAGGCTCAGAAGCTTTGACTTAGATAAGGGTATGGAAATACCCATATGTGAAAATTTGAGGAAAAATTTTCACTCATGGGAGCAATGTTAAAATGGTGGGAATAGTAGTCACCATATTCGGGGGAGCAGAATGTTTTTCTCATAGAGGAATCTTACAGACAATTTAAACCACGAGTTCCTTTAGTTTATCAGTAATGAAGAGAATGAAGTTTTTAGATTATTCACATAAGGATTGATCAGATGCCGATCGTGAATTAAGAATTTGTGTTCGTGCCATTGGTGGACATCCACCTGGGGAATTCATGGAACCAGGGCTGTTAAAGCCGGTAGTAGAGTTTCCTTGTAATGAAGAAGTTAAGGGGATTATGAAGGCGATTGTCAGGGGTCGAGACTACAGAGTCTGAGATACTGATAACCCAAACATGGTCAGGGTGGCCAGAGATAGGGAAAGGTCGCTATGTGGAGTATAGAACCACACGGGTAGTCCTTTCCTAATAGAAATTAAAGGACAAGAATAGGGTGCCGAGGTGGGGCATCGATTAAAATAATTTTGGTTCGACTAACTGGCGAAGTTATTATTATAAGTTTTACCTCAGATGAAGGAGGTATATTGGGTGTGACTAGATAGAGTCGCGGTATTTCGTTAACCTTAGATTCGTGTGTGTAATTTGAGCTTTGTGGAGGTATCAATATTATATAATGTAAGTCTAAGTGTTTTTCTATAGTAGCAGAGTTCTATTTTCTTTTATTCGCTATAAAAGCGGGTGTTGATATTTTGAGTATGTATCTGGGTTGTACTACTCATTTTATGTGTAAAATACGAGTGTGGTACTATTATGAGTATAAAATATTCTTAGCTGATCGGTTCTTGCAAGACTATCGTGTCTGTAGTTTCAGGATGGAACAGGTTATTGTTGTGATATCTCACCTGGCTACAGGTTGAGTTCGCCTTTGTTATTAGGGGTAATTGGAACTCCAGAGAGAAGATGTTTCATTATCATGAATCGAGTGAGTGGCGACCTTATAGGTATGATTTAAGGTCATTATTGTTGGGGTGTGAGTTTAGGCTCATTATTGGTTGTGCAAGGACTTAGTGTTAATACAAGCGCCTGGTGTTGTGGCTCTGAAAGGAAATAGAAGTTTTGACCACATTTTGTAGATTGGTGGGATGGGTTTATCCCAGTGGCATATTTGAAGTTAACAAACCTCCACGATCGAAAATGTTAAGTAGTAGTGTATTGGAGGGATTCCTTGTTTGGATTTCTCTTGCGAGACGCTCCATGCATGAACTTTAACGACGTCGGGAATGGAGAGATGTTATAGGATGCAAGGAAGTTGGTTTTGTCGATAAGTCATATAGTGTGGAAGAAACACTATAGACTGAGGGTTGTATGATGATAATATGATTATGGAAATATAAGTGCTATGGAGAAGCACTAAAGTGGTCCTCTCACTGCAAGTAGGTGGGTGAAGCTGGAGTTAGAGAAATTGATTTGAGGATTATAGCTAGACCTTAATGAAAAAGGCAAATTTTGGAAGAAGTGTGTTTTGGGTGTAATGTTCACGACATGTTTGAAGGGAGTAGGCGCCTTAATTAGTTAGATTTTTCATTTTGCGAAGATATAAGGGTAAAAGTACGTTAGTAAGTTAGTGAGGTAGGATTTAGGACGTCCCATTGGTGTGCCTTAGGCCGTTATATCTCGGTGACCGACGACGCGAGGGAGTAGTGTAACGGGAGGGTTCCTTATCTGGATTTCTCTTTGCGAGACGTCCCATGCATGAAACCGAGCAAATTTCGACAGTTGAGAGAGGCCTTGGGCCCTAGGGATACACTTAGGATTATACTCTTTTCACGTGGGTAGGGTAATGCATAGATTGCAGGATTATTAGGCAGTAAGTTTTATAGAGTTAGTGGCGCCGATATAAGAAGATTGTGAGAATAGAACCACAAGAAGATTGGTTGATTAACATTGAGAATATTTGAATTCCGCGGGTTAGGAAAACCCATGTGTGAGTATTACACCGAGGAAATCAGGCCCATATTTAGAGAGAGTGTTACGTGTGTCATGTTTACAATGGTTGTGCAAATAAGCACGTGTTAAAAGGTGTATGGGTACCCTGGTAAGGTTGTATTATATACCGCCTGAAATAGAAGGGGAGTAGTATATAAAGTTGAAGTTTATGCCGTGAGACAGTCAGAAATGGATTTGGAGTGTGTTGGATAGAGCATCGTAAGAGGTACGCAATAATCCAATTGTATAGGACAATAAGAAGTAACATGCCCAATATAAGAGATGAAACTGACGAGAGTGGAAGAGAGTTAGAGTAAATTCTTTTGGGGGGAAATAAGATATCCATATGTAGATGAGAGGACATTTAGAATCGTGTTTAGAAGTTAGAGCATCGACTGTAGGCTCGTCTTTTCATGTGGGGTACTAGAAACAATGGGTGAAATGTGACGTTATTCGAGTCACCTTACGACCATGGTAGAAGTATAGTATAATATAAACTTGGTTAGAGGTGAGTGATGAATGAGTGTATGGTTGAGAGCCATTAGGGTAGTATCGTTCCCCTTGTGGCATTAGGATATGGAGCGCTCCTAGGATAGTGTTGGTAGTATCGGTTGTATCTGAATTTCGAGGACAAAAATCCGTTGTAAGGGGGGGAGTATGTGATACCCCGCACTTTTATGGGAAATTAAATTTCATAAATGGGAGTAATTTAGAAATTTAAGGAATTTCTCGGAATAATAATTTTTTGGATTTTAGGAGTATTAGATGATTTCTGATGCATGGTATAACTACTTTTGGGAATAAGTAAATGAGAAGAATTATTTTATTACAAGTCGTAGTTGAGTAAAGCGACAGAGGACAATATTTTAATTAGAAAATACGCATTAAGTGTGTTGGGTTAAAATAGTGAGTTGCGGTCAAATACCACATATGGAAATTCCGATGGTGCAATTGGTCTCGGAATGGCAGAGATAGTTAAAATAGAGTATCCGGGGGTATTGTTTTGGCTCCGAGAATTTTTGGGCTAATAGGGACTCGTAATTGGGTAAACGAGTCATTTTTGGGTTTAAAGGGATAAACCATTATTTCTCCCTATATAAGGGACGGGAGAGGGAAAGAAAAGAGAGAAAAGAAAGAGGAGAGGAAAGGAAGAGAGAGAAGAGGAAGAAAAGGGAGGTTCCGGCCAAACTCCGCGGGGTTTGACTCGGGATCATCGAATTTTATCCATGAGACAAGTGTTTACTTGCTTTCTTTCTTTAAAGTACAAATATCATATTATAGTTGGTAGTGCATAACTATGAAGATTTTTGGGATGGGTTTTTGGCGAATCAAAATGGGTTTTTGAAAGTTAAATGAGTAAACCCCGAATAATATCCAATTCTAGGAACTTAGGAATTTACTAAAATCGTTTGTTGGTTTTGGATTCTAGGAAGTTTAGAACCCTTTTTATATGTGTATATGTAGTTGATTGAGGTTGGGGGATGTTAGGTGAGGATACACAGGCTTGGGAGAAGCTTTAATGGCCGAAACAACTTCTTAGAGAAGAAGTTGTTCGAAGCGATCGAGGGTAAGGGATCGATCGATTGAGGGCCAAGGGTCAATCGATCGAACCTTCAGCATTTTTGGCAATTTTTGCCTAGGGTTAATTATATGGGATAAATTCCTACTTTTATGGTTTTAGCTTGTTTAATTAAGAAATTAAACACTCAATTAAGGGGACTTATTCTTAGCCATTTGAGGAATTTATAGGGGCTAGGAGGGTGCTAAATTAGTGTGGCACTAAAAGTTATATTTTCGAGGAAAATAAATGGATTAAGTAAATAAAGGTTTAGGGTTCCTCGAATAGAGTGGGGACCTATAAATTATTATTTAAGTGAAATGTCGACTTTGGGTTCATGGAAAATGGAATCCATGACCTATTTATTTAAGGGTGTTTAGGGCGAGTAACACTGGAGTTGATATTTCAATGGGGGATTCTACGTATGGAATTAAGCACGAAGAGAATGTAATTATGTGCCAAAGTGTGTGCGAGAAAATTCCACAAGGTGAATAGAATGAAATTGGGATATAGGCATAAGAGGATTTAGCGGTTTCCCGATACGTCTATTGACGACGGTCATTATAGTTGGTGAAATACTTATGAGAATTAAGATAAGTCGATGGTACACTTATCTAATTAGTACGAATTGGTTCATTAGGGCTTATGTACAAGGTCTTAATTTGTGATTAAGGTGTGGGTTATACTTAAGAGAGAGAATACTTATGAGATTAATATTTAAGTAGGAAACACTTAAATATTGTTTGAAATTGGCTATTGTGGCCATATATACATTTGAGCAGTAATAAATGTGTATATATATACTATGTGATTAAAGTATATATAATATGACACGGATATGTACATATATCTATGTGCGGATGGTATATATATATGTGAAGCATAACCCCTCTAATGCTATCATGGGAAGCTACGCGATGAAGGTGAGCCCCTACCTTGAGGAGCAGGGTGTGGATATTCCCCAGGTCATAGCGTCCATTTTTATATTGTGTGATTTTTATTAGGGGTGAGACGGGTTGGGTATGCTTCGTCTCATTTCTGGGGAGGAACTATGACCGCTTCCCATACGTTGTGATTTGGTTTTGACCATGAAGTAGGTGATATTTAGTCCTACCGGTGGTCCCCATGATGGTATGTGAGTATTGCCTTGAAAGATGATAGCATTGAGAGACCGCATCCTCGAGTATAGCTCGTTGGGATGGTTATTATACTTGTGTGTATAGTATATTACTTGTGTGTGAAAACAAGGTATTATATATCTCTATTAGAGTAAAGAGATAAAATGAAAAAGGATTAATTCTCATTCCGGGAGATTATATCCGGACGTGTGTAATGATATGCAGATAACAGTAAGTATGATAATGTATATAATCATATTAATAAATATATATATTATTACTGTATGTTTATATGAATCTTAAATTCATGTTATGTACTGATGGATATCGACGGTCGACGGTGCCGAGAAGTAGTGTATCGGGGGGGGTCCTTATTTGGATTTCGCTTCGCGAGACGCCCCACGCACGAATGCAGTGCAATGTAAAAATGGAGAGAAGTTTAGCCCTTAGTACTCGGGATGTCGAGGTTTCTAGCAGACGGGTGAATTAGATTAGTTAGGCGGGGTAGCTTGACTAGGATGTTTTAAACGGATGTGTTAGGCGTGAACTATTAGAAGAGAGGCAAGGAGTATCTCATGGGAGTGCGATACCAACTTAAATATGAGGTAAAACACATTTTTATAAAAATAGCATTTATGCACTTGCAAAATATTTTTACAACTCGGGCTTTGACCCGTTTTCCTATTTTTCCCTTTTCTTGCTATATATGTGTATATATATAGGTGTCCAGACACAGGGATGCCTGGATGATGATTCCTTCGAGTTAGACATCTGCTGCAGCAGCTGTGGATGCATGCAGGTTCACCATAGACGATTCTATCCTTGTAATCTAGATAGGAGGTACTGTATAAACACTCGGGTAAAAGCCCAATTGCATTTATTTATTCTTTTACCTCCTTTTAGTGCGGCATTCATTCTGATTGTATTATTGTTGAACCGAAAGTTCGATTATTTTATTTCTTTTTAGTTTCATTTATTTAAACTGTGCGATGGCTTTACTTAGTTGTTTTGATTAAAAAGATTAGTTCAATAAAATTTTGACGCCAGCCTAATAGGTTATTAGTAATTAATTTGGTTTTTGACAGTGATGCTAAGAATGAACCATATGCGACTCCTATTTTAATTTGGTACAGGAGTGATCGCCCGATATTTTATTAGGCGGGGTGTCACATAAGTGTTCATGAAATCTAAATAAACGAGACTCACTCCACTCAAATGTCTCACCGTGTATCAAGATTATGTAGCTTTAATGAAAAATGACTCAATGCTTTGACATGGAATTTTGACAAATTATATATATAATTACAAATGTTTACATTTATAATGTCCCCCTTTGGTTATTCTGTGGTAAAACCACAAAATACAAGATCTCTTGATTAATCTTACGAGACCCACTCCATATTAGCCATATAATGAGAGTAGTAGGAAGTAATGCAGATAGAGTCCAAAAGACCAATGACACATCAAAAGTTCAACATGACTATACCTGAAACACGTGAATAAAGCATACAAAGATCATGCAAAAAGAGTAAGTTCCACTGCTTTGGGAATCCTCTGAAAAACTATTGAGATATATAGATGATATAAATCATGAAAGAACATGCAAAGTGTTAAGATCATATATTATCAACAACGACAATAAGTAAGTGCTTCCCTACATAAAACATCTCCTAAAAATATTATTTCTCCCCCATAAAAGAAATTTATCCACCTAAAGTAAGAAACATGGGGAACTCCCCCTATCTTGGATGGTTCTCCCTCTTTTTTACACAAAAAGTCAAAGATAAGTATAAAGACATGGCTAATAGGATAACATGGTTAAAAAACAACAATCAAAATGAATTAGTAAAACTAGTAAAGCAAAAGCTAGATAATCATGTAAAGTAACGAATGCTATAAGGGATTACTCAATAAAAATCGTCATGAGTATACGCACCATCCAAGTGAAGGAAAATATGAATCTCTAGACATAAACTAGTAGGTATGATATAAAATCAAGTAAGCATGTGAAGTAAAAAATATGATATAAATCAATCTAATTAGAAAAAGATCATATGAATCTTGAATATGACAAAAATAAGTCACAAAATTATATGGATAACCAGAAAATCCATAGAAAATAACCAAATGTACTAGCATCCATAAAAAGGTTCTCCACAACCAACAAATAAGTAGTAGGTATAAACAAAATATCTAAATACAAATATCCAAGTACCATAAAAAATACTAAAAGTCTTAATAGAAGAAATAAAATATCATAGAGATAAATTAAGAAATATTTAATCCTCGTTTGTGCCTCCTCCTCATCATAGTCATCAACTGGAGGAACTGGAATTAGAGTAGAAGTCGGAGTGGGTGTAAGTGATGGTAAAAAAGTAGATATTGCTCGGTATGTCTCAGATAACCAATAATGAATCATCCATATATCTTCAAGATAGCATGCTCTCGATCCACCTGGTTAAGTTGATAACCGAAATGATCATACAACCATATCATCTGAGAATACATTCAATCAAACTCTCCTATAATGAAAACAAACTGAGCCTCCACATACTCACGAGTACCCTGATGTGCACACAGTGAAGGTTATGTTGCTGGTCCTAAAGATCCATCAGGATATATAATATAAAGTTGTAGTCAATGTGAGGTTTATCCGATGGAACAAGATATGTTAACGCTGGAGCTAGGAACTAAAATTATGTCACCAAAGTCAGTGTAGAGTCTTGGAATACATAAATTGATATAGGTATCTAGTAATCAAGTGATTATATGGTAGATACTTATACGTAATGTCGGTAAAATCTATACCCATAACCTCTATGATGAGATTGTGGTAATCAATCGACTCATTGTGAGCAATAGCCTACATAAACCTACTAATAGTGAAGGGAAAATCCTGTGAGCGACATGTGACAACCCCCTCAAAATAATAACGGGTGGCCATCCCTATACTACATTAAATCAGGTATTTCACATGGCACAGTCTCAACATCAACGAACAATACTAAATAATATAAGGTTAACTACCCAAAACTATTAAAAGCGAATTGCCAAAAATTTAAAACTTTTATTAAACACCAATAAAAACCAACCATACAACCATTTACCAACAATACTATATCTAACAATGATGAGTAATAAATAAAAACTCCAATAATATATAAGATTGCAACAAAATGTACAAAGTAGAATACCCGAATATGTTGTCGGGTCACAAACAATACAATAATCTGAGGAGGGAAAAATATAAAAGTGTTAAACTACAACGCTTGAGTATAAACCCAAATATACAACTGAATCCTAATCTATATATAGAAAAAATATGAACCGACTAAGGCAAAGTGCCGCAACAGTCCGCTACTGCCACAGCTCCACGAATACACTGGTTGGGAGAACATCAATGGCGTCCTTGCGGAGGAACACCTAAAGTAAAACAATATACATACATCGGAGGAGAAAATATAAACGGGTCAGAGCCCGAGATGAAAACATTTTATAGCAAATGCATTAAAATGCATAATAATTATAAATGCATTATTACATGATTAAGGTGGAGTCGTGCTCTCCATAAAGTCCAACTCACCTCTCAACTAAAGCGCGCACTAACGTATGCACGTGATCTCCAATTAAATGCCCAATTTCATTTAGGTAGGGAAATCTAAATAATTCCCAATATGAATATTCAATTAAATTCATCTAACTTATCTCCATCTACACTTGCCTAACTTCCATTTAAATCATATACTCTAACTTTTAATGTTAGGGTTCTCATTCATTTGTTCACTTACATAACATATAGGGTTTACATACCCATTATCCAATCCAACATACAATAAACATAAACATCATCTTTACTAGAATTTCTCATATTCTAGTTATGCCAACAATATACAATTATATAGATGAGTTAATCTAAGTGATAAGGACTAAACTTCTCCCAACTCTCAATACTACACTATGTTTCGTGCGTGGGATGTCTCGTCGAGGCGAAATCCAAACAAGGAACACCCCCGTTACACTACTCCTGGCAGTATTGATTATCAAGATTCATTATGCCCTCAATGCATGATGCATGTAACCCAATTACTTATTATTTCATTTTAATTAATTATTCCCAATTCTCAACAGTACGCGGCGTTTCGTGCGTGGCACGTCTCGCAAAAGCAAAATCCAAATAAGGAACCCCCCCCCCCCGATACACTACTTCTGGCACTGTCGATCGTAGAGATGTATCTACTATATATATATGAGCATTAAGGACTAACTTCTCCTCACTCACAACATTACGCTGAGCTTCGTGCATGGGATGTCTCGCAAAAGCAAAATCCAAATAAGGACCCCCCCCCCCCCCCCGATACACTACTTATTGGCAATGTTGGTCGTTAAGGTCCATTATACTCTCGATACCCCAAGTAACCAATCACATCAATCATATAACCATTCAAACGAGCTATAACTCGAGGACGCAGGCTCACAATGCTATCATCTTCTAGTTGCCCATACCACGTAGCAAACTAGGAACCACCTGGTGGGGTTCAACGGCACCCGCCTCATGATCAACTCACGCACACAACGTCTTTGGAAGCGGTCATAAATCCTAACCGGCAAGTGATAACGACATATACCCACGACTTCTCACCCCCAAAATAATAATGTATCACATAATAATCACTATGGACGACTATGACCTGGGGAATATCCACACCCTGCTCATCGAGCTAGGATGCTCACCCTCAACGCACGCAACTTCCCAATGATAGCAAGGAGGGGGTATGCATCACTATATATATATATATATATATATATATATATATATATATATGTGTGTGTGTGTGTGTGTGTGTGTGTGTGTGTATGCACTTAGGCATAGTCGAATTAGTATCATTATTTAGTATATCTCTCTCTCTCTTAATATACTCTTCGCCAATTCTCACACATCTTCCCCACTTAGTATACATTATACTATTTCTCGCTTGAAGCTTTTGGATCACTTATAATTATGAATTGTTTCTCAATTCTATTTAAATTAAGGATATTCTTTATCCTAATGTACCTCAATCAGCATTTCTCATTGTGTGAGACATCTCCCAAATCAATCATCGTTAAGGATATTTCCATATCCGTATGCACATCAATTAGCATTTATAATTCTCAATCCATAATATGGTTCAATCAATCATATGAACCTTTGAAATTTTCCCATTCGAGATTTGATTCAAAAATCCAATATCTCTAAGCTTGTTATCATCCTTTCATATAAATTTAATAATTATCTCCAAATAGAATTTTCAATAATAGTGGGCTTCCCCACTTAGATTGTACCAAAATCTCTAATCGGTATTCCTCAATTTAAGTCGATATGACTCCAATAATTTCTTATAAGGAAAACTCTCTAAAAGTCTCCAAAATATGCTTCATATAATTCCTATTGAGGTTCCCAATCAATAACCTCGAACGAAACGGAAGTGAAACTCTCCCTAGAAAACATCTCCAAAAATTCCCCTGTTTTCGAATCGATTCGGCCCCAATAGCGAATCGATTCGGCCTTACCGAATCGATTCGGTCCAATGGACCTGAGAGTCTGTCACATACCGAATCGATTCGCAAGGGGCGAATCGATTCGGCCCTAAACACCTGTAGGTTCTGCAACAGACAGAATCGATTCGAAGGGGGCGCATTGATTCGGTAAGCTCAGCAAGCTACAAAATGGGCCATTTTCTACATAAACCCAAAATACCCAAAAATCATTATAATCATCTTCCAACCATTTGTATCCAACCCAATCACATATATAACATTAATACTCATCCAAGAACACATTTAAACTAATTTGTAACCTCAAATCCATTTCTACAAAACAAATCTAAGATTATACCCAAAAGTTAGGTTTTGATAAACTAAACCTAAAACCCAAAGATTTAATCCACAAATCATGCAATAAATGGTACACAACAATTATTTAGCAAGTTTAATCACTTTCCTCGGGTTCGTAGGGTCTGATACGTCCTTGAAATCGCGTAAATGCCAGAAATCTTCACTTTCTCTCTCTTTTCTCCTTCTTTCTCTTCTTCTTTCTTCTTCTCTCTTTCTTTCTTTCTATTTCTCATTATTTCTTTAGAGAATTAATCTCCCGTAGGCTTTTTAAGCCTTATCTCCCAAGATACACAACTTTAAATGATAATACACACTTTAAATGACTCGGTAACTTTAATTCGAGCCAAACGAACTTAAAATTATTTTGGAACCTAAATAGACCCCAAGTACAGTCATTTTGACTTTCTCGACCCTTTCGGACACAACTACACCCTCAGAATATCCATTCGATGCACTTTCTAACAACTTCAAATTTTGACCTCAAATGCCAATTTAATAATTCTCCAATTAAAAATGATAGTTATTTCTCCCAAAATAAATAAATAGTCGTCCTGAAACTTTGGGTTGTTACAAACTTCCCCACTTACAAAAATTTCGTCCTCGAAATTTAGCTAAGCCTAATTCTCCAAAGCTCAACTAGTTCCCAACACACTCCTCCTTACCAAACTATACCTAAACCTTTAACTCCCCTCGACGAATTATTTTAATTTCTTTTAAGTTTTAGAAAATCAATTTATTAACCATTAGGGCCCCCATACACCCTTTATTCGAGCTTTCACTCGTACTCATCATAATGAGGCTTCATTTGCCTTCAAAATTCCATAATCCCATAGATATATAAATTATACTAGCATATTAATAGAGTAGAATGGTCCAAAGAAATAACTCCTCTCAATTCCTGACATTCGCCACTTTCGTGCGGGGGACGTCTCGCAAAAGCGAAATCCAAACAAGGAACCATCCCAATACACTACTATGTGGCGACGTCTGGGATTGACAGTTTGTTAAATCCGGACTAGAGTCTGAAAATATTTTAGTGTAAATCATTTTGAAATGGCCCAAAGGCCTAAGAAAAGTTTGATTTTTGAAAACAATTTATTTTGAAAAAGATTTATGTCTTACGATACATATATAAAATGCCTTATGCCCATACACAAGGTCTTAACAATTATCATACATACAACAACATATAGCTCTAAAAAATTAGCATAATTATGAGCTAAACTTTTCCTGCGTCCTAATAACCACAATTTCTAAGCTCTTTCTAATAGTGATATTTCATATCATATTAATATATTGCCATTTATTAGGCTCTACCATAACTAGAATACAACAATTATATAAGCCTAACATGACTATATAAAAGAAGTAGCTTTATCATTACTACTTAACACACATTAACTATTCTTACAGTCATAATAAGATTATAGCTCTCTTCGAGCACATCACAAAATTATCTATTCTATCAAAAGATAATAACATAAGAGCCTAACTTGCTCAACATTCCCTTTCAGGTCATTACATACATAATAGGGTTCTAACACTACCCTTTCATAAATATCTCCCATACGATATCCAAAAACTTCATACATTAATATTCCTATTTACAAAGGAAAATAACTTACACCATCCATCTCTAGTCCGATTGCCCTTCCTCATCATAGGGCTCCCA
Organism: Sambucus nigra; assembly: GCA_949130495.1. Classification (NCBI taxonomy): domain Eukaryota; kingdom Viridiplantae; phylum Streptophyta; class Magnoliopsida; order Dipsacales; family Adoxaceae; genus Sambucus; species Sambucus nigra. The sequence continues at coordinate 143,085,000 of OX422211.1, forward strand.
AACAAAGTCCCCTGGTCTAAAATGACCTCGAATATGTTGTAGGGGTTGTACTTCAAAAACTTCATCAAAACGTGGTCCTTTACCTCTTTTAGGACAATCTTTCTTTTTATGACCTATTTCGGTATAAAAGAAACACCTACCCGCTAATCCTCTCGGCCCACCTTGAGGAACAAAATGTTGTTGTGACTCTCTATAGTCCGACTTATACCCACTCGCATTACTGGCACTCTCTTAACCAAACTTACTTGATGAACTCGAATCTCCAAAGTTCTTACCCTCTTGCGAATGAAGACGATATTCATGACACTTTAACAGCGTTGCATTCACTACCTCGACAAAAGTCACTAATGCTGGACTCTCTAACAAATGCTGTCGAATTCTCCAATCTAAACCTCAAACAAACTTTGATATACGATTCTCTTTCATATTTACCTCATCGGGTACTAATTTCGCCCGTCTAAAAAAATCTTCTTCATATTCTGCCACCGTTCTATCACCTTGAAACGCATCCATCGGTTTCCTCCTCATTTCCTTCGAAATAGGGGAAGGAAAGTACCTTCTGTCAAAGAGCTCCCAAAAATCTGATATAGATAAAATATCTCTCTGTTCAGATGTGGTGACAGACTCCCACCATTGAAGAGCTGCACCCGATAACTTAAAGGTGGCTAAAAACTGCTTTTACACCTCACTACACTCAACCATACGGAGGTGCCTCGGCATACTATTCTTCCATCGATTTTCAGCTATTGCATCCACTCCCCCTGCAAACTCGGGAGGATGCCCCTTACTGAAATCTTCCCTTACTCTTTCCCACAAGGACAATCCTAAATGGGTTTGGGCTGCTTGAACGGCAGATTGCTGCGCCATCGTAGAAATAGCAGCAGTTACTGCTTGCTCTACAATATTTGCATCTTCATCTATAGTCATGTTCCTTTGAGCTATTTGGGATTCCACATTCTCATCCCCTTTGTTTGTCCTGACTGAACGACCTCTCTTCGATGGCATCTGAAATAAGAACAATTGTATCAGAACGCCTTTCAAATGTTTTCAAATCACAGAAGAAATATGGACGTGTGAATACAACAGTCCTAATAATAAGGCTCTACATCGAGAACACTTATAGAAGATCGTAGTAACGCACACAGATCCTAAAGACACTAGAACCTGATGCTCTGATACCATCTGTGACAATCCGCTCCAAATAATAACTGGTGGCCAACCCTATACTACATTAAATAAGGTATCTCAGATGGCACAGTCTCAAAACCAACTAACAATACTAAATAATATAAGGCTAACTACCCAAAACTATTAAAAGCGAATTGCCAAAAATTTAAAACTTTTATTAACACCGATAAAAACCAACCATATAACCATTTACCAACAATACTATATCTAATAATGATGAGTAATAAAAACAAACTCCAATAATATATAAGATTACAAAAAAATGTACAAAGTAGAATACCCGAATATGCTGTCGGGTCACAGACAATACAACAATCTGAGGAGGGAAAAATATAAAAGTGTTAAACTACAACGCTTGAGTATAAACCCAAATATACAACTAAATCCTAATCTATATATAGAAAAGATATGAATCGACTAAGGCAAAGTGACACAACAGTCCGCTACTGCCACAGCTCCACGAATACACTGGTTGGGAGAACATCAATGGCGTCCTTGAGGAGGAACACCTAAAGTAAAACAATATACATACATCGGAGGAGAAAATATAAACGAGTCAGAGCCCGAGCTGAAAACATTTTATAGCAAGTGCATTAAAATGCATAATAATTATAAATGCATTATTACATGATTAAGGTGGAGTCATGCTCTCCATAAAGTCCAACTCACCTCTCAACTAAAGCGCGCACTAACGTATGCACGTGATCTCCAATTAAATGCCCAATTTCATTTAGGTAGGGAAATCTAAATAAATCCCAATATGAATATTCAATTAAAATCATCTAACTTATCTCCATCTACACTTGCCTAACTTCCATTTAAATCATATACTTTAACTTTTAATGTTATGGTTCTCATTCATTTGTTCACTTACATAACATATAGGGTTTGCATACCCATTATCCAATCCAACATACAATAAATATAAACAACATCTTTACTAGAATTTCTCATATTCTAGTTATGCCAACAATATAAAATTATATAGATGAGTTATTAGAATCTAAGTGCTAAGGGCTAAACTTCTCCCAACTCTCAATACTACACTACGTTTCGTGCGTGGGACGTCTCGCCGAGGCGAAATCCAAACAAGGAACACCCCCGTTACACTACTCCTGGCAGTATTGATTATCAAGATTCATTATGCCCTCAATACATGATGCATGTAACCCAATTACTTATTATTCCATTTTAATTAATTATTCCCAATTCTCAATAGTACACGGCGTTTCGTGCGTGGGGCGTCTCGCATAAGCGAAATCCAAACAAGGAACCCCCCCGATACACTACTTCTGGCACTGTCGATCGTCGAGATATATATACTATATATTTATATGAGCATTAAGGACTAACTTCTCGTCACTCCCAACATTACGCTGAGCTTCGTGCCTGGGACGTCTCGCAAAAGCAAAATCCAAACAAGGAACCCCCCGATACACTACTTATTAGCAATGTTGGTCGTTAAGGTCCAGTATGCCCTCGATACCCAAGTAACCAATCACATCAACCATATAACCATCGAAACGAGCTATAACTCGAGGACGCGGGCTCACAATGCTATCATCTTCTAGTTTCCCATACCACGTAGCAAACTAGGAACCACCTGGTGGGGTTCAACAGCACCAACCTCGTGATCAACTCACGCACACAATGTCCTGGGAAGCGGTCATAAATCCTAACCGGTAAGTGAGAACGACACATACACACGACTTCTCACCCCCAAAATAATAATGTATTACATAATAATCACTATGGACGACTATGACCTGGGGAATATCCATACCCTGCTCATCGAGCCAAAATGCTCACCCTCAACGGACGCAACTTCCCAATGATAGCAAGGAGGGGGTATGCATCACTATATATATATATATATATATATACAGATTCGTTGTACGCACTTAGGCGTAGTTGAATTAATATCATTATTTAGTATATATCTCTCTCTCTTGATATACTCTTCACCAATTCTCACACATCTTCCCCACTTAGTATACACTATACTATTTCTCGCTTGAAGCTTTTGGATCACTTCTAATTATGAATTGTTTCTCAATTCTATTTAAATTAAGGATATTCTTTATGCTAATTCACCTCAATCAGCATTTCTCATTGTGTGAGACATCTCCCAAATCAATCATCGTTAAGGATATTCCATATCCGTATGCACATCAATTAGCATTTATAATTCTCAATCCATAATATGGTTCAATCAATCATATGAACCTTTGAAATTATCCCATTCGGGATTTGATTCAAAAATCCAATATCTCTAAGCTCGTTATCATTCTTTCATATAAATTTAATAATTATCTCCAAATAGAATTTTCAATAATAGTGGGCTTCCCCACTTAGATTGTACCAAAATCTCTAATCGATATTCCTCAATTTAAGTCGATATGATTCCAATAATTTCTTATAAGGAAAACTCTTTAAAAGTCTCCAAAATATGCTTCATATAATTCCTATTGAGGTTCCCAATCAATAACCTCGAATGAAATGGAAGTGAAACTCTCCCTAGAAAACATCTCCAAAAATTCCCCTGTTTCCGAATCGATTCGGCCCCAATAGCGAATCGATTCGGTCCAATGGACCTGAGAGTCTATCACATACCGAATCGATTCGCAAGGGGCAAATCAATTCGGCCCTAAACACCTGTAGGTTCTGCAATAGACCGAATCGATTCGAAGGGGGTGAATCGATTCGGTAAGCTCAGCAAGCTACGAAATGGGACATTTTCTACATAAACCCAAAATACCCAAAAATCATTATAATCATCTTCCAACCATTTGTATCCAACCCAATCACATATATAACATTAATACTCATCCAAGAACACATTTAAACTAATTTGTAACCTCAAATCCATTTCTACAAGACAAATCTAAGATTATAAACAAAAGTTAGGTTTTGATAAACTAAACCTAAAACTCAAAGATTTAATCCACAAATCATGCAATAAATGGTACACAACAATTATTTAGCAAGTTTAATCACTTGCCTCGGGTGCGTAGGGTCTGATCCATCCTCGAAATTGCGTAAATGCCGAAATCTCCACTTTCTCTCTCTTTTCTCCTTCTTTCTCTTCTTTTTTCTTCTTCTCTCTTTCTTTCTTTCTATTTCTCTTTCTCTCTTTGGAGAATTAATCTCCCGTAGGCTTTTTAAGCCTTATCTCCCAAGATACACAACTTTAAATGATAATACACACTTTAAATGACTCGGTAACTTTAATTCGAGCAAACGAACTTAAAATTATTTCGGAACCTAAATAGACCCCAAGTACAATCATTTTGACTTTCTCGACCCTTCCGGACATAACTACACCCTCAGAATTGCCATTCGACACACTTTCTAACAACTTCAAATTTTGACCTCACATGCCAATTTAATAATTCTCCAATTAAAAATGATAATTATTTCTCCCAAAATAAATAAATAGCCGTCCTGAAACTTTGGGTTATACACGACGATGACGCATCAAGTTATAAATAACCAAAAAATGAAGTATGGAATAATTCTTCCTCATAGAAGCCTGAAGGAAAAGATTCCTAACCTATCTCATCCGATAACCATCTAGAAATGACAAAACCTGATCATGGGTAATTATAAATGGTAAAAATGTTGAACGCTATGACACCACTTTAAAAGAGTGGAAGGCTTTGATACCAATTTGAGAATGAGAAAATAAACGTGCTCGGCAAGAACGGTCACAAACAAAAATTATATTTTTGTATTTTTTGAAAATAAAATCCAATTAGACTGTAACAACCCGCCTAAAATAATAACGGGTGGCCAGCCCTATACTATATTAAATCAGGAATTTCAGATGGTCCAGTCTCAACATCAACTATCGGTACTATATAATATAGGACTAACTACCCGATATCAAATAAGCGAGATGTTAAATAAATTAAAACATGCAACATAACACAACCCAACACTACAAAATTTCTAATAAATAAGAGAGATGCAAGAAAGAACTATAAGAAATGAAAGGTATCACTATACATGAATATGCCATAAATAAATAAACCCGAATAAGCTGTCGGGTCACAGCAAATACAATAACTGAAGGGAATAAATATAAACATGTAAGTAAATATCCCTTGGGTACAAACCCGATATACAACATGAATCTTACCTAGAATTTTAAAGAAGTAGGAAGCGGCTACATGAAACATCCCGTAACAGTCCGCACCTGTCACGGCTCCCGAGACTCTGGATAGAAGGTCATCCGGCATCCATGCGGTAGGATACCTGTGGAAATATATATGTATATACAAGAAGGAGGGAGAAGTAAACGGGTCAGAGCCCGAATGTGTAAAATATTTAGCAAGTGTGTTAAACGTGCATAATAAATACCGGTGTACTTAATTTCGTAAATAAGTGAGACCGCACTCTCGTGGAACCCCAACTCACCTCTCATCTAAAGGCGCGCACCTAATCGCGTCCTCAAATTTTAGTTAAATTACCCCCATTGATTTTAAAACAACCTAACTTATCAGTCCTAGCCTATATCCACGAGAGCTACCTTCCCGTCATAATCTAAGGATCCACCCATTTCTAAACCCACTAGATTATGATTACAACAATTATGCCATAATAGGCTTAGTGAATTCCGATTAATAATCTCATGAATTATAATTATCATAATTCCTAAAAGATTACCCCTATACATACACACACACACACACACATATATATATATATATATATAGGCTAAAAACGTAAGAATTAATATACTTAATAATATGCACATGGAATATTGGCAAGACTTCTCTCTAATCCCGAAATTGTACTACGTTTCGTGCGTGGGGAGTCTCGCAAAGCGAAATCCAAACAAGGAACCGCCCCGTTACACTACTCCTGACAAGGTCAAGACCAGAGATCCGTGATGCCACCTATGGAATTACTTCTCTCAAATCTCGACATGACACTGCGTTTCGTGCGTGAGGTATCTCGCAAAGCGAAATCCAAACAAGGAACCACCTCGTTACACTACTCCTGGGCAATGTCGATCCTAGAGATCCATAATCCTCAACATACAAGTTAATACTACCATTGCTACTAACTATAACTCCTAAAGAAAGAAAGAAAGAAAAGAAAAGAAAGAAAACAAATAAAATAAAATAAAAGAACCTCCAATAATATCCTTGGGATGACGTAACCGAATAATACCTTATGTGCGATACATCAACCCCCATCAATCTAGTACACCATAATCATCTAAGATGTACTTCATAAAAGTCCATATCCTTTCATCTATCGGATATATATATAAATATATATATATATATATAGGTATTTATTTCTAACCGTATATATATATCATCATCAATCCAATAGCCAAGTGTACATACTACATATGATGTACAAGGCCATGCACATAATATACCCGGCTATATATATCGCCGATAAACTGCATCAATGCTATCATCTTCCCAGTGCCCGGCTCACGTAGCAATACTGGGGCCACCATGGTGGGACTAAACGACACCCATCTCGTGGTAAACTCACGCACACGACGTCCCGGGAAGCGGTCATAGCTCCAAACCGGCAATGAGATGAAACATACCCATCACGTCTCATCCCAAAATAAATATATATATCATATAATAACACACGGGACGACTATGACCTGGGGAATATCCACACCCTGCTTTTCTAGCCAGGATGCTCACCCTCTACGCGCGCAACTTCCCAATGATAGCATGAGCGGGGTATGCTTAACCAATATAGTATATATATCATTTACATGCATAATATATATAATCCATATGATCCAATCATATGATCAAATAATAAACCATCATATACGGTTTAAATATCCATACCAAGTATATCCACAATATGAAGATATCCATATATCTATATACATACATGTATATATATATATATATATCAACACATATTCACATATCCTTATCTATATATATAAACTAATTCTCGTTCATATGTATAAGATATATATATAACTGGCTATAAGTATACATAGTCCTCGATATACAAGCCGTCACTACCATTTCCATTAAATTTACCTTGATATGTGAATATAATTCCATACTTGAAACATATTCAATCATCTTCCTATGATGAGTAGTCTCCCAAAACCATATGTTTATGTCTATACATATATATTCAACATTAGGGTTATCACCCAAGAATTTGTGTAGAAATCCATCACTACACCTTTCACCTCTAAATGTGAAAGTACATAATTATCTTTAGTAGTATCTAACCATAGGCATTAACAGGACTTAATAGTCTAAAACCTCAATTTATTCCAACCTCATTTCAAGTATTGGAATCTCAATGGCCATATTCCCATAATTGCGTATAAACTATCCTAACTAGAATTTACGCTACCGCTTATCCTAGTCGATAGTACACCCGCAAGCTGTTTCCCACTTTTACCTATGGTTCAATTGTATTTTATGAATCCTTACCCCTATCGGGTTATCATTTATTCCTTAGTCTAAATATTTCTAAGTATAGGAGACCTCTCACTCTCTAAGAGTTCTCAACCTCAAACATATATATATATATATATATATATATATATACCTTTATCTATAATTGGTAAATTCCAACCTCAAAGAGTTTTCCCCCAATATCCGTATGTAACTCCAATACGTACATGGGTACATTTCTCCCAAGTTACCATAAGGGTCCCCAAATCCCAATATGTGAGAAACTCCTTATATGACTCCAAGAATATATCTTTACATCCTAAGAGAAAGCCCCCAAATCAATAAACCCAACCAAAAAGGGTTTGAAATCACTATGGAGAAAATACTTCAAAATGCCCTGTTTCCGAATCGATTCGGCCTCCCAGGCGAATCGATTCGGGTCCAAAGACCTGGGCTTCTGCAATAGGCCGAATCGATTCGGCTTGGGGTCCGAATCGATTCGGTCAATGCAGACCTGCCAATTTTACCAAACCGAATCGATTCGCTTGAGGGGGCGAATCGATTCGGACCTGCAATTTTTGAAGGTTTCATCTGTTTCTTCAAAACCTACGAATTCTAAACCCTAAATTTCTCATTCCAACCCCCAAACCTTCATCAAATCATGATTTTAAGCCCATTAACCAACCCAAAGTTGATCCTAATCATTTCTATGTCACTAATTCTCAATTTAATCATTGATTTCAAGATTTAAACCTAAAATCTAGGTTTTGACATTAATACCCAAAAATCCATTTCTTTAACCCACAAATTATGAAAGGAAATACACAAATAGCTATTTAGCAAGATTAAACACTTGCCTCAGATTTGTAGAGGTTGGATCATCCTCGATGTTGCGATTGGGCCGGAAATCCCAAGCTTTCTTCCTCTCTCTCTTCTTTTCCTTCTTCTTTCTTTCTTCCTTTTTCTTTCTCTCTTTCTCTATTTGAGAAGGCTTCATCCGTAAGCCTCAAATCCTTTAAAACAACAAACCCAGTTTTAAATGTTAATACACACTTTAAATGACTCGTTGACTCCAATTTAAGTCAAAACAACTTAAAAACATTCCGGAGCCGAAATAAGACTCAATGACAGTCATTTTGACTATCTCGACCCTTCCGGGATCGATGGTACCCTCAAAAATATCATCCGGAATACTTTGAAACGTCCTCTATTTTTGGACTTCATTTCCCAAATTCTAAAATTCTCCAATTTAATTTAATTTAATTTTCCCAAAATTAAATTTCTCAGTCTCCAAAGTCGTGGGGTGTTACAATCTCCCCCCCTTACAAGAATTTCGTCCGCGAAATTTAAGATATGCCTAGGACCTCAATATCATCTAGTCCTAACATCAAGTCTTAGGATCACTATATCGATCCTCCCTAGTTCTCATGTCGAACCATATGGATTTTAAAACAAATAACTACCCCGGGGTGCCCATACACCCCGTATCCGAGTTTCCACTCGAAAAAATCCTAATCAGGCTCCATTAGCCTCAAATTGTAAGATAACCCTTGGTAACATAATCTATAACAGTATACTAAATATATAAAAGTTTGAAAATTTCCACTGGTTGAACTCTCCTCAATTCCTGATGCTAGCCACCTTCGTGCGGGGGAGGTCTCGCAAGCGAAATCCAAACAAGGAACCCTCCCAATACACAACTGTGTAGCTAGGTCGGGGATTGAGATTAGTTGAACCAGGGTTAAGGTTTTATAAAAAAAAAAATTCCATATTTTAGATATTGCCCGAGGGCCTATACAAATATACAATATAAATATATTCCGCGTCTTTGGACACGCCAAACAAACACCTTATGTTTAAGACACAAGGCCTCAACAAATACAATACTCTAGCCAATATCTAGTTCTCAAAACTAGCACAAATATGAGCTAAATTATCCGCTCAACATACCCCTACTAAACTTTAAATCTCTCAACTCTAAAACTTCTTTACATACATTAACGTCTTTCCACAATATAATTCTCCCCTCTTAGGCGCACTATAATCACATGCCCTACCTACCCATAAGACAATAGTCTTATAGTCACTATTCAGCGAACCTTAACATTCCTCACCTCCGGAATTCAATGTTATAACTCTCAACGTTCCCGGTATCGCACAAAGTATGACTTAAACCCAAAGAAAGGTATTCTACCTTACAATTCCATAACCTAATGGTTTCCCCTCACCCTAGAATCTCAACTCAGGGTCCTCAACTCCTTCCAGGAAAATCATTATCCCTAAGACTATTTCTTCACAAGAGAAACAACTTCCTCAAAATCCTTCCTAGCGAAGGTTGACGGGTTTCTAAATCCAAACCTCCCAAAGACTACAATAACCTCTCCTCGGACTTACTTTATCAAGTCCAAGGTTTGTCATTCGAGTAAATTTTCCTTTCTTACTCAACTGCCGACAAATCACCTCGAACCATTGCTAGAAATCTCCTCAATAACTCCTCCAGAATCGGGGAAAACAACTACCCCCGATCAAAGCGTGCCCAAAATATGCTATGGGTATTGTACTTTTAAACCTATCCCTTCCTAGACGACAAAATCTAGGCGACGTCTGAAATGAAACAAGAGCAATTGTTATCAGAATGCCAATCAAGTGAATATACTTCACAGAAGAAAACAACGCAATGAACACAACAGTCCTATTTGTAGGTCTTTATGTCAAGAACGTTAACGGAAGAATGCATAAAGCTCGCACAGATCCTAAGGACTCTAGAACCTGATGCTCTGATACCATCTGTAACAACCCGCCTAAAATAATAACGGGTGGCCAGCCCTATACTATATTAAATCAGGAATTTCAGATGGTCCAGACTCAACATCAACTATCGGTACTATATAATATAGGACTAACTACCCGATATCAAATAAGCGAGATGTTAAATAAATTAAAACATGCAACATAACACAACCCAACACTACAAAATTTCTAATAAATAAGAGAGATGCAAGAAAGAACTATAAGAAATGAAAGGTATCACTATACATGAATATGCCATAAATAAATAAACCCGAATAAGCTGTCGGGTCACAGCAAATACAATAACTGAAGGGAATAAATATAAACATGTAAGTAAATATCCCTTGGGTACAAACCCGATATACAACATGAATCTTACCTAGAATTTTAAAGAAGTAGGAAGCGGCTACATGAAACATCCCGTAACAGTCCGCACCTGTCACGGCTCCCGAGACTCTGGATAGAAGGTCATCCGGCATCCATGCGGTAGGATACCTGTGGAAATATATATGTATATACAAGAAGGAGGGAGAAGTAAACGGGTCAGAGCCCGAATGTGTAAAATATTTAGCAAGTGTGTTAACCATGCATAATAAATACCGGTGTACTTAATTTCGTAAATAAGTGAGACCGCACTCTCGTGGAACCCCAACTCACCTCTCATCTAAAGGCGCGCACCTAATCGCGTCCTCAAATTTTAGTTAAATTACCCCCATTGATTTTAAAACAACCTAACTTATCAGTCCTAGCCTATATCCACGAGAGCTACCTTCCCGTCATAATCTAAGGATCCACCCATTTCTAAACCCACTAGATTATGATTACAACAATTATGCCATAATAGGCTTAGTGAATTCCGATTAATAATCTCATGAATTATAATTATCATAATTCCTAAAAGATTACCCCTATACATACACACACACACACACACATATATATATATATATATAGGCTAAAAACGTAAGAATTAATATACTTAATAATATGCACATGGAATATTGGCAAGACTTCTCTCTAATCCCGAAATTGTACTACGTTTCGTGCGTGGGGAGTCTCGCAAAGCGAAATCCAAACAAGGAACCGCCCCGTTACACTACTCCTGACAAGGTCAAGACCAGAGATCCGTGATGCCACCTATGGAATTACTTCTCTCAAATCTCGACATGGCACTGCGTTTCGTGCGTGAGGTATCTCGCAAAGCGAAATCCAAACAAGGAACCACCTCGTTACACTACTCCTGGGCAATGTCGATCCTAGAGATCCATAATCCTCAACATACAAGTTAATACTACCATTGCTACTAACTATAACTCCTAAAGAAAGAAAGAAAGAAAAGAAAAGAAAGAAAACAAATAAAATAAAATAAAAGAACCTCCAATAATATCCTTGGGATGACGTAACCGAATAATACCTTATGTGCGATACATCAACCCCCATCAATCTAGTACACCATAATCATCTAAGATGTACTTCATAAAAGTCCATATCCTTTCATCTATCGGATATATATATAAATATATATATATATATATAGGTATTTATTTCTAACCGTATATATATATCATCATCAATCCAATAGCCAAGTGTACATACTACATATGATGTACAAGGCCATGAACATAATATACCCGGCTATATATATCGCCGATAAACTGCATCAATGCTATCATCTTCCCAGTGCCCGGCTCATGTAGCAATACTGGGGCCACCATGGTGGGACTAAACGACACCCATCTCGTGGTAAACTCACGCACACGACGTCCCGGGAAGCGGTCATAGCTCCAAACCGGCAATGAGACGAAACATACCCATCACGTCTCATCCCAAAATAAATATATATATCATATAATAACACACGGGACGACTATGATCTGGGGAATATCCACACCCTGCTTTTCTAGCCAGGATGCTCACCCTCTACGCGCGCAACTTCCCAATGATAGCATGAGCGGGGTATGCTTAACCAATATAGTATATATATCATTTACATGCATAATATATATAATCCATATGATCCAATCATATGATCAAATAATAAACCATCATATACGGTTTAAATATCCATACCAAGTATATCCACAATATGAAGATATCCATATATCTATATACATACATGTATATATATATATATATCAACACATATTCACATATCCTTATCTATATATATAAACTAATTCTCGTTCATATGTATAAGATATATATATAACTGGCTATAAGTATACATAGTCCTCGATATACAAGCCGTCACTACCATTTCCATTAAATTTACCTTGATATGTGAATATAATTCCATACTTGAAACATATTCAATCATCTTCCTATGATGAGTAGTCTCCCAAAACCATATGTTTATGTCTATACATATACATTCAACATTAGGGTTATCACCCAAGAATTTGTGTAGAAATCCATCACTACACCTTTCACCTCTAAATGTGAAAGTACATAATTATCTTTAGTACTATCTAACCATAGGCATTAACAGGACTTAATAGTCTAAAACCTCAATTTATTCCAACCTCATTTCAAGTATTGGAATCTCAATGGCCATATTCCCATAATTGCGTATAAACTATCCTAACTAGAATTTATGCTACCGCTTATCCTAGTCGATAGTACACCCGCAAGCTGTTTCCCACTTTTACCTATGGATCAATTGTATTTTATGAATCCTTGCCCCTATCGGGTTATCATTTATTCCTTAGTCTAAATATTTCTAAGGATAGGAGACCTCTCACTCTCTAAGAGTTCTCAACCTCAAACACATATATATATATATATATATATATATATATATATATATATATATACCTTTATCTATAATTGGTAAATTCCAACCTCAAAGAGTTTTCCCCCAATATCCGTATGTAACTCCAATACGTACATGGGTACATTTCTCCCAAGTTACCCTAAGGGTCCCCAAATCCCAATATGTGAGAAACTCCTTATATGACTCCAAGAATATATCTTTTACATCCTAAGAGAAAGCCCCCAAATCAATAAACCCAACCAAAAAGGGTTTGAAATCACTATGGAGAAAATACTTCAAAATGCCCTGTTTCCGAATCGATTCGGCCTCCCAGGCGAATCGATTCGGGTCCAAAGACCTGGGCTTCTGCAATAGGCCGAATAGATTCAGCTTGGGGTCCGAATCCATTCGGTCAATGCAGATCTGCCAATTTTACCAAACCGAATCGATTCGCTTGAGGGGGCGAATCGATTCGGACCTGCAATTTTTGAAGGTTTCATCTGTTTCTTCAAAACCTACGAATTCTAAACCCTAAATTTCTCATTCCAACCCCCAAACCTTCATCAAATCATGATTTTAAGCCCATTAACCAACCCAAAGTTGATCCTAATCATTTCTATGTCACTAATTCTCAATTTAATCATTGATTTCAAGATTTAAACCTAAAATCTAGGTTTTGACATTAATACCCAAAAATCCATTTCTTTAACCCACAAATTATGAAATGAAATACATAAATAGCTATTTAGCAAGATTTAACACTTGCCTCAGATTTGTAGAGGTTGGATCATCCTCGATGTTGCGGTTGGGCCGGAAATCCCAAGCTTTCTTCCTCTCTCTCTTTTTTTCCTTCTTCTTTCTTTCTTCCTTTTTCTTTCTCTCTTTCTCTATTTGAGAAGGCTTCATCCGTAAGCCTCAAATCCTTTAAAACAACAAACCCAGTTTTAAATGTTAATACACACTTTAAATGACTCGTTGACTCCAATTTAAGTCAAAACAACTTAAAAACATTCCGGAGCCGAAATAAGACTCAATGACAGTCATTTTGACTATCTCGACCCTTCCGGGATCGATGGTACCCTCAAAAATATCATCCGGAATACTTTGAAACGTCCTCTATTTTTGGACTTCATTTCCCAAATTCTAAAATTCTCCAATTTAATTTAATTTTCCCAAAATTAAATTTCTCAGTCTCCAAAGTCGTGGGGTGTTACATAGACCTTTCTTGTGAAAACAAATTTACCAAATTTTATCTTTTTATCCTAAACATGCATTTAGGTGATAAAATTTATAAATAAAGCATGTTATCACACTGCAAATAAAGAAAAATCCCTTTTCAGGGCAAACCCTATATTTTAGCACTTTAGAGAATTTTACAAGACAATCTGCTGACGAACTACTTGATATCACCCACAATTATAATGCACAACCTTCAGAGAACCTCCAAAGAATACTACTCAATATTGAGACAGGTGGCGGTCCACCCTCGGTATCCACCGATCAGCCTTCTTCTTCAGTCGTAGAGAATCTTCTCCACAAATATTTATGCAATGAAACTACTTAGGGTTTCAAAATGATTCACAAAAATTATTTGGGAATGTAAATTGTGAATCAAAATATTTTTTGGTAACACAAAACTTGAAAACTTTTGCAACAAATATGCAGAAAACGTTTTAAAAAAAGTCATAGAATAACTAAACACGAAACAAGTATTTATAAGGCGAACACAAAATTTTGAGATGGCGACTCGTTCGAACAAAAATAAGGCTCGTTCGAATGAGTATAATAGCTCGTTTGAACGAAACAGGAGCTCGTTCGAACGAAAAGGCTATCTCGTTTGAACAGCCTTCAAACAACGCCAAATGGTACGCCCTCGTTAGATGCTCGGTAGATGAAGATATCGAATGACCCTTCTAACAACTTAGACATCTCATTCGAACGAGAATGTCTTCTCGTTTGAACGAGGCATGCGAATTTTGAAAAAATAATTTTAAAATAAAAATGCCTCAATTTTCAAAAAAAAAACATCCCAAAATAAATTTAATGAATAAATTTAAATTCCTAAAAAGCTTTATACCTTTATGGCATGTAGTGGAGTCTTCAACTTGGAGATGTTGGCGTTCAGTTCAACAAGTCAGTGCGAGTTGGTTTGTAACGAAAGACACCAAATATGCTTAAATGCAAATAAAAAGCCTAAGCTAAAATACTTTCTCTTACAAATATACCCTTTTTTTCTATTCTAGTACAAAAACTAACTGAAACCCAAATTACAAAAAAAATTCCCTTAACAAAAAAAATTCTAATACCCTTCCTAAATCCTAGAAATGGAATGGCATAGAAAAATAAGTTTTGTCTTCAATCTCCACTTGTTCTTCTCTTTGACACTTTTTCTTCAACCGGTGTAATATGATCTTCCATAAGTACCTACACACATGAAGCAAAGAAAATACCTCGTGATGCATTAAGTTTGAAATAGAAAAAAAAATCAAAAACTCATAAAGCAATCTCCTCCATAAAATAGACTCATCATAAAATCAACAAGTCTCCCTTAATTTGTTCTCCCCATTTTTGTACGAAATAGACAAAGAGTAAACATAATCATAAAAGAAAAGCATCACGTAGAAGAAGTAAGATATCATCACAAAGATATTTAAATAACGCACGTGTAATGATAATCTCAAAGGCAAAATCCACCAACTATTTTTGAAATTTTTTTAAAAAAATTCAATTTTTTTTTACAAAATGTAATTTCAAAAATTATAAATTTTACAAATACAACATGATACCATATATAATATATGCAAAATGTACCAAAGAAATTCCGGCATACATATATAGGTATAAACAACCACAAAACTCGACACAAAGCACATAAGCTTTACACACTAACATAGTTTCAATGTGTCTAAATGTGTGGAATAGAATTAATGGGCGTGAACTAGATACAAATGAATTATAACCCAAACACTCAAATATGTTCAAGAATTCTAATTGACCGCAAAAATTTATCAAACTAAGCTTTAGCCTCAAGTGAGAAAATGAAGTGAACATTAATCAATAAACAAGCACAATGCACACAAGTCTAGAATATTGATGATTTTACAAATCAATAGCATCATAACAAAATAAGCATAACTAGGATTCATTGTGCAAACCCGTTGATCTTCAACTAAACTCACTCAAAAGATAAACATATATCATATTTTTCTATACTTTTATTTTTATTTTATTTTCTCAATTATTTTGAAGTGATTTCTTGTGAGTGATCAATTATTAATCTAAACTACATTGGCCCCTTTTTGGAATTTTTTTAGTTTTTATTGACTTTTAATCTTTTCACTAGGCTCTTGCAAACGATGTCTTTCCCATAAAGACTTTTGTCTTTTGTAGCCCTTTCCCGTGAACACTCATATTTTTTTCAATACTAAACAAAATATCACGTGTAACGATTCTTACATGCACAAATCCCCCTTAGTCATATAAACATGAAGATGACAAAATTGATGGGAAAACTATCACAAAGCTCAAATATATAAGTGAAGTTAACGTTCAAAAATCTCGTGCATGTATGTGCAGAGGCATATATTGAATCCATAAAGAAAATAAAGTTCAAAACTGAAATACCCCGTCCCAATATTTTATTAATTTTCCTGCGCAAGTTGTAATAATATGAAAACGTTGAGATTTGGATCATTATGATTGAGTTTATAACTACAATTGACTGTTTGGGATCCTGATTGTAATTGTTGGAAGACCGTGGGATAAAAATAGGAAAGTTTGGAGAAAAATGAAGAATGGTGGTCCGAACGAGTTCACGTCGTTTGAATGAGAAACCAAAGTCGCTCGAAGTAGGGGATCGAACGAGGTTCGAACGAGATCAAACTGAATAACAAGTACAGGTCATTTAAAAGTCGTTCAAAGCAGGGGTCAAACGATATGCCTTTATCATTTGAATGAGAGGTGATTCTCTTTCGAACGAGCGCGATTGAACTTTTTAAATCGAGTTTCCCTTGTGCGTTGTCTCATTCTGGACTGTTGGATGGATGAGTTTTCGAGCTCTGGTGAGCTCAGATTGGGCAAAAACAGGATTTTAAGGATTTATGGTGTTTTTATAAGGGTTTTTAGGTTTATTTTGGTTATTTGAGGTTGGAAGAGGGGGGGGGGGAGAGGTGGATCTTCTACCATGTTTATGAATTTCTCCACCACTCTCTACAACAAACCACCATTCCACCACAATCCTTCCACCTTGTGTCTCAATATTTTACATGTATTCCACAATATCCGAACCTTACATACCCATTTCCACCATAGATGAGTAGAACTACGAAATTATGGAGCTTTTGTTGGGGGTTCTTGAAGATGGAAATGGAAGATTTATGGAGTTTGAAGGGGATTTTGCTTGGAAGCTTAATGGATCAAGCTTGGTGGAGCTAGATAACCTCTCTACGACCACCTTAAGAGGTGGGAGGTTGCCATCTTCTTAGACCTTTCATGTCTACCATTATTGGAGCTCCATCTGAGGTGGAAAACTCTACTCTTAGTATTAAGAATCTATTTGGATATTAGTATTCGTGTTGCTAGATTATAAGAGTAGGATGCATTTGAATAAATGATGGGTTTCAAGTAAACGGATATTATACATTTTTATGGAATAAAAATATTGTAAGAAAGTTATTTTGTTGAGAGTAAAATATGAATGAATGTTTTAAGATTTTCTTGAAATAAAGATGTGGGATTTTATGAAAGATGGTGTATTCTAGAAGTTGACGTTAAACATTTCATGGAATACAATGTTTGGAAATGCTATTTATCTTACTAAAATATTTGGTAACACAATGTTCCAAAGTTTCTTCCAAAAATTTTGATTTATAAAAGTTGGACGTTTATTGAATTTTGAGATTAAAAATCTCTTTTAGTCTTGTAAAGGGTATATTTTGAGAGTAATATGAATTTGTAGACTAAATTGTATGTTTGACCCATTTAATAGGATTGCAGAGTTAAATCCATCTTCTCGTGCATATAAACTTGTAGTATATTAATGATGAGCACATAAACAAGTTTAATGAAGGTTTATTTGGGTTTAAACATGAAATAAAGAATAAAGAAATTTTAGCCCTTAATGTGTGTAAAAAATGTGTTGAAAATGTGATACGTGTAAGGAATTAATACTATAGGTGTTAATAAAAGGAAATATTATTTTCTTACAAAAGTAGTATTCAAATGGAATTGGGTTTTGTTGATAAAGAAAGCGAAGAAATGCTTAACTTGGAAAATGATTAGAAAAGGTGTTGAATAAGTTTTAATGGGTTAAAATATTGAGAAGTTAGTGTATATAACTTAATAATTTATTTGTAAGATTATCACCTAAGAACTTGAAAGAAATAAAAAGAACAAGTTTGGAAACAAAAGGGTAAAATCATAATTTTACTTAAAGTGGAACAATTTTATGAAATAAATTTTTTTGAAAAGGTGTTATGAAAATTAGTACTAAATGAACATAATTTTGGAATAAAATCAAAGGTAAGGTGTAAAGGACATGAAATGTTTAGTCTTCAGAGTGTAACAAAAATTAGGGTGCAACCCTAGATTTTTGCTTCAGGAGGGTAAAAAGGAAAGAAGGAATCATGTGGGAATCTATAAAATGCTAAAACACATTTAAAGGAACTCGTGTGACACCAGGATAATTAAGGAGGGTCCGGAGCCCTGGGGTGAAAGACCCAAAATCACTGGCTAGAGCATATGGTGGCGTCACTAGCAGTGTGATGCTCGTTAAAGTACGCAATTTATTGATAGATTCCGAGAAAAAGATAAAGGAATCAGGAACATGTCAAGAAATAGGTTGTGTGGCAAAAATAAGTTAAGAAAACCTAACTTGAATGAATTAATAATGTTCCGATAAGGGTTAAAATTGATAAGATAATGTAAATTGGCTAATGTCCTTAAAATAAAGGAAAAGGTGAAGTATAGTGACTAAATGGGTGATTTAAGCAACCTAAGAAGGTGTAATCCATAATTAACACAAGGGTGTATTGTGAAAGGTTTCAAAAGCTAACAAAAGTATTTTCTAACACAGTTTCGTGTGTGTGGAAAGGGGTGATTTTCAATGACAATACTAATGTGGATTGGTTTAAGTAAAAGGGAGATTTCGATAAGCAAATGGTTTTCGTCTAAATAAAATATAGTTATTTCAAGTATTTAACTGCGTGTGTTAAGTAAAGGGATAAGTGGCAAGTTAAGAAAGTGGAAGTTCTTTTATAAGATTAAGGTTAATTATTCGGGATAAATAATGTTTTAGGAAATAAAAATGGTTTCATGAATTAAGTATCTGTATGTGTGTGTGTATATATATATATATATATATATATAAGGTAGTTGCATGTGATCGTAGGTATAACGTGTTAGAGTCTTCTTTCTGCCATTCATTTCTATATTGTATTTGTATATTTCTCACTCAGCATCGGTTCACGCCCTCATCTTTGTTACAATAAGTTGGGTGCGGGTTTGTATTTTGAGAGCATTACACAAGTAATTACTCTCTTTATTTTTGCGTTAGCATATCTGTATGCTTGGACTCCGAGGATGCTTCCCATGGGTCCCTAATGTAGTTTAATTTGAAATTGGAATCGCATGCTAATAAATGAGACGTTAATTAAAATAAAACTGGATTAGCAACATTATATAGATTGTTTCATTGCACTTCAAACCTAACGCTCGAGTCGGACCGGGTTGACTACGAGTAACTCATAAATTCGATTCGGGGTGTTATAAATGGTATTAGAGCTCTAGGTTCAAGGTTCATTTCGAGAGTCACATGGTGAGGTTGGTATTGGATCTTTCTATGTCAATGTTGGTTTGGGCGGGTCATGCTAGTATTTGTGACGGTTTAGTTCGTGTCCTTGATGGTGAAGTGAAAGAGGTTAGCACAACAGGTGAGTTAGTGCCGAGTGTCACACAATTAAGTTCGTTGTTATTAATTGCTTCCGCGCTTCTGATTAGATATGTTAGTAACTTATGGGTGTCATTGCTTGTCGATAGAGGTGACATTGTAGTTTTTAGCGTGAGATGCTCGAGTTTGAACCTTTGACGATGTAGAGTCTTTAAGTTGTTAATATATGAGATGATGGCCATTGGGCAGGTGGCACAAATTTTGTATAGTCAACGGTAGAGGTTGATAGTTGGGGTGTTATGACTGAGTATTAAAGATTGGTGATTAAAATGAATATAGTCCTTGGGTGCAACACTTATGGGTGATTAATGTCAATGATGTGATTTGGCAAATCCGATCCTTGGGGAAATACCGTGATTGATGGATAGTTCGATAAGCATGTAAATTGCATGGGCTAACGTTTGAGGTTACGTACACCTAGTTTTAGTTTATAGGATACTATCCTTTTGGGTGAGTGACTTAGTTATTTTCAACTGATGGATGTGTCTCATGAGTCGTGATTAGAGTTACGGGCCATTAGTGGCAAAGGTGTCACGTGTGTAATAATGATGAATTATAGTGATATGGAAGTGAATCCTCGGTAGACCTTTGTGGTGTAGTTTTGGGAAGAATGATGCAACGTTTGATGAATAGGATCTTTAACAACATCGATAGCGTATACCTAAAGATGTACTGGTTATATACAATGTCATATATCCTACCAAAAATCTTTAGTAGTGTTAGCTTGTGGTTCAATTCTTGGTGCATAGCATTAGCTGTAGTAAGAAGGTCTTTGAATTATCCTTGGGAGGAAAGGTAAACTTGTTGTGACGCCTTGAGGTGTCCAACGACTATGACCAACCATGTTAGGTAATTATAGATTAACATTTGGGTGAGTGGTTAGCAATCGTTGTAGGGAACAGTGAGAAATCATAGGGCATAATAGCTTTGTGAAAATCATGGTTGATGAAGTCTTATGTAGTCTTTGGTTATAAACGATTGGGTATACTTGGTGACCTTAGGGAACCAGTCAGGCTAGATTTTTGGAATGGGTTCCCTGAGGGAAATCATGTTGTTCCCTTGGCTTTGATGGCCCTAAGGAACACGCTACTGGCTTCGACAACTCTTACTGAGATCACCATCGTTCGACAATAATTCAGCTATCCGAATCATTTAAATGGGTCCCCTGATGGGTCTCCCTCTTGTGGTGATTTTTCAACACCGTTTCCCCCTATCTTACTCTATCTAAATTCTTCGATTCTTGTAGCTCCCCACATAAGAAATCGTTTACCTCCATATTAACCAAACGCGTCATTGTTACCATCTGCATTGACCGTCCAAGCAGAATTCCCCAAAAGTGCTAACAATTATTCTTGTAAGTTAATTTTTCCCCTTTTTATGTCCTCTTCTCCATTGCTCCTACTTCATCCGGTGTAAGGTTCGCTAATTAATTAAATTTCTTTTCACAAAGTCACCTCTGTCTGACCCTCTTGTGTGAGTTCAGAACAACGTCCCATCTTATCCTGAACATCTGATGAAGGAACCTATGCTCAAACCATATCTACACCCCTTCTCTAGACAAAACATTCCACTTCTAAGTGTGGTGGTTGCCTCTCACCATTGTAACTCTGCTCTCACATGACAAGAAAAATTTTACCCTAAATTTGTATTCCCGATTATCCATATTCTGACATATGCCCAAGCCTTTGGATATTTTACCTTCGTTGGTTAACACATGCCATTTTCGTATTTCTAGAATTTTCACTATTGGTTCTCTTCAATGTTTCATCTGCTTTTCTCTCCCATTCCAACCTTGATGGGTGACTCGATTTTTACCCCACTTTTTACTATAGTGGTTCCTGGAAGTCATATGGTGTGCCTTAACCGTCTTTACCGTTCTGCCCTTCCGTGCCATAATAGAGGTGACCTCAACTACGGTCATCATTCTTGAATATACCATATAACCTCAACTGAGCTTTGCCTCCTGCTGTTTTCCCAACTGTCCTCGCCTGATATACTACATCGTTCGGCACACGAACACACCCGAATGCAAATAAGGTTCAGTATCATATGCATTATAGTAGGAGAACGAAACCTCACCAAAGAAATCAACAATCCTAAGCATAGGGCTCTATATCAAAGAAAGCTACGCTGGAAGCATAATAAGCCGCACAGATCCTAAAGGACACTAGAACCAGATGCTCTGATATCACCTGTGACACCCTGTCTAATTAAATACCGGGTAGCTACTCCTTTATGAAATTAATACAGAATATCAAGTTGGTTTAGTCTTAGCATCACTGTCGAAAACATTCAATTTATTACCAGCCACCTAATATTTAAAAAGAGAGATGCCAAATTTTATTAATTAAGTTAACATTAACCAAGTAATTAAATCAACAACCATTAATCGCATAAACAATCTCATGTAAGTAACCAACGGAATAAAATAAGTTCAGTCTAGGGTAAACACTCCAATAATAATAATAATAATACCGGAGTAAATAAAATCCCGATACAAGAGTATGATTAAACTAACATCTGAAATAAAGAAATTTTGCATCTATAATCTCTAGATAAGAATTGGGCACCATGCCCTAACTGATATGAATAACCCTGGAGGAATTAAGAATAAATGTGGGGCGTCTAATACCGAGATCCTGTAGCTTCCATAGCAACTACAGAACGTCGTCAGAATGGAACTCGTACGCTTGGCATCCCTGTGGCTGGGAACCAAAAATATTTTTACAAAAAAAAATAGATTTGGAGGAAAACGGGTCAGAGCCAGAGGTGAAAACAGTTTAAAAGTTCAGCTAGTGTTTAAATTACAATTAAACAACACGTATTATAAACATGTTAGTTATGTACTCTCACACGAGTTTCTCACCTCTCAACTAATTTGCACGCCTAACGTATTCCCTTAACCCATCCTAGTTATGCCACTCACTAAATAGTTTGTACCACTCCTACTTTCACATTCTAACATAGGGTATCTACTCGTAACACCCAAAAAAGTTATATTCATAACCCATACTCACATTCATTAAATTACTTATCTCAAGTGTTAATTTCATTCTCACATTCTTAGTCCATTACAATATCTTAGTTAATCACATCTACTAAGAAATAGTGAACCAGTCACACGTATATATATAAATCACTCTCAATACATATATACATATAAGGCACCCCTAGACTAAGCTGTGGTGCACGCATACTCTGTTATCAAATCCATGTACATCTTGTACATAAGGATCACGTGTTCCGAATCACTCAGGAACTGTCTCAATACAAATCACACATATTACCCATGGGTAACACACATACCTACGATCCCAAGGTCAACTGACTTATCAACTCACAAATAAGTCATCCATAGTCCTATGTCCTTAAGGTACCAATCTAAATACCCTCGAAGGCACACAAGATAAGATGGTCCTTTTCCTGAAAATTGGCCTCCCTTGATAGCAAGTATGGTAGGTATGTCATACACATAAGAAATCCATACATTAGGCATTCACACAACCTAAGTAAACATATTTAAATATAGTTATTCTCACGTCCCATATAGTAAGTCTCGTACATAATAAGTTTATCCCGAACATCATACGTAATATATATTTAACTTGTTAACTCTCTCGTAGTATCAATTTGAGTTCCTAAACCTATCCCAAATGATTACTAGGTCTCCCATTTGTTCCTAAGGTTATCTCAGCAAATATAAAATCCCTCTGCTAGTGTTCATACCCTTACATTATCTTTCATTCCACTTTCGGTCCCAAATCGAAAGATTTCAAACCGTCTACACTCGGTAACGGCTCATAATTATAACGCTCAATACCATAAGTTATAATATTTTTCGAGCAATAACTAAGACCCTACGGACCTTAACTAAGTCCCACCATATTATATTAATCACCCTAAGAATCAATACCGGCTTTGGAATATTCATTAAACCTTAAAGGAAAACAATTACCAAATATCAGAAGGGGTCGATCGATCGAAGAAAAGGGGTCGATCGATCGACATTCTTAAGTTGATTGATCGATCAAGCAGGTATTTGCCCAGAATTTCCTAAAACAGTTACGGGTTTCCTTTTTTTACACCTCTAATTCTTCATTTCAATGTCCAAAACTCTCAATTAAGTATACTAATCATCATACCAACATGTTTACATAATTTCTAACATTTTTAGAGTCATTAAACTATCCTCAATCAACAGTTTCTTGGATCAAAAGTCATAATTATTCCTCTAAACCTAGTTCTTCCAAATTTATTCAAGAACATCATAAATTCTGATTAAATTTTGAAATTACCTACACCTGAAGCATGATTTCGTATCTAATATATGGCAAGAAGTTTTAACTCTATGCAATCCTACCCAGATTAAATGTTTAATTCTCCCATTTCACAATTTATTTCATTGTTCATGATAAATATTCAAATATACACTATCATGTAAAATATATGCTTTGAATCGTTGCAAGATAAATCACTTTCCTGGAAAAATATAGATTATGATCCGTTGATGACGCTATAGGTTGGTTCTCCCTCTCTTTTCGGTCACAAATCCGACGACAATAGTGGTGGGTGGTGGTTATGGCCATGGAAACCCTTGGAACTTCTACTCTCTTCCTCTTTAACTGCCATGATACTTTTTGGTTGTGAAAACCCTAAAGGACTCAAGTGTTGGCTGATAATTAAACCTAAATTTCGTAGGTTCCTAATCATGAAAAATAGGAATGACTAAAATACCATCTCGGGTTGCCGGTTAGGCCTAAAAATGCCCCGGGACCCAAACTAAACCCCCAGCTAGTGTTTTCTGACTATCTTGACCCTTCCGGACACGTTGGCGCACTCAAAATGGTCATACGGATGTCATAAAAAAATAAGTTTAAATCCATTAAATTTGGTCATGACACAACTGACACGTGCGTCCCAACTTAATTTTTAAAACCGTCGTATTTTCAACTCACGATAATTTTAATAACTTTAATAATCACATATTACCATAATCACTCAGTAATACTCAACATTATCATCATATTTAAATACTAACTCTCATCTCTCTAGTTATTTAAATTCGAATTAATTTCTAATTAATTAACCCAAATTAATTTATTTAATCCCACAATTAAAAGAAATTTCATTGAATTAATCTCATAATTAAAAGCCATAAAATTACGGGGTATTACATAATTTTCCCTAATAACGGAATTTCATCCCGAAATTCAAAAAAGTAGGAATACCTGGATAAAATTTAGATATCCTCCAGTACCCAAAACAAAATACAAAGAAAGGCTTAATCACCACATCCCTCACTTTACAACAAGCTTGTTAAACACTCTTGACACTTTATCAGTTATTGGGTTACACTTCAATAAATGCACCTCACGTTGTGCTTTTACTAAACAACAGTCGAATAAGAATTGCCTATACATCATTGGCCGCATTATCTCAATATTATTGTGAGTTCGCACCACACTTAGTATCAACTCCCGCGTTTATTTAAACACAAAACTCCCCTCCTGGGAGCAACCATAAAACATCATACTACTCTCGTTCATTCTTTGAATCTTTGTTCCCAGCATTGTGACTTTTACACAAGGGAAAACCACTTCAGATGGTTGGTGATTAACCCAATATGGTCATCGGACTCCAACTTCTCACTGATCGAAAACTCAGATAATCCTCTCACCTCTAAGCATCCAGAGGGAGGATAGTAAGGTTTATCTACACAAACCTCAATAAGCACCTTGTCCACTATAAATAGGTACGGGTGCTTTCTCACAACTTTCCTATTAGGTAATATCCCCTCCCCATTACCATATTATACTTCACTTACTAGAAATGAAATAATCGCAATGAATCCAAAATTATTTTCATATAGTTCCCCCAGTCGTCAATCAGCTTGCGCCTATTCCTCGGGCTTTAGGTGATACAACTTTCTCAAAATGAAACTTTTCCCCCTACGTCCTTATACCCCATATTAAAGGTGGGTTTCGGGTATCTCATCCTAGTTCGGATTAATACTGGTTAAGGCCACATACCGGCGTGGTCAGTATCTAATAGTGTAAATCACCTAAGGGTATAACCATTTCTTTCCTTCTTGACAACCCGTTCCACACATTCGAAGGAACTCGTTACTTATCTTTATGATTGCAACCCATCAAAGAAATTTACCAACTTGACTCTTCAGCTACTGGAATCGTCGGCTCGACACCAAGTTTTTGGTTGTTACCCTTACTCCAACCGATCTACTACTTACAATACCCCTTTCAACACCGACTTTCACGTCTAACTCCTTCCATTAAGTGGTACTTAATAACCCTCTACTTTCCTCGGCGTATACCAAAATTTCTGACCCGTGCACTTTTCACCACGTTGTGCACATCTAGATTCTTTATACCTTATTGACATCCTGAATCTATTTACATGTAGGCCACCCTCAATGTTCGATTGGGTGGAACTCCGCTCCAAATTATCCATAATAATTAAATATTTGTCTTCTCAAGGGATACCCCCTTTTTAAATGTTTTTCCACTGCCCTTCAACCAATTTCGGACGTGCTACTCTGATTGCACATGAATCTATAGATTATCGTCCTTCTTACGACGTTTAATCCCCTCTACCACTACTATTTTGAAATATCAGTTTCACAAGTATAAATCTCACTCATCTTTATGTCTCTTCTTTCGGCGATTAACACATCAGTAAACCAGGATGTCTACACCCCTTATAACCCATGAATACGGGTTTAAACATCACATACGCTTCATAAGTACTCCAAACTCTTTATTGTCCTTGCATTTGCAACGTGGCTATACCACTTGGGTGTTCTCACTCACCCCCTAATTTAAAATTCTAAATCCTCCTAAACATTATTTCATCCTTAAACCCCCCAATAATAAAACAAATTATCAGTACTTCCTCACCACACAACTGGCTCTACTGGCCTTATATCGTAATTTACCCCTTAACTTCCAATTATAACTAAATACTTCCCTAACGATCGAGGTACCCACATCATGGACGAATGGCCAAACATTTCCTTACTACCAACCTTACGCTAGGTTTCATGCGTGGGATGTCTCGCAAAGCGAAATCCAAACAAGGAACCCCCCCCCCCCCCCCAATACACTACTTCCTAGCATTATCGGTCATCGAACTCCGTTAGACCCTCAGTCCATAACATATACCCCTATATTCCCATCTCTTGATAATAAAGTTACATCTCCTTCCGCAATTACTCTTAAATAATGAACTTCTTCCGAAAGACACTGTCTCATAACATTGATGGTAATCACATTCCATAAACATCATGCAAATATAATCGGGGTTCACAAAATCCCGTCCCCAGACATACAACTATGAGTATTAACTTCCACGTCTCTAAAGGGTAATATAACAATGCACTCTTCTTATTACCACATCCTGAGCGTTAATTATAATAACCAGCTAAATATTTCCGCTGGATAGTAAACCAAATACACTCTAATTTATATCAATAAAGTCCCTACACATACCGGGAACAAATATTCGAGACCATTATACTTCTCAAAGTCTCAACAATACATATATACAAATACATAAATGCGAGCCCGACCCTCTTGCAGATGGGGCCTCACCATAACAAAACATTCTACACCAAGGTAGTAACCCCGATAGACTTGCAATATTCTAACACTATCGGTTTAAGCATATAACAAAACCATAATTAGGATAACATCATGCTCGTATAACACAACACTAAAACGATAAATTTCAATAAGGTATATACCACTATCGATACACCCATTAATCCTCCGCGGATAACACTAAAGGTAACCCCACTATACCAGAGAAAATATTCATATAAATAATAACATTGTCGATATACGCACTAAACTTGACTCTCATGCGAATATAGTAATGAAAATGTAGTAACTCGTTCATGACACATACAATACACAACATCATCTGAGGATATAACTCATACTTCCATCTTGCCAATCACCCTGGCTCCTCAAATGGTTCATGGACTTAGCATATATGTCCGTACAAAACTGAAAATTTCAATAACTATTGCCCTTACTAGGCACCATACCCTTGTCCCTAGACTTGCTTCGGGAAAAAATTTCAACGCACAGGTTTCACTCCCCACAAAATACCTCTACACATACTCCACCTATCTCCAGTCGCACTAACCATGTTAGGGTTGTCCTTCTCTCGGACGTTGGTAGTCTCGACTCTGATGACTACCTCTATTGTTCCCTTATCTTTGATGGCCCTAAGGAACACGCTACCGGCATCGATAACTCTTACAGAAATCGCCATCGCTCGATAAAAATTCAGCTATCCGAATCATTTAAATGGGTCCCCTGATGGGTCTCCCCCTTGTAATGCTTTTTCAACACCGTTTCCCCCAGTCTTACTCTATCTAAATTATTCGATTCTTGTAGCTCCCCACACAAAAAAGAGTTTACCTCCATATTAACCAAATGCGTCATTGTTACCATCTACGTTGACCGTCTAAGCAGAATTTCCCAGAAGTGCTAACAATTCTTCTTATAAGTTAATTTTTCCCCCTTTTATGTCCTCTTCTCCATTGCACCTACTTCATCCGGTGTAAGGTTCTCTAATTAATTAAATTTCTTTTCGCAAAGTGACCTCTGTTTGACCCTCTTGTGTGAGTTCAAAACAACATCCCATCTTATCTTGAACATCTGATGAAGGAACTTATGGTCAAACCATATCTATACGCCTTCTCTTGACAAAACATTCCACTTCTAAGTGTGGTGGTTGCCTCTTACCATTGTAACTCTGCTCTCACGAGCCAAGAAAAATTTTACCTTAAATTTTCATTCCCGATTAGCCATATTCTGACATATGCCCAAGATCTTGGATATTTTACCTTCATTGGCTAACACACGCCATTTCCGCATTTCTAGAATTTTCAATGCTGGTTCTCTTCAATGTTTCATCTGCCTCTCTCTCCCATTCCAACCTTACTGGGTGAGTCGATTTTGACCCCACTTTTTACTATAGTCGTTCCTGGAAGTCATATGTTGTGCCTTAACTATCTTTACCATTCTGCCCTTCCGTGCCATAATAGAGGTGACCTCAACTACGGTCATCATTCTTGAATATACCATATAACCTCAACCGAGATTTGCCTCCTGTTGTTCGCCCAACTTTCCTCGCCTGATATACTACATCGTTCGACACACGAACACACCCGAATGCAAATAAGGTTCAGTATCATATACATTATAGCAGGAGAACGAAACCTCACCAAAAAAATCAACAATCCTAAACATAGCGCTCTATATTAAAGAAAGCTACGCTGGAAGCATAATAAGCCGCACAGATCCTAAAGGACACTAGAACCTAATGCTCTGATACCACATGTGACACCCCGTCTAATTAAATACCGGGTCGCTACTGCTTTATGAAATTAATACAGAAAATCAAGTTGGTTCAGTCTTAGCATCACTGTCGAAAACATTTAATTTATTACTAGGCACCTAATATTTGAAAAGAGAGAAGCCAAAGATTATTAATTAAGTTAACATTAACCAAGTAATTAAATCAATAACCATTAATTGCATAAACAATCTCATGTAAGTAAACAATAGAATAAAATAAGTTGAGTCTGGAGTAAACACTCCAATAATACTAATACCAGAGTAAATAAAATCCAAATACAAGAGTCTGATTAAACTAACATCTGAAATAAAAAAGTTTGCATCTACAATCTCTAGATAAGAATTGGGCACCATGCCCTAACTGATTTGAATAACCCTGGAGGAATCAAGAATAAATGTGGAGCATATAATACCGAGATCCTATAGCTTCCACAGCAACTACAGCACGTCGTCAGAATGGAACTCCTACGCTTGGCATCCCTATGGCTGGGTACCTAAAATGTTTTTAAAAAATAAAATAGATTTGGAGGAAAACGGGTCAGAGCCCGAGGTGAAAACAGTTTAAAAGTTCAGCAAGTGTTTAAATTACAATCAAACAACACATATTATAAACATGTTAGTTGCTTACTCTCACAAGAGTTTTTCACCTCTGAACTAATATACACGCCTAACGTATTCCCTTAACCCATCCTAGTTATGTCGCTCACTAAATAGTCTGTACCACTCCTGCTTTCGCATTCTATCATAGGGTATCTACTCGTAACACCCAAATAAGTTATATTCATAACTCATACTCACATTCATTAAATTACTTATCTCAAGTGTTAATTTCATCCTCACATTCTTAGTCCATTACAATATCTTAGTTAATCACATCTACTAAGCAACAATGAACCAGTCACAAGTATATATATAAATCACTCTCAGTACATATATACATATAAGGCACCCCGGAGATAAGCCGCGGTGCACGCATACTATGCTATCAAATCCATATACATCACCTATGTCAGGATCACGAGTTCCAAATCACTCAGGGACCGTCTCAATACAAATCACACATATTGGAGGCGAATATAGTTCACATACCCATGGGTCACGCACATACCTACGTTCCTAAGGTCAGCTGACTTATCAACTCACAAATAAGTCATTCACAATCCTATGTCCTTAAGGTACCAATCTAAATCCCACCGAAGGCACACAAGATAAGATGGTCCTTTTCTCGAAAACCGACCTCCCGTGATAGCAAGTATGGTAGGTATGTCATACACATAAGAAATCCATACATTAGGCATTCACACAACCTAAGTAAACATATTTCAATATAGTTATTCACACATTCCATATAGTAAGTCTCGTACATAGCAGGTTTATCCCGAACATCATACGTAATATATATTTAACTTGATAACTCTCTCGTCGTATCAATTTGAGTTCCTAAACCTATCCCAAATGATTAATAGATCTCCCATTTGTTCCTAAGGTTATCTCAGAAAATATAAAATCCCTTTCCTAGTGTTTATACCCTTACGTTATCTTTCATTCCACTTTCAGTACCAAATCGAAAGATTTCATGTCGTCCTCACTCGATAACCGCTCGTAATTATAACATTCAATCCCATAAGTTATAATATTTTTTAGGCAATAACTAAGACCCTACTGACCTTAACTAAGTCCCACCATATTATATTAATCACCCTAAGAATCAATACCTACTTTGGAATATTCAGTAATAAAGGAAAATAATTACCAAAAATTAGAAGGGGTTGATCGATCGAAGAAAAGGGGTCGATCGATCCATCGTCGATCCATCGACATTCTTGAGTCGATGGATCGATCAAGCAGGTATTTGCCCAGAATTTCCTTAAACAGTTATGGGTTTCCTCTTTTTAGACCTCTAATTCTTCATTTCAACATCCGAAACTCTCAATCATGTATACTAATCATCATACCAACATGTTTAAATTATCCTCAATCAACAGTTTCTTGGATCAAAAGTCATATTTATTCCTCTAAACCTAGTTCTTCCAAATTTCTTCAAGAACATCATAAATTCTGATTAAATTTTGTAATTCCCTACACATGAAGCATGATTTTGTATCTAATATATGGCCAGAAGTTTTAACTACATGTAATCCTACCCGGATTAAATGTTTAATTCTCCCATTTCACAATTTATTTCATTGTTCGTGATAAATCTTCAAATCTACACTATCATGTAAAATATATTCTTTGAATCGTTGCAAAATAAAACACTTGCCTGGAAAAATAAAGGTTCTGATCCGTTGATGATGCTACAGGTTGGTTCTTCCTCTCTTTCCGCTCACAAATTCGGCGACAATGGTGGTATGTGGTGGTTATGGCCATGGAAACCCTTGGAACCTCTCCTCTCTTCCTCTCTAACTGCCATAAAGCTTTTTGGTTGTGAAAACCCTAAGGGACTCAAGTGTTGGCTGATAATTAAAACCTAAATTTCGTAGGTCCCTATTCACCAAAAATAGGAATGACTAAAATACCCTCTCGGGTTGCCGGTTAGGCCTAAAAATGCCCCAGGACCCAAACTAAATCCCCGGCTAGTATTTTCTAACTATCTCGACCCTTTCGGACACGTTAGCGCACTCAAAATGGTCATACGGATGTCAT
This sequence comes from Sambucus nigra, assembly GCA_949130495.1. Classification (NCBI taxonomy): domain Eukaryota; kingdom Viridiplantae; phylum Streptophyta; class Magnoliopsida; order Dipsacales; family Adoxaceae; genus Sambucus; species Sambucus nigra. Next base: position 143,117,118 of record OX422211.1, read on the forward strand.
AAAATTAAAATACTATTAAATTCATTAAATTTGGTCATGACACGATTGACACGCGCGTCCCAACTTAATTTTCAAAACTGTCGTATTTTCAACTCACGATAATTTTAATAAATTCAATAATCACATATTACCATAATCACTCAGTAATATTCAACATTATCATCATATTTAAATTCTAACTCTCGTCTCGCTAGTTATTTAAATCCGAATTAATTTTCAACTAATTATCCCAAATTAATTTAATTAATACCACGAGTAAAAGCAATTTCATTTAATTAAAATCCATAAAATTACGGGGTATTACAGTGCGGGTGGCTGCATTTTAGTTGCACGGTTACTCATAGTGTTCTCTTTCCTTAGGCGTGGTGACCTAGGATTTGGCCGACATGGAAATTAAGGGCTCTGGTTGTGAAAGAAGGATGATAACTTGAGGATATCATATAATGTTAGAACTCATGGAAAATTAGCGCTAAGCATTATTTTTCATGGTGTATGGATTGTGTAATGCTTAGGTGTGTGTTCCTTGATTAGATGCCTAGAGTGATCCTAGATTTACATGAGGATCCTGTGAAAGGGTATTAGTCAGACGCATGGTTTAAGACTTAAAAGCGTGTTACCATTGATGTGAGTGACTAAAGATACGTCAAGTCTGAACGAAGATATGTGGTCAGGATGATTTGAAAGTTTATGTTAAAGCATAGTATGTAGTTCTAAGGTTTGAGAAAACTCTTGATGATGAATCAAGTATTGATTGTGTTGCGATTTACTCTTGGGTGAATATCGATCATGAGAGGGTGTTGCCCGGTAGGGGCACCGATATGATTTGGGAATTAGCCAAAGAAGTCCTAAGACTCAACTAAGCATGATTATCGAGAAGTGGAGACTCGAGGACTGTGGGTGGATTTGATGACTAACTTGAGGGTGATCATTAGGTCATGTTGAATGATGAACCCTTTGGTAACAAACTCGTGAATGAGAATATGAAGTTATCTTGATATTCAAGGACCTCGATGATTTAGTCTTGGAGGATTCCTGTGACTTAGAGTAGAAATTGATAAACCCCATAAGCATAATAACTGATGGGTCGATAATTTTAGGGATAAAATTTCCTAAGGAGGGAAGAATGTAATATCTCGCCCCAATATGTTATTAATTTTCTCGCATAAATTGTAATAATACAAAAACCTTGAGATTTGGATCATTATGATTGAGTTTATAACTGCAATTGACTATTTGGGGTCCTGCTTGTAATTTTTGGAAGATTATGGGATAAAAATTAAAAAATTTGGAGAAAAACAAAGAATGGTGGTTCAAATGAGTTCAGGTCATTCTAACAATAAACCAAGGTCGCTCGAAGAAGGGGATCGAACGAGGTTCAAATGAGATCCCATTGAATAACAGGTCCAGGTCGTTTGAAGGTCGTTCGAAGCAGGGGGTCGAATAAGATGCCTTTCTCGTTTGAATGAGAGGATATTCTTATTCGAACAAGTGCAAATGAACTTTTCAAATTGGGTTTCCCTTGGGCACTATCTCATTCTGTACCATTAGATGGATGAGCTGTCGAGCGCTGGTGAGCTAAGATTGGGCAAAAATGGGATTTTAAGGATTTAGGGTATTTTTATAAGGGTTTATGGGTTTATTTTGGTTATTTGAGGTTAGAAGGGGGGGTAGAGAGAGAGAGAGAGAAGTCTTCCACCATGTTTATGCATTTCTCCACCTCTCTCTACCACGAACCAGCATGCCACCACCATCCTTCCACCTTGTGTCTGAACACTTTACATGTATTCCACCATATACAAACCCTACATACCCATTTCCATCATGGATGAGTAGAGGTATGGACTTATGTAGATTTTATTATGGGTTCTTGAAGATGAAAATGGACGGTTTATGGAGTTTGAATGGGTTTTTTACTTAGAATCTTAACGGAGCAAGCTTGGTGGAGCTAGGGAACCTCTCTAAGGCCACCTTAGGAGGTGGGAAGTTGCCATCTTCTTAGACCTTTCATGTCTACCATTATTGGAGCTCCATTTGAGGTGGGAAACTCTACTCTTCGTATTAAGACTCTATTTTCATATTAGTTGTTTTGTTATTAGATTATAATAGTAGGATGATTTGAATAAATGATGGGTTTCAAGTAAATTGATATTAAACATTTTTATCGAATAAAAATATTGGAAGAAAGTTATTTTGTTAAAACTAAAATATGAATCATTATTTTAAGGTCTTCCTAAAATGAAGATGTGGGATTTAATGATAAATAGTGTATTTCTAGAAGTTGATGTTAAACATTTCATGGGATAAAATGCTTGGAAATGCTATTTATCTCGCTAAAATACTTAGTGAAATAATGTTCCAAAGTTTCTTCCAAAAATGTAGATTTTATAAAAGTTGGACATTTGTTGAGTTTTGAGAAATAAAAATGTATTTTAGTCTTGTAAAGGGTATATTTTTCAAGTAATATGAATTTCTAGACTAAATTTTATGTTTGACTCATTTAATAGGATTTTAAAGTTAAATCCATCTTCTCAGACATAAAAACGTATAGTATCTTAATGATGAATGTATACACAAGTTTAATGAAAGTTTATTTGGGTTAAAACATGAAATAAAGAAGAAAGAAATTTCAGCCCTTAATGTGTGTGAAAAAAATGTTGAATATGTGATAAATGTAAGGACTCAAGACTACATGTGCTAATAAAAGTAAATGATGTTTTCTTACAAAAGTAGTCTTCAAATGGAATTGGGTTTCTTGATAAAGAAAGTGAAGAAAGGCCTAAGTTAGAAAATGATTATAAAAGGTGTTGAATAAGTGTTAATGGGATAAAACATTGAGAAGTTAGTGTATATAACTTAATAATATTTTTGGGAGATTAACACCTAAGAAATTGAAAGAAAATAACAAGTTTGGAAATAAAAGGGTAAAATGGTAATTCTACTTAAAGTGGAACATTTTTATGAAATAAAACTGTTGAAAAATATGTTACGCAAATTGGTCCTAAATGAACATGGTTTTGGAATAAAATCATAGCTGAGGTGTAAAGGACATGAAATGTTTAGTCTTCAAAGTGTAACACAAATTAGGGTGAAACCCCGAATTTTGGCTTCGTCCGGGTAAAAAGGAAAGAAGGAATAATGTGGGCATTTATAAAATATTACAAAACAGTAAAAGAAACTCGGATGACACCGGATAATTAAGGAGGGATCAAAGCCCTAGGGTAAAAGACCCAAAATCACTGGCCAGAGCATATGGCAGCCTCACTAACGGTGTGGATCCCGTTAAAGTACGCGATTTATTAGGAGATTCCAAGAAAAAGATCAAGGAATAAGGAACATGTCAAGAAATGAATTGTGTGGCGAAAATGTGTTAAGACGACCTAACTTGAATGAATTAATAATGTTCTGATAATGGTTAAAATAGACAAGATAGTGTAAATTGGTTAATGTCCATAAAACAAAGGAAAGGTAAAGTATAATGGTTAAATAGGCGAGTTAAGCAACCTAAGAAGGTTTAATCCATAATTAACACAAGGGTGTGTTATGAAAGGTTTTCAAAAATTAAATAAGTATTTTCTAACACGGTGTTCATGTGTGTTGAAAATGGTACTTTTAAATGAAAATACTAATGTGGATTGGTTTAAGTAAAGGGTGATTTCGGTAAGCAAACGATTTTTGGCTAAATAAAGTATAGTTATTTCATGTATTTAACTGCGTGTGTTATGTAAAGGGATAAATGGCAAGTTAAGAAAGTGGAAGTTCTTTTATAAGATTAAGGTTAATTAATCGGGATAAATAACGTTTTTGGAAATAAAAACGATTTCATGCATTAAGTATACATAGGTGTATATATATCGGGTAGCTCCATGTGATCGTAGGTATAACGTGTTAAAGTCTTCTTTCTCCCATTCGTTTATATATTGTATTTGTATATTTCTCACTGAGAATCGACCCATGCCATCGTCTTTGTTATGGCAGGTTGGGTAAGGGTTCATATTTTGAGAGCGTTACTTAGGTAAGTACTCTCTTTATTTTGTGTTAGAAGATATGTATGTTTAGACTTCGGGGATGCTTTCCACGGGTCCCTCACGTAGTTTAATTTGAAATTGGAATCATATGCTGATAAGTGGAACATTAATTAAAATAAAACTGCATTAGCAACATTATATTGGTTATTTTATTACACTTCACACCTACCGCTCGGGTCAGATCGAATTGACTGCGGGTAACCCATAAATTCGGGTCAGGGAGTTATAAAAACAACTCCATAAACATGGTTAATAATAATTTAAGTATCTATAATCATAGCGAAATGTCTTAGCCACATGAAAATTCCAAAGTGAATTGGATTCAAACATACCAATATGTCATACCAATTGTGTGAACCTAAAATACACAAAAACCAAAAATCTTTTTGTATTTAAAAAAAATTATAAAAAAAGTGTTTTTGTATTTTTTCAATATGACTCAATAAAAAAATATAGTACAAAATATACACATTTCATAACACTAGAAAACATATATAATAAAACACAACTAGTGTATGATAAACAAAATCATGCAAACAATCATCCATAAGATATAGCAATTGAAGCATTATATGCAAGCATGTCAGAATCAAGCAGTCTAACACCTAGAGCCTATAAAAATGATATCCTAATCCAAATAGATATATACCTAACGCGTCGAGTTTTGGGAATCAATGGGACACTCGACTTTAACTTCCTAGGACCTCTTTTAAGATCATAACAAAAACTCCTAAGGTGACATTTCCTACCATAATGTGATCATGTGTAAACGCGAGGAAGTTAATGTATGGTTTGACCTTTTCTAATGTCTTTGGATGCGATTGACCCTCTAAAACAAACAATCGTCTTGGATTTAAAACTAGAAGCATTCAAAACATGGGAGCCAGTACCATTACTACCAACACTACTCGAGTCTTTTAAATCATCTTTTAACTTCAAAATTTTAGACTCAAGCAAAGACTTTGACTCTTCTAACTTTAGGTACTCCTTCTTCATATTTTCAATCATTCCTAGAAGGTTATCTCGCTCCCCCTCAATGCAAGCGAACTTCTTATTAAGAGTTTTCTAGCATACCTTTAAATATAAAATCAGTTTATCATTATCCTCAACGACACATACAATAACCCTAGATATTTTAAAGTCCTCTAATTCTTTTTATAAACTCGGACTCTATCATTACTCTCTTTTTTAGACAATTCTAAAATTTTAAAATCACAGTCCATGTCCATAAACTTCTCACGAAAGAAATCTCTTTGAGTTTGAACAGTTTGAAAAGGATCCATATCAGCTTTAAAACAAAAACAAAAATATGTTTCAAGAATTTTAATTCTTTTAGCAAAATTCAAATTCAAATGATTTAAGTCATCAAAACTATGGGGATCCATCGATAGAAAAATAAAGATATCAACACAAGAGAGATGAATACTCAACCAACCTAAAAGAGCATTAAACAAGGATCTACATGGTAACTTGGGGTAACCTACACTGATAGTACTTATAAATGGTAAAAATGATGAATGCTCTGACACCACTTTGAAAGAGTGGAAGGGTTTGATACAAATTTGAGAATGCGTAAATAAATGTGCGCGACAAGGATGGTCACAAACAAAAATTCCATTTTTGTATTTTTTTTAAAATAAAACCAAATTAAACCTTTCTTCTGAAAATCGATTTACCAAATTTTGTCTTTTTATCCTAAACATGCATCTCGGTAATAAAAAAGATAAATAAAATATGTAATCACACGATATATAAGGAAAAATTCTTTTTCGGGGAAAAACATATATTTCAGTACTTTAGAGAATTTTACAAGACAGTCGACTTAAAAACTACTTAATATCACCCATGAGAGTAATGTGTGGTCTTAACAGAACCTCCAAAGAATACTACTCAATACCGAGCAGTCCAAAAGTGGCGGTCCACCCTCGGTATTAACCGATCAGCCTTCAGCCCTCTTCTTTAACCGTGATCACTCGGGTCACAAGGTCAGCCGTAGAGAATCCTCTCCACAAAGATGTATGCAAAGATACGAAACTATCTAGGGTTTCAAAATGATTCACAAAATTATTTGGGAATGTAAAGTGTGAATCAAAAGGAGTTCTGGAAACACAAAACTTGAAAAAATATATTTCAGTACTCCATGTTTTCATCTTTTTTAGTCCAATCCTAACCTATGTTATTCTAATTCTGTGAAAAAATATATTTTCTCGAGTCTTTCAAACTTTCTCTATAACTAATCTACTCCCATTATTTCCACTCAATAACCTCTCGAAGTAGTTTTTTCATCTTTTCATAATCTCATCGTCCTTGACTAGGACTCTTGAATCATCACTTTTAATACACTTAACATTATTAAAATCTTTTGTTTTTACCCTAAGTTTAGCAAAATTATAAATACTTGTTCCCATTCTTGCGTTCCTAATTTTGTATAAAGAACATCATCCGACTTTAACTTAGCATCTCTTACCATTTTCTTAACTCCCTTCTAGCCAATTTATATTTATCAAAATTTTCTTCGATTCTAGTTGTTTGCCATTTTTTAAAGCACTCCCTTTTATTTTTACTACATTTTGTACTTTTTCATTTCACCACCAAGTTTTTTTATATTGTGGCACCCATCCTTTTAATTCTCCAAGAATTTCTTTTGATATAGGTCATTATCTAATCTAATTTCATTACAATAAAGTATAAATAATCACTTTTAACATTAATTTAAAGGTCATTAATATATTCGGGTTTCACCATTATTAAGTGTTTTCCATCATTAAAACATCTATTAATTCACAAGGTTCTTCACTACGAATTACCTTTAATATTTTTCATTAATTTCACGTCAAATTATATGGATCTACAACATTAATTGATATTAATCTAAGTTTAATATATATGTATCAATCATAAGTCTTCCAATCATTATTAACTCATAACAACTAATTTACCAATAATAGAACATACCCTAATCACGCTTCGAATACCAATGGAATCAATATCATGAATCAAATTATAAATAAAAGGACTATTAAAAGGAGATAAAAGCAAGATATTTCTTGTCTATTACTAGAGGTTGAAGGTCTAAGCTTGGATCTTCTTAATTCCTCCTTGTTCTTCCCCAAAGACTCTCCTTTGTTTCTCCCAAATCTATCTATTATTGACTGTTTTGTGAAAGTACGTTTATGTAAAGACTAGAGAGTCTAAAATTGTTTATAAATTCTTAATCTCGTATATCCTTAAAAATCGTAACTTTGGACCCCCTAATGTGCCCAAAATGTTACCTGGATGGAACCAAAATTTTGTCCAAAGGTGTAACTACCCCCGGGTCCCAATTTAACGTGCTAAAAATACATTTGTAGGCCATTGAACCATTCTGGAGCCCAGTACAAACCAAATATATCCCATAATATAAAATAATGTACTCAATTAATTATTTTATGCAATATCATATCTAACCACTTACATCGAATTAAATATAAATAATTATGTAGAATAAATTCCGCATATCATGTAATTTAAATGCTCCATTCATTATGACTTATTATTATCATCTCACACAAGTAATAATATTAAGATTTAATAATTTATTCCAAAAATTAATAATAAAAAATATGGAATATTACAATAGCTCAATTTTTATTACTTGTTCAATATATGTTAGCATTAATTTGGTATCATGAAGTTTTATAATAGTAAACCCAACTCTTGTTAGAAGTGGTACAACTTCCTATGTTCACATAGCTGAAGTTCACAAAATCTCGTAACTCGGTAATTTGCACTGAACATACTCGAAAGAACATTAAACTTATTTCTGTGTATAATTAATCACTTATCAATAACGTATTATTATCCATTAAAATTTAGAATAGTAGTAGTGTTACTAAAAATTTGGGCTATCATTATTAGTGATTTCTAAATGGGCTTTAGTCTCATCCCATTATCCACATCCTTTACCAGATCTCTCAACAGCTCATGTTATGTCCTGTAGGACTAGATTATCTCATTTCATTCCTAACATATATTTTAAGTCTTGTCTTGAGGTCATTCCAGTAATGCTTCATGAAATCATTCATCAAACATCCTCACAACACTATATCCTCTATATACCACACATAGGAAAGGTAAAAATAACCTAGAGACTCTTATGCACTTTTTTTCACACAAATTATATTTTTCCTAATTGGATAATAACTCTTTTTGTGTGTGTTTTGTTTTTGTCTTATTGAAGTAGCATATATCTACAATGCAAAACTACTTTTGAAAATTCTTTTGTTGAATTAAATATATTATGCCTTTTTGGCTACTTCAGGTCAGATGCTCCAGTGAAGGAAAATTCACTGTGGAGAAAGCCTTTCATAGCCTGAAATCTTGACGAGATGTTTTTATGAGTTTTTCTATGACCTGGCTTCATTGAATCCTCAAAACTGTGAAGAATAAATTTATTGCAGTGAACCTTCAGCGAAGGAGCACAATCTAGTGCCAAAAAAAATTCTTTTGTCATATGTTGCATGCAAAACCAAAGACCATGCCATATCTTTTCACTTTTACACCTTATCACTTCATAGGAAGCTTACACCTAACAAATTCCCCCCCTCCCCAATATTCCCTTGCAAGCTTGAGATTATATTTATGTGGGTATAGACTTCATTTGAAGTGTGTGTGTGTGTGTGTGTGATTGGTGCAATTTTTGTGAATCTTCTTGTGTGAGGAATATTCTTACATGCATTGTATTCATGCCATAAGATTTATTTATATGAGAGAAAATTTTTACAAAGTGAGAATGCGGGTTCGTATGGATAGTTTGTATATTAGTTTCCTCACACACAAATACAAATTTTATCTTGATTAGCTATTAAGTGTGCATGCAATAAATTTTTCGAATTAATTCACAATCACACAAGAAAACCAAACAAATAAAGAAGCTAAGGAAAAATCCCTTTCGGGTAAAATCTGGTACTCAACAGTGACAGACTCTATACGACTTATAAACTAATTAGATCTAGTAAGCATGATGCGTAGGGTCTTCAAATCTTCTACAAAATATGATGACATCCAGCACCACCCAGAGGAAGTGATCTTACCTCGGTTTCCACCGATCAGCCTCAGGATTACAGATTCTTATTTTCTTTTGTCGTAGTGTTGTAACTCCACAAAAGTTAGTCGTAGAGAAGATCTCTACAAGGGTATAATATAGATATGGAAACTAGGTTTTAGTAAACTCAACAAATCATATAAATGGATGTATGATTTGGAAAACAAAAGACGAATACTTTTGGAAGAGGTATTGGAAAATCTTTTTTGCCAAAAGTCTTTTGAAATTATAAACAAAAGAGGTATTTATAGCAAAAACACGAATTTCGAGGTGGCGAGGTCATTCAAATGAAAACAACATTTTTGTTCCAACGAGATTTAGCCTCGTTCATTTTCGTTTGAATAGCCTTCTAACGACCTTCCAACGAGATCGTACTGTTAAAATGTGGACTCTCGTTTGGTGTTTGTTTGAAGCTCGTTCTAATGAGAACCAATTTTCATTTGATCAACCTTCTAACGACCTTCCAACGAGAGTGTACTGTTAAATAGTTGACTCTCATTTGATGTTTGTTCAAAGCTCGTTCAAACAAGATTGTAATCTCCTTCGAACAAGATTTAAAAAAAACTTTCTTTTAAAATATACTTTATAAAAAGCCTCAATTTTAAAAATTAACATATGAGAATATAATTTATGGGGCTTATTTATTCAAGCCCAGTGAGTGCAGTTAACCAGCCCAACATACATATTGGACTGCCTGGCCCAACTCAGATATATATATTTAGACCCGTGTATTTAATATGTGCTTAAATGCATAGAGATATACTCAAATTGGTTACCAACAATCTCAGAGGAGATATTCAGGTACATCACGAGTTATCCACAAGTTGATGGAGTTACTTGTACAATTCAATCACTTATTTCTACAACTATAAATTGTAAAGCAAGGGGATGGTGCTTCGATTATTGAGAGATACTAATAAGACTAAAGCAACCTTTCCACGGACGTAAGAAAGTTATCGAACCACATATATCTATTATTGTGTGTGTGATTATTTGCTTACATCTCGATATTGCTTTCTAGATATTTTATTGTCATAATTCTTGCACTCACAATTGGCATCATCTGTGGGAATCAATTCTTTTTCCTACAACCTATCAAGGGGTCAGGTCTACTATGGAGCTAGCCAGGAGAGCTCTCAACACCCGATGAAATCCCATTTTTTAAGGGAGACTGAGTAAGAAGAACCCCAAATAAGTTTATTATTTTTAGATTCAAGATCTATGATGGGAAGACGGATCCCATAGACGACATTCGACGGTATAGGCAGGCAATGGCCCTGTGGAGCCACAATGATGCCTTGATGTGTTGAATATTCCCTTCTAGCCTACACGATGTTTTACATAATTGGTTCGAGAAGCTACACCATAGGTCGGTCTAGAGCTTCAAGGCCCTAGAAGAAACCTTTACTGCTCACTTTGTAACCAGTAGTTCCCACCCCAAGATGATAGATTCACTGCTCACGATGAAGAAAAAACTATAAGAGAGCCTTCGCGACTATGCCAAGAGGTACTGGGAGGTCTTTAATAAAGTGGAGGATTTCTCGGAGCAGGTTATTGTTTCATCCTCCAAGATTAGTCTACTTACCTCATCGTTGCTAAACCATCGACGACCTCATAGTGCGTATTAAAAAAAATTCCAAGGTTGAAGGCGTGGGTCACTCTACCGTAGGGGAAAAATATTGAGCAAAAATAAGTAAAGGTGGATACAAAAGTGGCACTCCAAAGAAAGGGAACAGGAAGGGGGGTAAGAACGGCTCCAAGAATGGGAGCAAGGTTGATCCTTCAAAGGCGTTACAAGCTGTTAACACGGTCTTTAAAGAACCAATCTATAAGATCTTAAGCAAGATCAAAGATCAATCATTCATCAAGTGGCCCAAAAAGATAGGTGGTGACCCACCGAAGAGGAATAACGCATTGAGGTGTGATACGACATAAATATTGTGTATTTCACTCGTTAACCTACGCCTTATTAGCCCCCTTGGGTATCTTAATCTCTATACTTATGATCATTAACCAGACAACCTCGAATTTCTATGTTAACATGTTTTGCAGGGGTTAATTGAGCTTTTGAAGGTATTTGGATGTCTAGTATGAAGTTCGGACGCTTTCCAGAAAAGTTTCGTTGACTATTGCAGCTTTAGCGGCATTTTAGTAACTTTAACATTCGGGTTTGAATCCCGAGCTCTTCACAAAAGTTGAAGCCCTTTGATTTCTCTTCGTGTGGCCACCGACGGTGCATGGATCCGAGTTATATCGAAGGAGTTATGGCATTTTTGGATGGTTTTTACTTCAAATTCACACTCAAGGGCACATTCAAGGGCATTTTAGTCATTTTATATTTATGTTTTTTGGCCTAATTTCTCTTGGATGTTGTATTCCTCTAAGTTATCTTCGTGTAGCCTCTGACCGTGCCTAATTCCGAGCTATAACGAAGAAATGGCGGCATTTTCCGTAAAATAGGACAAAGCTGCAGAATTGCAGACCTGTAGGGCGAATCGATTCGGCCAAAATCCGAATCGATTCGTTTTGCACCAGAATACCAGATACGAATTTCCCCTATTTTCGAATCGATTCGGCCCTGCAGATATTTGTTTTTCTTCTCTTTATTTACAAGTTTGCCATGGGATATTTTGTATATAACTCATTTCTCTCATTTGGGAGAGGACAATCTTCATTTTGTCTTAGATTTTAAGGTTTGTAAACTTGAGAGATTTTCCCTACTCCTCTCTTATACTCTTGTTTTGTAAGTTGTACCTTAATTTTAATTACATTAATTTAGTTGTATTTTCTTATTTCTTGCTTTCTAGTTAATTTACATGCCTTATTTCTTGCTTTCTTAGTTTAATTAGTTGTAATTTAGTTTAATTATGTTGAGACCTTAGATAAATAGGGTCGGGATTTTGTTCCGCCATTTACGGGTTTGGACCTCAAAAGTTAGGGTTTCGTGTAGAATTGCATTTAATTGAAACCTCACGTATTAAAGTCGGATTATTATGTGTTTAACTCTCTTTGTCACGCAACGTTAGTGTTTATAGCGATACTCCAAATTTAATCCGTGTGTGACCATTTTCCATTAAATGTTTAATCTCGCAACTTTGGATTAAATTCCTTATTGTGTGATGTTTATGCTTAGTTGAAAATGCTCGAATAAATTGCTTTCGAGCCGGAATCCTGATTAGTAGTTGTTTCGATCCGTGTGGTAGGATGTGATCCCGATCCTCGCTTCACTTTTGTGTAGCATAACTTATTGTTTTCTTTTTCCACCTTAATCACACATCACCTTTTATTTTATTTATTTTACACTTTTATTCTTAAAGTAATTAAAGCAATTAAAATCTAAAATTCAATCACTCCCTGTGGATTTGTTACGATACCCAACTTACCGATGTGCTTGCTTGTCAAGTGTAGTTGTAGCTTAGGTTTTTGCATGTAGAGCGGGAGCCGAAATCAACGACAGTGTCCCTACACGAACACTCGGTTCCCCTCGCATCAAAATGGTGCCGTTTCCGGGGAGTGTGTTTTAGATTATTATTATTTTATTATTTCGTAATATTTCTTTCATTCATATTTGTATTCTTTATTTTCCCTTTTCTTTTTGACTTGTGCAAGATTGTTTCGAGAAATTGAAATTTTGGCGCTTGTTGCTTTTGTTGAATAGCTTATTTTGAAATGTCTTGCTATTATGCTTTAGATAACCTTAATTGTTATGAGAATCGTTTTCCAAGTTATACTCCCAAAACAATGAGAGAATGTCTACAATTTCTTGAAGATGAGCACATTGAGCGTGAAATTCAAGAGTATGTAAGTAATCCCTCATCGCCTTATGAGGATAATTTGGAATGCGGGGACACCATTAGCTATGAGCAACCCCCACAAGAAGATGTTATGTCTTCTTGTGAGTTTGATTATGAGTTAATGATTAAGGAAATGAATGACCAATCCGAAAGTTCTCAAGCTTGGTTTTTAGAAAATGATGCCATGCTCGATGAGATTATTTCTTTACAAAATAGGGTCGAGGTTGAAACTTGCGTTTCATCTTCACCCCTTTCTGTTGAAGAAATCATTGAGAGTGAGACAAGCTTTATCACTTTCGATTGTAAACCTCTTATTAATTCTTACGATTGTATTGAGGTTGATGGTCCTTCTTTTTCTTTACTCCCTACTATTCCCGAACAATTAAATTTATCACAAGAATCAGTTGAACGTCTTGAGGACTTTGACCCAATTCTTGAACGAGTATGTTATTTTGAGATGCTTCATCTCATGGGCTTTTTACTTGTACTTGCCCCACCTCCCCTTCCAATTGAAGAATCTTGGGGATGTGATTTTGATTTTTTTGAGACTAATGTAGTCTTGTCCCCCATTTTATCCAAATCCCCCATCGTCCGCCCAAAATTTTTAATTGACGATGGTTTATTTCTTACGCCTTACACATTCCTTCTGTTTTTTAAACGGAATTATTATTTTTCGGGAGGCATGTTCGCTTTGGAGGATCCACCGTTGATCTTTCAAACTCAAATCCCTTTTTGGGTGGGCCCTCAACTATTTAAACTTCTAGTGTATAGTTAGTGTGTAGTCTAAATAGTAGGTTGTAAATAGTTAGCTTTTTAATTTTCTTTCCATAATTTTTTCCTTTCCTTTTAATTTAGTCTAATGTAATTAGTTAACTTTTTGTTATTTGTTTTTTCTATGCTCGGTACTAACTTGTTTTGTATATTTCATTGGACTCGTGCTTATGGAGATCGCTCCAATTTTGGGTAATATCGTTCTTTTCCTCTCTTTGTGTTGTGTTCTTAATGCGCATTGAGGACAATTCAACATTTAAGTTAGGGGGTGTAGGATATTCTATCCATTTCATGTGTAGTCCATTGATTTGCTTACTTGTTAGTTACTTAGTACGTCTTTTTATGAAAAATTTAAAAAATATTTTCTTTCTTTTTTCTCCTTTGTTGGGCATTTTACCTTGTTTCCGATGATAAATTTCAATAAGTGCCCGATCCAATAGATAACTCAACAACGCATGTTCTCGATTTTCAAAGTTATTAGACTTTAGTCCTCAAATCATTGATATTATGAATAACTTCATGAATTAAACTTTAATCCCATGAGCACATGTACTTTTATTGCTTCATTGATTTGATTTAAGATTTTTATAACGCGGTAATCTTTTGTTGCATTGTATATACTTACACCGAGTAAGCTTTGTACCTTTCGTCGTTTGTGAGTGTATACAATATTCTTTCCTCTTTGAAAACGTTGAATTCGTCGGTAGTCTCACTATTCTTTCATTTGATCGTTCATTAATTGAGTTCATATATGAAATGTATTACTTGAGCATAATTTTCAAAGTTTATTTTGAATCGAGAATTGGGTAAACTCTAGGACATGATCATAGGCAATCTTTGTTATATCACCCATATTAGCCTTAACCTCACCATATTTTTTCCTAGTAAACCATTTTGAGCCTAAATATAGCCTTTCGTTTCATCACCCAAAATCCCATAACCAACTCCAAATTGGAGTTATACACCATACATATTACCTTACATGCCTTTATTTGGAATGATACTTGAGGTTGAATGATGTTATTTTAGTGTGGTTGCAATTTAAGCATATGAAAAGAGTGAAAAACTAAGAAAGAGTAGTGAAAAAGAGAAAGAAGAAAAACAAAAGAAAACATGAGGAAAAGAAAAGAAAGCGAAAGTTGTATATGTTTTATATAGTTCAATAAGCTTTGATTACTCTCCCCGATGATAAATTTAATGCTTGTTTTGGAACTTGTTTTCCAATTTTGGTATTGTCCACATTTTCCCATTATCCCAAGTTTTCATTCCGAATACTTTGAATCCGTATATACATTCCTTTCATTTCGTACCCTAGCCTAGCCTACATTACAACCCTACAAAGTCCTATGTGATCTTAGGGAGAATGTAATTTAAAAGTCATAATAGTTTTGATAATCTGTGAAAATGCACTTTGCCTCTTTTATATGTGCAATATCTTTCATTGAGATTACATGTTTTTGTTTCCTATATAGCGTTCTTCATTTGTGACATGTGCGCGGCCTAGTTTCCATTTACATTTACTCTTTATTCCCGCATGTTCCGTGTGTTACCTCCCTGTTTCGAGTGAATTCACTTGATGAGTGTAATGCCCGTGAGGATTGAATATATGCATGCTTTAATGTTAATTATTCGGTTTATTTAAGTTTTTGCCAAATCATGTCATGCATGTGCTCTCCCCCCTCCCAATTTTAAAATTTCAATTCTATGAGGTGCATTCAACCTGTTAATAACAACGGACTTTAGCTTGAATTCGTTCAATATGCTAATAACACGTTTGAAATATTTTCCGTTGTTGTTGATCTTTTCGCATGTTGGGTTGGGCATATTTTGAGGAAACTGTATGATGTTTGTGGGTTTCGTCCCTAAAAACCCTCACGAGACAACACTCGTCCACTAGGGTAACCTAGGGGTTTAACGGCTTATTAAATATGCTAAATTCAATCGTTCGCTCGCGAAAGTGGCCTTATGATTTTATTACTTTTTCATCCCATTTTGCACTTGTATCTTGTTTTGGTTTGCTTGTAGTTCTTGTTGTTTCTTATTTAATTGCTAGGTACTAGCAATGTGTAAGTTAGGGGGTGTGATACGACGCAAATATTGCGTATTTCACCCATTAACATACGCCTTATTAGCCCCCTTAGGTATCTTAATCCCTATACTTATGCTCGTTAACTAAACAACTTCGGGTTTCTATGTTAACATGTTTTTCAGGGGTTAATTGAGCTTTTGTAGGTATTTGGATGCCTAGTATGAAGTTCGGACGCTTTCCGGAAAAGTTTCGTCGACTATTGCAGCTTCAGGGGAATTTTAGTAATTTTAGCATTCGGGTTTGAATCCTGATCTCTTCACAGAAGTTGAATCCCTTTGATTTATCTTCGCGTGGCCACCGATGGTGCATGGATCCGAGTTGTATCGAACGAGTTATGGAATTTTTGGATGGTTTTTACTTCAAATTCACACTCAAGGGCACATTCACGGCCATTTTAGTCATTTCATATTTTGGTTTTTTGGCCTAATGTCTTCTTGGATGTTGTATCCCTCTGAGTTATCTTCTCGTAGCCTTTGATCGTGCCTAATTTCGAGCTATAACGAAGAAATGGCGGCATTTTTCGTAAAACAGGACAAAGTTGCAGAATTGCAGACCTGTAGGGGCGAATCGATTCGGCCAAAATCTGAATCGATTCGTTTTGCACCAGAATACCAGATACGAATTTCCCCTATTTTTGAATCGATTTGGCCCAATTCCGAATCGATTCGGACCTACAGATATTTGTTTTTCTTCTCTTTATTTACAAGTTTTCCATGGGATATTTTGCATATAACTCTTTTCTCTCATTTGGTAGAGGATAATCTTCATTTTGTCTTAGATTTTAGGGTTTGTAAACTTGGGAGATTTGGCCTAATCCTCTCTTGTACTCTTGTTTTGTAAGTTGGACCTTAATTTTAATTACATTAATTTAGTTATATTTCCTTATTTCTTGCTTTCTAGTTAATTTACATGCTTTATTTCTTGCTTTCTTAGTTTAATTAGTTGTAATTTAGTTTAATTATGTTGAACCCTTAGATAAATAGGGTCGGGATTTTGTTCCGCCATTTACAGGTTTGGACCTCAAAAGTTAGGGTTTCGTGTAGAATTTCATTTAATTGAAACCTCGCGTATTAAAGTTGGATTATTATGCGTTTAACTCTCTTTATCACGCAATGTTAGTGTTTATAGCGATATTCCGAATTTAATCCGTGTGAGACCATTTTTCGTTAAATGTTTAATCTCGCAACTTTGGATTAAATTCCTTATTGTGTGATGTTTATGCTTAATTGAAAATGCTCGATTAAATTGCTTTCGAGCCGAAATTCTGATTAGTAGCTGTTTCAATCCGTATGGTAGGATGCGATCCAGATCCTCGCTTTACTTTTGTGTAGCATAACTTATTGTTTTCTTTTTCCACCTTAACCACACATCACCTTTTATTTTATTTACTTTACACTTGTATTCCTTAAGTAATTAAAGAAATTAAAATCTAAAATTCAATCACTCCCTGTGGATTTCTTACGATACCCGACTTACCGTTGTGCTTGCTTGTCAAGTGTAGTTGTAGCTTAGGTTTTTGTATGTAGAGCGGGAGACGAAATCAAAGACAGTGTCCCAACACAAACACTCGATTCCCCTCGCATCAAGGTGTGCATTCCATAAGGAGGAGGACCACAAAATAGAGAATTTTAAAGCACTAAAGTCATATCTGGAAGAGTTGGCCCAAGCTGGACATCTCAACGAATACATAGAGAAGAAAGCTAGCAAGGTCACATCCAATGGCGACTAAAAACCAGGTAATGTTATTGATAATTTATGGAGCGTCCGACCTAAAGCAGATCTAAGGGAACATTGTTCTAATGGAGCTAAATAAGGTCACTGCTCTCATGGAGGCATTCCAGATTGACCCTGCAAAAAGTTAAGTTTACAAGTGCCGACGATCAGAGGATGTCGACTACACAAAACACACCGTCTTCACAGAAGAAGATATGATCGGAGTGAAGACCCCACATCATGATGCACTGGTGATAAATCTTAGAGTCTTAAATTGGGACGTCAACACGTTGATGGTAGACTAAGGAAGCTCATCAAAGTTAATGTACTTTGCGATGTTTCACAAGTTGAAGCTCAACTTAGCTGACCTTAAGGAGGCCACATTTCTATTGGTCGGCTTCGCGTGGAAAATTACCATGCCACTAGAAAAGATAGTTTTGCCAGTCAGGGCGATCAACATCTCGAAGATGATTGAATTTTTGGTGGTGGACATAGAGTCTCCATATTACATTATTTTAAGAAGAGGCTAGTTGCACGCCATGAGACTTGTATGATCCACCTACCATTAGAAGCTGAAATGTGTCACCGATCGGGGCGTGGTTGAGATTAGTGGAAATCAAGACACTTTAAAGAAGCACTTCATCACAGGCATTCGCCCTCGAAATGAGAAGAAAAAAGAACCAAAAGTCGTTTTAAAGGAAGCCCGAGATGTAGTTATACCCTCTAAATAGCAATTATGGTACGACCAACCAGGGGTGGAGGAGACCAGTATCCATCCCGCTAATAGGGTCGTTTAAAGCCTGGAGAAAGTTAGTGATGATGATAACTTGCCAAATAGAAAGTTTCTGATTGGAGATGCCCTCATCGATCATGAAAATAAAGAGTTGATTGCCTTCTTGAGAAGCAATCTGAATGTTTTTTCCTGGGAAACATATAATTTTCTTAGAATTGATCTCAACGTAGCCTTCCATCGCCTGTATGTTAACTCAACCTTCAAGTCGATTACTTAGAAGTCACACCGAACAGCCCTCGAGAAGGCTAAAGTGGTGGAGAACAAAGTAGGGAAGCTTCTGGATGCATGATTCATTAGGGAAGTTTAGTTATCCAAATGGTTATCTAACCCAGTGGTAGTATAGAAGAGCAACGACGGTTGGAGGGTATGCATTTATTTCACAGACCTCAGCTGGGACTACCCCAAATATAGTTTCCCACTACCCAAGATTGATCAGTTGGTTAATGCTAGGGCAACCCATAAGAGGACGAGTTTTTTGAATGCCTATTCAGGGTACCATCAAATTCCATTGTTCGGCCCCGACCAGGACAAAGTATCCTTCATAACCTCAGTTGGTATATATTGTTACAAGGTCATGTTGTTCCGATTGAAAAATGCGACGATAACTTATCAGAGGTTGGTCAAAAAGATGTTCAAGCAGAAGATGGGAGACACCATGGAAGTCTACATCGATTACAACTTGGTCAAAAGCAAAAATAGGGGTGACTACCTCACCGACTTATCCAGAACTTTTAAAATCCTCAAGAAGTACTGAATGAAACTTAACACAAGCAAGTCTTCATTCGGTGTCCTGTCAGGTAAATTTTTGGGTTATCTAGTCAGTAAAAGAGGGATTGGGCGAATCCCAATCAGATTGATGCCATCACCAAAGTCCATCCCCCAAGGACGTTGAGGGATATTTAAAAGCTTACTAAGATGCTTGAAACGCTCAATCGCTTTATCTCCAAGTCCTCAGAGTGCTACCGATCATTATTTAAACTCCTAAAGAAAGAAAATAACCTCATATGGAATGACGATTGCTCAAGATCTTTCGAGGAGATCAAGTCCTACCTTAGTAAACTGCCCTTACCGGTGATTCCTGATGACAAAGATCCTTTGTATCTCTATCTCGGAGTGTCAAACCATGATATTAGCTCAGCTCGGGTATGTGAGAAGGAATGTAGACAGTACCCAGTCTACTACGTCAGTAAGACGCTTCTGGATGTCCCTTGGAAAAGCTAGCCTATGCATTACTGGTTGCCTCAACGAAGCTGAAACATTACTTCGAAGCTCACTCAATAACAGTGATCACTTCATTCCCCCTTAAAGATGTTCTTCAGAAATCCAACATCTCCAAACGACTCTCAAAGTGGTTGGTTGAGCTCGAAAGGTTTGATATTCACTTTTTGCTAAGAACAGTAATTAAGGGACAGGTCTTGGCTGATTTTATCATCGAATTTATAGGGGACTAGCCTATCGACCAATAGGTAATGGAGAAGTCAACATATACGGAAGCACAGTCCAAATATTGGACCCTATACGTTGATGGAGACACTAATTCCAAGGGGGCAGGAGTAGGGGTTGTCCTCATTACACCGAAAGACATTGTCATTGAGCAAGGAATCATGTTGGGATTGAAGCCTCCAAAAACAAAGTTGAGTACAAAGTGATGATTATTGGCCTGTGCAAAGTCCAATTATTGGGGGCAAAGTACCTCAACATGTTTGGTGATTTCAAACTAGTCTCCAAGAAAGTGAGTAGAGATTTCAATGCAAAAGATGAAAGGATGGCAGCTTACCTCACCGTAGTGAGGGATCTTATGGCAGGATTTGAGAAGGTTAATATTCAGGAGTTCCCCCAAGGATAAAACAGTCACACTGATGCCTTAGCAATCCTAATCTCAGCAGTGAACTCTAATCTCAAAAGGACTATTCAGCTAGAGTTCCTCATCCATCCTAGTATTGACCAGACAGTGGTCGCCGAGCAGGTCCTCCTTACAGAAAGCGCCCCTAGTTGGATGGACCCCATCATAGCCTATTTACCGAGTGACACGCTGTCGGATGATAGGAAATGGCTCATCAAGTAAGAGTGAAAGCAACCCCTTTCTACCTCGCCCCAAAGGTAAATCTCTATAAAAGATCCTTTATAGGCCCTTACCTCCAGTGCGTCCACCCACAGGACACTGAGCAGGTCCTAAGCTAACTTTATGATGGTATTTATGGGAGTCACACAGGAGGGAGGTTATTGGCTTTCCAAGCTATCAAAAAAATATATTGGTGGCCTCACATGCAAAAGGATGCAAGTGCCTATATTCGCAGATGTGAAAAATGCCAGAAATTCTCTCCTATAGTCCACCAGCCAGATAGCGACTAGAAATCCTTGACCAGTCCTTGGACATTTATGTAATGGGGATGAAATATTATGGGACCACTACCTACACACCTGGGAATATCAAGTATCTATTGGTCAACATAGACTACTTCACCAAGTGGGTAGAGGCAGAACCACTAGCGAACATCTGTGACGTTGACATAATAAGGTTCATATGGAAGAACATCATAACACGCTTCGGGATACCAAAAACTATCATCACTGACAATGTCATGCAGTTCAAAAGTAGATTATTTCAAAGCTTTTGTGATGAGCATGTCATCAGGAATCATTGTAGTTCTATGGCGTACCCCAGAGCAAGGTCAGGCTAAAGCTTCCAACAAAATGATGCTTGATGACCCAAATAAGAGGCTGAAAAGAGCAAAGGGTACATGGGTAAACGAGCTCCCTATGTTCTACGGACCTATCGCGCTACTTCTAGAAAACTAATTTGGGAAACACCCTTTACGCTCACTTATGGAATGGAAGTTATCATCCCGCTTGAAGCAGGTCTTCCTACTATGAGAACCAACTTGATCGACCAAGGGCTAGACGATGATGCATTTTTTGCACTGAACTTGACTTAGTAGACGAGTGAAGAGAACATGCCATGATCAAGTTGGCCTCATACCAGTAGCAGCTGGCCAAACAGTATAACAAGAAAGTCAATCTGAGGAAATTCCTGATTGCGGATTATGTCCTAAGGAAACTCCTCGAAAAAGCCGTAAAACCGTGAGATGGCAAGCTGGGACTAAACTAGGAAGGACCTTTCAAAGTGATCAAGGACGACTTTCAGGGAGAATATCATTTGGAAACGCTAGAGGCAAGGAGATACCAAGAGCATGGAATGCAACCAATCTCAATAAGTTTTACTTTTAATATTCTTTACCTTTATCAGCACATTTAGTCTACGCAAATTTTCATTTCAAACTTATGTTACTCTCAAGTTATTATAAAGGCCCATTGGCTCTTGAATTTTTCTTTGACATATTGGATGTCTCAAAATTTATGTTATGTGCCTCATTATTATGCACCATTTCCAAACGATAACTCCACTCTCTCAATGTAAAGAAGAATCACCTTTGGTTATAATAAGTCCTCAACTTATTTCTATCAAGAAACTTCCTCGCGTAGAACATAACTCCTTTGGATTAAAATAGGTTATTCAACTTATTTCAGTTAAGGAATCTCATTATGTTGAGTAGGATTCAGAGTCATTACAATAAGCTAAGTTTATTTTAATTGCTAGAATACTTAGGTCTTTGTCACAAATAAACACAATAGACCTCACGAGTTGCCTCGGCAACAACAAATGCCCAACAAGGGATCCTTAGGCAAAAAAGCCAACCTAGGTTGGTCTCCAACTGTGTTGGTCGTTTAAAACTTGATCGGGCGGGTGCATTCTCACCATCACCTCACCTAGTTCTAAGGGAGTGTGATGACATAGCCTAAAAAGTACAGCAAATGGAATGATATTACTATGGCATATTGGACTGGGATAATGTTCGACACAAGTTATCAACTCATTTAGTCGGCAAAGGCCTAAAATGGTTAACATTTGTCACTGATTCATTTAGTTGGTAAAAATTCCAAAATGATTAATCTTAGATACTAACTCATTTAATCAGCAAAAAGCCAAAATGATTTACAATATTATATGGTCAGCAAAAATCCTAAATGATTGATAAATGTCAACTCTTCCTAGTCGGCAATCAAAATACAAAAATAATCATTAACTCATATTTAGTCAACACATGCTCAAAATATGGAACAGTTGATAATTAAACTTTATACATTTTAATAAAAAAAATTGGAAAGTACAATTACAAAAATATTAGATACACCAAGACTCATACAAGGACTTAGACCAACTACGGATAGTGAGCTTGATAGTTAGTTATGCGTGATCTACGACCATCATTCGGATTGAAGGCAAACACATCCTTATCGTCTTCAAGAAAATGGTTCAAAAGTTAGGCAGGAATGGCATCAATTGGGATCCATTTATCATCCTTCGAGAAAAGGGGGTTGACGATAGGTTGGACAATTCACCTAGTACTTGTACCACATATCTAATTCTTTTGGAGTTTTGAGCTCCCTAAGGGCAGTCAGGAGCCCATACTTGAACGCCATATCCTCGGCTTCTTTCAGCCTTACTGGTGCATCAGTCCAGCCTTCATTATATCCCGCTGTTCACATTTATCGAGGGCCCATTCTAAAAAGATGCCACAATTTTGTGACATCTCTCTGGAGACTAGCTGCAATGACATACCCTCTTTGGATGTCATTTTTCAGCTTAGCGACCTCCTTATTTAAAGCATCATTTTAGGCCAGAATCAGCTCGCCTACTTGTCCCACATACTTGCTCACAGAGAGTTAGGCCCTCAAACCATTTATTTCCTCTTGCACTAAGGAGCAAATTTCCTCCATAACTTGGAGGTCATCCTTTAGCTTGGCCACCATTTCGGACTGGTCCTTGTATTATTCAGTCCTCACTTTAGCTACTTGTAAAGCTTCAAGAAGGCCTTGCGGACCTGACCACTAACTCCTGAACCTAAAATCCTCCCCAAATTTGAGGTAAGAGGAATGTATTCCTCTACAATAATAGGATACAAACCACAAAACAAATAAAAAATGCAACGAACATTAGCATAAAGGGAAGAACAAGAACATCAATAAAAGCATAAGTCTATTTCATTGATAGTTAAGGGAAGGCAAAAAGCAGTACACCTAGAGAAAGAAAATTACAAGGCATGAGCAAAAAAGAAAAAGCCCTAAAACTATTAACTTTACTCCTTCACCTTCTCAATCTTATCAATGTCATCCGACTCCTCATCAGAATCATTATTCGACTCAGATTGTTGCTTAACTACCTTATGTTTGTTTTTATTAGGACAGGCAGTTTTGAACACAACTTTAAAAGAATTAGTCAGATCATTTTTAGCATAGGAAGTAAGGGCCTTTCTAAAGGTTGATTCAAGTTCCATAGTTCTCAATTTAGAGCTTAGCAATTCAGGAGTGAGAGATGCATCATTCATTTCTTCAATGATATAATGTTTATGGTCAAACCTAGGGGCAAGGGACCTAGGAATTTTAGCACACACATCTTTATCAGAATATTCAATACCATTCACATGCAATTAGGTAATGATATAAGTCAAACGCGTATAAAAATGATCAAATGGTTCATTATCATTCATAACTAGCATATTGCATTGTTGAACCAACATTTGTGTTTTACATTGCTTTACTCTATCGTCACCCTCGTGTGCAATAACTAAAGTATCGAAAGCATCCTTACTAGTAGTGCAATGGCATACACGTTTCAATTCATTTTCACTCACACTCATGAAATTCGCATTCTTAACCTTATTATTGAAATTGCTTATCTTTTTCTGATCAACACTTGATTCATTAGTTTTAAGTTTTCTAAAGATAGTGTTGCTTTCTGCTGTGGGAGTAGTGGGGTGCCTATAACCATTTTCAATCAAATCCCATGCGTCATCTCCTAAAGTGCCTTGAATAAATGCAACCATTCTAATTTTCCAGTATGAAAAATTTGAGCCATCAAAAATAGGAGGTCTACTAAAATTTCCAAGCCTAAGTAATTGACTTGAATCATCCATTGAAAATAAGGTAAAACGAGTTTGACAAAAGTTTTGAAAAATGATCTTTTTAAAGTCAAGCTCTGATACCACTTGTAAGGACCCACGATGCGCAAATAGACTAAGTGTGCGGAAGTAAACTATTTGCCGAAATAAACTCCAATTACCTATGAGTTATCTATGTTATTCAAGAAGGGACCAATTCAAACTTTTCTTGAATTGCTAACTTAGCTAAAACAGGTTTTAGTTTGCCAAGTCAATTAATAGTCCTTTTTATTATCTTGAATTAACTAGGTGTCAAAACAGATAATATATGATTCAATTAATTAGGTGCATTTCTAGTATTAAACCTACCTTTTCGTATGAGGCGAAATATTGCAAATTTGTAAAGTAAAGCACAAGGTATTTATTTTAAGTAGTAAAAAACCTTCCCCGGGAAAAACGACGAACTCCTCTAGGAGTTACCTAATCTACTTCCACTAAAACAATAAAACTAATAGGAACGAGTTTCAATCAACAAACTTGACTACTAAAGAAGATGGATGTAGCGATTACCCCACACGACCAAGACTCTTCCCTAGTTACTTATTATGCTCTCTCTTTAAGTCTGTCCTTGCTTGTTATTGCGTTCTACACTTTGCAGCTTCTCCCTTTTGCTCCTCTAGCTCAAGATTAGATCAGTGCCTATTGTGTTATTTTCTAGTGAAGTATTTTGATTTCGGTGTTCTATCCTAGATGACACACCCGCACTTAAACGATATACACCAAATGCTATGTAACAGATTATATCTTCGCAAGTCTTATGTCAACTTAAGTCAAGTCTTCTTGACTTTCAATACAGTTTTGAAAAACTTTCTATTCATTTTAAATCTTGACCACTAGACTAGTTCAAATTTTTACACAAATAAATGTGTCTATGTGAATAGGTGTAAATGAGTGATTTCTAAGTGATATGCACAATGAAGATTAGTTCCTGAAAATCACTTAAACAACCAAGAGTTCATATACCCAAAAATATGACTTCAAATATATTCAATAAACTCAGACAGTCATATATTCACACTCTTATTTTTCAAAAAACAAATATTATATTAAATCAGATTTTAATCTAAAATCTTATCAAGAATATTTTCACAAATATTTCAGATTAGATCAAACAGTCTTATCTTAAACACACAAGAAAATAATATTCAATCAAGATTTTAAATCTTCGCAAATTAGATCTTAAAAATCTTAGGTTTAACTTTCTAAACCAAAAATAATATAAATCTGAATATTAACAAATATTTTCTGGAAAATCTGTTTTAAAACAAAATGTTTAAAAACATTAAAGATCTCACAAACAAGATACAAACAGAATATTCACACAAATTAATTTCATGAATAGAGTGTGTTGTGTACAAATATTAGATCTAAATATTGATCTAAATAATATACACAAAAATGAGAGAAATCACTTACTAAAATAATATACTCTTGAAAAATTGTAAGTGCAGATTTAGAATGAGAGATGTCTAATCTTCATTTTCGTTTTCACAAAAATCAACACTTGAAGATGACAAAAAATATTTATGGTTTAATCTCTCTCTCTCTCTCTAAAAATTTTGAGAGAATTTAGCTACAAAAATTATTTTCTCAGCCCTACAAAAATGATACACATAGGGTTCTATTTATAGAGTGCACAAGTGTGTGCTCATTGGTGTAAAATAGGATCACATGGATTGACACTCAATCAATATAAGCCTTAGATAAAATTTGACCTAACTACTGTTAAAGAAACACAAAAGGCTCCATCAAAAATTTGACACGTGTAGTACGAGCTGTAACAGACTAACAAACAAGTTGTTGAAAGTAGTTTACAAAAACGAAGTCGTTTTAACATATATACCAGCAGTTAAAACTGGTAACAAAAGTTACCGTTGGACAAAATAAGAGCTGAGTCGTTTTGGTGAAAGAGACCAAAACCATTTTCGGTTTTAAAGAAAACAGTGGGCTAAACCGTGGGCGGTGAAACCAATACGTCGCCGTTTTGAAAATTTTAAAACAAAGAAACCATCTTTGGTTAAAAAGTAAAACCGAAGGCCTCTAAATGACATGTCAAGGACAAGTCGATATATGACACGCCAATAGCTTTATAAAAGCTAAGGGGTCATATCGACTAGAGCTTAAATAAAAAAAAATGACAGCTAAGCCACAAATCAAGGACCAAATCGTGCAGGCCTTTAAAGCTTCAAAAAAAATAGGGACAGCAAACATATAAACAAATATAATAGTGTTAAGAAAAATAGGGCACAGAGAGAATTTTAGAGAGAGAAAGAGTTCTCATTAATTGGTGTCTAACAAATGGGGGGGGTCACCCCTTATTTATAGTACAAGTTAGTAGAGTCCTAATAGGAGTGGACATCCACTTAAATAGGATAAATACAATATTTATAACACTTCCCCTTGGATGTACACCATATCCACCATTCAATGATTATTGCCTCATTAAAACCTTACTAAAGAAAACCCATTGGGAAAAAACCGTAGTGAAGGAAAAAGAGTACAATTTATTGTGACCATTGAGTCGATGTTGGACGTGCTTAATGCTGCCTCGTTAAAACCTTTACTAAGGAAAAACCCAGTGGGATAAAACCTAGTTAAAGGAAAAAGAGTACAGCGCACAAATGTCCCAAATTACATGTTCTTGTATCCTCCCCCTGATAAGATGCTCCCCCTGATAGATATATTCAATTTCACCGTTGGTGGAGCCGACGCATTCCAATCTCGTACACAAACTTCTGAAATGTTGCCTTTGGCAGTGACTTTGTGAAGATATCAGCGAGGTTATCACTTGAACGAACTTGCATGACTTCAATCTCATTTTTCTTCTGAAGCTCATGAGTGAAGAAAATTTTTGGTGAAATGTGCTTGGTTCTGTCTCCTTTGATGAATCCTTCTTTAATTTGTGATATACATATTGCATTATCTTCATAGATAGTACTTGGAATATCTGTAATAGAAGACAATTGACAAGAACTACGAATATGCTGAATTAAAGATCTCAGCCATACACATTCACGGCTAGCTTCATGAAGAGCTAAAATTTCAGAGTGGTTAGAAGAAGTAGCTACTAAAGTTTGTTTAGTAGAACGCCAGGAAATAGCAGCATTACCATAAATAAATACATAACCTGTCTGAGATCGACCCTTATGAGGATCAGAGAGATATCCAGAATCTGCATACCCAACTAATTTGGAACTATTAGAGTTATATGAATAAAATAAACCCATGTCAGTGGTTCCACGTAGATATCTTAGGATATGTTTGATACCAGCCCAATGCCTTTTGGTTGGTTCAGAACTATATCTAGCAAGCATATTTACAGAGAATGAGATATCCAGCCTAGTGCATTGCGCCAAGTACAATAATGCACCGATTTCACTAAAATAGGGTACTTCTGGACCCAATATTTCCTCATCTTTTTCTTTAGGACGGTATGGATCTTTCTTTATGTCCAAAGACCGAACAACCATGGGGGTACTTAGTGGGTGCGCTTTATCCATATTAAAATGTTTTAATACATTTTCAGTATAATTAGACTGATGGACTAAAATCCCACTAGAAGTTTTCTCGATCTGCAGTCCGAGATAAAATTTAGTTTTCCCAAGGTCTTTCATCTCAAATTCTTTTTTCAAATAGTTAGCAGTTGTTTCGAGCTCTTCTGGAGTTCCGATTAAATTTATGTCATCCACATAGACTGCTACTATTGCATATCCTTTTGAGGATTTCTTTATAAATACACAAGGGCAAATTTGATTATTTTCACACCCTTCCTTAGACAAGTATTCACTAAGACGATTGTACCACATTCTTCCGGATTGCTTTAAACCGTACAATGAACGTCTCAGTTGTATCGAGTACGTACTCCTCTGCTTTGCTTCAGGGAAAGGAAATCCTTCAGGGATTTTCATGTATATTTCTGTGTCTAAGTCCCCATATAAATAAGCGGTCACAACATCCATGAGTCTCATATCAAGATTTTCAAAGACCGCTAAGCTAATCAGATATCTGAAAGTTATACTATCCATAACAGGGGAGTATGTTTCCTCAAAATCAATCCCAGGTTTCTGTGAGAAACCTTGTGCCACGAGTCGTGCCTTATATCGAGTGATTTCATTCTTCTCATTTCATTTTCTTATAAAAACCCATCAATAACCTACCGTGTTAAAACCTTTTGGGGTTTGTACTATAGGTCCAAATACACCACGTTTATTTAAAGACTCGAGTTCTGCCTTAATGGCAATTTCCCATTTTGGCCAATCTACTCTTTGTCGACATTCATTTAGGGTACGTGGTTCAGTAACATTATCACTGCCCTTTGAAATTTGTGTAGCTACTGCATATGAAAAAACGTCATCAATGACAGTTTCTTTTCGATCCCACATTTCTCCCGAATATGTATAAAACACAGAGATCTCGTTATTATTATAAAGTAACTTTGCCTCTTCAGGGGCTTGTATAGTCACTTCAGTGACTTGTGTGTTTTCAGAAACAATAACCTCTTTAGGGGTTTCAGAGAAAGTGGATCTTTTATTCATAACCTCTTCGGGAGGATGATTAGGGCATGATTTTTCATTTGATCTCCGCTTCCGGGGAGAAGAGTCTTTGGAACCTACAGGTCTTCCACGCTTCTGGCGTGCAATAGATTCATTTGCTGCTGATGTCAATGTTTGTCCCACTGGTACATCAATTCCTGCAGGCACATTTGCAGCGGGGACATGAGACTTGGTTACTTTTGCAGCATCATTGAATGCATCGGGTAATTTATTTGCAATTTCCTGAAGATGCAATATCCTTTTCACTTCATGCTCACATTGAGTAGTACGAGGGTCTAGATGAGACAAAGTGGAAGTGTTCCATGTTAATTCTCGCCGTTCTTCAGGAACGGACCGTACTTCTGGTACGTTCTTTCCTCCCCCTAACGGCGAGAAGAGTGTCTCATCAAAATGACAATCCGCAAATCTAGCGGTAAATGTATCACCTGTCAGTGGCTCAATATAACGAATAATTGATGGCGAATCATAACCAAGATATATTCCCAAACGACGTTGCGGACCCATTTTGGTACGTTGGGGTGGAGGGATGGGTACATGCACTGCACAACCAAATTTACGCAAGTGGGATATATTTGGTTGACATCCAGACACAAGTTGAAAAGGTGAAAAAGGGTGATAAGCCGTGGGTCTAAGCTTAATTAACTTAGCAGCGTGTAGGATGGCATGTCCCCAGGCAGAGATAGGGAGTTTAGACTGCATAAGCAAAGGTCGCGCAATAAGTTGCAAACGTTTGATCAAAGACTCAGCTAAACCATTTTGAGTGTGGACATGCGGGACCGGGTGCTCAACATCAATACCTTATGATAAACAATAGTCATTAAAAACTTGAGAAGTAAATTCTCCCGCATTATCTAAACGGATGGATTTAATATGTTGATCAGGAAAATGTGCTCTAAGTTTTATGATTTGAGCAAGAAATTTTACAAAGGCCAAATTACGAGTAGATAACAAACAAACATGTGACCAACGAGTGGACGCATCAATAAAAACCATAAAATATTTAAAAGGTCCACTAAAAGGGCGGATGGGTCCACAAATATCCCCTTGAATTCTTTGTAAAAAGGATGGTGACTCAGAGGAAATTTTGAGAAAAGATGGTTTAGTGATTAGTTTACCTTGAGAACAAAGGGTGCAAAAATGATCATCGGGTAAGGTAAGTTGTTTGTTTGTTAACGAGTGCTCGTATGAGTTGTTTATGATTCGACGCAACATGTTTGATCCAGGGTGACCCAATCGGTCATGCCATAATATTAAATTATAAGGATCATTGAGCTTCCGGCTCATGACAGTATGTGATTCTACAACATTAATTGTTGTATGGTGTAACCCCATGGATAATGCAGGCAATTTCTCTAGTGTGAGCTTCTGGATTCCAACACTAGATGTAATGCAAAGAAACTCTTTATTATCTTCATTACATGTTTCAATATGATATCCGTTCACTCTTATGTCCTTAAAGCTCAATAAATTTCTTCTGGAATTTCTTGAGTATATAGCATTATTTATGAATAAGTGGGTACCATTAGGTAACACCACGTGGGCTCTTGCGGAGCCTTCAATGATCTTAGCAGGACCAGCTATAGTGGAAACATTCACTGTATTATATACCAAGTCTGAGAAAAACTTCTGGTTTTTCAAAATGGTGTGGGTTGTCCCACTGTCTACTAGACAAGTATCATCGCTAGCGCTTACTTTCGGATCCATACCTTTAACATAATTAAACATAAATTGAAATTCAATCCACCAATCATATAAGTATAAAAAAAAATGATCAAAAACCATTCCATTAACTACTAAAATCTCTAAATAAAGATATAAAATTGTCTAAGCTCTAAGGATAAACTACTAAAGTCTCAATAGGAAAGATGAAGCAGATAAATAAATAAATCATAATCATTTAGGTCTTCAGGACCGTCTGAGGTGGTTCTCCAAGCATGTTATCAAATGTCTCATCATCAATAGCATCTCCATCCTCATCTTCGAAAAAATCATTGAAATTGAGATCAGTATCGTCAAGTTTCCAACGGTCTTCAAGACCTTCCACAATGTTTGTCTCCACTTTCTTTTTCGAGGCCTGATATTTTTCAACCAATTTCTTGGACGAACGGCAGGTACGTGTCCAATGCCCACTGCAGCCACATCTATGGCAAATATCATTTGGATTTTGTGGATTTGACTTCTGATTCCCTTTATTGCCGTGATTATTCCACTTCTGGTGGTTCTTAAATTTCGTATTTTGTCTAGGGCCATGATTATTGTAGCCACCTCTTCTGGAGTTGCCACGGCCCCGCCACATATTTCCTTGGCCTCTTTCATTATTCTGAACAGAGTTAGCATTCACTTCAGGGAGTGCTACAGATCCAGTGGGTCTAGATGTATGATTCTTCATCAGTAAGTCATTGTTCTGTTCAGCAACTAGGAGACATGAGATTAGTTTTGAGTACCTTTTAAACCCTCGCTCTCGATATTGCTGCTGCAGGAGCATATTCGAGGCGTGAAAAGTTGAGAATGTTTTCTCTAACATATCTGCATCCTCTACCTTTTCTCCACATAGCTTTAGTTTGGAGGTAATCTTGAACATAGCAGAATTATATTCAGACACAGTCTTGAAATCTTAAAATCTCAAGTTGAGCCATTCATGGCGTGCACCTGGAAGTATGACCGATTTTTTATGGTCATATCGCTCCTTCAGGGAGTTCCATAAATCAAGAGGATCTTTCACTGTCAGGTACTCACTTTTCAAATCATTGTGTATGTGATGCCTAAGGAATATCAGGGCCTTAGATTTGTCCTGCCGGGACATAGTATTTTCAAGTGTTATTGCATCACCAAGATTTTGAGCTTGGAGGTGGAGTTCAGCGTCTTGAGACCAATTCAGATAATTCACCCCAGAAATTTCAAGTGCTTCAAATTCGAGTTTAGAAATATTTGACATTTTTAAACTGTTCAATAAATAAATTACAATCAGAAAAATGTAATGCATAATGAAAAATTAATAATTCAATATTGATTGGAATATCATGTGTGTGATTAGGACTTTAAGCCCTTGATTTAATAATTAGAACTTCAGGTCCGTGCTATTTATTTATTGGAACTTCAGATTAATACATAAAATAATTGAACTTCGGGTCAATTTTCTTAAGTATAAGGACTTCATTTACCCTATTATGTCACAACTTCAGGTTTGATCAGATGTATAAAAAAAATATTTGGAACTTCAAGTCCAAATTATAAATTATTTGGGCACATTTAATGTCCCTAACTTTGTGATAGAAATAATCAAAACTTCGGGTTTTGATTGAGGGTATATATTATTTGGAACTTCAGGTCCAAATTATAAATAATGATTCAAGTCCTAAAATTTAAAGGTAATTGAGAACTTCGGGCCCAATTACTGGAAACTTCAAGTCTCAAAAATCAAAACTTCAGGTTTGATTATCATGTCCAAAAATTGAATATGAGTTGCGAACTTCAGGCCGCAAAATTGTAAATAGTATAGAGAATTTCAGGTCCCAAATAACTGATTAGGAAATTTAACGTCTTAAAAAAAATATTTGAGAATATTAAGTTCCGTATTATTTAATGAAAGCATGATATTTTAACAATTTAACAATCAAATGCATCTAAAAGACAAAAGTAATATAAAAATACCAAAAATGACAAGGCAACCATTACATATTTTTGACAAAGGTATTTTATCATAATTAAAATATAGTTTATGCTCATAGTAAAGAAAAATAAATAAAAAAATAAAAAAAACTTTACATATCACGTTTGACTCAATTCTTGAGTTGACAAAGAAAAAAAAGGACTATATATCCATTGACTGATATTTCCTTGGCATGGGGTAAAAGTGAGAGATGTCTTGGAAGCATTTAAAATGCAGAGCCCACAAAAAGAGTAGGACATCTCATTTGGGTGTAGACAAATATTCAAGCAGTAGTGATAAAAAAAAATGACGCAGTAGACAAAGATACTCTATATCGCTTTACATGTGCGATATAATAAACATATAAAAATACCTGTTCGTGATAGGGTTACAATTGTTCAGATCCAAAACTTTTCTGCCGGAAATTGCAGACTAACGATAGCGGCGAATGGTTTGTTCGTGCTGATAACGTGTTAAGAAAAATAGGGCACAGAGAGAATTTTAGAGAGAGAAAGAGTTCTCATTAATTGGTGTCTAACAAATGGGGGGGTCACCCCTTATTTATAGTACAAGTTAGTAGAGTCCTAATAGGAGTGGACATCCACTTAAATAGGATAAATACAATATTTATAACAAATAGCTAATAGTCTGGAGGATCATATCGATAACAGTTTTAAGGCCACAAACCACCAAAGCTAAAATTGTCTACACACAAGCCAACATACATATTCATACATATATGTAATCAAGTCAAATCAGTTAAATGGATAAGGGTCAAAAAGTGAACTCCCAACATACAAACATATAAAAACATATATGATATACACACACTAATAAATAAACTACATAACACGCGACCACACACACACACACACACACACACATATATATATATATATATAACGTATAGATATATTAACAATATACATATACTATACACGCATATATGCATAGTAACATATGAAAAAAATGTTTACGCGTTTAAAGATTAATTCTGAAATTTTATTCATTAAAAAAAATATTTAGTGTCAAAACTTTATTTTCACAAAAATATTTATTACATAAATTTATTATTCAAAAAAATTTTAAACCCAAAAAGTTTATTATGAGGAAACACACAACTTATCATAAGATGTGATAAAGGACATGCAAATGCAACGTGGTGTCGTGTCCTATGTGACAGAAATTCCTATGAGCCATAGAAAATAAAAATTACTTTTTTTGTCAAGGTGGACTGAATCGAGAGCTCATTTGATGTAGACGAACATGGAGAGCTTGGCGTCGATAGGGGAGACACAATCCTAAATAAAAAAAATATTTTGTCAAAATTCACGTCCAGCTAGATGAAGTCCAATATAGCTAAAGCACGAAAAGCAAACCCTATATATGCTCTATACAGGGACCTTCAAACTCCCCCACAAAAACCTTGAGTAAATCAAATGATATACTAAGGTAAAATAATTCCTAATATGTACTATACAAAAGAGTATCTAACGACCCACCCATCCTAGAAATAAAAGACACAACTCATGACGACCGACGAGCATACCTGCAAAACATAAATACACTTTCTGCCGAGAAATCAAGTTAGTAGCATTTTCTCTGCCAAAATATTAAAATGATAGAATTAAATGTGCAGGAAATTATATGACAAGATATGTATGAAGAATATCAACAACACAAGAGTAGAATATGTACTTAACTCTCCCCCATTTTGACTAAATTAGACAATGGTAAGAAGAGAATAAAAATAAGTGTTTATAAACTGCAAAATAAGTGTCTCCTACATCAAACGTGGCTTTAAGAGATACCGGTTATTAATAGATATCTTTATCCTAAAACCTCGGAGATCTAGTAATCAAAGTGCAGAATAAACACAAGCAAAACATTCAAGTACAATCTTTCCAATCAAATGTTGAAGTTACTTCTAAACAAGAGTCATCATAAGGCATGGAAAGCATATCAGCAAGCTGAAAATCACAAGCAATAGAAGGAACTACCCTAATTTGCGTATGAGTTTTTAGAGCACTAAACTGGTAAGAATATCCATTAGCGTCACAATACTTGGTAACTCCATTTTTGTTAAGCTCACCTCCCCCATCATTAAATAAATCTAAGGGTGTTGTGGTGTTTAAGTCCTTAACCTTCTCGTGAGGAGACTTAATGATTTTCTCACTCTCGCAAGTGTCACATACATTAGTTGGACATTTCTTTGACTTTAAAAAATCCATTTGAGGTCTCAAGTCACAAGTTCGAATCCAAATAGGCAAAGTTTTCAAAGGTTTTTGTGCCTTTTGGGATTTAGGATAAGTCTTACTTTTCGAAAATATTTTCTTGTTAACATGAGGCCTGGACTTATTGAAGAAATGATTCCAATTATTATTAGTGCGCTGCCTACGAAAATTTATAAATCGCTTCACATTTTGGTTATGACTTTTAAAATGAGTACCTTTCTTGCGATTGCCAAGGCATTCCCAATTTTGGTGACCAAAAACATCACACCTAGTACAAAATTTACTAGAAGAAGGTAGGTCATAACGGTAGTGTTTTTCCTCTACATGCTTGACAGATTCATTACAAATAAATGGTTTAGGAGGTCTATAGGGTCTCTTGGCAGGAGGGCAATATTTTGATGTAGATGGTTCTACAAAGTTCTCTATGAAATTTTCAATGTCATTTTCATAATCACTTTCAATTAAAACTTGTTTTCCTCTATCCTTTTCAGATAACTTACTTTCCAACGGAAGAGCCATTTCTTCTTGGGCTTTTTCAAATAAGATTGGTCTACTTGGATCAAATTTTTCAAGAGGACCCTTATATCCAAATTCTCTAGTATCACCCTTATATCGTTGTTCAGTAAGCAATTTGTCAAGGTCAAAATATTTTATATCACGACTACGACACATTTTGAAAGTTGTTTCACAAACTTGTTTGAATTTTTCAACTTGCAAAAGAGCTTCATTATAATTTTCTTCAAAAGAAGATAAATTTTCATTTAATGTCGTAATCTGAAATTTAATATCAAGTGACTGTTTTTCAAAATCAATTTTGACATTGTTCATTTCAATGGAATTTTGTTGAACTATCTTATATTGATTCTCTAAGGTCTCATTAAGCATTTTTACAAAATTCGATAATTCTTGTCTATTTTGCAAAGTCCTGACATGCAATTCCGAGTAATCATCATAGCCAACAAAATTTTCATGCTCATTAGTGTCCGTGTGTGAATTGTTGCTATCATCAGATTTAGTATCACATAAGGCACGTTTAGCATCAAACGAAGCACTTATTTCAAGAAAAAAAAGGTTGACTAGCTAATAAAGATTTAGCAGCATCAATCAAATTAAGCACTTCACCAGATTCACATTCATCTTCGAAATTAGACATTCCAGTTAGATATACATCTCCACAATAGTCGTAAACTTCTCCTAAAAATACAAGGTAATTTGATTCAGATTCAGCTTGGTCTTCTTCCAATTCAGAATCATAGGAATCATCCCAAGTTTTAGTAATATTAGCCTTGTGTGTCTTAGGATACTTGGACTGTGGTTTGGATCAACATTCAGTAATGAAATGCCCGAGTTTCCCACAATTGTGACAAGCTAATTTCGATTTATCAATCTTACTACTACAACTATCATAATCAGACTTTGGTATAGAATTTATGTTATGGGGCCGATTAGACTGACGAGACTGATTATTCTCTTGCATACGTCTTTTTGCAATAGAGTTTCTACGCTTCAAGAGTTTCTTAAATTGGAAAGCCATAAGTGCAAGTTGATTGTCAATCTAATCAATGTCATCCGATTCCTCATCAGAATCATTATCCGACTCAGATTGTTGCTTAACTACCTTATGTTTGTTTTTATTAGGACAGGCAGTTTTGAACGCAACTTCAGAAGAATTAGTCAGATCATTTTTAGCATAAGAAGTAAGAGTCTTTCTAAAGGTTGATTCAAGCTCCATAGTTCTCAATTTAGAGCTTAGCAATTCAGGAGTGAGAGATGCATCATTCATTTCTTCAATGATATAAAGTTTATGGTCACACCTAGGGGCAAGGGACCTAAGAATTTTAGCACACACATCTTTATCAGAATATTCAATACCATTCGCATGCAATTGGGTAATGATATCAGTCAAACGCATATAAAAATGATCAAATGGTTCATTATCATTCATAACTAGCATATTGCATTGTTGAACCAACATTTGTGTTTTACATTGCTTTACTCTATCGTCACCCTCGTGTGCAATAACTAAAGTATCGAAAGCATCCTTACTAGTAGTGCAATGACATACACGTTTCAATTCATTTTCACACACACTCATGAAATTCGCATTCTTAACCTTATTATTGAAATTTCTTATCTTTTTCTGATCAACACTTAATTCATTAGTTTTAAGTTTTCTAAAGATAGTGTTGCTTTCTGCTGTGGGAGTAGTGGGGTGCCTATAACCATTTTCAATCAAATCCCACACGTCATCTCCTAAAGTGCCTTGAATAAATGCAACCATTCTAATTTTCCAATATGAAAAATTTGTGCCATCAAAAATAGGAGGTCTACTAAAATTTCCAAGCCTAAGTAATTGACTTGAATCATCCATTGAAAACAAGGTAAAACGAGTTTGACAAAAGTTTTGAAAAATGATTTTTTTAAAGTCAAGCTCCAATACCACTTGTAAGGACCCACGATGCGCAAACAGACTAAGTGTGCGGAAGTAAACTATTTGTCGAAATAAACTCCAATTACCTACGAGTTATCTATTTTATTCAAGAAGGGACCAATTCAAACTTTTCTTGAATTGCTAACTTAGCTAAAACAGGTTTTAGTTTGCCAAGTCAATTAATAGTCCTATTTATTATCTTGAGTTAACTAGGTGTCAAAATAGATAATATATGATTCAATTAATTAGGTGGGTTTCTAGTATTAAACCTACCTTTTCGTATGAGGCGAGATATTGCAAATTTGTAAGGTAAAGCATAAGATACTTAATTTACGTCGCAAAAACCCTTTCCCGGGAAAAACGACGAACTCCTCTAGGAGTTACCTAATCTACTTCCACTAAAATAGTAAAACCAACAGGAACGAGTTACAATCAACAAACTTGACAACTAAAGAAGATAGATGTAATGATTACCCCCACACAATGAATACTCCTCCCTAGTTGCTTATTCTGCTCTCTCTTTAAGTCTGTCCTTGCTTGTTATTGCATTCTACACTTCGCGGCTTCTCCCTTTTGCTCTTCTAGGTCAATATTATCTCAGTGCCTATTATGTTATTTTCTAGTGAAGTATTTTAAGTGCGGTGTTCTATCCTAGATGACACACCCACACTTAAATGATACACACCAAATACTATGCAAAAGATTATATCTCATATATATCTTCACAAATCTAATGTCAACTTAAGTCAAGTCTTCTTGACTTTCAATACAGTTTTGCAAAACTTTCTATTCTTGTTAAATCTTGAACACTAGACTTGTTCAAATTTTTACACAAATAAATGTGTCTACATGAATAGGTGTATATGAGTGATTTCTAAGTGATATGCACAATGAAGATTAGTTCTTGAAAATCACTTAAACAACCAAGAGTTTATATACACAAAAATATGACTTCAAATATATTCAATAAACTGAGACAATCAAATATTCACAATCATATTTTTCAGAAAACAAATATGAGATTAAATCAGATTTTAATCTAAAATCTTATCAATAATATTTTCACAAATATTTCAGATTAGATTAAAACAGTCTTAAACACACAAGAAAATAATATTCAGTTAAGATTTTAAATCTTCACAAATTAGATCTCAAAAATCTTAGGTTTAACTTTCTAAACCACAAACAATATAAATCTGAATATTACCAAATATTTTCTGAAAAATCTGTTTTAAAACAAAATGTTTAAAGACATTGAAGATCTCGCAAACAAGATACAAACATAATATTCATACAAATTAATTTCGTGAATAGTGTGTGTTGTGTACGAATATTAGATCTAAAGAGTGATCTAAATAATACACACAAAAATGAGAGAAATCACTTACTAAAATAATATACTCTTGAAAAATCGTAAGTGTAGATTTAGAATGAGAGATGTCCAATCTTCATTTTTTTTTTACAGAAATTAACACTTGAAGATGACAAAAAATAATTTTGGTTTAATCTCTCTCTCTCTCTCTCTAAAACTTTTGACAGAGTTTAGCTACAAAAATTATTGTCGCAGCCTTACAAAAATGATATAAAGGGTTATATTTATATAGTGCACAAGTGTGTGGAGATTGGTGTAAAATAGGATCACATGGATTGACACTCAATCAATATAAGCCTTACATAAAATTTGATCTAACTACTGTTAAAAAACTCAAAAGGCTCCATCAAAAATTTGAAATGTGTAGTGCAAGCTGTAACAGACTAACAAACAAGTTGTTGAAAGTAGTTTACAAAAATGAAGTCGCTTTAAAATATGTGCCGGCTGTTAAAACTGGTAACAAAAGTTACCATTGGACAAAATCGAAGTTGCGTCGTTTTGGTGAAAGAGACCAAAACCGTTTTCGATTTTAAAGAATACCATGGGCGGTGAAACCAACACGTCGCCGTTTTGAAAATTTTAAAACCAAGAAACCAGCTTTGGTTAAACAGAAATGCTTCTTGTACCGGTTTCAACACACCGGTTCCCTACACCGGCTGACGTGGCTGGTGAGATGGCATGGCCATGGGTTCTATCAAAACATCAACTTTCATTTTAGAGTTAAAAACATAGCCACATCATTAAAATTTGCTTTGTCTTATAGATTTTTTTTTTTTGGCAAAATATAACTTTGAAGTTAAAAAAATCAGTCCAACAAAAAAATATAAATACACACTATATATAAATATATGTTAAAATTATAATTTGTTAAAATACAACAAGACAAGACACGAAATCATTTTTTTTACTTAACACAAACCAATTAAAAAACTAAACAATGCGATTATGAATCTTTTATTTTTTAACAAACACGATCACGATCCAAATAAAAACGCTACGTGACATTGAGTCGTATTTTTTTCATAACGTTGGCGCGGACCATTTTTTACTATTTTAAAAATAGTAAAAAAATTGTTTTTTTGTGAAATAGTAAAAATAATAGCACTGCTCTTTTTGTGTGGCCAATAACACTACTCTTTTTGTCACTGGCGCGGATTCGCATCATTTAATGGATGTGGGTCCGCGCCAGCGGCACTAACAAATCGATTTTAAAACTTTTTTATTTTTATTTTGATAAAAGCTATTTTTTATGTTTTTTATTTTTCGGTAAAGCTGTCGGTTGCGACACGCTGACATGACATGTTGCGATTGGTTACTGTCTTATGAATGTAGTTCCGCGATAGCAACAATAATCAGTGTCGCGATCGACACATAAAAATCATGAGTCGGCATAAAAAAGTTGTTTTTGTTTTTCCAATCAAATGTCATTTTATGAAGAAAAAAAAATTGACGTTAACATGTTTAAAACTTGTTTTTCTTGGTTAAAACCTTTTTTATTTTGATAAAAACTGTTTTTTTTTTTGTTGCAAAAAACTGGTTTTTTTGTATGTTAAAACTAGTTTAAAAAATGTATTTTGCATTGTGAACGTGTTTGTTAAAAAATAAAAGTTTTATAATCACATTGTGTAATTTTTTAATTGGTTTATGTTAAGTAAAAAAAAATGATTTCGTGTCTTGTCTTGTTATATTTTAATATATATATATATTTGTACATATATTTATATATAGCTTGTATTTATGTTTTTAATAAGACTGATTTTTTTTTTAATTTGAAAATTATATTTTATAAAAAAAAATATTTATAGGGTAGATTGATTATGAATAGAGATAATGGTTATTTTTTTGGCTTATTAAATTGGGTGGGGGCTGCCAACTCAGCTGGCCACGCCAGCGGGTGCATAAATCCGGTTGATTTATGCGGTACCATTAGCACTCCTCAGCATATAAAGCTCTTACAGAAATACTTTTGGTACCGGTTTACTTGCACCGCAATAGCCAACCCACTGACATGGCCACTGAGCTGGCATTGAAAACAAAGGCAGCAAACACACATCACATATATGTAAAAAAAATATATGTTAAAATTATAATGTGTTAAAATACAACAAGACAAGACACGAAATCATTTTTTTTTTAACTTAACACAAACCAATTAAAAAACTACACAATGCGATTATGGATTTTTTATTTTTTAACACAAACCAATTAGATTGGTTAGTGCCGCTGGCTATATATAAATATATGTAAAACAATATACGTTAAAATATACATCAACGATCAGTTATTGTTGCTGACGCGGATTCGCATCATTTAATGGATGTGGGTCTGCGCCAGCGGCACTAACAAATCGATTTTAAAAAATATTAATTTTTTTTGCTAAAATCTATACGTTAAATACACGTTATATATAAATATATGTTTAAAAATATACGTTAAAATCATATTTTTTTGATAAAATATACATCAGCGATCGGTTACGTTAAAATCATATTTTTTTTTTATAAAATATACATCAGCGATCGGCTATTGTCGCTAGCGCAGATACACGTTAAATATACGTGTATTTAACGTATAGATTTTAGAGTGTATATATATATACACGTTAAATATTTTTTTTGGCTAAAATCTATATGTTAAATACACGCTATATATAAATATATGTCAAAAAATATAAGTTAAAATATACATCAACGATCGGTTATTGTCGTTGGCGCGGATCCGCATCATTTAATGGATGTGGGTCCGCGCCAGCGGCACTAACAAATCATGTGTCGGTTGCGACACGCTGACATAACGTGTTGCGATTGATTATTGTCTTATGAATGTGGGTCTGCCCCAGCGATAATAACTATTGTCGCGATCGATACATAAAAATCATGAGTCGGCATAAAAAAATTATTTTTGTTTTTCCAATCAAATGTCATTTTATGAAAAAAAAAATTGATGTTGACATTTTTAAACTTTTTTTTCTTTGTTAAAACTTTTTTTTATTTTGACAAAAAATGTTTTTTATTTTTCAGTCAAACTGTTTTTTTTTTTTTTTTGCTAAAAACTGTTTTTGTGTGTTAAAACTAGTTTAAAAAATGTATTTTGCTAAAAAAATATTTTTCGTTAATTTTCTTTTTGTTGTTTTTGTTAAAACTGTTTTTTTTTTTTTAAAAAGCATTCCTCATTTTTTTTCCTTAGAAAGCAACATCCACATATATTAAAACTGTAGGGTGAGTGGTGCCACCTCAGCAGCCACCTCAGCCGGTTGGCTAATCCGGTGTATTGAAGCCGGTCCCTTTAGCATTCCTCATTCATACATATATGTAATCAAGTCAAATCAGTTAAAAGGACAAGGGTCAAAAAGTGAACTCCCAACATACAAACATATAAAAACATATATGATGTACACACACTAATATATAAACTATATAACACGCGACCATACATATAAGCATAACACACAAACACACACACAGATAGATATATATATATATATATATATATATATATATATATATATATTAACAATATACATATACTATACACGCATATATGCATACTAACATGTGAAAAAAATGTTTACGCGTTTAAAAATTAATTCTGAAATTTTATTCATTAAAAAAAATATTTAGTGTCAAAACTTTATTTTCACAAAAAATATTTATTACATAAATTTCTTATTCAAAAAATTTCTAAACTCAAAAAGTTTAGTATGAGGGAACACACAACTTATCATAAGATATGATAAACGACATGCAAATGCAACGTGGTGTCAGGTACTACGTGACAGAAATTCCTATGAGCCATAGAAAATGAAAATTACCTTTTCTGTCAAGACGGACTGAATCGAGAGCTCATTTGATGTAGACGAACATGGAGAGCTTGGCGTCGATAGGGGAGGCACAATCCTAAATACAAAAATATTTTGTCAAAATTCACGTCCAACTAGATGAAGTCCTAAGCTAAAGCATGAAAAGCAAACCCTAGATGTGCTCTATATAGGGACCTTCAAATACAGTGCCCATCCTCTATATCTCTGGGAATGGGGGCACAGTCGATTTCCACCCATTTTTAGATATTATAATCTTTCCGAAACTCTTCAATGATTTTGTTATCGAGAAGCGTCATGGATGAAAAAGTCCTCTAGCAACAGAAGAAGACTAATCGAAATGGTGAAAACAGAGACAGGATTAGGGAGACTTACAGAAATAATTATCAAAGGGAAGCTCCGAGAATATAAAGAATTGGAAAGAGAACGCAATGGAAGTTTATGGACGAGAGGTGTTTGGAGAAATGACGATTAGGTTTGAATCTCGCGTTAATGATGAAGATCAATTCTCAACTAGGATTCTGGCACTCGACTTATTAGCTCGGCCCAGCATACCTCCA
Organism: Sambucus nigra; assembly: GCA_949130495.1. Lineage (NCBI taxonomy): Eukaryota > Viridiplantae > Streptophyta > Magnoliopsida > Dipsacales > Adoxaceae > Sambucus > Sambucus nigra. Next base: position 143,160,001 of record OX422211.1, read on the forward strand.
TCTCTTCAACAAGTATTATAAGTCTGTTGTGACACCCCGCTTAAAATAATAACGGGTGTCCAGCCCTATACTAAATTAAAAAAGGAATCTCAAGTGTATCATTCTTATCATCTACTGTCGATACTAAAATAAAGGCTGCTAACTACCCAAAACCATAATAAGAGGATGCCAAAAATTTTAAAAACATACAATGAACATCATGCCAACAATAAAATAACTACTAAGCAAGATAAAAATGCACTCATGCACAAATATAACAGGATGTACTCAAATAAAATGTAACAAGTACAATAAATGAAATATACTCAAATATGTTATCAGGTAACAGATAATACAACAAATCAGAGGAAAGAAGTATAAAAAATGCTAAAAGTAACTTTTGAGTATAAACCCGATACACCAAAATGAACCCTATCTGGATTTACAAACGGTATGAAGCGACTATAACAAAATCCCGCAACAGTCCGCGTCTGCTATGGCTCCCAAGATACTGGATAGAATAGCATCATCGGTATCCTTGCGGTGGGACACCTGTTGAACAATATATATATATATATAGCAAGAGGGGAAAATAAACGGGTCAGAGCTCGAGGTGTAAAAACGTTTATAGCAAGTGTATAACAGTGCATAATAATTATAAATGCATAATTTCATAAATAAAGTGGAGTCGCACTCCCTTGGAACCCCCAAACTCACCCCTCAACTAAAGCGCGCACCTAAATGTATGCACAACAACCTAAGTTTATCTACTCGATATCTTCTAAGGATAACCCAAAAATCCTCTCATCCTATCGTACCCTAAGTTTTCACCCAAACTTATATATATATATATATATATATATATATATATATCATATAAGCACACACATGTACCTTACTAAAGTCCATTAAATTTAGTTATAACTTAAACAAGTCCTTAACGACAGAATAGGTACACATTAACTTCCTATTCTTATAAAACATTATATCACTAAACAACATACACCTGAGTACTAAGGACTAAACTTCTCCCCACACCCAACATTGGGTTGCGTTTCGTGCGTGGGACGTCTCGCAAAGCGAAATCCAAACAAGTAACCCCCCAATACACTACTCCTTGACAATGTTGGTCGTCGGGATCCATTATGCCCTCCTCACACATCCTAGAACCTTAGCTACTTATTTTGAGTTCCATCTCTAGTACCCACGCAAGTCCTCTATTTAAATCCTTGGGGGTCGATATTGGCAATTGTCTCTAAGTGTAATCATTCGATCCTAACAAACTAATACACCAAAATCACACAAGATGTACATCTTAGAAAACTTATATCACCTTCACCTATAGGATATATATATATTTACTATATATATATATATATATATATATATATATATATATATATATATATATACAATCATTCAATCCTATAACCACGTATACATACCACATATAATGCACACTTTGCAATACTCATAACATAAACGGTTATAGGATACAAATATACTGCACCATGTTATCATCTTCCAGGAATTACTCACTTTATCCTGGGTTAACATACACCGGACTATTATCACACCACCATGGTAATAAAACAAAATACAACGTATGGGAAGCAGTCATAGTTCATAACCGGAAAGTGAGAACGAATCATACCCATGGCTTCTCACCCCCAAATAAAATCACGCAGACAATAATGGACGACTATGACCTGGGGACTATACGCACCCTGCTCCTCAAGCCAGGGGCCTCACCCACATCGCGCAACATCCCATGATAGCATGTGTCGGGTATGCTCACACAATAAGTATATATATCATTCACACTACATATATATATATATATATATATATGCAATCGCATCATATGTATAAATCATCACACAAGAAATATACATTCGTGCCATATAACCACACATTTATATCTCTCTCTCTATATATATACAACCTATATCCAATCCTTATATATAAAGGAAAAGAATCTGGCGATAAGTATATAACTCTCATAATACTCACCATCGTCATATTCCATATCTAAACAATGCATTATCCTTACACGGTCCCTCACTTGAAACATATACATCCAAATCACCCATAATAAGGATAGTCTCCCATTATATCCAATATTAAGGACACTATCTCAAAATCAAACGTATGTATAAATCCCTGTACACACACCATCCACCTCCGGATGCCCACCGATATATAATAATTATCTCGTCTATAGATACACCCAACTAGTAGTCGGTAGTCGATTTAATTATTTTGAGCTAAGATCTCGGTTCGTTTACTCAAGTGAACCCTTAACGATACCTCGTTTTCGATTTAATCCCCAAATTTATCATCACTAAGGATATTCGACCTCTCTCTCTTTGATCTACCCGTAATATCTAAATAAAATCCTATCGCTGGAAGGATTCAACACAAAAGTCGGAATAACAATCGCTCGCCATATCTTCACAACTTCCTCGAAAAGTCCTTAACCTTACATCCTATGTTAACTCGTTTTTTTAAACTCTAAATGGGACTCCCATCCCTAGTGAAATTTCCCACTATTTCGATGCTACAAACTTCAATACATATGCATGTTCTCAAACCATTTCGATACGCCCCCACGATCATGCCCAAAACATAACTCTCGCATCATATATAAAAGTTCCAAATCAAGAAACCCAACCAAAATGGAGTAAAACTCACTCTAGGAAAAATACTCAAAATTTTCCTATCTCCAAATCAATTCGGCCCTAACCCGAATCGATACGGCCTAGCGAATCGATTCACGCCTAATGCGAATCGATTCGATCCAAAGGACCTGCGAGTCTGACTTAGGCCGAATCGATTCGGCTTGGGGTCTGAATCGATTCGGTCACTCAGGCCTGGAAACCCTCAACTTTACGAATCAATTCGGCAAGGGGGCGAATCGATTCGGCGTGTTCAACAAGCCACGAAATGGGCATTTTCTCTCTAAAACCTAAATTTCCCAAAAATCAAATCCATCCTCTTCCAACCCTCAATCTTCAACCCCAACATGTTTTCTAACATAAAAATCATCTTATCTAAAATCCTTTTATGTTATACACCCTTAAACCCATGTATAAACATCAAATGCAAGGTTTAACACCCAAAATCTAGGTTTTGATATAAATACCCAAAAATCAATGTTTTTTCCACAATTTATGAAATCAAATACGCATATAAATTATTTAGTAAGATTAAACATTTGCCTCGAAATTGTAGAGGTTGAATAATCCTCGAGGTCTCGTATTGGCCGAAAATCTCCAAGCTTTCTCCTCTCTCCCTCTCTCTCTCTCTCTCTTCTCCCTTCTTCTATTTTTGCTATTTTTTTTAAAAAAAATTCTTTTTCTCTCTCTCTTTTCAAACCAACACTGAAGACATTTATCATTTGGAATCAACACTCTTTTCTCAAAAATGAAGGACGATATAGAGATGGAGTGGGGAATGTATGATGTGGGGAATATGGAAGAATATGGGTGAAGTGAATGGTAAATGGTATGTGTATGGATGAGAATCTAGTATTCAGGACAAATTTCAAGACACGCGTTTCTTACAACTCGAAAGTGATGTCATTCTCAGTGATCAAGCCAAAAATGAAGAATAATGAGATCATACAATAATTAAAGTGCGAACCCAAAAGAAGTTGAATCAACTTGTGACTCGAAGATTGCGTAAAATTCTCAAAAGGGGTGAAAGGCACAAATCTCACAAGCTAAAATCTCTACTAGTGATCCTTAAGGTTCTCTTGAGAATTGTAGTACTCTTCAACTCTAAACCGTAGTGACGTGATAAGTGCCCAAATTTTTGTTAAGTCTAGAAATTCATAGTGCAACATGCCTTGGGATGTATTACATAAGCTATTTATAAAAAGATAAATCACTTAGCTTGATTCCTAGACTTTGAAAGATGGATGATTGAAAATTCACATCAATGAGTGAGATGAAAGAAACTGCACGAAAATTTAAAAATCAGGTTCAAAAATCAAAAAAATTCAAAAGAGGTACGATTTTGATAAAATTCTCCACCCTCAAACAAAAAGGAACATCGTCCTCGATGTTAAGTAAAATGGTTTTTAAAATTGAGAGCATAAGGTAGGAAAGAGATTACCAGAATCAACCGATAATGAAGTGGACAAATGAAGCCAAGAATAACCTGAATAAATGATAAGAGAAAATAAAATGTGTATAAGTCTATAAACCATTATAGAGCAACGGGTGATATGAAACACCACCCCCAAACAGGATGAGACTAGTACAAGAAATAACGGGCTACCTCCCGATAGCGCTAAGTTTAATGTCTTCAGTCAGACCGAAGGGAATCTCACCCTAAATATAAGATCTATGAAAGCACGGGGAGGCAAAAAAATTGGGTGATAAGAATCACCCCCAAGCAAGACTGAACCGTCAATCTTGTTGGATAAATTGACAAAGCTGTGGGTGAAGAAACACCGATCACGGCTTTATTTTTTATTTTTAAGATGTTCTCTTTTTTTGTGGTTTTCGAATAATTTGAAAAAGAAAGGAAATATTTTTGGGATTTTTAGAGAATGAAAGGAAGAAAATGTTTTTGGATTGTTTGGAAGAAAATGGTGTGAAAAAAAAATATTTTTGGATTTTAAAAAAAAAAATCAAAAGGAAAGAAAATATTTTTGGATTTTTTTGAAAGAAAATAATGGAAAAAAAATATTTTGGATATTTTAAATTTGAAAGAAAGAAAATATTTTTGGATTTGTTATAAAAATGAAAGAAAATATTTTTGGATTTTTTTGGAAGAAAAGGTGGGGAGAAATATGGACTCTTAATTTGGACGAACCAACTAAAATCGAATACCGAAAAATGAATGGAATTGGACACACACAAGTTAAGGAGAACTCCTAACTAACACATAACCAATTTTTATCTTGAAATTAGTGAAAGGGGTAGTCAAATTTTAATTAAATCCGCGGGTGATAAAAAATTACGGAATTTATCTTAGTGATCGCCTTTGAAAAAATATTCTCCTATTGGGCTACCTAGGTGATTAATTTTAAATTTAGTGATGTCTAAGGTAGCAACAATGGTAAGCGAGTGAGTTGGGTGATGAAATCCCTTCTCGTGAGTGACCGGGTGTAGGTCTTAGTCAATTAATTCATCACGCCATTCGAAAACAAATGCGAGAATAAAATCAAGTAAGAGCACACAAAAGAATTGACTCGCTAACCGGAGAGGCGCGAGGGTTTAGAAATGTACCTCCCGCGGTTTTTAGGCCGTGGGGTACCGAAAAATTTGAGTCGACCGGGGGGAGATCATGCCTATTCTCAGTCGGCCCCGGGAGTCCTACTGACCCAAGGTAGAGAGGCTTCTAAATCCTCGTATTTGGACGCCCTCTCTCTACCTTGTCCGATTTCATTATCATGCTTTTCTTCTTTTTATTACAAATTTAAAAGAAAAATAAATGGTGTCTCTATGCACCGCAATACAAGCCAAGAATAAAAATAACCTAATATAAGCCTTCTAAAAAAGTGAAAAAAATGGTACGAAAAAAATAAAAATAAATGGAATACAAATGAATCATAATAGAAATCCTTGCAAGTGCTTCAAGCTCCAAAGAATGGCAATGGCGCCATTTGATAACTTTAACTTTTTTGTATCCCCGACAACGGCGCCATTTGATAAAAAAAAATTGGTTGATTTATTGTATTTTTCGGTCGTTGCGGATACTCCTCTTTCCATCAAAAATCTTCACAAACCTATAAAAGTATAACAAAACTAGAATATAGAGGTAAGTGAGGTATCAATCCACATTTAAGGATGAAACACAAAATTGGAGAGGAAATATATAGATTCATTTACATTTTATTATTATTTTTTTATTTTTTTCTATTTATATTTTTTATGGATTTTTCAAGGGATTTTTTTAACTAACTAACTATACTAATTTTTATAACTACTAATTAAGAAGTAAAAGCTAATTTAAGAAAAGTGATATAAATAAAATTGTCCTAATAAGTAAACTAACAAAATTGGACTCATGAGGGCTTCAAAATTTCATCCCATAAATGGGAGATTAACCCTCAATAATCATCATCCAAAATATATAAAAATAAAAGTACACAAAAAAGAGCATGTGAGGATTAAACTAAAAGTAATCAAGAGGAAGAGATCAAACCCATTTAAGCCTTGAATTGAAATGGAATCTTCAATTATACATCAAAAATCTCTCAATCATAATCACTCACAAATGTATTTATTGAATCTAAACTAAAAACTACAAAATAAAAATAAAAATAAAGGATAATGAATGAATTCAAAATGGACAATTAAATAATAAAAGAGATTTGCTAAAAATGCAAATCTTAACATTATAAAATTGTTTATTAGAACTCATCCAAAGAAATAAATTCTAGATCATTACTTTATATTGAGATAATTGCTAAAAATGCAAAATCTCAACATAAAGGAATGGATTAAAATTTACCTCCCATAAGGGATGAATTCAACTACATCAATCTATTTTGAAATAATTGCTAAAAATGCAAAAATTCATTATAGAGGGGTGGGTTGAATTTATCCTATAAATAAATTTCACTACACACCTCTATATTGAGATATTTGACAAAAATGCAAATACTCAACATAGAGGGATGGAGAGAATTTTATCACACAAAGATTAAAAACTAATTTTGAGATTCTCATCAAAATGGTCTTCATCTTCCTTAAATAGTAGGCATGGAGCATGGGGATAGTTTGGGTAGGTTTAATGTGTAAGAGGTGTGTAAGGTGTTGAGGTGAGGGTGTTTAGGGAATTACTCACACATGTGCATGGGTGAGAATTGAGGTCATGTGGGAAGTGGTAGTAACAAATCTGATTTGGTTTATAAGAGTGTTTGGGGGCATTTTTGGAATTGGGGTTAAAATGGGTTTAAATGGCATGTGGCTTTTATTTATTTTGGATTGTGGTCTTGACTTTGGTCTTTGGTTTGGTTTTGTTTTGGCCTGAGGTTTTAAAATCGTGAAAGAGACTTGAAAAGGGAAGAAATGGGGAAGTAAGTATATGTGGGGGATGGTGGTCGGAGCAAGGGTCGGCAGGTATGAGAAGTGGCTTTAAGGTTTGTGGATCGGGTGGTTGGGAGCAAGTTGGATTCCGAAGAATCTTATGGAGGTTGGGTTTTGGAGTGGGGCAAACCCGGAAATGGGTCTCGGGTTTATCGATTTGGTGTTGGGGCGACGGGTTTGTGGCTTGGGGTTATTTAGGTGTCGTCGGGTTAGCTCCGGCTTGGATGGCTGGTAAGGGGCTGTGCGAGTTCGGGGTTTGAGGGCAGGAGGTAGGTCTGGTTAGGGGCAACTGGATGGGGTTGCGCCGGACGGAGCAAGGGATTTCACCGTTGGAGCTGGGGTGTAGCGTCGGACGTTGGGTGTAGGGTCAGGTGGTATGGTTCTGGGTGTAAGGGTGTTCGGGTTGGGTAAGATTTTTGGGGTTGATTTAGGAGAGAGAGAGATGAGTTTAATGGTGGTGTGTTTATGGAGATTTGAGGTTGAAGATGATAGAGGGTGTAGTTGGGTGTATTGAGGTGTATGGTAGGTAGGTGTGAGTGTGTTAGGGGTAGGTTGGTTGGGTGTGAGTGTGTTAGGGGTAGGGGTAGGTTAGTTAGGTGTGAGGGGTTGTGTGTGTATTTAACTTATTACCCCTAAAACAAAATAAAATAAAACTAAAAAATAAAAATAACAAAATAAAAATTTAACTAAACTAAAAAAAATAAAAATCAATAAAAATAAAAATGACACGACACGAAACACTATACAAACTCTAAGAAAAAAAACTAAACACAATTAAAATAAAAACTATAAAAATAAAAACTAATAAAATAATAAAAATGAAATAATAATAATAATAATAATAATAATAATAATAATAATAAACTAACTAAAAACTAAGAAAATAAAAGAAAATATAAAAACTAATACACAACGCGCTAAAAATCCTAAAAATATATACATGACTCAATAAAATAAAATAATAAAATAAACCCTAAAAATAAAATGACACAAATAAAATAAAATGGGACAAACTAAACACACACGGTTCGGGACAGGTTTAGGTCGGTTTAGGGAGGCTAGTACGGGACAAGAGTAATTAGCTCCATAATTCGCACAATTGTCTTGAAATACGCGTTTGAACACCAAAATGTGCATTCGACCTATAAAAGAGACAATAAAGCGCATAAGACCCGGATTGTCGAGAATTAGTAATTAAAATACGTATATTCGGGGTATAAATTGTACACTTTTGGGTGATTATCATGCCACGCTAATTTTTTAAAAAGTTCTGGGCCTTTGGCCTTGGACTTATTTAAAAAAAATTGTCCCAAATGCTTAGCCCAAAGATTTTAGGGGCAATTATGTTATCTTATTTATTCAAGCCCAAAAAATATAGTCGTCCAGCCCAGGGTACATAGTGGACTGTCCGACCCAACTCAGATATTTACTTAGACCTGTGTATTTAACATGTGCTTTAATCCATGGACATGTACTCAAAGAGGTTACCAACAATCTCAGAGGAGATATTCAGGGACGCCATGAGTTATCTACAAGCTGATTGAGTTACTTGTACAATTCAATCACTTATTTTTATAACTGTAAATTGTAAACGCTGACCTGGGGTAAGGGGATGGAACTTCGATTATTGAGATACACTAATAAGAATATAGTAACCTCTATGTGGATGTAGGCAAGTTTTCAAACGACGTACATCTGTTGCTCTGTGTGTGATTATTTTCTTTCATCTCGATATTACTTTATATATCTTTTATTATGATAATTATTTCACTCACGTAATTTATATGAGAAATGAAAATCACAAGTTATATACCTCCATATAGTGTTGGTGACAAATCTGAAAACGGTGCTTCGTCACTAATATATCTTCGAATGATCTAGAGGAAAAGAGGATGTAGTGTTCGTTTTGTAACTCTAGTTTGTAACGAGATACGCCAAAATATCAAACGGCCAAATCTATGAGCAATTATAAAATCTTGATCTTACATATCTGCCCCTTTGGCTATTCTCGAAGAAAATAAAACCAAAAACTAAATTACAATAAAACCCCTAAGATAATGTATCTTAATGACCTCCCAAACCCAATATCGGAACGACATTTGAAACTTTATCTTCAAATAAAAATTTCTCTCCCCTTGGTCAATTTTATCTTCATCTTGTGTAGTCCACAAAATCATCATCAAAGCGAAAGAGACCTACAAACATGAAATAAAGAAATATCGTGATGCTTGTGAGTTTTAACGCGTACGAGTTAAAAAAAATCCCCCTCTATTTATTCTCCCCCTTTTGTCCGTAATAGATAAAGGGTTAGAATATAAGCATGAATAAAAATCATCACATGAAGACACAATAGATATCATCACAATGATAATCGATAAAGTACATGCAATGATAATCCAAGAGGCATACCAATTATTTTTTAAATTTTTCAAAATTTTCAAGTATAATGTAGAAAAGGTACATATAGGTACAAAAGCACATAATCACCATGAAATAACACTAAAATAACCAAATCGTTAAAATGCAATGAAATTGTGTGTATGTTTTCCATAGGCAAATAAATATAAGCATTCATAACATAGGTGCACTAAGTTATGAGATACTTCTAAAGAGAGCTCTATTTCTACCTCGGGTGTAAAATATTAAACTCAAATGAAATTGATTCGACTCATGTAATATGCCATTAATTTTATTGATTCTCAAAACAATAATGCCAAACTATTCAATTCTTTTCAAGAGAGTCCATTGTGCAAACCCATTAATCTTCTACTTTATGCCACTCTCAAAATCTCATAGATATAAGAATTCACTCTCAAATATTTTGAAGATATCATAATGGTCATATGTAGCGAAGCATCAATAAATATAAACTAAATAACCTTGGCACTTCTAATTTTGTCTCTTGTTAATCTTTTTAGGTGATCGAGCATGAACCGTACATCGTGTAACACGCAAATTGTTGTTATCGGTTTGGCGTCTCAATGCAAAAAACCTAAGCTACTACTACACTTCACAGGTAAGCACAGCGGTAAGTCAAGTATCGTAAGAAATCCACACGTAGTGTTGATTAGATTGGTAATTGATTTATTACTTCAAGAATAAAAATGTAAAAGGTGACATGGTTATAAAGAAAATAAAGAAAAAGATAAGTTACACTATGCAAAAGTAAAGTGAGGATCGGGATCGCATTCGCACTACACGGGTCGAATTACCAATAATTAGAATTCAAGCTCGAAAGGTATTTAACTGAGCATTTTAATTAAGCATAAACCTCACGCAAGAAGGAATTTAACCCAAAGTTGCGAGATTAAACATTTAATCAAAAATGGTCACACGCGGATTAAATTCGGATTGTCGCTTTAAACTCTAACGTTGCGTGACAAAGAAATATAAACGCATAACAATATGCTTTTAATACGCGAGGTTTCAATTAAATGCAATTTTACCCCAAAAATAACTTTTGAAGCTCGATACCTGATAATGGAGGAACACAACCCCGACCCTATTTATTTAAGGGCACGACATCAATAAAACAAATTTACTCTAATTAAACTAAGAAAGCAAGAAATAATCACAATAAACTAATTAACAAAACATGTAAATCTAATTAACAAAGCAATAAATCAAGAAATATAACTATATTAATGAAGGAGAAGATGAATAGTGGCTTACAACAATCCAAATGGAACAAACCCTAGGAGAGAGAATCTCCACCCAAATCCCCCTCTCTTACAAACCTTAAAAACTATCTAAAACTAAATATATATCTCTTCTCAAAAATGAGAGAAAAGGTATATATACAAAAATCGAATGGCAAACTTGTAATAAAAAGAAGAGCAAAAGATCAGCAGAGCCGAATCGATTCGACTAAGAGTGACTCGGTTCGGCATGAAATATCTTCGAAGATTGTCTTGGGGCTAATCAATTCGGTAAGGGCCGAAGCGATTCGGTAGGGAGAAATATCAATGCAAAATGTTTCTGTAAAGATCTCAATTAGACGAATCGATTCGGAGGAGTCCGAATCGATTTGATAAATGAAATAACTGACATTTCCCCTAAGTGAATCGATTCACAAGGGGTCGAATCAATTCGCTCCCCTATTTTTACAATCCTTCTTCTGCTTTGGTTTTGTTGTAATTCCCTTCAGCTGAAATTCCCATAACTTCTTCGTTATTGGTCGAATTCACTCACCGTTTATGGCCACGCGAAGATTTCTCAGATGGCTATAACTTTCATGAGATGTTGGGCCAGATACCCAAGCTGTGAAATATCTAAATGTCCCTTGCTCGTGCAGATTTGTACGGAGACTCGGAGAATGCATCCGAACTTCTTACTAAGCACCGAAATACCTATAAAAACTCAATTAACCCCTGTAAAACATGTATATATAGAACTCCGAGGTTGTCTGGTTAACGATCATAAATATAGGGATTAAGATACCCGAGGGGGATAATAATGTGTAGGTTAACTGGTGAAATATGTAATATTTGCGTCGTATCATTAGGCTTTTTTTGTAAATGATGGCTTTTAATGCAAATAGTATTTTTCTCTTTCGTATCCCATTTCCATTGTTTAACATATATCAATATTTTCCAGGAAAAGAAATTTAGGAAATGGTTCTTACAAGCACAACTTATCTTTTTTTAGATTTGGTTCGTTATTAAGAAGGACTGAGATGAGAACATCATATTCAACACATGATAAGTAAGTACAATGTTCAAAATATCCATGCACGTGTGCAATAAAGGTGATAAAGAGTCTAACATTTAGAAAGTAATCATTAATGATCAACTAAATGCTATCCACACATTAATAAGCACACTACTTAAACAAAATCATGCCTCAAACACTATGAAAAAGTCACGTGAATGGATGGAATGTAGGAGTGATCCAAACATCTTAAACGTTCATCCATATATGGTGAAAAATGAAAAACCAAAAATCTTTTTGTCTTTTTCTAAAATTTTATCAAAATAAATATTTTTCAAAATTTTCTTAAAAGTAAAAAATGTTTTTATAATTTTTCAAAATATATCAAAAAGAAAAACATATGAATACAATAGAAATACAATCTAGGAATAGGGGTATAAGATTTGAATGTGATAAATATCCTATACTAGATAAAGTACTCGAACTCAATCGAACGAGAAATTATCTAAAGACTTCCTAATATCCCCAAATCTAAGTGTATCTAAAGGTTTCGTGAAAATATCGGCTAATTGATGTTCGATGCTCACAAAGCTCAAGGACACGACCTTCTCCGGACGAGATCGCGAATAAAATTCTCGCATATCCTAATGTGCTTTGTGGGAGAATGTAGAACCAAACTACGGGATATGTGGATCGTACTCCTATTATCAGAAGAGATAATCATTGTGTGACACCCCGACTAATTAAACACCGGGTAGCTACTCCTTTATAAAATTAATTCAAAATGCCAAGTTGGCTCAGTTAATAGCATCACTGTTGAAAACATTTTAAAGATTACTAACCACCTAGTATTTAAAAAGTAAGTGCCAAATTTTATTAAATCTGATTAACATGCAACAAAAGTAATGAAGAAATAAATAACACCCTTCACCATACTGAAGTGAAACGAATAACCATCACAAAATGTAAATAAAACCTGGAGGAAAAACTCCTCAATAAAAATCCCACAACTGATAAGTAAACTGAAATAAATAACTAAAACTGAATACTGAGCAATACATGCTAGAGTCTGAAAACTGAAATGTAAAAATGTCTAATAGAATTGGGCAACATGCCCTACAACTGATAGATGCTGAGACTGGAATCCAAATGAGAGAAGCGTCTACATGCAAATCCATGTAGCTTCCACAAACAGCTACAGCTCGTCACCTGAATGAGAATCCTATGCTTGGTGTCCTTGTGGCTGGGCACCTAAAATGGTTTTACAAAAATATATATTTGGAAGCAAATGGGTCAGAGCCCGAAAGTGGAAGTCATTTTAAAAACCTGCAAGTTCTTTAAAAACATTTAAAACATTAAATGCAAAGTACATGTTAGGACGTGCACTCACATTAAATTCTCACCTCTCGACTAACTGTGCACTCCTAACGTAAGTACCCATCTATAACTACCCTTTCCACTAGCTAAGTGACAACGTAAACTAGCTAGACAACCAAAGGTTCTACCCATTTTTTACTCGGTTAATTTAACATAACAACGCTCGTAATTTAATAGAGGTTTCACGTAAACTCAGTTATTACGTATGCCATTGATATAACTATCAGCTAACTCATTATATATCTCGAAACAATACCGGAATATTTTTACAACATTAACATGAGGATTTCCATAAATTTAATGTATATTATTCACATCATAAATATACGATACAAGCACCCCGCAATCTAAGCTATGGTGCACACATACTCTGCTATCCATCCCGGTACATCACGTACATAAGGATCACATATTCCGAATCTCTCAGGAATAGTTCCGATAACACAATTCACAAATAGTGGAGGCGAACATAGTCACCATCACATGGGTCACGCACATACCCACGCTCCCATGGTCAGCGGACTTATTAATATCACAATAAGTCTTTCTATGACCTATGTTCATCAAGGTACCAGTCTATATCCCCCCCGTAGGCACACAAGGATTAGAGGGTCCTAAGCGAACGAAACCTCCCGTGATAGCAAGTATGGTAGGTATGTCATACATACAATCCATATATCAATACTAAGTAAACACACATCTTAGTAATATCGTATTATATTCGTAGTACATATCGCATTCTCGTACTAATTATAATTATCACAACTCATTTTATTCCGGTTCATAATTATACGTGCCATAATTTATCCTCACATCGTAGTAGACACTCACGTCTCAACCCAAACGGTTCATTGAATATAACTCTAGTGTATGATTTACTCATCTCAATAACCCAAAAGTCCCAAATCAATCACTATATCATCAAAGGGATGCTAACTCTACCCTTGAACCAGTTTCCGGGACTCCAAAAGTCAAAACAGTCCAAAAAGGACCAAACTGTCAACTCGTTAGAAGTCTCGTTCGAACGAGGCTTCGAACGAGTTTGGACTGTCAGGTCGTTAGAAGTCTCGTTCGAACGAGGCTGTTCGAACGAGGTCCCAGTTCGTTCGAACGAACTGACTCTTCTAACGATATCTCGTTCGAACGAGATATCGAACGAAAATCCTACTCGTTAATAACGACTGGTCAACTCGTTAGAAGCTCGTTCGAACGAGTTCGTTCGAACGACCTGGGGCTGCTTCTAACGAGATGCCAGTTTCGGCCCAGAACTTCCCAAAAATCGTTTTTCACCATTTTTACTCCTCAAACCTCTTCTAAAATTCGTTCCCACAATATATTGAGTTCTCTAATCATCCTCAAACATGTTAAGGGGCTATACTAACATCATTAAAGGGTTTGATATCATCTAAACATCATTAAATCACAATTTCTACATTAATTCCCAATTTTCTTCAAGAACGTAAACCCTAACTTTTTCTCATCATAAATTCCCAGATTTTAATTCGTTTATTGCACCACCTAGATATGAAGTCTCCGAAATTAAATCTCCCAACAATGTTTCTACATGCAAACCTATCCCAACATTCAATAATAACTTCAAATTTCATGGGTTTTCTTTTAATCTTTCAAGAACAATTAAGATTCTTCAATTTCTAACATGGAAAAGACATTCTTCGAATTTAAATGAAATAAAGTCACTTGCCTTGGTTTGATTTCTGAATTTGGTGTGGATTCGGTGTAGAATTTCTGCAGAATTCCTCTCTCTCTCTCCTTCTCCAAGCTTTCTTCTCCAAAAGGCTATGGTGGCTAGGGTTTGCTTTGAGGGAACTTATGAAAACCTAATTTAATAAACCTCCGTAGCTTGTTGGGTTAATAAAGGTTGGTTGGGTCAATCCCTTATCAGATTACAACTCTCAATTTTCGTCACTTTTAATTACCCAAAAATATCAAATTACTAAAATACCCTTTATAGTGCCGGGATGGCCTAAAAATACCCCGGGACCCAAACTATACCCCCGGCTAGTGTTTTCTGACTATCTCGACCCTTCCGGACGTGTTGGCGTACTCAAAACGACCATACGGATTATAGATTTTAAATTCACTTTTAATATCAAAATATTATACCGTGACGCGGCGGTCCCACGCGTCTCAACAAAATTTCTAAAATGCCGTATATAAATCCCACGACAAATTTTATAATACCAAGTACATATATAATCATATATGCACATAATCAAATACCAATTCGCATCACATCAGTATTTATAACCCGGATTAATTTCCAATTAATATGCATTTAATTAATTAATTCCAAAAATAAATATAGCCAAAAGTACGGGGTATTACATACTTCCCCCCTAATAACTGAATTTCGTCCCGAAATTCGAAACTAGAAAGTACCTGCTAAAAACAGCTCTGGATAACGTTCGCGCATCTCATCCTCGCGCTCCCATGTGGACTCCTCGACATTGTAATGTCGCCACTGAACACGCACTAACGGGACTATCTTTGACCGTAGTTTCCTCTCGCTTCGGTCCAAAATAGCAATCGGCCCTTCCTCATAAGAGCTATCCGGCTGGAGATCGATGTCCTCCACAGCAATGTGAGAATGAGCCAAATCATCCCTAAGGTATTTCCTCAGCGAGGAAATATGGAACACGTCGTGAATCCGATGCAAATGCTCCGGTAACCCGAGTCTATACGCAACCGGTCCGATCCGCTCAATAATAGGAAACGGCCCCACATACCTCGGTGCCAACTTCCCCTTCTTCCCGAATCGCATAATCCCCTTCATCGGAGAAACCCTGAGCAAAACCTGGTCCCCCACTTGGAACTCCCTGAAAAACCTCTTCGCATCAGCATAACTCTTCTGCCTGTCTTGAGCTACCCGAATGCGACTCCGAATCAACTCAATCCTTGCCGAAGTATCCTGAATCACTTCCGGCCCAAGTAGTTTGTTGTCCCCCACTTCTAACCAACATGCTGGGGAACGACAAGGCCTACCGTACAATGCCTCAAACGGAGCCATGCCAATCGTGAACTGATAGGAGTTGTTGTAAGCAAACTCCACCAGTGGAAGGTACTGCTCCCATCCACCCCCGAAGTCAATAATACACATGCGTAGCATGTCTTCCAACATGTGATTGGTGCGCTCGGTCTGCCCATCAGTCTGCGGATGATAAGCCGTACTCAACCGCAATTCCGTGCCCATGGCCTCCTGGAAACTCTCCCAAAACCTCGAAACAAATATCTTGTCTCTGTCAGACACGATATTTAGGGGCACACCGTGAAGTCTCACAATCTCTGAAATGAAGAGCTGGGCATACTGACCCGCAGTGTAATCACTCCTAACGGGTAAAAAGTGAGCGACCTTGGACAATCTGTCCACAATTACCCAAACGGAGTCGTGACCCCTCTGCGACGTAGGCAACCCCGTGATAAAGTCCATGGATATGCTCTCCCACATCCACATCGGAACCTCCAATGGCTGTAGCAATCTTGTTGGTCTCTGATGATCCACTTTTACAAGCTGACAAGTGGCGCATTTCGAGACAAACTCAGCGATATCTCTCTTCATACCGCTCCACCAATACTGCCGTCTCATGTCTTGGTACATTTTGTCCCCTCCGGGATGTACCGCGAACCGTGAGCCGTGTGACTCTGCCATCACATCGTGTCGCAGTTCCTCTCCTTCCGGAACTACCAATCTCCCATTGAAGCGTAATCCCCCGTCTGAGCTAACGGTATAGGATTCAGCTCCCTCAGCGAGTAATCGAACTATCTGCTCCTGACAGAACGAATCATTTGCCTGTGCCCGTACAACCTTCGTGACAATCTGCGGTGTAACGGTCATCACAGACATGAAAGATCGGGCCACTGCATCCTGGTGTCCCAATTCCTTCCACTTCGCTTTCCACACCTCTGCCACCTCATCTGCTGGCCTGCGGCTCAACGCGTCTGCTACCACGTTAGCCTTACCCGGGTGGTACTGAATGTCGAACTGGTAGTCTTTCACAAATTCAAGCCACCTACGCTACCGCATATTTAATTCCTTCTGCGTGAACAGATACTGTAGTGACTTGTGGTCCGTGAACAGCTGAAACTTCTCCCCCAAAAGATAGTGCCTCCAAATCCGTAAGGCAAATACTACTGCTGCCAACTCCAAATCATGCGTGGGGCAATTCTTCTCATGAGGCTTAAGCTTACGGGAAGCATAAGCTATGGCCTGTCTCTCCTGCTGCAAAACACCTCCAAGCCCTTGCAAAGACGCATCGGTGTAAACCAAATACTCAACTCCCGGTCTCGGCAATGCTAACACAGGTGCTGAGGTCAATTTGTCCTTCAACTCATCGAATGCCAACTGACAGGCATCACTCCAGATATATGGCACACCCTTACGAGTAAGATGTGTCAAAGGACCTGCTATCTCCGAGAAACTCCGAATAAACCTCCTGTAGTATCCTGCTAAACCCAAGAAACTACGAATCTCCGTTGGTGTCGTGGGCTGTCCCCACTCCCTCACCGCTGACACCTTCCCCGGATCAACAGATATTCCCTGATCGGAAATAATATGACCCAAGAACTGGACTTCCTTCAACCAAAACCCGCACTTCTCGTATTTTGCATACAACTCGTTCTGACGAAGTGTCTGCAAAACCTGCCTCAAATGCTCGGCGTGCTCCTCCTCTGTCTGAGAGTAAACTAGAATGTCATCAATGAAGACAATAACAAACTGGTCTAGGAAATCTCTGAACACTCTGTTCATCAAGTCCATAAACACTGCTGGAGCGTTGGTCAAGCCGAAAGGCATAACTCGAAACTCATAAGAACCATATCTCGACAGGAACGCAGTCTTCGAGACATCCTCCTCCCTGATACGCAACTGATGGTAACCCGATCTCAAGTCAATCTTTGAGAAGAAAGAAGCTCCTCTCAACTGGTCGAATAAATCATCAATTCGAGGCAACGGGTACTTATTCCGTATCGTGACCTTATTCAACTCTCGGTAGTCCACACACAACCTCAGTGAACCGTCCCTCTTCTTAACAAACAAGACTGGAGCGCCCCAAGGTGAGGTACTCCTACGAATAAAGCCCTGCCCTAACAGCTGCTCTATTTGATCCCGTAACTCTTGCATCTCAGCTGGAGCCATACGGTACGGTGCACGTGCTATAGGTCTCGTACCCGGTAGCAAATCAATAACGAAGTCTATCTCTCGACTGGGCGGTAAGCCTGGTATCTCCTGAAACACATCCGAATACTCCCTGACAACCGGGATCGAATCTAAAGGAATCACAACCTCCTTAGAGGTATCCTCCTCTATGTAATACAGATGAGCGGTCGATCCTCCCTCTGGGCGAGGCATCGCCACTATAAACATCTCCTGCCCCGGAATGGCAAAAACAATGCTCCCGCTGAAGCAATCAATCATGGCCCTATATGATACGAGCCAATCCATACCGATGATCACATCGTGAACATGCATGTCTAATACTAACATGTCCGCAGGCAATACCAAACCACCAATCGCTACCCCCACTCCCCGGCATATAAAGAAAATAAGTGACCCACTCCCCAATGGTGAGTCGACACACGTCACTGTGCTCTCTGCCGTAGCTAACAATCCTAAAGCTTTCGCGAAGTGTGTAGCTATAAAACAATGTGTAGCACCCGTATCAAATAACACCCGACCCATAGTGCCATGGATAGGAAATGTACCCTCGATCGCGGGCGGTGCCTGTGGAACTGCAGCCTGGTGAACGTTGTAGACACGTCCATACTGTAGCTGCCCCTGTTGAGCTGGGACTGCTGGAATGGGTGGCAATGCTGCCATCTGTGGCGGTGCAGGAAGAGCGGCGGGAAACATAGGTCTCTGTGGCTCCTGGCGAGCACCCTGCTGCTGCTGCTGTGGGGCCCTGCCCCTATCAGGACAATCTTGCTTCTTATGGCCAGTCTTGCCACAAGTAAAGCACTTCCCTGGGAAGTTCCCTCCCCTCTGCCCCTGCTGTCCCCGGCCCTGGTGGCCGTTACCATTCCTCCCTTGGCCCTGCTGGCCCTGATGGAACTGCTGCCCATTCTGCCCCTGCTGGCCCTGATGGCCGTTTGGACCCTGATGGCCCTGGCGGAAACCTCCCTGTCCCTGCCTGTAGTTCCCTGACCGGAACCTCTTATTATCCCCCTGCTGGTTACCCTGCTCAGTCTGTCTCTGCCCCTGACCGGTCTGTGCCCCGCTGGCACCATGTCCTCCAGTCCTGCCCTGATGGCTAGACTCCCCTGACCGCTTGCCCTCGGCCATATGAAAGCGGTGGTCCTGGCAGTGCAATAGTGCAGCGTTAACCACATCAGAATACGTGGCCAACGATAGGTTCCCTAGCAGATGCTGACGGATCCTCCAATTCAACCCATCAGTGAACTTCTCTATCTTCTTCTTCTCTGTTGGAATCTCGTCTGGAACGATGTTCAACAGGTTAGTAAACTCGGCCTCATATTCGGCCACTGTCTTGCTCTCCTGCCTCAGACTCATCAGCTTCCTCCTCATCTCTGTATGAACTGCGGACGGAAAGTACTTGCGGTCGAACCGCACCCAGAACTCCTGAATTGTGAGGGTATCCCTCTCCTCCGCGGTAGTGATAGACTCCCACCACTGCAGTGCAGATCCAACTAGCTTGAAAGTAGCTAGCACCTGCTTCTGAACATCTGTGCACTCATGCATCCTCAAATGCCTCTGTATGTCCTTCCTCCATTGGCTCGAGACCACTACATCTGAGCTTCCTGCAAACTCTGGCGGATGCGCTTTCTGAAAAGCGTCACGTACACGCTCCCAAGCAGACGGGAATGCATTAACCTGTGCTGGCGCGGCAACCGGCGCCTGAGGTGGTGCCTGCTGGATCACGGAAATCGCTGCATTTACCGCTTGGGCTACTATAGCAGCAACCTCAGCGGCGTTCAACATGCCCTGAACTGGAGCGGGCTGCGGTTCGGGCGTAGCATTCCTGGGAACTCGTCGTGCACGTCGTGGAGGCATCTGAAATAAGAACAAAGTTTATAAGTCCGCAGTTTATAAACTTAATATAGCTGAAGAACGAAACGTACACAATAAGAGTACAACAGTCCTAAAATATAGGGCTCTATATCAAAGAAAACGTAGCGGAAACATAATAGCCGTACAGATCCTAAAGGACACTAGAACCTGATGCTCTGATACCACCTGTGACACCCCGACTAATTAAACACCGGGTAGCTACTCCTTTATAAAATTAATTCAAAATGCCAAGTTGGCTCAGTTAATAGCATCACTGTCGAAAACATTTTAAAGATTACTAACCACCTAGTATTTAAAAAGTAAGTGCCAAATTTTATTAAATCTGATTAACATGCAACAAAAGTAATGAAGAAATAAATAACACCCTTCACCATACTGAAGTGAAACGAATAACCATCACAAAATGTAAATAAAACCTGGAGGAAAAACTCCTCAATAAAAATCCCACAACTGATAAGTAAACTGAAATAAATAACTAAAACTGAATACTGAGCAATACATGCTAGAGTCTGAAAACTGAAATGTAAAAATGTCTAATAGAATTGGGCAACATGCCCTACAACTGATAGATGCTGAGACTGGAATCCAAATGAGAGAAGCGTCTACATGCAAATCCCTGTAGCTTCCACAAACAGCTACAGCTCGTCACCTGAATGAGAATCCTATGCTTGGTGTCCTTGTGGCTGGGCACCTAAAATGGTTTTACAAAAATATATATTTGGAAGCAAATGGGTCAGAGCCCGAAAGTGGAAGTCATTTTAAAAACCTGCAAGTGCTTTAAAAACATTTAAAACATTAAATGCAAAGTACATGTTAGGACGTGCACTCACATTAAATTCTCACCTCTCGACTAACTGTGCACTCCTAACGTAAGTACCCATCTATAACTACCCTTTCCACTAGCTAAGTGACAACGTAAACTAGCTAGACAACCAAAGGTTCTACCCATTTTTTACTCGGTTAATTTAACATAACAACGCTCGTAATTTAATAGAGGTTTCACGTAAACTCAGTTATTACGTATGCCATTGATATAACTATCAGCTAACTCATTATATATCTCGAAACAATACCGGAATATTTTTACAACATTAACATGAGGATTTCCATAAATTTAATGTATATTATTCACATCATAAATATACGATACAAGCACCCCGCAATCTAAGCTATGGTGCACACATACTCTGCTATCCATCCCGGTACATCACGTACATAAGGATCACATATTCCGAATCTCTCAGGAATAGTTCCGATAACACAATTCACAAATAGTGGAGGCGAACATAGTCACCATCACATGGGTCACGCACATACCCACGCTCCCATGGTCAGCGGACTTATTAATATCACAATAAGTCTTTCTATGACCTATGTTCATCAAGGTACCAGTCTATATCCCCCCCGTAGGCACACAAGGATTAGAGGGTTCTAAGCGAACGAAACCTCCCGTGATAGCAAGTATGGTAGGTATGTCATACATACAATCCATATATCAATACTAAGTAAACACACATCTTAGTAATATCGTATTATATTCGTAGTACATATCGCATTCTCGTACTAATTATAATTATCACAACTCATTTTATTCCGGTTCATAATTATACGTGCCATAATTTATCCTCACATCGTAGTAGACACTCACGTCTCAACCCAAACGGTTCATTGAATATAACTCTAGTGTATGATTTACTCATCTCAATAACCCAAAAGTCCCAAATCAATCACTATATCATCAAAGGGATGCTAACTCTACCCTTGAACCAGTTTCCGGGACTCCAAAAGTCAAAACAGTCCAAAAAGGACCAAACTGTCAACTCGTTAGAAGTCTCGTTCGAACGAGGCTTCGAACGAGTTTGGACTGTCAGGTCGTTAGAAGTCTCGTTCGAACGAGGCTGTTCGAACGAGGTCCCAGTTCGTTCGAACGAACTGACTCTTCTAACGATATCTCGTTCGAACGAGATATCGAACGAAAATCCTACTCGTTAATAACGACTGGTCAACTCGTTAGAAGCTCGTTCGAACGAGTTCGTTCGAACGACCTGGGGCTGCTTCTAACGAGATGCCAGTTTCGGCCCAGAACTTCCCAAAAATCGTTTTTCACCATTTTTACTCCTCAAACCTCTTCTAAAATTCGTTCCCACAATATATTGAGTTCTCTAATCATCCTCAAACATGTTAAGGGGCTATACTAACATCATTAAAGGGTTTGATATCATCTAAACATCATTAAATCACAATTTCTACATTAATTCCCAATTTTCTTCAAGAACGTAAACCCTAACTTTTTCTCATCATAAATTCCCAGATTTTAATTCGTTTATTGCACCACCTAGATATGAAGTCTCCGAAATTAAATCTCCCAACAATGTTTCTACATGCAAACCTATCCCAACATTCAATAATAACTTCAAATTTCATGGGTTTTCTTTTAATCTTTCAAGAACAATTAAGATTCTTCAATTTCTAACATGGAAAAGACATTCTTCGAATTTAAATGAAATAAAGTCACTTGCCTTGGTTTGATTTCTGAATTTGGTGTGGATTCGGTGTAGAATTTCTGCAGAATTCCTCTCTCTCTCTCCTTCTCCAAGCTTTCTTCTCCAAAAGGCTATGGTGGCTAGGGTTTGCTTTGAGGGAACTTATGAAAACCTAATTTAATAAACCTCCGTAGCTTGTTGGGTTAATAAAGGTTGGTTGGGTCAATCCCTTATCAGATTACAACTCTCAATTTTCGTCACTTTTAATTACCCAAAAATATCAAATTACTAAAATACCCTTTATAGTGCCGGGATGGCCTAAAAATACCCCGGGACCCAAACTATACCCCCGGCTAGTGTTTTCTGACTATCTCGACCCTTCCGGACGTGTTGGCGCACTCAAAACGACCATACGGATTATAGATTTTAAATTCACTTTTAATATCAAAATATTATACCGTGACGCGGCGGTCCCACGCGTCTCAACAAAATTTCTAAAATGCCGTATATAAATCTCACGACAAATTTTATAATACCAAGTACATATATAATCATATATGCACATAATCAAATACCAATTCGCATCACATCAGTATTTATAACCCGAATTAATTTCCAATTAATACGCATTTAATTAATTAATCCCAAAAATAAATATAGCCAAAAGTACGGGGTATTACACATTGTGCCTGGTGAAATCGCATAATCTTTCAGTATTTGCTTCATCCATAAGATTTGCATGCAATAACTCCCGATGGCTATATACTCAGCCTCCATCATGGACAAAGATATAGAGTTTGCTTCTTGCTCAACCAAGAAAGGGGAGCACTCTTAAAGTGAAAAACACCCACCCGAGGTGCTTCTACAACCATTAACATCTCCAGACCAATCGGCATCCAAATAGGTAGATAAACGGTCATCAGTATTAAAGGAATACTAAACACCGTTGGAAAGGGTTTCACTCACATATTTTATTATACGTTTAAGTGCGAGCAAGTGAGACTCTATCGGGAACGCTTAGTATCGCACACAAACTCTGACACTAAAGGCAATGTCGGGATAACTAGCTGTCAAGTAGGAAAGATAACCTATCAAGCTCCTATAGAGGGTTTACTCTACGTCCTTGCTAATCTTAGTTGATGTACTTATAGGGGTGCATGAATGCTTAGTGTTTTGGCACAAATATTCCTTATTTATCACTCTAATTTCAGTATTTTTATAGTACCGAACATCACAATTCTCCCAACTTTATCTCATATTTATTTCAACTAACCTTTTTGGGAAGTATTTCATGTTTTGTGTATTTTTTATGTGTTTTACAGGTTAATCATGAAATTAGACGGAAGAGAATAGCCAAAACAATGAAAACTTTACGAGAAAGGGAAGTCAAGGGAAAAATGTTAAATTTTCATCCAGAACCCATAGAAGGAGCCAACATAAAAGTTGAAGATCTCGAGTTCACCAGAACATAGGAAGAAACATCGCCTCAATCCGAGTTACAATGAAGAAGTTATGCCAATTTGAAGTTAAAGATAACTTCGAGGGGTAAAACTGCAAATGAGGAATAAAAGGAGGCTAAAGAGGAATTTTCAAACCTACTGACCGAACCGGTTCGGTTCTTAGAACCAGTTACCCTTGAGGTTTAGGTTTCGATTTCCAGCGGAATTTGTATCTTTTCTTACATTTACCTAGAGTAGTTAAGGTCGATGTTTACCTCTTTGGTCGTTTTTTAGTACTTGTATATGTCATTTAGGACTTTAATAATTGATACTTTACACTTTTTTATGTAAGTAATTAACTAATAATCATTGTAGAATAAAGGGTTTCTCTTTGTACATCAAATCAATTGAAGTTTTGCAATTTTTCGGAAATATTTCATTAGTGGTAATTCTTTTCATCGCAACTTTGTTTCTTCATACTTGGAATAAAATTCCCAACTCTTTACTCGTCTGATTTAATTATGAACACTTGCATGATGATGATAATTATCGTAGAATTTAAATCCATGTCTATTTAAGCTACTTGTGGGTTGGGGAACATGAACCCAACCTAAGAGTTTTCAACGTTAAATGTAAAATTCAACATAATTTATAATTAATTCTTGGAGTTTGATACATTAATCGAAACTAATATTGTAAAAATCTTAAATCCATTTGTTGAAAGCAACCAGAGTGTTAAGGATGCGTTATATATGTTGGTAAATTTATAATTCGCGCTAATTAATTTGTTGATCAAGTATTGCACGGATTAATGCCCAAACATATCTGGTGCTTCAAATTAGTTTGTCTTTTATTTTAATTAATTAAATAATTTTACAGAACTTTACATCTATCAAAGATACTCTACGGTTTGGGGGATTTGATCTCAACTCCATTTTCCCAAATGTGTTTTTAAAACCAAAAGTTTCAAGTCTTTGCTTTTAGTAGTTTAATTTTCACTTGGGTAGCTAAATTTGCATAGATAATTAGAAATTTCTCAAAACATAAAATCATCATCTTTTTCTTTCTTTATCGAGTCGAAATCTAGATCTAGCAAGCCAACCCTACCGTCGTCATTTAGCGACCTATTCCCTAAGAATTCAACATCATCTTATCGGATTATGACTTGAGCGACCGGCTTGCACTTGAGACTAGGTACACATGTAGCACACACTTTATGTTGCTCATCACTTAGCGAAATCTAAACCAAACTTCTTCACTAGGTATCTAGCATATTTGGATTGAGATATGAATATCCCATCCTCTAGCTAACACACCTGGAGACCTAAGTAGAACGTAAGGTCCCCAACTATGCTCATCTTAAACTCTCTTTTCATATCCACTTTAAAAGTGTGATCATGTCGGGAGCGTTTGGATCCAAAACTATGTCATCCACATACACTTGGGCAACCAAAATAGCACCACTCTCTCTCCTCATAAATAACATCTTATCTAATCCCTCGCTCTTGAATCTACGAGTTAAGAGATAGGAAGTGAAACTCTCATACCAAGCACGGGTGCTTGATTCAAACCATGTAGGGCCTTCTTAAGATTGAGATGTTTACCTTGTGCTTTGGGTCTTCAAACCCCTTTGGTTATTCCATTTAAACTTTTTCATGTAGATTGCTATTAAGGAAGGCACTTTTGACTTCCATTTTATATAACTCTAAGTGCACATGACATGTTATAGCGAGTAGTAATCGAAAAGACTAAATCCTAATAACAGGAGTACAAGTCTAGTCAAACTCTACACCCTCAATTTGTATGTAGCCTTGATAGACTAACCTAGACTTATTACGAACTTTGGTACCATTCTCATCCATCTTATTCTTGTAAATCCACTTCACACTAGTCTCTCTAGGTCGAGGTACTAACTCCCAGACATCATTCTTATGAAATTGAAGCAACTCATCTTGCATAACGGATATCTAATACTCATCCTTGAGTGCTTCTTTCACATTTTTTGGCTCGACTAAGGAGGTGTAGTAAAGTTAGATAACCATATTATCAAGTTGAGCACGAGTCTTGACACCTAGTGTAAGATCACCAAGTATAGCGATATGGTCATGACTCTTTTGAACCCAAGAGGGTGGATCCTCTAAATCAAGAGTGGGGCCCATTAAGGTAGTATGTAGAACAATTGTATCTTCACCTGGGGGTGCATCATCCTCACATTGGGGTCATGCATCAATAAACGCCGATGGCTCATCATCTATAATTGTAATGTTTATTTACTCTGTAACCTTAGAGATTACAAGGATAAACACCCCATCAACCTTACTCGACGACTAATAACCTAAAAATATCCCCTTATCACTTCGGGAGTCAAACATTCCTAAGTGATCTCTATATCTCAAGATGTAGCAAATACTCACGACATAAAAATACGATAGGTTAGGCTTCTTTCCTGTCCATAACTCATATTGTGTGTGTAGCATGTATGGATGAAAATATGCCCTATTCACCGTATAGCAGTCAATACTTACTGCCTCTGCCCAAAAATATCTAGACATGTTTCTCCCAAGAAGTATGTATCTAGCCAATTCTTTTATTGTCCATTTCTTCCTCTCAACTATCCCATTTTGTTAAGGAGTACGATGGATGAAAGCTCGTGTTTGATTCCCACTCGATCATAATAGCTATCCATTCTTGCTTATTTAAATTCAATGTCTTTATCACTACGGATTTGATTAATAGTGACACTATGTTGGTTTTATAGGACATGGCACTTTATTGTTAGGAACTACATTGGACTTGTTCCTAAGAAACTCCACAATAGAGTATCTCGAAAATTCATCGACCATCACGAGAATGTATCTCTTACCACCTAAACTCTTCAAACGAGTAGAACCCATAACATCCATGTGAATCAACTCCAAAACACGTGTGGCGGTAATGGTATTCAACTTTTGATAGGGACTTTAAATTTATTTTCCTTGTTGGAAAGGTCCACAAACCGAGGAAGTTGATTTCCCAAGTGAAAGTAAGCCACGAACTATGTCCTTTTTATCTAATATCTCAAGATATTTATAATTTACATGACCTAGTTGTTGATGCCAAAGGTCCATAGAGGAGACAGTTGCACTGTTGCACATAAAGGAAGATTTAGGTCAGATCACATAGCAATTATCTTCAGTCCTCACCCCTTGTAGTATAAGTTCACCAAATTGATCATATATGTTACATTTGGACCGTTCAAACTTTACTGAAAAGTTTGTGTTGCATAATTGGCTTATGCTAATTAAGTTCACTTTCAAACCTTTAACGTACAACGCATTGTCTAGTTTAGGAAATCTAGGTATTTCAACACGTCCACGTCCTAAAATACTAGACCTAC
The DNA here is from genome assembly GCA_949130495.1 of Sambucus nigra. Classification (NCBI taxonomy): domain Eukaryota; kingdom Viridiplantae; phylum Streptophyta; class Magnoliopsida; order Dipsacales; family Adoxaceae; genus Sambucus; species Sambucus nigra. The sequence continues at coordinate 143,187,393 of OX422211.1, forward strand.
TCCCATCTCCAAAGGTGACTTTGTCTTCCTTGCGATCCACAAGTTGGGTGAAAATTAATATGTCACCAATCATGTGCCTAATCACCCACAATCAAAATACCATTGGGAAGTATTTTGAAGCCTACGAGCAATGTTAACAATAAGGGTTTTGTCATCTTGCTTAGGTATTCAAGTAGAGATAACCTTTTGTTTGCCATTATTGTTGTTGGCTTTAATCGTAGAATTAGAAGCGTTCTCAAAAGGCATAGACATTCACTGAAATTCTTCCATTAAGCTTTGCGAAGTAGCGACCAGAAACTCAACCTGCTCTTTAAGACTAGCAAAGTCACTATAGCAGTGCACGGGAGTTTGTGTACGTTGAGTTATTCCTAACTAGTAGCAAAACCCTCTAAGGTGACCTCTCCTTTTGAAATAGGTGCAAACATAGAATTATTTGGTTCTACCTTGGTTTACTTTCTTAGGTCGAACTCTCTTTTATGATTTAGGTTGAGGTCCATTGGTATCTAAATTTTATAACTGATTCTAATACGGTATAGGAAGTGGATGCACCGTCGTAACTTATTCCTTGCTTCTACCCAAAACCTAAAGAAGGATCGAGTTGCCATACAAGGGCTTCAAGTTTCTCACGAGTCTCCACGGATGCTTGAAGATCTCTCGTAAGACAAGCCACTTTGTTGGTCAAGTTAACATTTTCCCTCTCTACTAAAACGACTCTATCTCCCAAAGAAACACTCATCAATGACTCTCTCTTTCTCGTATCTCTTAACTCCTTCTCTAAAGATAGAACTTTAAGCGCTAGACCTTTGTTTTGCTTTTTTGTTTTAAAGGACTCGGTGTAAGAACGTTGAAGGTCACTCTCTCCCTCACTCAAAATGTCATATTACTCACTCTCTCCAAAATGACTAGACTCATTATCGAGGTCATCATGTTTAACAACTTCCTCATCGGCATGAGGTGTACTCTATGTACTAACATGACAAGCCATGAATGTGATCAACTTACGTCCATGTGGTGATTCGTCTACGAAATCCACCAACTTGACATCTAGGGATGGCATTTTAACCTGACCCATAGGAGCCTCGCTTCACCCCACCCCTAATAGGGCGAATTTTACAACCCGATTAATGAATTAGGAGCGGGTATGGGTCTTAAAAAAATAGTTTATTAAATGGGATGGGTTAGGATTTTGTTTAAATAAAACTTCACCGCCCCGCCCCGCCTCGCTCCGTTTAACTTATGCCTACATAAATACCCTTTATATGTATGATAATTACAATTAAACCATATATATATATATATATATACACACACACACACACACGTGCGTACACACACACACTAAAAAACCTTTATATGTATGTTAATTTTGTAAAATATCTATATGGAAAACATGGATTGATAATTGGGAGATTTTCTCACATATTGGAATACGAACCATTTTAGACCTCTAAGACTATAATGTAATATTTGTAATTTACTATTTTTCAAATCATCCCAACCCGTAGGAGCCCCATTTATTAAATGGGGGGGTAGGAGTTTATATAAATAAAAATCGCACCGCCCCGTTTATTAAATGGGGAGAGTTAGGATTTTTGAAAACCCACCCCATTGTCATCCCTGTTAACATCATTATCACTAAGTGTGGCATTGAGGGAAGATTTACCTTTGACTTGTCTTTTTAATCTCTTAGCAAATTCTTACCCTTTCACTTATAACATCTCTCTTCATCTTTCTTAGCGTAATCTTTTCTTTTGTTTTCAAAAATTTTCTTGCCCGGTTTATATTTTTTGACTTTCTCAAAACTTTTATTTTCTTTGGAAGTATTTTCTTTTCTAAGTTTAAGAAATTTTTTGAATTTTTTTGCAAAATGGGCAAGATCAAAATCATAGTCAGAGTCAAAAGAAATATCCTATTTCTTTTTAGATTAAACTTTTAAATAAATTCCCTTTTCCTTAGGTTTAACAGTTTTGGAAGATATGTCGATCTCATAAGTTTGAAGGTCTCCTACGAGTTCTTCTAACCTAAACGTATCTAATATACCCAATGAATTAAAGATAGTAACCTTAGGAATGAATCAGGATGGAAGGGATCTCAAAATCTTTTTAACTATCTGAGGAATTTTCTCACCTAAATTGTAACTAGAGTTGACGACATCAAACAATCGTGCATAAAATTCATAAAACGACCTAGACTTTGGCATTGTAAAAGTTTCAAACTGTGTGGTGAGGCTTTGAATCTTATAAGCTTTCATAGTCTTGGTACCCTTGTGGGTGAGTTGGAGGATATCTCAGGCTTCCTTAGATGTGGTGCACATCATGACACGACGTAACTCGTTAGGGGTAACGGCTCTAGAAATGGAACTTAAACCGCATCAGTGAAATTACTCCACTTAAAATCATCTTCTTTCCAAGCAGTGATAGGCTTAGGGCCTATGACATCACCATTGGACATTATGGGGTGTGTCCATCCTCTTTCACAAACAATCTAGACTCTTTCATCAATAAAATTTAAAATCGACCTCATCCTATATTTCGAGTACATATAATTCGACCCATAAAAAAACATGTACCCTATTATACAAATTATCCATTTAAACTCAAAATTTTTAAAGAATCATACAAAAACTTAGTGTAACCGTCTTTAATACCAATTTGAGAATGCATATTCATGTGGATAGTTTGTATATTAGGTTCCTCATAAACAAATACAAATTTTACCTAAATTTTATCTTGATTATCTGTTAAGTGTGCATGTAATATATTGCCAAATTAATTTACCAATCACACAAGCAAACCTAAAAACAAAGAAGCAAAAGAAAAATCCCTTTTGGGCAAAACCTGGTATTCAACACTGTAAAGAGTTTGACAGACTCTATATGAGTTATAGACTACTTATCTCCACTAAACATGATGCGCAAGGTTTTCAAATCTTTTACAGAATGTGATGTAGTCCAACACAAACAACGGGAAGTAGTCTTCCCTTGGTATCCGTACCATGTCTTCTTTATCCATAGAGTCGCAACACTATAAAAGTTAGCTGTAGAATAGATCTCTACAAGGGTTTAATGTAGTTATGGAATGTAAGGTTTTATAAACAGAACAAATCATATAGTAGTATATATAATTTGGAAAACAAAAAGGTATTTTGAAAAACAAAAGATGTATACTTTTGGAAAAGGTATTTAAAAAATGTTTTTGCCAACAGTCTTATGAAATTCTGAAGAAAACATGTAATTATAGAAAAAACACGAATTTTGAGGTGGTGGGGTCATTTAAACGAAAACTGCATGTCGTTCGAATGAAAACACATTTTTATTCCAATGAGATTTGGTCTCGTTCAAATGATACCTCGTTTTCATTTGAACAGCCTTCTAGCAACCTTCCAACAAAAGTGTTTTGTTAAACAGTGGACTCTCGTTTGATGTTCGTTTGAAGCTCGTTCTAACGTGAACTAGTTTTCATTCGAACAGCCTTCTAACGACTTTACAACGAAAGTGTATTGTTAAACTATGGACTCTCATTTTATGTTCATTCAAATATTTTTCAAACGAGAACCATCTTTCATTCAAACGAGATCATAATCTTGTTCGAATGAGATTTTTAAAAAAATCTTATAAAATATGTTTTATAAAAAGCCTCGATTTTAAAAATAAACATCCCAGAATATAATTTATATGAGAAATAAAAACCACAAATTGTATACCTCCATATAATGTGGTGACAAATCCGAAAATGGTGCTCAACCACTAACATATCTTCAATTGATCGTGGAGGCAAAGAGGGTGTATTGTACAGTTTGTAACGGTATACGCCAAAATATCCAAAAGCCTAAGCTATGAGAAATTATAAAATCCTTCTCTTACACAAAGATATAAACTTATTTTTTTTAATCTTGGATTCTTCTAAATTTTAATATTTATTTTCTTCTCTTTAGTTTCTTGAGATATCTTTAAGGTTCATTACTAATGAAATCAAAAAATATTTTTGGGTAAATATATTTACTTTAAAATCGTTTTAAAACCTTGAGCAAATATCTTTGTAATTTGTTGTTGAGTTATTTTTATATTTTACTTATCTAAAAAATATATATTATGAGATTTATAAGTTATCCAATATTTTGAAAACAATTTCACTTTAGGATTCTCGCACACCTAAAAAGTCGTACTATATTCATTGGAGGCTTCTCAATGTTGTTCCAAGGATTGAAACTAAAAAGGTTTTCTTCCACTTAAATAGGAGGACTGTTGTTCTTGACATTGAAGAAGACATTAGTTGCGAACAAATCCGGTGGCAGTTGTGAAGCGTACTCCAGTTGATGACGCCTTTCCTTGGAGGAAGATATGGTGTGAAAGCACATTAGGAGGGATTTATGCATTAGGGTTATAAAATGTAATTCCCCTCTATAAGTCCTACCATAGTTTATTTTTTGTTCTTTTTTATTGAGGTTTTTTCCTGTTGTGATTTTTTCACGTGCGCCTTAGTGTGGGGCTATATTGTTTACCTTTTTTGCACTATGATTAAGTCACATAATATTAAAGATAAATTTTTATGTAATTTATTTTGTAAATAATTTGTGACACAGATCTTAGGTGTTGTCTTTATTAGACTTAATAAGGAATTAAAGGAAAATCTTGTCTCTTTCTAGACAAGTGATTTTAATTGGGTACCTTCATCCATCTAGGTTTAAAGCACACACACTCTTGAAATATGTTATATTAATAATTCAATTCGTTATTAATTGCTTGGCATATTCATGTCTTAAGCTAATGAGCCTATATTTTCCATTATAAATATTGTTATTTGTTTTAGACAACGTATCTTCACTATCGCAATACAAATAAATAAACAACATTAGTTTTACCCACAATTAAGTATCTAATAATAAATTTCTTAGACATTTTTCTTCCTTGACTACTGCTAGTAGTGTTGTAAACTCCGATTCCATGGTTTAATGTGTTATCCAAGTTTGTTTCTTGGATACCGAAGATACAACTCCACTCGTTAGGTTGCATATCCATTCAGGTGTGGATTTATTATCACTTGCACCATTGATCCAACTTGCATTTGACTAACGAGTAAACTTCATTGTATCTTCTCGGCCAATAGTGTTGTTGTTGCCAATAGTCAAGGAGTTTAAAGTTCTCGGTATATTGCGTGGGTAACGCTTGGGCAAGGACGAATGTGTCGTCTTATTAGTTGCGGTTTTCAAGGTGATGTTCCTTATAAGGTGTTGGTTCCACCATAGGTGAAGCGGATATAGTGAAGTTCTCGAGTACCATCTCGATTGTGGACATACGCAGAGACCGAACCACGTTAAAAGCTCGGTTTGCAAAGTTTTAATCAACCTCTCTCTACATTAACTTCTTATATTAATTATTAATTAATTTCTTACTCTTTAATTCATATATCATACTGCGATCAATCTCTACATAAAGTTAAGAAAGTTCTAAAATTGTCGGTAAATCTATATACCAAATTCACCCCCACCCCTTTTTGGGTATATTTCCGGCATAAACGATTGGTATTAGAGCCTACTCATATATACTTATTTTGAAAAATATATTTTGAGTATAAAGATAAAAAATAACTGCAAAGCATTTCACAACAATTATGGGTAGATATGAACCTGTTTTTGAAAGAGAAGACTTCAAAACATAGAAACACAAAACCTCTTGGCTTATTCAATCCATTAATTACTATCTTTGGAAAATTACTAGCAATAACAAATCTCCTTTAATAGATAGACTAATGCCCAAAAAGAGATTTTATTAAAATAATGTAGGTATGATAATTCTACGATCTTCTCTAGATTACGTTGCTGAAAAAATAGCACATTGCATGAGAGCCAACCATATTTGGGATACTCTTTCAAAAGAGTTCTTGAATGAAGTTTCACCAAAAGAAGTTATGTTAGGTAACATAAAATGAACAAAACAAAACATATAAATAGAAAAAGAAGAGGAAATAGTATATGAGTCTTCAAGTTCATCATCCAAAGAGGAAATGGAAATTCCTTGATGCTCACAATAAAAATAGAGAACTTGTAGGTAAAACCTTTCGCTGTTAAATCCTTAGATTTAAGAATATTCTCTAAAACTGATATAATGCTTGATTTGATAAAAATAAAAGATTTTTTTATAAAGCCATGAGTGAATATAAAAAAAATTTAAAGAATCATTGTTTTAGAAAAGATAAGAAGAGATCTTTGCATTTAAAATGAGCAATCAATCAAAGAAAATGAGAAATCATTGAAAATGAAAGATAAAAAAAAAAAAAAAGGAATGATAGGCTAACATCAAATGAAAAGGAGACAAAAATGAAGTTGAAAATATTTCAAAAGAAAAGGAGAAGTTGAAATTATAAAATGATGAACTCGAAAAGGATTTTGATACTTTGAAAAGTATAAAAGTAAATACATGTCGTGTCTTCTAATCGAAAACAATCAGCTAAGAAAAGAAGTCGGCTTGTTAAGAGACTCTTTTGTAAAAGTTGCTCAACGTAGCAACAATGTGAAGTTACTTTTTGGAAAATAAAATAAAAAATGTTGAATTTAAAATCAACGACAATTTTTGTGAAAGAAAAAGAAGAATTAATTTTTTTAAAGTATACCCAAAACAAACTTCACAAAAACCCAAAACATCAAGAATTATGCCCATTTCACATTTTGCAAAAATACAACTTTGAAAAATGTCCTGCATGACTAAAGTTAGAAAAAACCATTTTTGTATTATATGCTAAAAGAAATACCATACATACGTTGATTGTGAATCTCGTTCAACTAATGCTCATTGCACACATTATGGTCAAAATAATCATATGTTTGATGTTTTCAAAATAAGGAAAAGAGAAATTCATGATTATAGACAACGGATGTCATCATACTCCTTCACTAACAAACAAGGACCCAAAACTCAAAGGGTACGTAAGAGGAATTGTTGTCCTTTGTATTTTTTAGGTACTCAAATGCCAAAAAATACCTTATTTTGAAGATTTGCATGCAAGGCAAAAAAATAGCTAAGAATGGAGAAAAATGGAATGTATGGAAAAGAGACATAACTAATGAAATAAGGCGAATGATAGAGAAACAGGATTAATAACATTATAAGTATACAAAGAAGTCTTCAAATGGGGTAACATTTATCCTTAATACTCAAATAAATTTGTTTTCCCTTTAATCTAAAGCTAAACACATGATACACACAAACCACTACGCCACAAGCACAATCTAACAATCAAAATAACACATTGTGAGTACAAGAAATATCACAATAAAGAAATCCACAAAACAATCACAAAGAACAGAGAGTAAGGATCACACACAACAGCAATATACGTGGTTCGGCAACTTGCCTATGTCCATGGAGAGGTTTCTATTTTATTATAGTTTCTCTCAATATTTCCACTTACATCCCTTTTCCCTGGTAGGGTGTACAATTTATAAGTTAATTCTCATAGAGTTTGAGTCGTACAAAGAACTCATAGCAACACGTGGATATGTCATGGATTACCTAAATATATTCTCCGAGATTATTGGTACCTAATTTGACTATATCCGTAAGTATTCCAATATATCTAAAATACTCGTGTATAAATTAATTCATGATTTGGGTTGGGAAGCGTGTTAATCCATTTGGGCTTCTCAGCTACTTTCACGAACTATATTCAATGGGCTCCCACAATTTCCCTCAAAATCCTTGGGCTAACAGTTTGGGCCCATAGATTTTAAACAAGTCAAAGTCCCAAGGCTTGAAATAGTTCCCAAAACCGGCATGGTACATTTGTAATTTGTGAGAAATGAAGGGGTTACGCTTGTCCTTAGGAGAAAATGAAGCATTGAGATCTTTTTATGGAAGCGCGACTCATCATTTGAGATGTTTGAAACTGGATCATGTGTGACTTAACCGTTAGTTCACTAATTTCGGTCATCCTTGCAAATAATTTGTATCTAAGATTCCCCTCTTGTTCTTTGCTTTAAAATCTGAGTTCTCCTTTTTCTCAAGGGCTTCATTGATTTTGTAAGTACAGCTCTTCCCTTTTCTAATCTTTTCCTTTAGAACTTTTTTGCATAGTTGTAGCTAGGATTTTTCTTCCTTATCTATACAATCATGGCGATGCTAGATAACAAATCAGTATATGAAATTAGGCATCAGTACAATATCACTGACTGGGTAATCATCGAATGTTCCCTTCTTCCTCAAAATGTCTGTGATGTTAAAGGGGGAACTAGATTCACACCCTCCTAATAACTCAGGGGGGTTTAACGTTTCCCCCAAATAAGTTATCCCTTAAGTTCTTTAGATATTTTGGCATCGTGCCAACCCAATGTGCCCTTAATATTTGGAAGATAGTTCCATAGAATAAATACCCTTTATGGAACAAAATTAGGCCTTGCTGAGATATGCTACTGCTACGTGTGATCGCGAACCGATGAAGGTCTTTTATACTTAAAAACTAAAAGGGCGTAGCAGGTTATGGTGGTGAATCTTCTGAATTCCCATAAGGATTATGGGGAACATGATTTCATTGCTAGGAACTGGCAACATTCTCTTACTGCTGAGGGCGAAAGGAAACGAGGCCCTATAACTTTTTATTATGTAGAAGCCTAAATACGTCACTTCTTCTTTTTGTTTTATTCTTGCCTATTAATTTCTTGCTTTTTTATCCTCTGTCCCCATAGCTAATGTTCTTCTTCCTTTGTTCTTGCATCTCGTGCCAAAAAATAGGAGCCTTATATAAGCAAGGTTAATGATGATGAGCATGTGAAAGCTTGGAGCATTAAGAAAATGTTAGCAGACGGTGAGCATCCAAGGTCGGCGTCCCTCCTATTGGAATACAAGAACAGTCACTAGTTTTATTGCTCGTCCAGTTGATAAAGTTACATCCTTAAAGGTTCCTGAGATCAGTCATTTTGACCCTATTGTGATAAAAGAGGAAGAGGAATTCGAGGAGGAGTGAGAAGGTTCTGAAGAGGAGGAAGTGAGAATAAAAGAAGATGAGGATGTGGCCCCTTTGATAAAGAGAAGTGCGATGAGGATCCCTGACGATGATGATGATAATCAAGTCGTCATGTCTGATCTACTTAAGTCTTTAAAGACATCTAATTTCGGATCCCCAAAGACTAGCAGCTCTATCCTGCTAGACAAGGGGAAAGATAATGAGAAAGAGAAGAGGAAGGAGGAAGAAGATATGAAGAGAGAGAAGGAAGAGAATAAGAAAAGAGTAGGGAGGCCAAAAGAAAGTTATCGCCTGTTACAGCTGCTGAAGGGGCCAACATGGGTGATGCCCCCTATCTTGCCCCTGACCTGCTAAAAAGGGCAGTGCTCGCTGCTGACGAAGAGCGTTCTTCGACGTTGGGGTCAACCCAGCTCTCCCTAAAAACTGCTCAGGGTATGGCCCTAGTAAGTCCTTATACTCAAACTATTTCACTTTTCTTTGTTGCCTCTTTCTTCATGCTAACTCTGTAATTTTGTTTCTCTCCTTGCAGTTACTATCTAATTTCATGACTCTCTTTAATAACCATGCTAATAAGTCCAGGAAGGAGCGGGAGATGAAAGATGCTCTAAAGGTTGAGAAGAAGGCTTTTGTTGAAGCTCTCCAGACATGGGCGCAGGAGAAGGGGAATTTTTCCAAGGTTATTGATAATCTTGATGCATCCCAGAAAAGGTTGTTGCTGAAAAGGACACACTTGTCAAGGAAAATTAGAGCTTGTCGAGCAAGGTCACTAAGTGGAAGAGGACCTTTCTCAGAATAAGGATGCCAGCTATCGTGAATGCTTTAAGAAGGACTATGATGATGCAAAGGGGTAGCTCGCCTATGGTTGTAAGCTTGCTTTCAAAAAGGGTTGGAACCAAGCCCAGAAGGCAGATAGAATCTCTACTGAATCTAAACTTTTTACTTTTCACTCCCCTATCCCTAATTTATATAAGGAAGAGGAAGAAGGTGAGAATCAACCTTCTACTCATATTTTTCTAGTTAATGAGCTCGCCTATGAATTTTTCCTTTATTCCCGGTATGGTCTTCTCCTCTGGGAGTTTGTAATAATTTTTGGAAACTTACTGTACTGGACCTTGGCTCCCATTTTCTTTATTAATTAATGAAATCAATTTATTATTAATGAATTTGTTCGACGCTTTTGTGCTGATATTTTTCTCGTGATCTGGTGTATAGTTTTTGTAGTCTTTTGATTTAAGGTGATATATTCCTCCAAACTCCCACCTAGGGGAGATTCATGGGCCAAACATGAGCTTACAGGCTCATGAGGCCTTTGTAAAGATCTGTGAATCTTTAAGGGAGATAAACGAGCAATATAAGGACCAATTTGAGTTGGTCGCTAAGCTCAAAGACAATCTTCAGGAGATGGAGAAGATAGGTGCCTCGGTCCAAGAAGAAGTCAATTCCTTAAGGGCCAAGATCTTGGAGAACACTGAGGTTGTCCAAGTGGTTGGAGTCCTTTAGGTAGATAATAATGCTCTGAGAACGGAGGTAGTTGGATTGAAGTTTAATCTTGTTGGTCTTGTGAAGCACATCGAAGGGTTGAGAAATTCATTCAGGATAGGTGTAGAGGGGTACACATTTGAAGCTCAAGAGCCTGGGCAAGGAGAACCCCAGAAAGGGATCCTCGCCCCAAGATCTTCAAAATCTCACAAAAATGAAAATGGGCGAGGAGGGACCCAAAAAGGGCTCTTCACCACAAGATCCTCAAAGGCTCACAGAAATGAAAATGGGTGAGGAGGGCCCCAGAAAGGGCTCCTCGCCCAAGATCCTCAAATGCTCACAGAAATGGAAATGGATGAGGAGGGCCCCAGAAAGGGCTCCTCTCCCTAAGATCTTCAAAGACTCACAGAAATGAAAATTGGGGAGGAGGGCCCCAGAAAGGGCTCCTCGCCCCAAGATTCTCAAAGGCTCACAGAAATGAAAATGGGCGAGAAGGGTCCCAGAAAGGTCTCCTCGCCCCAAGATACTCAAAGGCTCACAGAAATGAAAATGGGCAAGGAGGGCCCCAAAAAGGGATCCTTGCCCCAAGATCCTCAAATGCTCGCAGAAATGGAAATGCACAAGGAGGGCCCCAGAAAGGGCTCCTTGCCCTAACCTTAAAACTCACAGAATTAGAGTTTGGGCGAGGAAGGCCCCAGAGAGGGTTGTTCACCCCCAGAAATTAAAATTCCCCACAGAATAAAAGCAGCGGGTGAGGAGGTTAACTTAGAGTGACCTCTTCCCCAAGATTTATTACTCACATAAATATCAAAGTACTGACATGTTACTTTCTTGTACAGGTAGTCTAGTTGAGCAAGCAGGGCTCAACTAGGCAAGATATGATTTCTTAGGAGTTTTGGCTTGGTGGATAAAGAACAAGGTTTGTTGAGCAAGATCAACCACTTAACACTTTAAGATTGAGAGAACACTAGTAGACAGACCCTAGAAGTCACCTAGTCCTCACACACTTCACACTTAATCACAATGGAGGTGAGCAGCCAAGGGGTTGCTCATAAGAAATGAACAGTTTGAAAATTAATTTTAGAGGAGATGGTCCTTGATACCTCCCTCCTCAAGTTTACAAAGATTTTAGAGGAGGTGGTTCTAGAGGCCCATCCTCAAGTTTGCAAATTTTGTACAACAAGTTTCCGTTTTAAAATGATATTCACCAAATCAGATATTTTGTCTTCAAGCGCAGACACGTTTGCTTTTTGAATTTGGTTTGCACCAGGTGGCACCTGTCAGAGGATACAGACTGCTGCACACATGTAGGGCAAGGTCAAGTCAAGGATCAGAACTTAAGTCATACCATTACTCTATCAAAATCACTCCAGACCACTAAGTGTTATCTCCCTGCTCTTTCTCTCTAAGTGTTAAGTTATTTATTCCTTCACTCCACCTGACAACCATCACTCTCAGGAGTTTCTCTTTGGTAAAGTTACTATTATTGTGGTGAAGATCATCTTCTTGTAGGGAGTAGACTACAGTTTGAGTTCCATTGATACCAGAAAGGGAAGGTTTTACTAGAGACTTTTCTAGAAGTGCTTGAGACCCTTGAAGGCAGTGTCCATTAGAGAAGGTCATGCCTCACCCTTTCCAGTTCTTCATAAACCCCAGTCTCACTACTCTCGTACATTTAGCTACTCCGTTGGGGAGGTATTCTTGCTTCCATGGACAAATAAGGTTTGAACATTTCTAAACAATTAGTTTTTATGACATTCCACCTGGGAATGGGACTCAGAGTGACCAGACCACTCATGAAGATGTAGTGGTGATCGGAGTAAGGGCATCTGCTCCTTAGATGGGACCGACCATCTCACCTACAGCGACTTCGGTGATAGGTATGAGTTTTATGAGCATATTCTTTGATTTTTTGAAACCAAATAACGTCAACCTTGCAAGTTTGGGTCAAGGATGCATAACACCAGCAGCAGCCCTCTGCGGGGGGCAGCCACCCTAACGGAAGCTCTGTCAGAAATAGCCCCACCCCAAAAAGTGGCGCCGGAGCAAATTCCAGCATTGTCAAGATCACCAGCAACAAAGGGTATGGATCTAGAAGAATCCCCTTCCAAGGCTGTAACGGTGGAGGAGGTGAGGAAGCTGTTATCGTCCTCTCCAAACGAGGTCTCTCATTTGTACAAGGAGTTTCAGGACCCCTACCCATAGGAAGTGAATGAGAAACCATACCCAGAAGGGTATGTCCCACCAAAATTTATCAAATTTAGTGGCAAAGGGTAGAACCCAAGAGAACAGTGAAGAGGTTTGTTGAATATTTGGGAGTGCATGCAAATGACAAAAACCTGAGGTTAAGGGAGTTCTCCAAGACCCTCGAAGGGAAGGCATACATGTGGTACTCCCATATGGCACCTAACATCATCCCTACTTGGGAAGAGATGCATAGGCAGTTCCTTCAAAAGTTCTTTGTGATAAAAAATGAGTTCACGCTGAGGCACTTAGCGCAAGAGGTGTAAAATCCTTGCGAATAGTTGATGCAATATATTAAGCTCTTTCGCGAGAGAGAACTTGATGTCCATGAGAAGGTGGAAGAGGCAAGACTTCTTTAAATCTGTGTCTTAGGGCTCCTGAAGGAATACAAACTCGATCTAGTCAATGAGATTAGAGATGGAACCTTTCGAGACTTCACCAAGGCTGCGAGTAACTTAGCTATGATAATCAAACCAAGGGCCTCAAGTTGGAGGACATAGGTATCGCTTACTTTCGAAAGATTTCATGTCTCGAGGAGACAGGCAGGGTCGAGAAGGGAGGTTCTGGGTCCAAGAATAATAGCCCTGGTAATAAGAGAAAGTTTGGAGAAGAGGCTCCACCACCGCTTCCTTCCAGCATAGTGGAAGCTATGGATTGCTACCGTACATTGGTACGGGAGGGGGTAGCAGGTCCCCCTCACTTGAACGGAGAAACTCCAACAGCTACAGATAAAGCCAACCCTAAGTATTGAGAGTTACACCAACGGGTGAAACACTCCACTCAGGACTGTTATTACTTGAGAAGGATTATTAGTGAGCAGGTGGCCAATGGTACCTTGCAGATACCCCTAGTGGGTGTTAATGGAAACCCACTTCCAACACATCACTTTGTCACTGTCAACATGGTAGTGACATATGATGAAGAAGCAGTTCAAGAGACGATGGAGTGGGAAAGTGGCGATGAGATATCAAAAGAGTTGGAGAAGATAACTCTGAGCAGCAAGCACCAGATTGAGCTAGAAAGAAAGTGTGAGTAATGGTTCTTCACCTCAGACCAAGAAGATGAGTAAGGCAAGGAATTCGAGCAGTTAGACCTCTTAGAGTGCCAGGTGGACGTCATTATTTCCCTATATAGGGGGCATCCTAGGTAGAATATGTTTGTAATTCCCTGACATACAAAGTAGACTTAAACTCTGAGTGTGAAGCCATAGCAAGGAGCCCAAAGTTCAAGTGGTTCTTCAATCAAATAGGAGTGAAGTATTACACAAGGGTGCTCATAACAAGAAAAGTTTTGGAGGCATTGCAACAGCGAGGTGCCTTATTTTCATAACCGTCCCTTGTATGTTATAATTGTGATCAATGGGATCTCATTTCCCATGGCATTAATGAATGGAGGATCATATATTAACATTATGTCGATCAATACATTATATGAGACACGAATCGACCAAGAGAATGTAGTGTCAATGCCACTAGTGATCTCTGAATTCGATAGCGCAGGAATACAATCCATTGGACACGTGAATATGGGAATTAAGGCAGGAAATTTCACTTCCCACATCAAATTCCATGTAATCAATGCCACTACCAGTTACCATCTGCTCATCAGGAGGGTATGGATGTACACCCATGTCATAATGCCTTCTACCTACCACCAGTGTACAAAGGCTAATATCATAAGCACAAAGATAGTCATCAAGGCAACTCAGAACCCTTTTTCTATCGAGGAGGCCCATCTAGTAGATGCGGCTTTTTATACTAAACTGGATATGGAAAGAAGAAATTATATACGAAGGCTAGAAAGAAAGCAAGCGGTACGGGGAGTAGATCAACTAAAGAAATATATTCATGATCGTTTGGGGGAAAGGGTAATTACCAACATAGAAAAGGGGAATAGGTAGGTGGAGGAAGTGGCTAAACCTCCCCAAACTTGTAAAAAAGTGGTTTTACCCGATGGAAAGGTTATCTACCGCTTATAATGATCTGTGCGGGCGGTGTTCTGGGATGAGAGCATCGACCCAGGACCAGAATGTTTTGTTATTAATGAGTCACATATAGTTGAGCAAGTTAAGGAGCTAGAGGAAGCCCCAAAATGTATGCAAGATGGACCTCGAGAGCAACTATAGGAGTTAGAGGAGATAAATCTAGGGAAAGAAGGAGGTGAAAGTAGACCCATCCTAATCTCCAAGAATCTGGGACCGATGCAGAAAGAAGAACTCATTGTCTTGGTTAAGGAGTTCCCTGATGTCTTCGCTTGGAAGTATACAGAGATGCCTAGAATAGACCTAGAGGTAAGCTTCCATAGGTTGAACATTTTTCCCAATGCTATTCCAGTGAGACAAGCCACTAGCACCTACAAAGCAGACCTCGACTTGAAGATAAAATCTGAGGTAGAAAAGTTATTAGTGGCAGGATTCATCAAGCCCATTCAGCATCCCGTGTGTCTTTCTAGCATAGTGCCAGTGGCGAAAAAAGACCACAGCCAAATCAGGATTTATGTAGATTTTTGCGACTTGAATAGGGTATGCCATAAAGATGAATTTCATCTGCCAAGCATAGATAGCTTAGGCAACGCTATCGCAGGATATGAGATGTATAGTTTCATAGATGGGTACATTGGTTACAACCAGATTAAGATAGAACCGGCAGACGCGAACAAGATTGCCTTTTGCACGCCCCTAGGAAACTTCCACTATACGGTCATGCCATTTGGGCTGAAGAATGCTGGGGCCACGTATCAGAGAACTATGATGGCAATATTTCATAACCTATTTCATGACATATTAGAGTTTTATGTGGATGACCTAATGGTGAAATCCAAAAAAGAAAGCAAACATATACAAGACCTCAGGAGTGTGGTCGAGAGGTGTCGCATGTATAAGATGTGAATGAACCCTTCTTAGTGTGCCTTTGGGGTCACTGCAGTAAAGTTTCTAGGGTTTGTGGTGAACAGGCAGGGGGTCCAAGTAGACGCAAAAAAATGAAAATCATAATGATGATTCCACTCCCCAAGAGTCAAAGACAACTTAAGAGCTTCCTAGGAAAGGTATCCTACCTGAGGAGGTTCATACCCACACTCGCAGAGGTGACTCACCTGTTCACACCCCTTTTGAAAGACAGGGCCAAATGGATTTGGGGAGACGAATAGAAGAAGGCCTTTGAGAGAATCAAGGAGATTCTATCTTCCTCATCTACAATGATTCCACCAGAAGCGGGGGCACCATTGCTAATCTACCTTACTTCAACAAAAATGTACATAGGAGCATTGTTGGCCCAAGAAAAGGAAGGACAGGAAAAGTCGGTGTAATACCTCTCAAGGGTGATCTCAAGTACAGAGTCTAGATACACTAATGTATAAAGGCATTACCTGGCCTTAGTTTTTTTTCCCAGATATTGAGACACTATTTGCTAGCTTTCATAGTTCACATAATCACTAAGTGTGACCCCATAAAGTACCTCCTCACACGGATAGTACTTATGGGATGAGAAGCAAGGTGGTTTTTGATCTTATCAAAGTATGATTTGAAATGCATAGTGCCTAAGGCCATTAAGAGCCAAGCAGTAGCAGATTTGTTTGCTCATTTTCCAAGTGGAAATTTTAAGCCACCTAGTGAAGAACTACCGAGGGAGAATTTTCAAGCGTGTATGGTAGAAGAAATGGAAAAATAGTCGATGGAGTTTGATGGCTCCAACGCTCAAGGAACAGGGGGTGCTAGTATTATATTGTCAAATAGGAAGGAGAAGATCATTCTCTCTTTCAAGTTGGACTTTATATGCTCAAACAACGAGGCTGAGTATGAGGCCCTCATTTTGGGGATGTTAGAGGCACTCAGAAGAGGTATCAGGGTTTTGTGCATACGAGGAAACTCTAACCTGGTAGTAAAATAGGTCAATGGGGAGTTCGCCCTCAAGCATGCCAATTTAGCACCCTACAGGGACATCATTCAGAGGTTGCTGGGACTGTTCTTGGAAGTAACTGTTGAGCGACATGAGCAAACAATAAACAGGCATCCCAATGCACTTGCCACAATAGCACAAAAGCTAGACATAGATGAGTCGAAAGAAATAATCACAGTACGGTGAAGAACAATGTCTACTACAGTAAAATCCTTGTTCCCAAGCAACGAGCCAGAAGATTGGAGAGTCCTAGTGGTAAAACAGCTTGAAACCAGGGAATGGACGATGAAGATGCTGGAATTAGCTAACTATCACGTGCTGCACGGAACACTCTATTTCAAGAGTCCCGAAGGATTTCTAGAAAGGTGTGTCGGAGAGCAAGAGGCTAAGGAGAGGTTGGCAGAAATGCACCAAAAGCATTGTGGAGACACTAATATTCCTCTCTATAGACGGCTGCAGCTGGGTGGGTACTATTAACCCACCATGAGCACAGAAGTTGCTCGTCTACAACAAAGTTGTCTCAAATGCCAAGCTAATTTTAACCAGCCAGCGAAAGCCAACTTTGTGGAAGTTTTTTAAGATTTGATACAACCACATATAGGGTATCTGAGAGATGGAGAGCTGCTCTCAGAGAGGGCTGATGAAATTTATCTCCGAAAAAGGATGGCCCATTTTTACTTAGTGGAAGGAGAGATTTACAGAGAAGGGTATAATGAGAATGGTCTAAGGTGCATAGCTAAAGAGGAAATAGAGAAGGTGTTGAAAGGATCTCATGAGCCCTCCCACATAGGGGGCACCAAATTGAATGACTAGCTGATGATGCTAGGGTACTACTAGTCGACTATGAAGGCCGATTCCATTGACTATGTGAAGAAGTGAAAGGCCTACCAAGTGCATGGTAACATGATACATGCTCCTTCGGTCATCTTATAAAGCCTCGCATATACCTATCCCTTCCACAGATGGGCATTTGACCTAGTTGGAAAGATCGTCCCAGCCTCTCATGGCAAAGCTTTTATTATTGTTGCTATAGAATTGTGCACCAAATGGGTCGAAACCATCCCTCTAAGGAGAGTGACTGCCCAAGTGGTAACCCAGTTTATAAAGGAGTACATCATATGCCGGTTTGGTATACCCATGGTAATCTTAACAGATAATACGAAGCAGTTCGTATGCAAGGAGATGGCCCTCCTCATAGATAAGTACAAAATTGTGCACAACCGTTCAACCATCTCCTACGCTAAGGGTAATGGCCAAGCGGAAGCTACCAATAAGACCCTGATAAATATCTTAAAGAAAATGCTGGAGGACAAGCCAAGATCATGGGATGAGAAGTTTCCATTGGTTCTATGGGATTATCATACTTCAAAAATAAAATCAGCAGGGTTCACCCCGTTGTCCTTGATATATGGGGTTGAAGTTGTTTTACCAGTGGAGTTGGCGGTGCCCTCATCCAGAGTTTCTCTAAGCAACGGACTCACACCTTATCCAAGGCATGTACAGTTGGAGGCACTAGACGAGCATAGAGACAAGGCGAAGGAGAACTTTAAAGTCTACACCCAGCAACTGTCCAGAGCCTATGAAAACTTAGTTAAGCCTAGGGAATTCCAGATGGGAGACTTAGTCTTGCAAGCATCCACTCACCATCTCCGTAGCATGTTGGCATCAAAATTCAAGCCCAACTGGGAAGGCCCCTTTATTGTCAAAGGGGAAGGCAAGTCAGGTTATTGTTAGATCTCGGAGCCAGAGAGTGACTGCCTCCAGTCCATCAACTGCAAGTGGATGAAGAGGTATTATGCTTACTATTGTTAAAAAAGAATTTCTCATTTCTATGGAAAGGTTTGAACAGCTTGCTCTAGTGCTAGATAAATTCTTTTTTATAAAATAATAAGAGTAATACAGTCTTGTAAAGGATACAGGCAATGAATGGAAATGAATAGAAACCTTTTCTTTTGAGCATTGCATAATGATTCTCATTTTCTTGCTTACGACATAAGATGGTTAAACCAGAATATATATGTTGATGTAAAAAATTAGACTATCTCTAATTTATTTAATCACAGATAAAAATAAATAAGACAAGAGATTTTAAAGTGGTTCAGCCTTGAACGAATGGCCTACGTCCACTGTTTGTGTTATTATTGATTGTTTAGAAATTCTCGAAGTAGGATTATTCTCAATAAATTATGGTCCCCTTGCAATGAGGATGATACAATGTATTTATAACCATGAAGCTGTACATGTGAATGGGTAATACATAGTTGTTCAATAAGCGTATACATCCGTATGATAATAATCCGCATTTAATGCGCATTTAATCCTCTTAATTGCCTGAGAATAAATGCTTTGATCGAGGTGCAGCTCGGACCACCTAAGTTGCTCGGACCGCCTAAGTATCTCGGTATCCATGAGTTGATCGGTGCAATAAAGTTCCTCGGTGAGCACCTACTGTTCGGAGTATCTGAGTTGGTTAGGGAAATTGAGTTCCTCGAAGTCAAGATATTGTTCAGAAATGTTTGTTAGTGCCATGTAGATTAACACGTGTCTCCACTTAATTGAGCCATGTCAGCAGACTAAATTTGGTATCAACAGAAGCCCCCAATGTTTCGCAGTTCGAGACTGAGGAGTGTGGAACATTCTTCTCGAAATATGGCGGGATTAAATGGTCATCCTAAATTTTAGGAGCGTCTTCTTTGCATTTATTTTTCTTTTCGAATTCATAGAATCAGACTTTTCAAATTTTTCTAACTGCTTTGATCTCCGCGCCCTTTTTATCCTTTTAGCCGCCGGTAGCGTAAATGTCTCCCTTTGTAATCATTATTTTTACCTTTTCCCAAGGTAAGGTATTTAAGCGTTGCAGAAAATCACTTCGTCTTTTACTTTTTCAAATCTGTATCTTTGAGTTTTCCATTTTCTTTCTCTCTTGTGAGTTCATCCTTTTCATCGTTCGTTGTCAATAGATCCATCCTTTTTCTGTAAGATCTTCTTCCTTCTCTTTTATTTCCTTTATTCATCATGGTTTACCTTGTTGAGTCGATTAATAAGTTTCGTTCCGATTTCTCTATTCCTTCATGGGTTATTTTGGAAGAACTTTCGGAACCTTCTGATTATTTTCGTTTGGCTGAGGGACATTGGTTCCCCAGTCTCTTTGTAGCTGAATGTGGCTTTTCTTTTCCCCCAAACCCTTTGTGTCTGGAATTATGTCAATATTTTGACGTGGTCCCTGCAAAAATATCCCCCAACACATGGATAATAGTTAATGGAGTTCATAGATTAAATCAGATTCATGGAACCCGTATAGGAATTCCAGAAATTATGTTTTGTTATAGATGGGATGTTGGTGACAATACTTTTTATTTAAAAGCTAGGTTTTTAAATAGGGCTTTAGTGGTCAATCTCCCAGATGCCAATAGGGATTACTTCGAGCACGGTGTTGTTATGAAAAATTGGCAACACCCTCCACTAACTGGAAATGATGTGTACCAGGGTCCTAGATGCCCTCCCTATTGCAATGGGATAGGTTATTTTTATTTTATTTTATTTTATTTTTGAAATTATGCTTCCTTTGTGTTTGATAAAATGTGTCATTGATATTTTAATTTTAATTTATTTGCAGTTGACAGCAAGAGAAAGTCTCCAAAAGAGACAGAAGTTAACTTAAAACATCTGAAACTTATCTGGGGTTTGCATCAGACTGTTGTCGACGAGCATATCAGATCAGCTTCATATTTGCTGCAGTATAAGAGTTACACCTCGTCTTTTACTGCTCGTCCGGTGATAAGTGACGTATAACCAATACCGGCTTCTTCAAGTTCTTCACCTGAGTCACATATTCCTCTGAGTGAAAGAATGAAGAAAAGAAGAGCTCGTGCCCTCTTCGAGAAATCTGCCTCTATTGCTGGAGAGGCAAAGAAAAGCAAGCATGATGTCCCAGAAGAAGGGACAAGAAAAATTGATGCACCTCCTCCTGCTGCTACTGTGAAGATTGCCGAAAAGCCCCAAGTGGCTCCGAGCAAGGTCGCTTCTCCAAGCGAGGTTATAGTCATATCCCCGACTAAGACTACATCCTTGGTCGAGACCGTTAATGCTCCTCTGAGAAGGTTGAAGAAGAGTTCCTCGGTCAATTTGGCTGAATCCATCTCTCAGCCTCCAACTACTGGAAATGGTGTTCCCAATTTCATTGCTCCGAGCTCTGCCATGAGCTCGGTGAAATCTTGGATCATTCCCGAGATCTAAGGTATGGAAGAAAATATTTCTCGGGATATGGTTACCACATTGGTTGCTCGTCATATTGCTTCTATAAGTATTATTGTCCTAAACTTTCATTTTTCCACTGTTATATCTTTGTGCTCACTTGCTATTGTTTTCTTTTCCCAGTTGGTGACCTGTTTCAATACAATTTTGAAGAAAGATGAAGTTATTAAAGCTTCAAGTTCCTCGTCAGGTGTAGAGGAAGCTTTGGTGGGTCTGACGCAGTCTCTGAAGGATTCTCGTCAGAAGTATGTGGATGATAAAGCTGCCTGGGAGAAGCAACTCAATTCGACCGAGCAGGAGAGGGATCAGGCTGTTGAGGTCTCCAAGGGATTGGATAAGAAAATAAAAGAATTGGAAAGTAAGAATAAAGAGCTCGAGGGGAAGCTCCAAAATGCTGGGGAGCTTGAAGGTAAGCTCAAGGCTGCTGAGGAAGAGTTGGGCAAACTTCGTGAGGTGGATCGTCAGAAGGACGAGGCAGAAAAGAAATTGAAAGTTGCCGAGGAACTCATGACTGAAAATATTTCCTCAGAGAAAGTGAAAAAGAAAATGGCTATTAAGAAGTCCTTCAGCGCTCGCTGGGATAAAGGATGGAATAACGGTCTGGCTGCCATGATGTCGTAGATGGAATATGGTAGCCTTAAGTACTTTAGGGATGGCTGGGTCGCTGCTTTGAAAGAGATGAATGTTGATGAAAATTCTGACCCGTTTCAACGACACATCCCTGACCCCCCTCCAACTCCTGAAGAAGAAGAAAAAGAGGACGAAGCTGCCTCTGAGGAATCCTCTATGGTGATGGGAGATCAAATTTCTCATCCCCCAGTTGTCCCGTCCTCCTGCGAGCAACTTCAACCATCCATTATTTCAACCGAGCAGCTCCCAGCATTCGCCGAGCAGCCATCTGTGCCATCCAAGCAACCTACCTCCTCGTCCCATCCTCCCGATAAAGTTTTGGGAGACAAGGAGAAGGTGTAGAGTTGTTCGGATTTTTCTCTCTATTTATTTTTACCAATTGTATCTTTGAACTATGTACTTCTCTTTTACGATATAATAAAATTTGAAGTTTTGACTATTCATACTGTTGATTCTCTTCTTCTTGCTTCTTATTGATTCTTGCTATCTCTTCTTTTCACTAGTTTATGGCCAGGATGGAATTGTTATCTGCTCATGATACAAAATTGTTAAGACAATGCAATGAGTACTTCAAAGCTGGTCATACAGATATGACTGATGCTCAGATTGTTGATATCCTCGATCCAAATGCTTCAGAGCAAGCAATTGAAGCCTACCAATACTTAAAGTGTTTGCTCGATCGGGCAGTGGCTAATAATGTGGCATATTATGACATGATTGAAGACCTCCAAGGTACTCTCGAGGAGCTTCAACAACAATACAAGGAATCTTCAGCCCTCTTGCACCAAGGATATGAGAAGAAGTATCAGCAACTGAATGTTTATAAGGGATACAATAAATTGTTTGTTGCTTATGAAGTGAGGGAGATAACTTTGAAAACCGAGGTCGAGGAGCACAGGCAGATAGCCAAGTTGCTGAAGCAGGAAAATAATAACTTACGAGGAGAAGTATCCAGCTGAGATCTGCTGCCTCTACCTCAAACGCTTTGGTTCCTGTAAACGACGAGGGATTCTCTTTCTTGGAGGTCAAAAATTCCAATCTGAGAGATGAATTAGAAACCTTGAAGAGGATTGGGCCTTCTACCTCTGCTCGGGGACGAGCAAGAGCTTCTCGGGGATGAGCAAGAGTTGCTCAGATTACTGTCGAGGAATAAAGAACTCAATCGTCTCTGGAGAACCAAGCCTTCCAATTGATGGCAAAGAACCAGGCATTGGCCGAGATGTCTAAGAAAATCATGAATTTGGACGAGCAGATCTCTGCTCAAAAGTCTGCTTTGGAGAATAAAACGAATTTGGTGAAGAATCTCCACGAGCAGTTAGAAAGATTAACCTACCAGTTCCATAAACAGCCTAAGGAGTTCTGGCTGGCTGGTTATAATGAAGCCCTCTACCATCTAGATGATCGAATCCAGAATGCAAATAATGTGGGTTATAAGCAAGGATGGTTAAATGCTTTGGGCGTGCTGAAATTGGAACAAGGTCATTACTTGTGGGATTACCACAATCCTGGGTTGCTTGACCTACCAGTGCCTCCTTTCAAACTTGACATGAGCTAAATTCCTTCTCGGGCCATTCCACAATGCCTAATTTCCAAGTATCTCGGCGACTACAGTCTTCACTCCAACTTTGAGATATCTCTCCCAGATCACCTTCTTGGTCGGCCATCAGTTATGAACATCAGGATGCTTAAAGATTTGAACTTCATAAACTCCCCCTATGACTTTGACGATCCTCCTGCTGGTGAAGAACCTGTTTCAAAGGCAGAAGGGAAAAAACCTATAGAATAGGATTCCTGATGTAATAATTTTTTTTGTATTTTATTCTTAATGTACTTTGTTTTGGATTTAATGAAAAACTTCTACTTTTCTTTGCAATCTTGATTGTCATTGTCTTGTAGGTATTTTGTAAAACACTTTACCTATTTACTAATGAATGTGCATGTATATCTGTTAAAAAGATAACAACATTGTGTTATTTGTCGATCAACTAAAGTCGGTGAAACTTATTGATGATAATCATTTTTCGACCAACCAGAGTTGATGATATTTTGTTTCTCGACCAACTTGGTGAAATGTTTCAAGTATTAAAATTTTGCTTGATCACTTTTTAATTCTAAGCCATTATTTATTTAACCAACTATTTCCGACCAAAGAGAGTTGGTGTTTTTAGTTTTTGACCAACCTTAGTTGATAAAAAAAATTATTCCTGACCAACTATAGTGGGTGAATCTTCTTCCCAACCAACCAGAGTTGGTATTTCTGGGAAATATTTTTCTTCCCGACCAACCGGAGTTGGTGGATCTTCTTCCCAACCAACAAGAGTTGGTATTTTTGGGAAATATTTTTCTTCCCGACAAACCGGAGTTGGTGGATTTTCTTCCCAACCAACCGGAGTTGGTATTTCTGGGAAATATTTTTGTTCCCGACCAACCAGAGTTGGTGAATTTTCTTCCCAACCAACCGGAGCTGGTATTTCTGGGAAATATTTTTTTTTATCCCGACCAACCGGAGTTGGTGGATTTTCTTCCCAACCAACTGGAGTTGGTATTTATGGGAAATATTTTTTATTCTCGACCAACCGGAGTTGGTGGATTTTGCTGAGTAGTGTGTAGCACTAGTATTCCGCGAAAAAAAATTCAACAAAAGGAGAGAATTGGATAGAATATTCACATTTTATTCATACTGATGAAACTGCATTACATGATGGTTTACATTACTGATAATATTTGCGCAGGTGCTCCGCATTCCATGCATTCTTAAATTCCTCCCCTTCTAAAGTTTCTATTCTGTAGGTTCCTGGTCGAACAACTTCTGTAACTCGGTAAGGTCCATGCCAGTTCGCTTCCAGTTTGTTGTGCTTTTGAATCACTTTCTTTAGCACATAGTCTCCTTCTTTCAGGTTGCACTTCTTCACCCTCTTGTTGTAGAACAAAGTTGTTCGTTGCTGGTAAGCAGCATTTCTGATGGCTGCTTCTTCTCTAACTTCCTCGAGCATGTCCAAATCTAACCTTCTCATTAAATCGCTGACAGGGGAATTAAAATTCAGTACTCTGTGTGTTGGGAGACCCAACTCGACAGGTATAACAGCTTCACTTCCATATGCCAGCATATATGGAAATTCTCCAGTTGATGCTCGGGGTGTAGTACGATAAGCCCATAGTACTGAATGTAGCTCGTTGATCCAGTTTGCTTTCGCGTCATTTAGTCTTTTCTTCAAGCCATTTAGCAATGTTCTGTTTGTCACTTCAGTTCGTCCATTGCTTTGGGGATGGCCTGTGCCGAGTGGGTTTTCAGGATATTTGACTGATGACAATAGGCAGCGAACTCCTCGTTGTCAAATTGTGTTCCATGGTCGGTGATGAATGCATGGGGAAGACCATATCTACAAATGATATTTTTCCAAATAAATTGGTACACCTTTTCATACGTCATGTCGACAAGAGGCTCGGCTTCAACCCACTTAGTAAAGTAATCCACTGCGACGACAAGATATTTAAATCTTCCTCTGGTCGTTAGAAGTGGCCCGACCAAGTCAATACCCCACATGGCAAATGGCCAAGGGGAAGTAATGGGTGTCAACAATGCTTGGGGAGTTCTTTGGATAGTGGAGAAGAGTTGACACTTGTCACATTTCTTGGCATAGGCTATACAATCAGCCCTCATTGTTGGCCAGTAGTATCCTTGCGTCATCACTCTTTGCAAAAGCGTCCGACCTGCTATATGGGCTCCACAGGACCCTTCATGGACCTCTTCAATCAAGTCTTTTACCTCGGAGGGATGTACACATCTTTACAAACCTGTTATAATTCCTCGTCTGCATAGAATACCCTTAGTTAATACATAACAATAAGCTTTAAACTTTAATTCTTGGCTGCGAGTTTGTCAATCGGTAATTCTCCCTCCTCAATATATGCCCTGATGGGATCCATCCAAGATGGCCCTAAATCAAGGGCAATAAAATTCATCGTCAGATCTTCATCTATGCTCCGACGAGCTAGAATTTCAATTGGGATTGTTCTTCGTAGCTCAGTACGAGTAGCTGATGCTAATCGAGTTAAAGTGTCTGCTCTTGCATTCTCCATTCTTAATATTCTGACCAGTTGAACAGTAACAAATTTTGATACCAATTCCATTGCCTTTGCATAGTACTTAATCATCAACTCTCCTTTTGCTGTATATACACCAAGCATTTGGTTTACAATCAATTGTGAGTCACTGCATACGATTATCTGCTCTGCCTTCATGGTTTTTACCAGACTAAGACCTACAATCATCGCTTCATATTCGGCCTCATTATTAAAAGCTTGATATTGAAAGTGCAGAGCATATTCTATATCGACCTCGTCTGGACTTTTTAATACAATCCCAGCTCCACTACCTGAGGTGCATGATGAGCCATCCACATATAGGCTCCATACAGGTATTTCGTCCTCAAACTTCTTATTGGACAAAGTTCCTCGATGGAATATTTGTTGCTCCTTTATCTCCATTTCTACCACACCTCGCTGCTCGTCGATCTTCTCCTCTGGCTCTCCGACCAACTTAAGTTGATCGGGGTTTAAATTTGATGATCCTATAACATCCATAGGTTGGTCGGTGTTCAGCTTTTGCTCCTCGGGGGTATCAGGATAAGTGAACTCTGCTATAAAATCCGCTATTGCTTACCCTTTTAGTGACAATTTAGGCTCATAAATTATATCATATTCGCCGAGTTATATTGCCCAATACATCAATCTCCCTGATTTTTCTGGTTTATGAAGAGCTTGCCTCAACGGCATATCGGTATATACGACTATGGTATGAGCTTGGAAATATGGCTTCATTCTTCTACTCACTTTGATCAGCGCCAATGCCAATTTTTCCAGTTTTGGATATCTTACCTCTTCTCCTCGAAAGGCTTTACTGGTGTAATAAATTATTTTTTGTACTCCATCCTCTACTCTTATTAATGTCGAGCTAACTGCATTTTCTGAAACTGCCAGATACAAGTACAACCTTTCTCCCATCACTGGCCTGGACAACAGTGGAGGTGCTTCCAAATATTTCTTCAATTCTTGAAAAGCTTTCTAACATTCTTCATTCGATTCAAAAGTCTTTCAGAGCGTTTTGAAGAATGGGAGGCATCTATCAGTTACTCGCGATACAAATATGTTAAGTGCTGCTACTCTCCCTGTAAGACTTTGCACTTCTTTCTTCGTCGTTGGAGATCGTAGTCCCAATAGAGCTTTGATTTTTTCAGGGTTTGCTTCAATGCCTCGTTGATTGACAATATACCCAAGGAACATGCCTTCTCGTACTCCAAATATGCACTTGGTTGCGTTCAACTTCATTTGATATTTATCTAATTGATCAAAGGTCTGGCCTAAGTTAACTAGATGGTCAGCAGCTCTCTTGCTCTTTGTCAGCATATCATCAACATAAACTTCCATATTGCAATTGATCTGCTCTGCAAACACCTTGTTCATCATCCGCTGATATGTTGCACCTGCATTTTTCAAACCAAAAGACATAACATTATAACAATAAGTTCCCCTAGGGGTAATGAAAGAGGTACTCTCTCTATCTTCAGGTTTCATTTTAATCTAGTTATATCCAGAATAATCATCCATGAAGCTCAGCATCTCGTGTCCCGAGGTAGCATCCACTAATTGATCAATTCAGGGCAAGGGAAAATGATCCTTTGGACATGCCTTATTGAGGTCAGTGAAGTCTACACACATCCTCCATTTGTTGTTCTTCTTTTTCACCATCACTACATTTGCTAGCCAATCTGGATATTTAACATCTTCAATAAAGCCAGCTTTCTGGAGCTTCTCGACCTCCTCCTGTATAGCTTGGTTCTTCTCGGGGCTGAACACTCTTCTTCTTTGCTTCACTGGCTTGATTTCCTTATTCACATTGAGCTCGTGACATAAGAAATTTGGATCTATTCCGGGCATATCCTCATGACTCCAAGCAAAAGATTATTTTTTGCTTTTTAAAAAACTTATCAATTCCTGTTTTAGTGAGGCATCTAACGACGAACCTATCTGAGTTGTTCGTTCAGGGTGCTCGTCGTCCAGAATGATGTTTTCAGTAGCTTCCACCACCTGACCTTTCACGAGTTGTGACTCATCTCTAGGATCCAATGTTTCAATTTCTGCACCCTCATCCACCTGATAGGTAGTAGTCTTTTTCCTAGATTCCTCCAGTTCCTCCTGCTCGGCAGATGAATAGTAGCATTCTCGAGCTACTTTTTGATCACCCTTCACAACTCCTACTCCAAAATTGGTTGGAAATTTTAGGCATTGATGTATCGTAGATGGTACTGATTCGAATTTCTTCAATCCTACTCTTCCCATGATGATATTGTAGGCTGACTGGACATTCTTATCCATCATGAAGAAGTGTACTCTTTCTGTTCTACAAGCAAGCCATGTACCAATGAACATATCCAACTTGATCATCCCAAGCGAAAAAACTTTCTCGCCAGCAAAACAGAGGAGGGGCCTATGATAAGGCTCCAACTGAGACAACTTTAGATTTAAGCTGTCGAAGAACGAGTAGAACATAATATCAGCCGAGCTACCATTATCAACCAGTACTCTCGAGATCATCACTTCCTTCAATCTCATTTTGATCACCAACGGGTCATCATGAGGATACAGCACACCTGCGAGGTCGTTCTTTGAGAAACCGATGACCAGTTTTTCTTTGTTGACCTTCCTCGGGCGATCATCTTTAGCCAAATTTATTCGTTGAATATATGAACAGGCTTGAGCCTCATTAAGGTAAGCTTTTCTTTCTGCAGTAAGGTCTCCACCTCCTGCATCTCCACCTGTAATAACATTACAATCAAATTATCCAAAACGTATTGAAAATACCTCACGTTCTGGCTGCCTTAGTCTTTTGGGAAGATCGGGGTCGTCTTTTGGATCATCTTCATGGTCTCTTTTCTTGTTCTCCTCTGCTCGACGAGGATATCTAGACCTCTCTCTTGCTCGGTCGTTGTTTCTTCTTTCATTTCAACGATCAACATACTTTGTCAGTTTTCCTCGTCTAATGAGTGCTTCGATCTCATTCTAAAGAGCTATGCAATTTTTGGTCGTGTGGCCATGATCCTTGTGGAACTCGCAATATTTGGCCTTATTCCTCTTGTTAGGATCTGACTTCATTTTTTCTGGACAGTTTAACTCCTCGCTGTTCTTGATTTCTTCTAGAACATGGTTGATATCTACCTTCAAAGGAGTATAATTTTCAAATTTCTTTAATACCTCCCATGATGGCTTTGTCTTTGAGTGCTTGTCACCACCATTGTTCTTATGCTCTTTCTTTTTTGCCTTATCAACATCCACCTTGGTCTCTTTGGTATCCATATTCTTCTTTGCAGCCATTGCCTCCTCGACGTTTATGATCTTGGCCGCTTTTGCCATCAGTTCTGACATGGTTCTAGGTGGATCTTTAGCCAAAATGTAGTACAACTTGTTGGGCAACAGCCCACTCATTAGAGCAGTAATCTCTGTTTTTTCCTCATAATAAATAACTTCGAGTTTCTCGTTATTGAAACGAGTTATATAATCCCTGGTGCTCTCACCTGCCTTTTGTCTAACACTTAACAAGTGTGCTACTCGTTTAACAGGTTTTGCTCCAAAAGAGAAGTTTCCAATGAAGAGCTCGGCCAGTTGAAAGAAAGTGGAAATCTTACCCCGAGGAAGATTATTGTACCATATTTGAGCAGATCCTGTAAGAGTTCCCGAGAATGCCCTACATCTCATCTCATCTGGCACGGCATAGATGTCGACAGCAGCTTGATATTGCTCTATATGAAGGATGGGGTCGGTTTTTCCATCGTATTTAGGAGTCACAATAGGTGCTTTGAACTTTGATGGTGTGGGAAAGTCCATAATTGCTTGGACAAAAGGTGTCCCTTGGACAAAAGTTCTTTGTAGAGGATTCTTGGCCTTAGCCATCTCCCCTAATCTATCTTCTAACCTCTAAATAGAGCCTTTCCATGCATCATTTCCCTCCTCGGGCCTATTGGTTCGAGAAATTGATCGTGTTGAAGTCGCTTCATGGGATCTATCTTGTCGAGCAACTGGTTGTGATTGGGCAGAACCCTCTCTTAGATCAAATGGTCGTTGAAAGTTTCTCGACACAGCCTTAGGAGGACTTTTATTCTTCCTAGGGACCAATCTATCAAAAGGAGAGACCCTACTTAATCTTTCCAGTACACTGGTCCTTTCTGGAGAGAGAGTGACGTGTTGTTCAGTATCTGTGGCTCGTACTGACGAAGTTCGACTCGGTTGATAAGAAAAAATTTCAGATTTCTCAGTGCCATATGAATCGCTTTGTCTAATGAATGAAGAAAGTAAATGAGTATTTCTTTGAACAATTCGTTGTCCTGAATAGGTTGATGCTCCACCCTGGATAGTTTGCATGAGTTGTCGCATTGTTTCTTGCATGGTTGTCTGACCTTGAGCCAAACTGGCCATAATTCCAGCCGGATCTTGGGTATTTGGAGGAGCGGATGGATTTGGGGGGTTTCCAGCGTTTCGATTGCTGGATTCAGGATTGTCAGCCATTGGTGATGAATTATTTTTGGTGAAAAATGAAAATTACAGTCGTTTCCCACAGACGGCGCCAATCTGTTGATGTAAAAAATTAGACTATCTCTAATTTATTTAATCACAGATAAAAATAAATAAGACAAGAGATTTTAAAGTGGTTCAGCCTTGAACGAATGGCCTACGTCCACTGTTTGTGTTATTATTGACTGTTTAGGAATTCTCGAAGTAGGATTATTCTCAAGAAATTTCGGTCCCCATGCAATGAGGATGATACAATGTATTTATAGCCATGAGGTTGTACATGTGAATGGGTAATACATAGTTGTTCAATAAGCCTATACATCCGTATGATAATAATCAGCATTTAATGCGCATTTAATCCTCTTAATTGCATGAGAATAAATGCTCTGATCAAGGTGCATCTCGGACCGCCTAAGCTGCTTGGACCGCCTAAGTATCTCTGTATCCATGAGTTGCTCGGTGCAATAAAGTTCCTCGGTGAGCACCTATTGTTCGGAGTATCTGAGTTGGTCGGGGAAATTGAGTTCCTCGAAGTCAAGATATTGTTCAGAAATGTTTGTTAGTGCCATGTAGATTGACACGTGTCTCCACTTAATTGAGCCATGTCAACAGACTAAATTTGGTATCAACATATATATATATATATATATATATATATATATATATATATATATATATATATATATATATATATTAACTCTCTCTACTAGACTAAAAGAAAGTCCCAGATAAAGAGAACTTTGCTCACTACACTTGGGGGTGTATCCATCCTGGTAGAAAAGTATACTAAGCAAATCCCTCCAAGCATGTTAGGCAAATGGTTTAATTTTATCACCAGAACAACAGGAGGTTGTCCTCCAAGTTATGATAATAAAAAAATACATAGCAAATCCTTAGTCTCTATTATCAAAGGAAAAGCCTTATCTCACCAGCTCATACAAAGAATAGAGCAAAAGGGGGCATACACTCCCTGCTCTAATTTCTCAAAAAAAATAAAGGGAAGGAGAAGAGCTAACCCTTTATCTCCTAGATTATTCCCTTAAAAATTGATTACTTGCCCAGATAAAATGCAAGTACCCCACAGTTAGAGGGGACAGTTCTAAAAAAAATGTGTTTACTTGCCCAGATAAAATGCAAGTACCCCACAGTTAGAGGGGAACGGTTTGAGAATGTTACTTTCCTAGATAAAATGCAAGTACCCTACAGTTAGAGGGGACAGTTCTAAAAAAATGTTTACTTGCCCAGATAAAATGCAAGTACCCCACAGTTAGAGGGGATAGTTCTAAAAATATTTACTTGCCCAGATAAAAATGCAAGTACCCCACAGTTAGAGGGGATAGTTCTAAAAATGGAACTTGCCCAAATAAAATGCAAGTACCCCACAGTTAGAGGGGATAGTTCTAAAAATATTACTTGCCCAGATAAAATGCAAGTAACCCACAGTTAGAGGGGACATTTCTAAAAATGTTACTTGCCCGGATAAAATGCGAGTACCCCATAGTTAAAGGGGACAGTTCTAAAAATGTTACTAGCTCGTATAAAAAAAATACCACACAACCAGCGAAGATATTAGACAAGCCTTAGTAAGAAGACACCAAGATTGAGATAGAAGCAATTAAGCAAAGTTAAAGAAATCAACAAAAAAACATACTTCTTCATTAATAATGGCAAAGTCCTTTACATGTGAAAAAGTACACAAAAATAAGTATAAATAACCAAACTATCTATCCACTAGATAACAAGAAAAATAGATTCTGGCGGGACCGAAAGCCTGCGTAAGAGGGACCAGCCTCCTCAATGAGTTGCTCCTCTAACCTAGATATCCGAGCCTCATCCTCAGCAGCACCCGCCTTTAGCTTGGCTAGCTTATCCTGTAGAACCTAAATCTGAGTTTGAATCTGGGCGGCTTCAGTGTGACACTGATGCTCCTTAGTGTGCTGGGAAGTATGAAGCTTCATCATCTTCTTAAAGGTGGTTCTGAGAAAATGACAAACTGAAACCTCAAGCCAATCCAGCTAGAAATGATAGAAACGCTGGAGATCATAAAGATCCTAGAGAAACAGCGAGACCCTCCGAGCAGTCACATCAGTGGGAGGGGTAGACAGGAACTCATGAAGATGGCTAACTATGGCCTTCAACTTAAAGACTGTAAGGCTGTCAATATTAAGGACGCTCTGGGAGGTAAAAGTCTCAGGATAGTGCTCCAAAAGCAGCTCCAACACTTCCCATTCCTGAGCACAGAATCGGGAGGGCAACTCTGAATGCCACAGAGCACTCATGAAAGCACAAGGAGCCTCCACCTCTATCTCATTGTAACCTGTATTATGAGACTCAAGCCCTAAGAGAGGCACAGAGGAATCCTCATCTGAGTCAGCATCGTGAGTTACCTCGAAACCCTAGTCGGACTCCCCAGTGGCTTCAGTAGGTTCATCAACTGGATCATGCAGAATGAAAAGTAACAAGATATAAGTAATAGAGAAGAAAAGTAGCAGGAGGTGGTTATTCACATCTGAATTGAAATGAAGATTACTAAAAGTTTACCTCAAAGCCAATAGGAGTCAATATGTTGTCACCAAAGTGAGGGAGTACCACATGGCCTTGGGCACCTATCTAATAAAGAATAGGCAAATGTTAGCATCCTCTTTGCCTTAAAAAAGGAGGACCAGAAGAGAAATGTGCCAACATAACAAACATAAATAATGCAGGTATGACAGTTTAATAACTGGAGAGTGCACAGTATAGCACTCACAACAGGTCCCGCAAGGGACAGCTGCCTTACTAGACTGAAAATAAGGAAATATGAACGTGAAGGTGGGCCTACTTGCACAGTAAAAGCAAGAAAAAAAGGGAAAAAGATAGAGTAAGGTATTCTAGTATACGACCTGACTAATAGTAGTTTCCCTGGTTGTCCTGGAGTCAAAGGGACAGTTGTTGTGCTAACCTAAAAATAGAAAAACAGGTAAAGGCCAACAAGTATTTACATAGAAAATATAAGTTCAAAAGGGCCACTAGATTAAATATTCACCTGTGAGCTCCCCACTAGGACACTTGCCAAAGACTCTTCAATAGTCGGAGCAAGAGTGGAACTAGCTGGAGGGATGGCCAAGGTCTCCTCAAGCATAGAAACTGGTAGACTACTCACCTGAGAGTTCAAATGTTAGTCCCGCAAGGAAAGGGACCACATTCACAGATATGTTATAAAAGAAAATGTTGCATGAACAAGATGTGTAATCAAGATAGCAAGTAGAGTTTTAAAAAAAATTAAACATACCGCTGTGACTGGTCCTATGGAGCAAGGGACAAGCCCCTCAGACAAGGGGCCTTCGGCCAGGCTGGCTGAAGCAGGTGCTATCTCAGGAGCTCCCCCAGACGTGGCAGGGACTGCTAAAAAGGGAACCGAAGGTGCAAGCGGAGAAGAGGTAGTGGTAACCAACTAGTATTAAAAAAGAATATGAAAATGGAATCCCAATAGCATAAAAGCAGGGACCGAGAATATAAAAGAATCACATGTAGGCGTACCCGAAACCCCTCTTAAGAGGAAGGAGGGAAGACAATGCGGCGGTAGATGTAATGACCTAAGTCATAACAAAACGGTTAGAAAATCAAATGCAAAGCAAAGTAAGAAATGAAGCCTAACTAGAATAAGTAATACCTGAGAGGTGGAGCTAACCTGTATGACAGGCTCGCTAGATGAAATGGTAAAAATGGGCCTAAATAAGAAAGGACGTGAAGTCTGAGGTTCATAGACATGAAAACTCGAGAGATAGGAATTCTCCCTGAAGGTAATATACCGGGAGTAGCGCCTCCTGAGGATGGTACTGCTTCCTAAATTAAAGAAGGGCCACTGGAAGAAGGTTCGGTCCCTATGTAAAAAATCATACACATAGATAATATAGTTATGGATGTAGAGAATATGACAAAGCAGAGAAAGACAATAAATAAGGCAGGTTAAAAGTACCTCGGGTAGCCTGGAAGGGGAACCTCTCACTACAGAGGAAGGGGGGGGTGAGGAAAGGTGACTAAAAGAAATAGTCACCTACGGGCACAAGAACAGAAGACGCCGAAAAGATATACTTTAAGAATATGGCAAGTAAAAGATACATGACTCAGGGGAGATAATGTTTACCTAAACTGAAGAGGAAGATATAGAAGAAGTCCTCACTTATATCGGGAACATAGTAAACAGCTGCCAGAATTTAAAAAAAAGAAATGAGAATAGAGAAACAATAAAGGAAGTAATGAATGGGTAAAGGGAAGTAACAAACCTCCTTTGATAATCCCAAAGATGATGCCAGTATGGAATTCCTGGCCCTAGCAAAAGGCCCCCGGGCAGGAGGTCAAGGCGTAGGATCGCTCGTTGTAACAGAAACACTCTGAAAATATTGTGAAGAAAGAGACAAGCCATAGTTAAATTATGTACAAGAAAATAGAACAATAAAACAGTAATATAAATTTTAAAAAAAAAGACATACAGCGGTAGTACGAGTGGTATGCCCGTGCGGTAGCTACCCTGTAGTAGGACTAGAGGCGGAAGGGGACCCTATGAAGGCACCCTCATCGGAAGACTCCTCCAAAACTGGCAATAACGAAGAAGTATCACAGTGATTATCATCATAAGAGTCAGTGACCTTCGTCTCATTCGAAGAAAAACCGTCATCATCATAGGAGGGAGTGCTTTTATAATCGACTAGTTCCTCTTCAAATGAGAGAGAAAGGGATCCAACAAGTAAGGCCCCGTAAAAGTCAACTTCGCAGAGTAAAAGGGAATGAGTTGTAGTACCTTCACTGATAGGAATGGAAGTAACAACAGCTCCTTCAGTAGACAGCACATGGGCCTCATAGCCTTGATCTCGTACGGTCCTATATGTCTCCTCTACTCCAAGGTCATCAGTGTAAAATCCCTAGTCTGGCGTAGGAGAAGGAGAAGAGGTCCCAGTACTAATCTTCTTCTTCTTACTACTTGCCCTGGTTCTTACTAGCGAAGGGGGAGAGTAGGAGCAGCAGTGGCAATAGTGGAAATCACAGTGGTAACAGGGGTAATGGTAGCTGGTTTGAAACTAGAAACATCCGCGTAGAGATGCTTCCATTTTGATGCAGCAGCTCTTGACTTGGGCCTAGTAGGTTGAGGCTCGGGTTGTTTAGAATAAATAGACTCGTCGAGTAGAGGCCTCACCAAGATAGGAGTGAGCTACTCAAGAGGATTCTTAGGAATGGTGCTCCGGGGCCACACTGACCTTTGGGTCCTCTTACCCAAATACCAATCATTGTTAGGAATCTTTGTATATATAGTCTCATAAAGAACATCCCTCAAATATTTTTGGATCAATAGAACTTGCTTCTGCCAAAGGGTGGACCACGAGGGAGTAAAGGAGGGCAGATAATCTCACAAAGGTATAAACATGTTGCCCAAATAAAACACCCTATCAACCACCCTCTCAAATGTGAAGTTGGAAAAAGCCTCAAGGTATAGCTCGAAAGGGGTGGTGCTCGAATGATAAGTAAGGGTATGGACCCCCTGGTCATAACCAAACCGCCTCCTCACTCTCTCAGAGTGGTAGAACTCCACACCTTGACCCAAGTCAGTGAGGCAAGGCAAAGTGCAAGGAAGGAACATAATGACAACGAAAATGTGGGGGCTGGTAGGAATAGACTCCGCATCGGCAAGGCAATAAAAAGTGCCCCCAGTAGCAGAGAAGGAATGCCAAGAAAAAATACCTCCAACAGTCTTGCAGTATGGCCTAAAAGAAAACTCATCAATATTATTTATCAGAGACCCCAGAGGAACTTTAGGGGTCTTCTTATGCCACCTTGCAGCACAAGCAGCTCCACTATGGTAGGCCCTTGCCTCTGGATCAAAGTTGGGAAATCTCTCAAAAAGAAAGGACATAATGATGAAGGTGTTGGCAAAGTTAATAGAGTCACAGCGATCGCAAGAATGCTCAACATCAACATGGACCCTGTCCAGCCAAGTATAATAAGAGCCTAAAGTCAAAGTTGCGAGGGGGACTTCCCTCCCTCGAGAAAGCCTAACAGCAAGCTTGAACAAGATTTTGTGAGGAGAGTCATCTGGCCTCTCGGGAAGAGGAAACCTACTCAGAAAGTGACAGAAAAAATGTTGCCAAGTGAGGGGGAGTTAAATTCACCCCCAACCAGTAATAAAGGTGTGAGAATCCCTGCTCCAAAGAGATGTTAACAAAGTAAAAGATTGCTCTTGTTTGGCAATTAAGCAAGCCTTGAGACTGTTAATAGTGTTCAGAAGACCAAGGATCTCAATAACAGCTATGTTTGCGGGGGTGGACAAGATATGATCCACCCAGAGACTCCATTCTTATGTGGTGACCCCACATACCTTGACCTCAATACTTGAGTGAGGAAAATCACCTCTGTCTAATCGCAACCTAAGTATTGAATCAGGAAGAATTATGGGAAGGTAAGAAGATTCACCTAGACCCACTTGGGACCTCTCATTGATCTTGGCCACAAACTCCTGCTCAAAATTTGCAAGAGAAGTCGTAAAAGTGTCCTCCGCACTAAAATAGGGCGCCAGACGATAAAGCCCAAAATCTCTCTTTTGACGAGAAGAAAGATATTCCCTTTGCGACTTGGAATAAACAGCAGGCGAGGTGGAGGAAGTAGTCCTAGTGGAGACGAGGCCCATGATCGAGGAAGCCCAAGTGGTTGCAGGCACCCCATCATGCGATGAGGCCCAGTGGCGA
Organism: Sambucus nigra; assembly: GCA_949130495.1. Lineage (NCBI taxonomy): Eukaryota > Viridiplantae > Streptophyta > Magnoliopsida > Dipsacales > Adoxaceae > Sambucus > Sambucus nigra. The sequence continues at coordinate 143,224,131 of OX422211.1, forward strand.
GGGTTCCTCTGGATGAGGAGGCCCATGTGACCTTAACTGGGGTCGAGCCCTTCCTCCCAGAAACATCCATGGGCAAAGAAGCCCCAATAGCAGCAGCGTTCCAAGGGGAGAGGAAACCCTAGACAATGAACTCCTCCTCGAAGAAGTAGCCATAGCGGAAGAACCCCTTGTTGCGAGTGCAGCGACAGACGAGGAGGCCCTTAAAGGGGGAACCTCAACAGACGAAAGTTAGACAAAGTCTAAAACCTGCGATGTTATAATGGTGGTTCCGGTGGCCAAGACGGTGGAAATAGTGACAAAAATGGGCATTGTACCCACCAAAACCTCACTAGTAGCGATGGAGACAGTGGAGGTGGGGTTTTGAGAAAATGAGGAAGCCATTTGAGTGAGTAAAAGTAAGAAAAACACGAAAATGGCTATGGAGGATTTTAACCCTTTTTTTACTCTCTCTCTCTCTCTCTCTCTCTCTCTCTCTCTCTCTTTGTGTCTCTCTAAAGAACTTGAGTTTGAAAACAAATGATAAGGTAAAAAAGGGAAGAAGAGTTAAAAAGCCCCTATTATAGCAATTATGGCATGCACAGACTACCGATCAAAAAGGGAACTGAATATTTCCTAATGATGAGATGTGGGTTCCCCAAGTGACACATGCCACCTCGAGACCCCAAATGTAGGCTGAAGTAATAGAAATGAATCATTGCGTACAAAAATCTTTAACATGACCAACACACAGAGTTTTGTACGAGGGGACTAATATAGAGGGGTACACACGTGATAGCTCAAGTGCCTGGGCGAGGAGGGCCCCAGAAAGGGCTCCTTGCCCCAAGATCCTCAAGACTCACAGAAATGAAAATGGGCGAGGAGGGTCCCAGAAAGGGCTCGTCGCCCCAAGATTCTCAAAGGCTCACAGAAATGAAAATGGGCGAGGAGGGCCCTAGAAAGGGTTCCTCGCCCAAGATCCTCAAATGCTCACAGAAATGGAAATGGATGAGGAGGGCCACATAAAGGGCTCCTCTCCCCAAAAGACTTAAAACTCACAGAATTATAGTTTGGGCGAGGAGGGCCCCAGAAAGGGATCCTCGCCTCAAAGTACCCAAGAATTCACAATTTGGAATTTGGGCGAGGAGGCTCATTAGAAAAGGTCCCTCTTCCCAAATAACTCAGAAAAAATAGTTCAATGAGGAAGCTCACAACAAAAGGCTCCCCGCACCCAGAAATTAGAATTCCCCATAGAATAGAACCAGCGGGTGAGGAGGTTCACTTAGAGTGACCTCTTCCCCAATATTTATTACTCACATAAATATCAAAGTACTGGCATGTTACTTTCTTGTACAGGTAGTATAGTTGAGCAAGCAGGGCTCAACTAGGCAAGATGGGATCTCTTAGGAGTTTTGGCTTGCTGGATAAGGCATAAGGTTTGTTGAGCAAGATCAACTACTTGACACTTTAAGATTGAGAGAACACTAGTAGACAAACACTAAAATTCACCAAGTCCTCACGCAGTTCACATTTAATCACAATGGAAGTGATCACCTAAGGGATTGCTCATAAGAAATGAATAGTTTGAAAATTGATTTTAGAGGATATGGTCCTTGAGACCTCCCTCCTCAAGTTTAAAGACATTTTAGAGGAGGTGGTCCTTGAGACTTCCCTCCTCAAGTTTACGAAGATTTTATAGGAGGTGGTCCTAGAGGCCCCTCCTCAAGTTTGCAAAGTTTGTACAACAAGTTACCGTTTTAAAATGATATTCACCAAATCAGATATTTTGTCTTCAAGCGCAGATATATTTTCTTTTTGACTTTGGTTTGCATCAGGTGAAACCTGTGAGAGGAGACAGACGGTTGCATACAAATAGGGACAAAAGGTACATTACAGACCTTGTCCCTCACCAGCCCCCTCAGTTTTGGCACCCAAAAGTGCCAACTCAGCCCCAGTGCCCAAGCATAAATAGGAATCTGAGCAAGGTCAAGTTAAGGATCATAAATTAAGTCATACTGTTACTCTATCAAAATCACTCCAGACCACTAAGTGTTCTCTCCTTGATCTTTCTCTCTAATTGTTAAGTGCTTTGTTCCCTCACTCCACCTGACAACCATCACTCTCAGGAGTTTCTCTTTGGTAAAGTTACTATTATTGTAGTGAAGATCATCTTCTTGCAGGGATTAGACTATAGTTTTAGTTCCATTGTTACCAGATAGGGAAGGTTTTACCATATACTTTTCTAGAAGTGCTTGAGAACCTTGAAGGCAGCATCCATTAGAGCAGGTCACGCCTCACCCTTTCCAGTTCTTCATAGACCCTAGTCTCACTACCATTTTACAATAGGGTCTAGAAAAAGCCTGGTCGAAGGGCTATAATGCAGGTTGGGTAGATGCCCCAACAAAGCTTAAAAAGGCTAAAGATGTAATTTTTTTCGGCGGATGGTTGAGTGCCCTTAAGGAAACCAAGATACCCAAGGAGTCCAAGTTGTGGTATCAACACCAGGCTGAATGCCCTGCCTACCACCACAACTTTTTCTCTAGGGATGATAGGTGGGTCCCAGCTAATTCCATCCCTCCCCATATCTTGGAGCATGATCTTTATAGTGACATGGAATAGCTCGCTCCCAAACTAGATGATGGTCAAAGGCGTTTGTGGTTGAGTATCTTGATAACCACCCAGATACATCTTAAATGATTATATATTTTTAATTCCTAATGTAAATGTACCTTCTCATTATATTTAATGAAAATTTTGTGTTTATCAATTCTGAATGTTTTGAGCTTCTGCTGACTAAACATATGTGATTAATTTTCATACTTATTGAGCAAACAGTATTGATCGACCACTTTGGGGTCCTTAGTTGTTTGGGTTTTATCATTTTGAGCTTCTTAGCTGACTAAATGGTATTAAAACACGTTGCTTTTTGTTTGAACATTCTCCCAGTCCAACATGCCTTAGCAGTGTCATTTCATCTACTTTACCTCTTAGGTCGTGTCATCACACTCCTTTAGGCATAAGGAGGAGGATGGCGAGAATGCCCTTGGTAATTAGGCCATCCGTTTGGGTAAGATTTTACGACCAACTAAGTTAGCGACCAATCTAAATTAGCTTTATTGCTTAAGGATCCTTTATAGGTATTTTGATGTTTCTAGGGTAACTCATGAGGTCTTTTATGTTTACAACAAGGACCTAAGGGATGTAGTAATTGACATGCGCCTATTAACTTGTTATAACTACTACTAACCCTATTCGACATGTGAAGCTTCCTGATGAAAAAAAAGTTGAATAACTTATCGTAATACTAGGAGTTTACTCATGCGTGGAGGATTTATCGTTGGAAAAGGTGCACATTAATGAGATGTAACCATGAAAAGTTAAGCAGACAATGCAAAATACGGGAATGAAGGGGCCAATCGGCCTTTATTCATTAAATATCGTCTGATGAGCAACATAAGTTTAAAAATAAAAATTTGCTTAAACTAAATGTGCTAATAAAAGATAAAGAAGATTTAAAAGTAAAACTTCTTGAGATTGGTTGTGTTTCATGCTCTTGGTATCTCCCTTCCCTCCAGCGTTTCCAAGTGATATTCTCCTTGAAGTCATATCTGATTACTTTGAAGGGTCCCTCTCAGTTTACCGTTTGATGGTTTTATGGTACTGTAAAGGACTTTACTCAAAACATAGTCTCCAATCAGAAACTTCATCAGATTAACCCTCTTATTGTATTATTTGGCCAGTTGTTGTTGGTTGGAGGTCAACTTAATCAAGGCTATCTCTCTTCGCTCATCTGCTAGGTCAAGTTCAGTGAGTAATGCATCAGCGTTAAGGCCTTGGTCGGTGGTTCTCATGGTAGGAAGACCTTCTTTCAAAGGGATGACAACCTCTATTCAATAGGTGAGCGCAAAGGGTGTTTCCCCAGTTGGTCTCCTAGGAGTGGTACGATAAGCCCACAGAACATAAGAGAGATCATCTACCCAGACACCTATAACTCTTTCTAATCATTTTCTCAGTTCATCGAGCATGGTTTTATTAAAAGCCTCTACTTGTCCTTTTCTTTCGGGATACGCCACATAACTGAAGTGGTGCTTGATACCATGCTCATCGTAAAATCCTTAAAAGAAGCCACTTTTAAAATGTGTGCCGTTATCTGTGATGATAGTCCTTGATACCCAAAAACGTGTTATAATGTTCCTCCAAATAAACCTGGTCATGTCAGAATCTCAAGTGTTTGCCAATGGTTCTTCCTTCATCCATTTGGTGAAGTAATCTGTGCCAACCAGTAGATACTTATATTCATAGATGCAATAGGTAGTGGTCCCACTATATTTAATCCCTATTAAGCGAAGGGTTATGGGATGGAAAGGGATTTCAGATTACTAACAGGTTAGTGGACCATGGGTGAGTGCTTCTAACACTTTTCACACTTGTGAACGTAGGCACCTATATCCCTCTGCATATGAGGCCACCAATATCCTTCCTTGAGTGCTCAAAAGGTCAATGATCTCCCACCTGTGTGACTCCCACAAATGCCCTCATAGAGCTCACTAAGTACGTGTTCGGCATTTTTTAGGTGAACGCACTGGATGTAGGGGCCTATAAATGACTTCTTGTAAAGCTTCCCTCCAGGGGTGAGGTAAAAAAAAGCAGCCTTGACCCTCACCTAATGGGTCGACCTCTTATCGTCTGGCAGTATATCGCTCCGTAAATAACTGATGATGGGATCCATTCAACTTGTGGCCTTATCTACGAGGACGGCTTGCTCGGCTATGACTGCTTAGTCGATACTTGTCTACATGTGGAACTATATCTGAATAGTTCTCCTTAGGTCAGAGTCGATTAAGGAACTTAGGGCTGCTAAAGTATCGGAGTGACCTTTTTATCCTTGGAGGAACTGTTGAATAACTATCTTCTCAAATCCTGTGATAAGTCCTCTTACGACAGTGAGGTAGGCTGCCATCCTGTCATCTTTGGCGTTGCAGTCCCTGCTTACTTATTTTGAGACCAGTTTGGAGTAGCCAAACACGTGAAGGTGCTTTGCCCCCCAGCACTTGGGGTTTGCGCAAGCCAGCGATCAGTGCTTCATACTCAGCTTCGTTATTGGAGGATTCAAATCCCAATTTGATTCCCTGATCAATCGTAGTGTCTTCTGGAGTGATGAGAGTTATGCCTACTAATTCCCCCTAGAATTGGATGCTCTATCAATATATAGGGTCATGTCCTTGGATTGTGCTTCCTCATTCGTTGACTACTCCATTTTTGGTTGGTCAATTGGTTGGTCTCCCGTAAATTCAGTGATAAATTCTGCTAAGACTTGTCCCTTGATTGTTGTTATTGGTTAAAAGTGGATATCGAATCTTCCAAAATCGACCGACCACTTAGAAAGTCGGCCAAATAGGTTGATTTTCCTTAGGACAACTTTGAGGGAATAGGAGGTGATTATGGTTATCGAATGGGCTTCAAAATAATGCTTCAGCTTCCTCGAGGCGACTACCAATGCATAAGTTAATTTTTCCACGGTCAGGTATTACTTCTCCACGTCCATAAGTGTCTTATTGGAATAATAAGCTGGGTGGTGACCTCCTTCCCTTTCACATACTAGGGCGGAGCTAGCAGCACGATTTGATATTGTAAGGTTAAGGTATAGTAGGTCTCATTTGTTAGGAATCACTAGTAGGGGGATTGCTAAGGTAAGATTTGATCTCTTCTAAAGCTCGTAAACAGTCGTGGTTCCATATGAGGCCTTTGACCTTCTTCGGGAGCTGAAATAATGGTCGGTAACATTTCGAAGACTTGGAGATAAAGAGATCTAGTAATGCAATCACACCAGTGAGCTTTTGAATATCTCACAACGTCTATGGAGTCTAGACTCTAGTGATTGCATCGATCTGACTTAGATCAGCCTCAATTCCTATCTTACTTACCAAGTAGCCCAAGAACTTTCCTGACTGGACATTGAATGAACACTTACTTGCATTAAGCTTCATCTGTTACTTCCTGAGGACCTCAAAAGTTCTGGCTAAATCTGTGAGGTACACGCCGTTATTCTTACTTTTGACTAGCATATCATCAATGTAGACCTCTATCGTGTCTCCCACCTGTCTCTTGAACATCTTGATGACCAATATCTGGTACGTTACCCCTGCATTCTTTAAATCAAATAGCATAACCTTGTAGCAGTACAACCCTAAGGGAGTTATAAAAGATGTTTTATCCTGGTTGGTTTCGAATAAAGGAATCTGATAATGGCCATAGTATGCATCCATAAAGCTCATTCTTTCGTGTGTCGTCGTAGCTTTGACCAGTTGGTCTATCTTGAGAAGTGGGAAGTTATCTTTGGGACATGCTTTGTTGAGGTTCGTGAAGTCAATACAAACCCTCCAACTACCATTGTTTTTGTGTACCACCACTAGGTTGGACAACCATTCAAAGAACTGAACTTCCCAGATGGATCCTGCATCCACTAACTTCCCTACTTTATTCTCCACTGCTTTGGCCTTTTTAGGGGCTATTTGGCAGTCCTTATGGGTGTTCGTATTGAAGGACTAATTAATGTGCAGGCAGTGGCAAGCTACGCTGGGATTAATCCCTAGTAGGTCGTATGGTTCCCAAGCGAAAACGTCTAGGTTACTTCTGAGGAAGGCAACCAATTTTGCCTTATCCTGATTGGCAAGGGTGGATCCGATCAGGAATTTCCTTTTTGGATGGTTGTCATCGATTACAATCTCTTCTAGACTTTCAATGACCCTGTTCGCGGGGTGGACCCTAGTCTCTTCCACTACTGGTCGACCACACCATAATTACTATTTGGAGGATACAACGGCCTCCTAGACTTCCTCCTGAGCATCCTCTACCTCTTTTTTCTTTTCCTTTTTGGGTTAAATAGCAATGATAAATCACTTCCTGGTTGTATCCTGATCACCATAAATTTTTACCATGCCTCGATCGGTAATACATTTCAGTGTTTGATGGTATGTGGATGGTACGACCTTCATGGCATGGAGCTAACCCATGTCTCAAATAGTGTGATATGGGGACTCAGTGTACACCAATAATAACTCAATTATATTTGATATGTTTACTGCCCTAACCGGTAGGACTATCTTACCCAGGGGCATTATGATCCTTCCTGCAAAGTCGACCAACGAAGTAGTGGCTTCCTTTGAGGTCGGCGATGTTCAGCTTCAGTTTATGGAACAATTCTAGAGATAACTTCTGACGAACTCCCTTGGTCCACGAGTAGCTTGTCAACATCCCAATTAGATATTCTGAGTGTTATCAATTATGCAACATGATGTTGAATTCTCACCCCAACCAAATATTTCTCGATGAATACAATATGCTTGGTGTAGTCGACGTCTTCTGGTCACCAATGTTTACCATTCTGGGATTTTGATGATGACACGTGATATGATTTTGCAGTAATCCATGGGGCATCATACCTTAAGTAGATCCAAGGGAATTCCATTCAGATGGGGCTTAAGAAGGGGACTATCGTTATGGAGGCAGGTCGTATGGTTCCCAAGTAAAAATGTCCAGGTTAGTTATGAGGAAGGCAACCAATTCTTCCTTCTCTTAATTGGCAAGGGTTGATCCGATCAGGAATTTCCTTTTTTGATGGTTATCATCGACTACATTCTTTTCCATGCTTTTAATGACCCTGTCAGCGGGGTGGACCCTAGTCTCTTCCACCCTTGGTCAGCTATACTGTAATTACTATTTAGAGGGTATAACCCCCTTCTGAACTTCCTCTTGAGCATCCTCTACCTCCTTCTATTTTCCTTTTTGAGGTGAATAGCCATGATAAATCACTTCTTGGTTGTGGCCTGATCTCCACGAATTTCAACCATGCCCCATCGGTAATACATTTTATTTTTTTATGGTAGGTGAATGGTACGGCCTTCATGGCATGGAGCCAACCCCTGCCTAAAATAGTGTGATATGGGACTCAATGTCCACCAAAAAGAACTCAATTATATTTGATATGTTTCCTGCCCTAACTGACTAGATTATCTTCCCCAAGGGCATCGTGATCCTTCCTGCAAAGTCAACTAATGAAACTGTGGCTTCCATAAGGTCGGTGATGTTCAACTTCAGTTTGTCAAAAAATTCCAGAGACATCACTTCTGATGAAATCCCTTGGTCCACGAATAGCCTGTCAACATCCCAATTGGATATACTGAGTGTGATCACCAATCCAATATGATGTGGGATTCTCATCCCGATTAAATATTCCTTGGTGAATACGATATGCTTGGTGTAATAGACGTCTTCTGGTCACCGACATTGACTAGATTAGGATTTTGCGGGGTCGATCTAAAAAGCCTCCATAATGGCAGTCACCTTCTTAAGCTCCATCCGAACGGAATTCTCTTAGATCTACTTAAGGTCAGATGCCCCATAGATTACTATAAACTCATGTCATGTGTCATCGTCAAGGACGTTATTTGGCTTCTGGTCCCCATTGGCTACAGGCTTGTCTACTTTTTTTCTTGATATATTGATTGATGGGCCAACTCCTCCAAATGTGACTTCAAAGCCTTATAATTCTCGGTTTTGTGGTCGCCCTCCTTATGTAATGCACATCTTACGCATTTTTTCTTTTAGTTGGGTCGCCACCCATCTTCTTAGGCCTCTTGATGAATGGCTCATCTTTGATCTTGCTCAGAATTTTATAAATGGGTTCCTTGAAGACTGTGTTAATAGTCTGGAATGCCTTATAGGGGTCAGCCTTATTCTCATTCTTGGAGCCATTCTTACCCTCGTTCTTATTTCCTTTCTTTTGAGTATCACTCTTCTTTATTCTCTTGTTCGCCTTTGCTCGGCCACTGTACCCTGCATTCATGTGAACCACATCTTCCACCTTGGCGTATTTCTCATTATGAGCCATGAGATCATCAATTGTGTTGGCTTCCTTCTTAGTGTGGTACTGGTGCAGTAAAGAGGTGATCGACAGACCAACTTTAAAGGAAGTTATGGTAACTTTCTTCGAGAAGTCCTTAATCTAGTTGAAGACTTCCTAATACCTTTTGGCGTACTTCCGAAGGTTTTCCTGTGGTATCTTCTTCATCGTAAGTAGTGCATCCATCCGCTTGGGGTGGGAGCTACTGGCTATGAAGCGAGCAGTGAACGCCTTCGCTAGAGCTGAAAAGTTTCTGATTGACCCATAGGGCATCCTTTCAAACCACTTATGTGCTATATTATGTAGGCTAGAAGGGAAAATTCGATACATTAAGGCATTATTATGTCTCCATAAGGTCATTGCTTGTTGATATTATCGAACATGATCGATGGGATCTGTCTTTTCGTCACAAATCTTGGACCTAGGAACAGCGAACTTCTTGGGGGGTCATCTTCTTCGATCGCCCTTGAAAAGGGGGATTTCATCTGAGATTTGAGAGCCCTCCTAGCTAGCTCTCTGGTGGATCTGGCTTCACAATGGGCTTGATGTTGGTCCATTTCCCTACGAACCAGAGTTCTGATCTCGTGTTTCTGTCGATCGCTTCTCCTGTGGTGTCTATCTGGCTAGCCATGCTCTGATCGACTATGCTCTGGCCTATCATGTTCAGTTCTTTCGTCGTCGCACCTAGGGCTCCTCCATTGACTGTGAGTATTACTCACATGAGGATTGGGAGTCCTACCATGGTGCTTCTTAGTTTCCCTATAGAGATCTCTCTCCACTTTTACCAGGCACCTTTGGAAGCGAGCATTATCTTCTTCCGGGAGGCGTATAGCCTCTTTATGTTCATGAAGGCGGGCTTTATAAGCATCGACCAACCAGGAGATATACATAGATCTAGGTGGTCCTTGTCTCTCCTTAGATGGATACCTATCCTGACGCAGCCTAGGGTTTGTATGCTGGAGAATCTCAGATCTGGCCTTATGAGAAATAGATTTCTCTTGCACATTACCAACTTGAGGAATGTTTCTATTGTGGTGAGACATCATGGGCTTTGTATTTGTGAAGATTTTTACAGGAATGGAAATAGTTTCCCACAAACGGCGTTAATTGTGAGTACAAGAAATATCATAATAAAGAAATTCACGAAAATAATCACAAAGAATAGAGAGTAGGGATCACACACAACAACACGATATATGTGGTTCGACAGCTTGTCTACGTCCATGAAGAGGTTATTATTTTATTATAGTGTCTCTCAATATTTTCGATTACATCCCTATGCCCCGAGTAGGGTGTACAATTTATAAGTAAATTCTCATAGAGTTTGAGTTATACAAGGAACTCATAGTAACACATGGATATTCCATGGAGTACCTGAATATCTCCTCCGAGATTGTTGGTACCTGATTTTACTATATCCGTAAGTGTTCCAATATATCTAAAATACTCGTGTATAAATTAAGTCACGATTTCGGTGTGGTAGCGTGTTAATCCTTCTAGGTTGCTAGGCTACTTTCACGAACTATCCCACACACATGTAGGATATAAATGTGTTTATTAACAACCTCATCACATCTTAAACTTATAGCCATGTGATTGAAAAATATGACAATGTAAAAAACTATGAATATGCAACAACATAAAAGTTAGATTACACATATTTGGAAAAGATGATATTTTTATGCGTATATATTTAAAATAAAATAATTGGTTGGTGAAAATCGGTAAAGATTCCTGTCTTTGAAAATAAATAGATTTCAAAAAATACATAGAGAAATAGAAAATGTTCTCAAAGAAAGAAAAGAAATTCTTAAAGAGTTAGTATAAAAAAGATGATTTAAACCTCCCTTTTATCTCAAAGGGTAATGGTGGAAATCCAAAGGAAGTTATCTATAGTATACCTTCGATGAATCAAATGGAAATATTAAATGAGTTTTCGTCTAGAACAAAACATGAAAACTTATGAACATTGAAAATGGGATGTACACTCAAAATGAACGTTGAGCTCTTACACTTACACCCCCACATTACAACTCATATAAATTTATACAACCTTGGTTTGTTGAAAACCCCAAATATATTCACAACTTATGATTTTACAAATGCACTCAAATATATCCTACATATAAAAAGAGTAAGATGGAACACACTAAATATGATCACAACAAATGAGTTTATGAAAAGTTGTCACACTGTCGCCATATGCATTGAAAACACAATACCAAACCCTCATATGGCTCCCACAAAATGAAATCTACATAATTTAAAATTTACCCACACTATTTGCGTATCCTACAAAATGAAGAAACTTGTGAACCTCGAAAAAATTGAAAACTTTTACAACACAAAACATTGACACAACTTATGAAAGATTTAAGAAGACGATAATGTTATTGGAAAAGTGAAAACCCTTGAGAATGATGTTTTTTGAATACCTTTTAGAAACAAGATATGAACACTTCATGCAACATGATGATCCGAAAAGTGATTAAACATACCCCTTATGATATTTGAATTTCGGATAAGAAATAAAACATTGGGTATTTCAAAGTTTTTAGGTAGAAAAGTTATACTCAAAACGATCGAGAAATTTTTTGCAAACTTAAGCCTAAATCCAATAGAGGAATATTTTTGTTATCCTCACAAATTTTTGTACTTATTTACACAAAAACTAGAGTCATCTGATGACCCATACATATCACAATTGATGAAACCAACACATACTCCCTTCAAAATCAAGGATTACATCCAAGTTAAAAAATAAATAGAAATCCTCTGCATAAGATCCAACCAAGAGTCAACACGATAAAGAAACTCTAGTTGAAAAATATGATCCCACTAAAATTTACAAATATGATGTCCATAATAAAAATTTGGTGCATCATTAGCATAGATAACATCAAATACCATCCATTGTGACCATAACATCACAACTCTAAAATGACATTATTTTAGAAACTTATGTGATTCGTCAATTCCCATATATGTTATACCAACCATCCTTTATAAATCTCGCTTCCATAAACACCAATAATTCCATACTTAAAAAGACTTACCTTCGCCTACACACCAACTACCCAAAATGTTTTCAAAATACACTTTCCCTTCACTAAGAAACTTAAAATTTCCACTATTGAAATCAAAAAACGTTAATAAACACTCTAATAACGACAGTAAGTGTATATCCAAATATGATTCTCCCATGATTAAATGTTGAACTTACATGAAAACAACCCATGACAAAGATGATCCATTACTTACCTTGATTACTAAGACCCGTGATAGTAAAAGATATTTCCTTTTTATATTTCCACACTAACTCTCTTTTGTTGAAAGTCATCAGAAAAATACCCCCACCCTTTTCGACAATGACAGGGGGGAAATGTGATATGAGAAAAGGTGCTACAACTAAAGAGGAAAAAAAAATTCTAAAGCCAAGCCTCATATAGAAAGGGGAGACTTTAAACCATTTTTATTAAACTATATCAAATGTATTGTCATCATCAAAAAGGTAGAGATTGTAAAACCAAAAGAATTTTATATGATGACAAAACAATTGATATAATATCATAACTTCAGTACCTTCTCTCTAATTTACTTGAAATTAAAACAATCACTCAATACATTATGAGATATGTTATAAGTAACTTGGCACCATAACCATACCATCCATGCAAACAAACCCAATCAACACAATGAAGATCACAAACAATAATAAAGATCACAAGCAACCCAATGAAGATTCAAAGCCTCATCAAACCCTATCATAGTTCATCCCTGAAGATTCAATTGAAGTTAAACATCAACCAAGTATGCAAGCAAGCTTATTATTGTGTACCATAAGCAAAACATCCAAACTAGATAATCTTTTAAACATAAAGTGAAGTTAAACATCAACATCAAACCTATCATACAAGCTAGATCAACAATACATATAAGAAAGCTCATCATCATATCACAAAGCAGTCATCCAAATAAGATGATATCACAATAATCAAGATAAGTTGAAATATCCAACAAGAAAAAGTTCAAATATCAACCATACAATACCAAGCATACATGCTCTCAAAACATCACACATTACAACACAAATAACTTTAAAGAAAGTGCAAAAGACCAGATGATCATTACTTTATTATTATTATTATTATTATTGTAATTTAGGATCCATTGTACAAAAAATAAAGCAACATGTTTTAAATTGTATATGCTCAAAACCTACACATCTAAACCAACCCTAGATCCCAATAAACCTTCCCTAAAGCTTGGACCAAAACCAAACAACTTTTAGACTAAAACATATGAGGTCTAGTTAACTTAACTTGAGTTTAAGCGACTACAAGTCCCAAGAAAACGTTTTGCCCACTAAACTATTTTCATCCAACTAAAACTAGGAAACAATCCAACTGAAAGAGTTTCTGTCGGCTAAAAATCCAATTTCAATTGACTAAAAGTGTCAGATTTTAAACTTGTACTTTGGTAAAATCTTCAAACCTTTCATCCTAATACCCTATGTTTTCCAATAAGAATACCAACCATTTTACCAACCTATGGCAACCTCCTAACACTAAAAATAAATCCTTCCTCTTCCATTTCAAAACCACACAAACTACAATAAAAATCCTCTTAAGCAAAATCCCATCATCAAAAGTTTGTGACATTCCCTTTATCAAGTTTCTAGAGAGAACCTAATAAACCCCATTTGAGAGTTTTAAACTCAAAAAATCCAAAGCTTAAAGAAAACCCACTTGAACCAAAATCTCCATTACCGAACTCTCTTTAGCAAAGTTCAAATTCCAATACCCACTTGTGCAAAATCTATACCCTAAAACCCACTTGAGCATATTACTTGTGAATCTTGTTTGTTTACTTTTTAGAGAGAGAAAGTAAACCCACTTCATCATTACATTTAGTAAATGTACTTTGCTTTACATTTCGATTACAAATCTCATTATTGTTACTAATGGGTAAACTTCATTATATCTTCTCGTCCGGTTGGGTCGTTGCTACGGATAGTCAAGGCCTTAAAATCTGCGGGCTATTACGTGGGTATCGCTTAGGCAAGGATGAAGGTATCATCTTGTTGGTTGGGGTTTTTAAGGTGGTTTTCCTTGTAAGGTTTTGATTACACCATAAGTGAACCATAGATTGTGAAGTTTTCGAGTACTGTCTCGAGCGTGGATGTAGGTAGAGGCCAAACCATGTTAAAATCTTGGTTTGAAAAGTTTTAATTAATATCTCTCTCTTAACTTCTTATATTAATTGTTTATTATTCCTTACTCTTTAATTGATATATCATATTTCATTAAACTCGTATGCTCAATTCAACCACCTCCCTCCTGGGTCTATTTTCGGGCCAACACTCATGATAATGCCAAATTTGTAGGTAATTTCAAATTTTGAATATAATTTACATATAAAAAAATGGATATACATTAGAGTATAACTTTCATTATTATTATCTAAACATAAGACCGGGATTCTTACTTCTTTTTTTCAATCCCTTTATTTTTTTTCTTTTTCTCTTCTTTTTCTCATTCACTTTTTTTGTTTTATTTATTTTTCTTGAGAATAAAATCCAACTCATATGCTAAATTACAACAATGAAACAAAAACATCGTTGAATCCCAAGTATCATTCCAAACAAAGTTACGTGAGGTGTATATATAGTTTAAACCTCTAATGTGTAGTTAGTTATGGGAATTTGGATTTTGAAACGGAAGGTTGATACTTAGGCTCAAAAGGGTTGACTAGGGGAACCATGTCGGGTGAGGTCAAGGTCAATATGGGTTAAATAACAAAGGGGCATGTGATCCTATCCTTAAGTTTACGCGATTCTTGGGTCAAAACAACATTAAAAATCATTCTCCTATAAAACATTTCAAAATGAACTCAATTAATGAACGATCAAAGAAAGAATTTGATATTGCCAATGACTTTAAAATTTTCAAGGAGGAAGGAGTGATGTATAAACACTCACAAATGTAGAAAAGCACAATACTCGATCGGTTTTAGTGTACACAAAGCAATAAAAGATTACCAAGTTATAATTGTCCTACCGAATCATTTAACAAGAAATGCTTATGTGCTCATGGGGTCAAAGTTTCAATTCATGATTTATTCCTAATACTGAAATTTTGAGGACTAAAGTTTAATAACAAGAAAAAAATATAACATGCATTATTGATTTGGCAATTGTATAGGGAACTTATTTAATTAATCATTCGAAGCTAGGGCAAGAGGCCCAACAAAAGAGAAAAAAGAAAGAAAATATTTTTGAAAATTTTGATTTTTTTACAGTAAAATCATGCTTAGTAGGAACATATAACCAATTAAGGGAACTAAAAAAAATAATGGGAAGCATGTCCCACACCCCTAACTTAAATGTTGTATTGTCCTCAATGTGAATCAAAAACACAAGTTAAAGAGAGGAAGATAAACATACCACCCAAAATGGAGTGATCAATAAATATAACAAGTCCACTGATTCTACAAAATATGTTAGAACCAGGCATAACAAAAAAGAAAAGCAAAACTTTAACTAGTTACACTAGAAAATAAGTAAAAAAGGAAAAATTAACTATTATATACAACTAACATTTTAACTTCTAACTAACTATACACTAGAAGTTTTTTAGGGTACAATGAAAAAATAATACTTTAAGGGATCAACGGAGGACCCTTATTTGATTTAATGCCTCCCGGGAAATAGGAATTCCGTTTGCAGAAGGGAAGGCATGGTTTGGCTGGGGAAAAGGAACCATCACTAATTTTAAAAAAATGGCAAATGAATGGGGTTTGGATTCAATGGGGAATGAGACCAGATCGTCCCGAAGAAAATTAAAACTTTCTTCCAAATTTTATGCAAATGTAACGAGAGGTGGGGTGCACATAAGGGAGAATTCCATCATTGAAAGCATTTCGAATAATCATTCATTGACAAGAAGCGGGTCAAAGTCATCAAGACTTTCATCTGATTCTTGCAATACATGTAATAGTTCAATAACGGTGAACGAAAAAGGTGAGGAAAGAAATTTAATCTCAGGAGATGATTCAACATCGCTCAAAGATTAAATTTCGATGGAGAAATGATCAGTTTCAACGAAATTTTCTTCCAAAAGTATTTCAAGTTTCAACCTCCTATTTATTTTTAAAGATGAAATCATTTCATTTCAAATGGATATTATATTTGTTTCTTCATCACTTTCGTTCCCAATCATCCATTGGGCCAAGAGAGGGTTGTTTTGTTCCAAAGTAGGCATCATTTGATCGAAACATCGGATTCCTCATTTGGTTAAAAATATTCTTTGTCTTGTAAAGTATCAAGAGAAAAATCATTATTAGTTTCAAACAGTACATCTAAGTCGTGTTCCCAATAATGGTATTCCTCCCGATAGTAGATGTCAAATTCTTCAATATTTAGATCGTGTAAAAACGCACTAAATGAATTCGGGATTTCGCAACTTCACCAAAAAAACTAATTTGAGACCTATTATCATAACTTTAAAAATTACTAGTATAACAAGTTTGAAGGTTATTGTCAAAATAGTTCTCAGAACTACCATCACAAGAGTCTTCAACATTGTTATCATAGGAATTTTATGGAATTTTATTAAGAGGATAATTTTTTAAAGTCCCCAAACCATTTGTTTGATTTTGTAAATACTCACCCAATGTAATTTTGCAATTTTCATTCTTCTCAGAATGCATTTATTTATCAAAATTCATAAGTTTGGGGGTACTTTGAAAATTATTCGAATGACAAAATTGCGAATATGAAACGCTATAAAAATCATCGAAAACATCGGAGCAAGACATGATTGCCGAGTAATTTTTCGATGGAAAGTCCACAATATGGTATGCAACCAAGAATGTAACGTTTCTTGGCACTCAAATTTGTGAGTGCACAAAACAAGTTAAAAAAATGATACAAAAATATATATGAAGTACTATATCAAAATTCTAAGAAACACCATTCCCCGGCAATAGTGCCATTTTGATGAGGCGAAAACTGAGCGGTCGCGTAAGGATGATAGTCATTGTTATGGGTTTAACCCTCAATGCAAAAATCTAAAGTTTAACTACACTTGTTTTATAAGTAAAGCGGTGCGTTCAGGTAACGAAATCCATGTGGAATGTTGTTTAGAATTCTATGATTTATTACTTCACAAATAAAAGTGTAAATGATGATATTTTAATTTTAAAAGTTTTATACTATAATTAGTCTAGGCAAGTATTTAAACGGAAGTAATTAACGTGAAATGAAACTATAGGATGGGAATTATATCACTCACCATAGGTTAGTTAGCATAAACGGTTTCATGGAAAGGAAAGCATTTTCACAATTAATACCCATTTGGATAATTAATAAAACATAGAGTTGTCATCCTTTAAATTCTCATTAAAGCTTAATTTGGTTTTGGTGTTAATAAATATCCTCGGGATTACACACGAAACGTCGTAAACATGGCGCATACATGATATACTCCATTAGGTTTCCTAAATACAAAACTAAGAACAATTAACCAGTCAAAACTAACCTAAACCATCATATCATTGAAAAGATACCAATTAATCCATTGTGATTTTAATAATCTCAACCTAATTTAAATTATCTAGAAAGCATGGTAAATGACAATGGAATGGAAGAAAGAAATAAAGAAAGCAGTAATTAAATCAGTAAAACTAATTAACAAATCATTGAATTTAACTAAAATGTTTAAATTAGTGAAGAAGATAATGAATAGTAACTTATAATAGAAACCCTAGGATAGAGAATGGAGAAAATATCTCAAAATATTAACCAAAAAATAAAAAATAACTAAAACTAATTATATCTAACAAATCAAACTCAACTTACTGCATATAAAAAATTGATTAAATCTAAAAGAAAAAAATCAAAAGCAACAAATATATAGATTCTTCAAGGATCGATCGATCGATTGGCCATCGATAGATTAATGACCCTGAAATCATCCCACTTCCTTCGATATCTTTACAAAATGAAGAATGATACATCCATCAATTGGTATCGATCGATTGATACTCTATTTCGTCCTCCTCTTCTTGCTTTAAAAACTAAGGAAATGTGCTTCGGTCAAATGACCATAACTTGGTCAATACGCTCCATAATGATGCATCGTCAATGACTACATGAAGCTATCTCAGAGAGCTACAACTTTCATAAGGATCTCAGTCCCTAAGCCCAAATGATGAAATAACTAAAATGCTCCCGAAGTTGCATCAAATTGTTGAACTTTCTCGAAAGGCGACCAATTGCTCCGCTGAGCATTCCAATACCTACAAAAGCTCAATTAAACCTTGAAAATATTATATATATATATATATATACAACAAAGGTTATCCAGTAAATGAGCGTAAATGTAGGAATTAACGGGCACAATTATGCTAGAATGCATAAGAACAATGGCCACTAATATATAATATCTGTGACTAATCAGTAATTATCAGGCATTTAATACTCTCAATTGGGTTTCTCACACATTTTTTAATGTTAAAGGTTTGATTCCAAATTCTTAGGTTTGAACTAAAGTTGTTTTCCCCATTATTGGGCCTATAATAGATAGGGTGAAAGTTAGCAGGCTGTGTAGTCATGTTTACACCACCTTGTGAGGCCAAAGCTTGACCAAATGGTGTTTTAACAGTAGGAGAGGATAGCCTATTGGTTAATGCCATGATCATGGTGCTAATATTTTTCATGATATTACCAAGATGATCAAACACCGAATTTAGTGTAATACCATATATTTTTAAAATATTTTACATTACACTTGTGCTCGTAATTTAATTAATTTGAGAAATATAGTGAATTGAATAAATGTTAATTAGAGAATATTGGATTAATATTCATGTATTATTATCTTTACTTATGTGATAAGTAAATGAAAATGTGTTATCTCACATTACGTCGTAAATGAGTAAAATCGACGGGTTCTCACTCGAGACGTGCGTGTTGGGTCGTGTTGGGAATTAGATGGGAAATTAATGTTAGGTGACTCGAATGGGGATTTCGAGTGCACAGATAATCCGAGATGGGTCGAAATAGTCAACATTAGGTACCCGGGGTGGTTGTTGACACCAAATTTAGTCAGCTGACGTGGATCAATCATATGAAGACACGTGTCAATCTACGTAGCAAATATAAATGCTTTTAACGAACAGCATACTTTCATCGAGCTACTCAAGCGTACCGAGAAACTCAGGCAGTCCGAGCTACTTAGCGTGCAAAGCATCTAACCAAGAAAACCAAAAGGCAACTACGCATTCAATGAACGTCCGAGTACAGCCTCAAGGCTATAAATACATTGTAACCTCGTCATAAGAGGGACACTTATGGATCTCTTAGTCAACCTATCATCGAGATTCAAGCAAACATTCAGGAATACAACAACAGTGGATGTAGGCCATTTCCATAAGGCTGAACCACTTTAAAAATCCTTTGTCTTATTTATTCATTTTTATCTGTGATTAATTAATTAGATTGCATCTAGTTTTTTACATCAACAGATCGGCGTCGTCTGTGGGAAATGACTATACTTAGCGTTTCATATCAACAACTCATCATCTATGGCTGAGATTCCGGAATCCAGTAATCAAAATGTTGGGGTCCCTCCAAACCCCTCTACTCCACCAAATATTCAAGATTTGGCTAGCATAATGGCTAATTTAGCCCAAGGGCAAACGACCATGCAAGAAATCATGCGTCAACTTATACAGACTGTTCCAGATGGAGTGTCGGCTCAATCAGGACAACGAAGTGCTCAGAGAAATACCCATCTGCCATCTTCAAGAACTAGACGAATGTTATTCCCGGAGGTCTCTCAATCTAGATGTACTGACTCATATCGTACTGAGAGGTCTAATGATCCTTCGTATCAACCTGGCCGGACTTCATCAGTACGAGCTACAGATTCTCAACGAAATGTCACTCTAACTCCAGAGCGGACTAGTGCTTTGGAAAGGTTGAGTAGAGTCTCTCCTTTTGATTGATTGGGACCTAGGAGGAATAGGAACCCTCTTAGGATTTCATCGATAAACTCTCAATGACCATTCAATCTAAGGGAAGGTTCTGCCTAATCACGCCCGACAGTCCGAGCGAAAGGTCCCAAGAGGAAAACTCACTACGATCAGTTGCTCGGGCAAATAGGCCCGAGGCGAGAAATGATGCATGGAAAGGTTTTATTCAAAGGTTGGAAGACAGGTTAGGGGAAATGGCTAAGGCCAATAATCCTCTACAAATAACTTTTATCCAAGGGACACCATTCGTGCAGGAAATTATGGATTTTCTCACACCATCAAAATTCAAAGCTCTTATGGTAACACCTAAATATGATGGAAAAACTGATCATGTCCTCTATATAGAGCAATACCAAGTTGTTGCCGATATCCATACGGTTCCAGATGAGATGAAATGCAGGACATTTTCAGGAACTCTCACCGGGTCAGCTCAGATAAGGTACAATAACCTTCCTCGGGGGAAGATTGCAACTTTCCATCAACTAGCAGAGCTTTTCATAGGGAATTTCTATTTTGGAGCGAAACTAGTTAAAAGAGTAGCACACTTACTAAGCATTAGACAGAAGACAGAAGAAAGTACCAGGGACTATATTACTCATTTCAATAACGAGAAACTTGAGGTAATTGATTACGAAGAGAAGACAGCAATTACTGCTCTGATGAGTGGACTGTTACCAAACAAGTTATACTATACTTTGTCTAAAGATCCGCCTAGGACCATGGCAGAACTGATGGCAAAGGCAGCCAAGATCATGAACGCTGAGGAAGTCATGACTGCGAAGACGAATACAAATACTAGGGAGACCAAGGTTGAGGGTAGTAAAACTGAGAAGAAGGATCAGAAAAACAATGGTGGCATCAAGCAGTCAAAAGGTAAACTAACGCTGGAGCATGTGAGGAAGAATGGAAATTATACTCCCTTGAAGGTAGATATAAATCACATTCTGGAGGAGATCAAGAACAGCAAGGAGCTAACTTGGCCAGAGAAAATAAAGGTAGATCCTGACAAAAGGGATAAGTCTAAATATTGTGAATTCCACAAAGACCATGATCACACGACCAAATGTTGCATAACACTCCAGAACGAAATCGAAGCACTCATCAGGTGAGGAAAACTAACTAAGTACGTTGATCACCAGAATGGTGGAAAAACCAACGACAGAGGAAGGCAAAGATCTAAATCTCCTCAACGAGCAAAAGATGACAAGAAGAGAGATCACGAAGATGATCTCTATATCCCCAAAAGGCCAAGGCAACCTGAGCACGAGGTATTTTCAATTCATTTTGGATTATTTGAATTTAATGTCATTACAGGTGAAGACGCAGGAGGTGGAGATCTTACCGTGGAGAGAAAAGCTTACCTCAATGAGGCCCAAGCTTGCTCTTACATACAACGCATAAACTTGGCTGAAGATGAACGCCCGAGGAAGGTGAATAGGGACAAACTGGTTATCGGCTTTTCTAAGAATGACTTGGCAGGGTTATTATATCCTCATGACGACCCCTTGGTGATCAAGATGAGAATGAAGGAGGTGGTGATTTCACAAGTACTGGTGGATAATGGTAGCTTTGCAGATATCATGTTCTACTCATGCTTCGACAGTTGGAATCTGAAGTTAGCCCAGTTGGAGCCATATCATAGGCCCCTCCTCGGTTTTACTGGCAAAAAGGTTTTTCCACTTGGGACGATCAAGTTGGACATGCTTATTGGTACATTGCCTGCTTGATGAACAGAAAGAGTATGCTTTTTTGTAATGGATAAAAACGTCCAATCAGCTTACAACATCATCATGGGGAGGGTAGGTCTGAAGATGTTTGAGGAAGTGCCATCTACTTGTAACAACCCTCGCTTTTGAGAACCTATTTTATATTTATTTACTATGTGAAGTAATTATATATAAAATGTTGGAATGTGGAGTAAGTATTAATTTAATGAGATAAAAGTTAATATTTACTAAAATATTGCATATTTACCTCATGTGTAGGTAAATATCACCATGTGGTGTTTTATTGTGTCATAAGATTTAAAATGACATTATGGTTTAAAAATAAAATCGGAACTTGAAATGAGTTATAAAATTTCCAAATGATAATTTGGAGGGTGTAGTTAGTCCCTAATGGTGCAAGATAGTCGAAATAAGTGCCATATTGTATTTTGGTGTTTTGGGCACTTTTGACTGATTTTAGCATAACCCGTATTGGGAGTCATTTTAATGTGGTATTTATCATTTGAGTTGGAGATTTTAGACTAATGCCACGATTTAGTCTTGTTAAGCCCTTTTATTTCTCTTAGGAGCATTTGTTAACCTAGAGTGAGATAGAGAAGAAGAGAACTTGTGGAGAAATAGAGAGATTGAAGATTTGGAGATTGATCTTGCATTCATCTTCCTCAAATCTGAATTTGCAAGCTTAAGGCAAGTTTTCTACTTGATATTATGTGATCTAAGATGAATGATTAGTATTGATAGTTGTGTATTAATTATGGTTTATCAAAGTTAGGGTTTTATGGATTTATGGGTTTTGAATCCTTGGAAGTGATTTGGATATTTATTTGTGTAGATCAATGTTGTTGGATGCATTTATAATCAGTTGGTGTCAATAAATGATCTTGGTTTGGGTAGATTGGTGTTGAGTGAATTTAGGAGTCCAAGACTCCATAGCCAAACTTGGCAAATTCGCAGGGCAGAATCGATTCGGCTATGTCCGAATCGATTCGCCCAAGGGGCAGTTTCCAGGTTTGCAAACCCGAATTGATTCGGGTTAAGATCGAATCGATTCGGATGAAGCATAAAGTTGGATTCATCTTCCGGACCGATTCTCTTTTTGGGCGAATCGATTCGAACCCTGCAGTTTTGAGTTGATTTTTCCAACTCAATTTTTATTCTTTTTCTTAAGGCTTAGGACCTAGGAACCTTCTTGAATGAAGTAAACTTAGAGTCCTAGAGTTTTAGTTGAGTCAAGTCACTACCCTACATTAGGATTGGGTTAAATGGGGATTATTCCGGATGTGTACAAATTGAGGTTATGGTCTTTCTTTTCTTTAGAAATTTGTTAAGTGTCTTGGAGTTGCAAGCCCATACTTGGAGACTCTAGGGGCTTATAAGACCTTGGGAATTGTAGCATTATTGTGATCATTTGGAGATTAATTCGGGACTTAAAATAAGATGAATATTAATGAAAATATTCAATGATTGTGGTTTCGGATAAAATGAAACAAATATGAATAATGGAAATGAAAAATGAGATTTAAATGGTAAATGCAAATTTACTTAAACACACCTCTCTAAATGCTATCATAAGGTAAGCTCGCGCATGAGGTGATGTCCCCTGACTAGTGAATATAGGGAGACTATAGTCATCGGTCATATGCGGGGTTGTTATATGTTTTATTCTGCGCTAGTGAGGTAATTCCGAGTGTGGTTATGACTCACTCGCAGGCATATGGCCACTTCCCGACGTGCGTTAGGTACCCAGGTTGTCTTGTTTGATGAGCCCTGGAAGATGATAGTCATTTAGGGGTGCGCCCAGTGGGGAAACTCGGAAGGGCGGTCTTAGAATCGTTATATATATAAGAATATGACCATTCTAAATCAAGTGGGACTTGAGATATGTAAAATTCCATAAGAACATATGATGGTATTATATTCCAATTAAGGAATGGAAATTGGAATGAAATGGTAAATAATGATGGAGGCTTTTAAATTTATGATGTCTAATTATATTCTCTTGCATAATTTAATAAAAGACATAATCATTTAAACTGCTTTATTATGCTTTGGAATTATGTTGTTAGACTCTTATCCTTATCATTCATGATTAATATTTCATAATTGTCATGCTTCTCCGCCGCAAGGACGCCCATTATGATATTCCTACTCCTATGTTTTTGAGGAGCTGTAAGATTTTGCGGATATTATAGGATGTTTTGTTAGACGCTTTCATCTCCTTGTATTCTATATACGATCGGGTCTTCCACTCGGACGTGTGGCCCAAACTTTTGTAACTGTTTAATGAATGTATTATGTAACCTATTAAACTGTTGTAATATGTTGTAGGTAACTGTTGACCGACAACATATTCGGTCCTCTTATTGTATTGTTGTTACGGTTGTAATATAAGCTCTTTTGGAATTCCACTTTCTCCTCGGATTGGGTTGTTTAAATTATTTTCTTAACTCATAATAAAACAAAAAAAATTGGCAACCCATTTTCTGAATTATTGGGTGGTTTTCCCGTATACTTATTTTATTGTTGTGATGCTGAGAATGATTTCCATCCATGATTCCGAAATGTTGGAGTATCTGGCTGGCCACCCCTTATTTCAGATTACGGGTTGTCACAGATGGTATCAGAGCATCAGGTTCTAGAGTCTTTAGGGTCTATATGGACTTGTCACATTCTACCATAGTTTTCTTTGATATAGAGCCTAATGTTAGGACTGCTTTTGTTCCTTATTATTGCGATCTTCGGTAAGATAGATTGTTTTGAATAGTATTCTAACTCTATTATTTCTCCATCTCAGATGCCGCCTAAGAGAGGTTGCCCAGCGAGACGTAATAGGGTTGTAGAAGAGGATGTTGGTCCTCCTCCGCCGCCATAAGGAACTATTAATGTTGTGGATATAGCAAATATCGTGGCCCAAGCGGTTAATGCGGCTATGACCGCAGTGGCTCAGTAAATGCCACAAGCTCAACAACGAGCGCAGGATGTACAAGCTCCTACGGGACCTTCTCCGTGGGAGAGAGTTAGAGAGTCCTTTTTAAAGGGCCATCCCCCGGAATTTGACGGAGGTTCCGACGTTATTCGAGCAAACCAATGGAAGAAGGATATGCAACGGCATCTACGAATGGTGGAATGTAGTGAGGAGAAGAAATAAGTCCTTGCTACTTTCAAACTTGTTGGGGCCATGTTACACTGGTGGGAGTCGATGACTACAC
Source organism: Sambucus nigra (assembly GCA_949130495.1). NCBI lineage: Eukaryota > Viridiplantae > Streptophyta > Magnoliopsida > Dipsacales > Adoxaceae > Sambucus > Sambucus nigra. The sequence goes on from OX422211.1 coordinate 143,248,982, forward strand.
CAGAGTAGAGAGATACCATGACGATCACTGATTTTTGGGTCTTGTTTGACCAAAAGTATTTTCCTCTCGCAGTTCAAAGGGAGATGAGAAGGAGACTTCAGGATGTGGTACAGGGAGAACGGTCCGTTGTAGAATATGAAGAGGAGTTCACCCGATTGGCAAGTTTTGTACCGGATGAGGTGACTCTGGAAGAGAGGAAGGTTTCAAAGTTTATGGGAGGTTTGAACTGGAGAATCCGACCACATTTGCTAGGTAATCCAGCCTTGTAAGCTTTTGGTAGGTAATGAATGCGGTATTGCTCCATTACCAAGAACATTGGTTGTACATGCAGAGTAGCAAGAAAGCTACCGTAGCAGGGCAAGTGGGAAAGCCTAGAGGTAGTGGGACTGGAGGAGGAGCCTTTCCCTCATCCCAATATTCGGGTATTAAGCAACGTGAAAGGGATCCCCAGCAAGGGGACTCGTCAAAAAGGAACCGTTTTGGTGGGTTTAATTCGGGTGGCAATAATAATAGGCACGGTCAGGGTGCCTCACAACAGCAACAAACAGGTCAGGGTGGTCAAGGGGGTAGGGGCCATCCGGGCCAAGGTGTTAACCAGTTTAGAAACAACCGGGGTCCTGTTCTGAAGAATATGTTGGGAAGGTGCTTAAAATGTGGGGAGGCGGGTCATTATAAGAATGAGTGTCCTCAGTTGGTTGGGGGTCAGCCTCCAAGGGTTCCTCAGCAGCCCTATGTTCAGTTTCCGTCACAGGCACCAAATTCGGTTGTTCCTCCGCAGCAGGGTCAGCTACAGTATGGGAGGGTTTATTATATCCAGGATGCTATGCTTACTCCTGCTCCGCCAGCGCCGCCAGCAATTGAGGGTAAGTTCCCAATTCAGGGGCACATGGGTCACGTTTTGTTTGATACGGGTGCGACACATTCATTCATTTCTAGAAGTTTTGCTCAGTCTACAGAGTTGATAAAATCTGCTGAGAGCACTTTCACTAGCATTGAGTCTTCTATGGGTGATGGTTCACTCATTTTCCTTGTTTGTAAACATATAGGAATTACTCTTGGTAATTTGTGCTTTGAGGCCGATTTACTCATCCTAGACATGGTCGGGTATGATGTGATTTTGGGCATGGATTGGCTTGTCAAGTATCATGCAATAGTTAATTATTACGGGAAGAGCATAGTCTTTGCCGTTCCGGGACAAGAAATGTTCTTGGTGGCTATGCCTCATTTAGAAGGAGGTACTAGTACTTATTTGTATTATATCGCGGAGGAGACTTCTCGGGATGTAGTTGTTCCCTTGGATTCTATTCCGGTTGTTAGAGATTTTGTACATGTCTTTCGGGAAATACCGAGTTTGCCTCTGAGTCGGGAGATTGAGTTTATGATTGATTTAGCGCCCGGGATGAGACCGATTGTGAGAGCTCCGTATCGTATGGCTCCCGCTGAGATGAGGGAGTTAAGAGATCAAATTCAGCAGTTGTTGGAGCAAGGATTCATTCGGCGTAGTACGTCGTCGTGGGGTACCCCGGTGTTGTTTGTGAAGAAAAGAGACGGTTCCCTCCGGTTATGTGTTGACTATAGAGAATTGAATAAGGTCACCATCCGAAATAAATACCCTTTGCCTCGTATTGATGATTTATTTGATCAACTTAGGGGAGCGTCATACTTCTCTAAGATAGACTTGAGAACGGGGTATCACCAGTTGAGGATACGGGAGCATGATGTATCCAAGATCGCTTTTCTGACAAGGTATGGGTCCTATGAATTTTTGGTTATGCCTTTTGGGCTAACCAATGCCCCCGTTGTATTTATGGATCTCATGAATAGGGTATTTAGGGACTTCCTGGACCAATTTGTTATTATATTCATTAATGAAATCCTTGTGTATTCTCGAACGGAATCAGACCATGATACTCATTTGAGGTTGGTCCTACAAAGGTTGAGGGATCACCAATTGTATGCTAAGTTCGAGAAATGTGATTTTTGGTTGCAGGAAGTACAGTTTTTGGGTCATATTGTGACTTCTCAGGGTATATCGGTGGATCTGAGCAAGGTGGTTGCGGTGAGGGAGTGGGGTCAGTACACCTACCGAGATACGTAGTTTTCTGGGTTTGGCGGGTTATTACCGTCGCTTTATTAAGGGTTTCTCAAAAATTGCTAGCCCCTTGATAAACTTAACTCGAAAAGGGGTGAGGTTTGTTTGGGATAACTCTTGTCAGGCCGCTTTTGACGAGATCAAAGATAGATTGACTTCTACTCCAGTCCTTGCGTTGCCAAAGCCGGGGTTGGAATACCTGGTCTTCACCAACGCATCTCTACAGGGTTTGGTATGTGTACTTCAACAAGAGCGAAGGGCTATTGCTTTTGCTTCCCGTAAGCTAAAGCCCCATGAAAGAAATTATTCGGTGAATGACTTAGAACTGATCGCAGTTGTCTTTGCCTTGAAGATTTGGAGGCATTATCTCCTAGGGGAGAAATTTAGTCTTTTCACGGACCATAAATCGCTGCAATATTTATTTTCTCAAAAAGATTTAAATATACGACAACGCCGATGGTTGGAGTTTATGAAAGACTATCAATTTGACATCCACTATCATCCTAGCAAGGCGAATGTGGTAGCGGATGCTTTGAGTAGAAGGCCCGAAGGAGAGTTAGCTGATGTATGGAAAGCTAAATGAAAAGAACTCAGTCATGAGGATGCGGTTGCTAGGGCGTTTATGTCAGTGATGACCGTTATGCCTACAATTGTGGCAAGGGTTGTATAAGCCCAAGGAAGAGATAAAGGTTGTCAGGACCATATACGCCGATTATTGTCTGAGGGAGCGGAATCCTACTCGATAAGTTCAGAGGGTGGACTACGCTTCCATGGAAGACTCATTATCCCTGATGAAGGGGACTTGAGAAGGGCAGTGATGGCAGAATCTCAGGGGTCTAAATTTATGATACATCCTGGTGGGAACAAGATGTATCAAGATATGTGCCGTCAATATTAGTGGCCAGGCATAAAGCGAGATATTTCTGAGTTTGTATGCCAATGCACTACTTGTCAATTGGTCAAGATAGATCATCAGCGATCAACAGGTTTGTTGCAACCGTTGGAGATTCTGGTATGGAAGTGGGAGAGCATATCGATGGACTTTATTACAGGCTTGCCAAGGTCACAGAGTGGTTGTTATTCTATTTGGGTGATTGTCGACCGCTTGACTAAGTCGGCACACTTCCTACTCGTGCGTACCGATTATGACACTGCTCGCTATGCCCGATTATTCATCGCGGAGGTCGTCAGACTCCATGGGGTGCCCTTAAATATAGTTTCAGACCGTGATAAAATCTTTGTTTCCCACTTTTGGCGAAGTTTCCAAGAGGCTATGGGAACTGAATTGAAGTTAATCACTTCTTATCATCCTCAAACAGATGGCCAGACTGAAAGAGTAAACCCAATGTTGGAGGATATGCTCCGTATGTGTATGCTTGATTTCAAGGGTGGTTGGGAACAATATATCCCTTTGGTCGAGTTTGCTTATAACAACTCGAACCAATTTACTATTGGAATGGCGCCCTATGAAGCACTTTATGGTCGACCTTGTAGATCACCCACGTGTTGGTTAGAAGTGGGGGATAATAAATTTCTTGGACCTGAAATGATCCAGGATACTTCTTCTAAGATTGAACTCATCGGAATCGCATTCGGATAGATCAAGACCTCCAAAAGAGTTATGCCGATGAAAATAAGAGACACATGGAGTTAGAGATTGGGGATCAAGTCTTGGTGCGAGTGTCACCAATGAAAGGTATCAAGCGTTTCGAAAAGAAAGGGAAGCTTGCACCGCATTTTGTTGGACCTTTTCCCGTTATTGCTAAGGTGGGTCCAGTGGCATATCAACTTGCCTTACCGGAACCTTTGCAACAAATTCATGATGTGTTCCATGTCTCCTCTTTGAAGAAGTATAAGAGGTGTGAAGGTGTCCTTTGGCATATCCCTTTCAAAGATATCGACTTGCAACCCGACATTTCTTATGAAGAACAACCGGTTGCTATTTTAGAGCCTGGGGAACGAAAGTTGAGGTCTCGAGTGGTGCCCTTGGTGCGAGTCCAATGGAGTCATCATAACGCCAAGGAATCAACATGGGAACGTGAGGAGGATATGCAGGAAAAGTATCCGCATCTCTTATACAAGGTACGCCTGAATTTTGGGGGCAAAATTCCCTCATAAGGGGGGGAGTATGTAACAACCCTCGCATTTGAGAACCTATTTTATATTTATTTACTATGTGAAGTAATTATATATAAAATGTTGGAATGTGGAGTCAGTATTAATTTAATGAGATAAAAGTTAATATTTACTAAAATGTTGCATATTTACCTCATGTGTAGGTAAATATTACCATGTGGTGTTTTATTGTGTTATAATATTTAAAATGACATTATGGTTTAAAAATGAAACCGAAACTTGAAATGAGTTATAAAATTTCCAAATAATAATTTGGAGGGTGTAGTTAGTCCCGAATGGTGCGAGATAGTCGAAATAAGTGCCATATTGATCTTGTGGACAAAGAGAGAGATTGAAGATTTGGAGATTGATCTTACATTCATCTTCCTCAAATCTGAATTTGCAAGCTTAAGGCAAGTTTTCTACTTGCTATTATGTGATCTAAGATGAATGATTAGTATTGATAGTTGTGTATTAATTATGGTTTATCAAAGTTAGGGTTTTATGAATTTATGGGTTTTGAATCCTTGGAAGTGATTTGGATATTTATTGGTGTAGATCAATGTTGTTGGATGCATTTACAATCAGTTGGTGGCAATAAATTATCTTGGTTTGGGTAGATTGGTGTTGGGTGAATTTAGGAGTCCAAGACTCCATAGCCAAACTTGGCAAATTCGCATGTCCGAATCGATTCGGCTATGTCCGAATCGATTCGCCCAAGGGGCAGTTTCCAGGTCTGCAAACCTGAATCAATTCGGGTTATGACCGAATCGATTCAGCTGAAGCAGAAAGTTGGGTTCAACTTCAGAACCGATTCGCTTTTTGGGCGAATCGATTCGCCTTGTGGGCGAATCGATTCGAACCCTGCAGTTTTGAGTTGATTTTTCCAACTCAATTTTTATTCTTTTTCTTTAGGCTTAGGACCTAGGAACCTTCTTGAATGAAGTAAACTTAGAGTCCTAGAGTTTTAGTTGAGTCTAGTCACTACCCTACATTAGTATTGGGTTAAATGGGGCTTATTCCGGATGTGTACAAATTGAGGTTAGGGTCTTTCTTTTCTTTAGAAATTCGTTACGTGTCTTGGAGTTGCAAGCCCATGCTTGGAGACTCCAGGGGCTCTAATGAGGTATATAAGACCTTGGGAATTGTAGCATTATTGTGATCATTTGGAGATTAATTCGGGACTTAAAATATGATGAATATTAATGAGAATATTCAATGATTGTGGTTTCAGATAAAATGAAACAAATATGAATAATGGAAATGAAAAATGAGATTTAAATGGTAAATGCTAATTTACTTAAACACACCTCTCTAAATCCTATCATAAGGGAAGCTCACACATGAGGTGATGTCCCCTGACTAGTGAATGCAGGGAGACTATAGTCCTCAGCCATATGCGGGGTTGTTATATGTTTTATTCTGCGCTAGTGAGGTAATTCTGGGTGTGGCTATGACTCACTCGTAGGCATATGGCCACTTCCCGACGTGCGTTAGGTACCCAGGTTGTCTTGTTTGATGGGCCCTGGAAGATGATAGTCATTTAGGGGTGCGCCCAGTGGGGAAACTCGGAGGGGCGGTCTTAGAATCGTTATATGTATAAGACTATGACCATTCTAAATCAAGTGGGACTTGAGATATGTAAAATGCCATAAGAACATATGATGGTATTATATTCTTGTTAAGGAATGGAAATTGGAATGAAATGGTAAATAATGATGGAGGCTTTTAAATTTATGATGTCTAATTATATTCTCTTGCATAATTTAATAAAAGACATAATCATTTAAACTGCTTTATTATGCTTTGGGATTATGTTGTTAGACTCTTATCCTTATCATTCATGATTAATATTTCATAATTGTCATGCTTCTTATTCATCTGGTGATTACATAAAAATCGGGCCCTAACCCGTTCAATTTCCTTGTTGTGTATGTAATTTTGTATCCGCCCAGGACCTCCGCCGCAAGGACGCCCGTTATGATATTCCTACTCCTATGTTTTTGAGGAGCTATAAGATTTTGCGGATATTACAGGATGTTTTGTTAGACGCTTTCATCTCCTTGTATTCTAAATACGATCGGGTCTTCCACTGGGGCGTGTGGCCCAAACTTTTTTAACTGTTTAATGAATGTATTATGTAACCTATTAAACTGTTGTAATATGTTGTAGGTAACTGTTGACCGACAACATATTCGATCCTCTTATTGTATTGTTGTTACGATTGTAATATAAGCTCTTTTGGAATTCCACTTTCTCCTCGGATTGGGTTGTTTAAATTATTTTCTTAACTCATAATAAAACAAAAAAATTGGCAACCCATTTTTTGAATTATTGGGTGATTTTTCCGTATACTTATTTTATTGTTGTGATGATGAGAATGATTTCCATCCATGATTCTGAAATGTTGGAGTATCGGGCTGGCCACCCCTTATTTCAGATTGCAGGTTTGTCACACTACTGTACATCAATGTTTAAAGTTCACAACCAATTTCGGAGTGGGAGTTGTGAAAGGCGACCAGAAAGTAGCTCAGGAATGCTACTATTCATCTGCAGAACAGGAAGAACTAGAAGAATCCAGGAAGAAGACTACTACGTATCAGGTGGATGAAACAGAAGATGCAGAGATTGAATCATTAGACCCTAGAGACGAGTCTCAGCTCGTGAAGGGCCAGGTCATGGAAGCTACAAAAAATATCATTCTGGATGATGAACACCCAGAACGAACAACCCAAATTGGTGCGTCATTGGATGTATCGATAAAACAGGAACTGGTAGCATTTCTAAGACGCAGAAAATAGACTTTTGCATGGAGTCATGAAGACATGCCAGGGATATACCCGAGTTTCATGTGCCACGAGCTCAACATTAACAAGGAAGTCAAGCCAGTGAAGCAGCGAAGAAGAGTGTTCAGCCCTGAAAAGAACCAAGCTATACAGGTAGAAGTAGAAAAATGATAGAAAGCCATTTTTATTAAGTCAAGTATCCTGATTGGCTAGCAAATGTGGTGATGGTAAAGAAGAAAAATAATAAGTGGAGGATGTGTGTGGACTTCACTGATCTTAATAAAACCTGACCAAAGGATCATTTTCCTTTGCCCCGAATCGATCAGCTGGTGGATGCTACATCGGGGCATGAATTGTTGAGTTTCATGGATGCTTACTCTGGTTACAACCAGATTAAAATGAAACCTGAGGACAGGGAAAGTACCTCTTTTATCACCCCAAGGGGGACTTATTGCTATAATGTTATGCCTTTCGGACTTAAAAATGCAGGTGCAACATATCAGCGGCTGATGAATAAGGTGTTTGCAGAACAAATCAGTCTTAACATGGAGGTTTACGTTGACGATATGTTGACAAAAAGCAAGAAAGTTGTTGATCATTTAGTTAACCTAGGTCAGACTTTTGATCAACTAGAGAAATATAAAATGAAGTTGAATCCCACCAAATGCATATTCGGAGTACGAGAAGGTATGTTTCTCAGATATATTGTTAACCAATGAGGTATCGAGGTGAACCCCGAAAATATCAAGGCACTACTGGAGCTACGAAAAAGGAGGTGCAAAGTCTCACAGGGCGACTCACAACACTTACAGATTTGTGTCACGAGCAACAGACAAATGCCTCCCATTCTTCAAAACACTTCAAAAAACTTTTGAGTGGAATGATGAATGCGAGGAGGCCTTTCAAAAGTTAAAAAATTATCTGGGGACACCTCCATTGTTATCTAGACCACTGATGGGAGAAAGGTTATACTTGTATCTGGAGGTTTCAGATTACGCAGTTAGCTCAACATTGATAAGAGTGGAGGACATAGTGCAGAAACTAGTCTATTACACCAGCAAGTCCTTCCGAGGAGCAGACATCAGATCTCCAAGACTGGAGAAGTTAGCACTAGCACTAATCGAAGCAAGCAGAAGGATGAGGCCATACTTCCAATCCCACACTATAGTAGTGTATACTGATATTCCATTAAGACAAGCTCTGCATAAACTAAAGAAATCGGGAAGATTGATGTACTGAGCGATAGAACTTGGTGAATATGACATAGTTTATGAGCCTAGGTCGTCACTTAAGGGGCAGGCAGTAGCAAATTTTATCGCAGAGTTTACTCACTCTAATACATCCGAAGAGTAGGAGTTTAATACAGACCAACCTGTGGATGTTACGGGATCATCGAATATAACACCCGACCAACTTCCATCAGTGGATGACCAAGAGAAGATAATCAACGAGCAGCGAGAAGTGTCGGGTAATTGCCCAGTGATGGGGGAAGACAAAAGGAAGTATCAAATACTCCATAGAGGAACTCTGTCTGACCAAGAGTTTGATAATGAGGTACCTGTATGGAGTATATATATGCATGGCTTTTCGTGTGCCACAGGAAGTGGAGCAGGAATAGTTTTAAACAGTCCTGATGGAATTTATATGGAGTATGCTCTACGTTTTCAATTTAAGGCTTCCAATAATGAAGCTGAATATGAAGCTATGATCGTGGGTCTAAGTCTGGCCAAAACCATGAAAGCAGAGCAGTTCATTGTATTCAGTGATTCACAATTAATCGTAAATCAAATTCTAGGGTTGTATGCAGCGAAGGGAGAACTAATGGTTAAGTATCATGCAAAAGCTATGGAGGTTGTCTCGGCTTTTTCCGCAATTCAATTGATCAGAATACCGATATTGGAGAATACAAGAGCCGATGCCCTAGCTCGACTGGCATCAGCAACACGCACCGAGCTACGAAGAATAATCCCAATAGAAATCCTAGTAGATCGGAGCGTAGATAAAGATTTGATGATGAACTTCATTGCCCTTGACTTGGGACCATCCTGGATGGATCCCATCAGGGCCTATATCGAAGAAGGGACAGTGCCAACTGATAAACTAACAGCCAAGAAACTGAAGTTTAAAGCTGCTCGTTACGTATTGATCAGTGGAATTTTGTATAGAAGAGGCATTATTGCAGGACTACAGAGATGTGTCCATCCCTCCGAAGTTAAAGACTTGATTGAAGAGGTTCACGAAGGGTCTTTCGGAACCCATGTAGCAGGTCGGACGCTTTTGCATGGAATAACAACACAAGGGTATTACTGGCCAACGATGAGAGCTGACTGCTCAACTTATGCTAAGAAGTGCGACAAATGCCAACGTTTTTCTTCCATCTGAAGAACTCCCCAAGCATTGTTAACACCTATTACGTCCCCTTGGCCATTCGCCATGTGGGGGATAGACTTGGTCGGGCCACTTCTAATGACCAAAGGGAGATTCAAATACCTCGTAGTTGTTGTGGATTATTTTACCAAATTGGTGAAAGTTAAACCTCTTATTTATATGACGTGTGACAAGGTCTATCAGTTTATTTGGAAGTGTATTATTTACAGGTATGGTCTCCCACATGCATTCATTACTGATCATGGAACCCAATTTGATAATGAAGAGTTCGCTGCATATTGTCACCAATTCAATGTCCAGAAGATCCACTCTGCGCCAGTCCATCCCCAGAGCAATGGGCAAATTGAAGTGACAAACAGAACTCTACTTAATGGTCTAAAAACGGCTGGATGACACAAAGGGAAACTGGATTAACGAGCTACACTCTATGTTGTGGGCTTATCGCACTACACCACGAACAGCAATTGGAGAGTCTCCGTACATGTTGACATTCGGGAGTGAGGCTGTCATACCTGCTGAATTAGGTCAACCCACACATAGGGTGCTTAATTTTAATTCTTCTATAAGCTACTTGATGAGACGTTTAGACCTGGATATGCTCAAAGAAGTTAGGGAAGAAGAAGCAATCAGGAATGCAGCTTACCGACAACAAACAGCCTTGTTCAACAACAAAAGGGTGAAAATTACGATTTGAAAGAGGGGGATTATATGCTGAAGAAGGTGATCCAGAAGCATAATAAACTAGAGGCCAACAGGCATGGACCTTACAAAGTAACTGAAGTTGTTCGTCCGAGGACATACAGAATTGAAACTTTGGAGGGAGAAGAATTCAAGAACGCATGGAATGCAGAGCATCTATGCAAGTATTATCAGTAATTAAAATCCATATGTAATACATTTCTCTCAATATGAATAAAGTGATGTTTCGCCCATATTTCCTATTTTGTTGAATTTTCTTCGGAATATCAGTGCTACACACTACACAAACACAAATTCAGATTCAGCAACCACCAACTCCGGTTAGTTGGCAATTCAGCAATCACCAACTCCGATTGATCGGCAATTCAATAACCATCAACTTCGATTGGTTGGTAAATAAAAATTATACAGGGCAAAAGCCTATTTGATCACTGGTGATCTCAAAGGACACCCCAAACTAGGCAAGAAGATGGGTGACCTCTCGAGGCATCCACTGTCTAGGCAACAAGGTAATCCTGGCAAGATTACTACAACTAAGCACGAACATGGGATGAAAATTATTCCATTGCTTAGGCCCAAAGAGTGACAAGTCACTATAATCAGACAACAAATGGAAACGAAACAGGATATTTCATCCTTATATATATATATATATATATTCACCAACAAATAACAAAGACATTCTACAAAATATTTCCAAGGAAATGAAATAGTGCAAGAAACTAAACCTTTCTTTATTAAAACCAAACATATTACATACGATATGAAATTTGATTCATTACATATAAATGTCCTATTCTATGGGTTTCTTTCCCTCTACTTTTGAAACAGGATCCACCCCAACTGGAGGATCATCTAATACATAAGGAGAGTTTATAAAGTTCATATCTCGCAGCACTCTGACATTAATTATAGATGGTCGATAAAGCAAGTGCTCTGGACGAGATATCTCAAAATTCTAATGAAGACTATAATCACCGAGATACTTGGAGATCAAAATTCGAGGAATGGCACGGGCTGGAATCCAGCTAAGGTCAAGTTTGAAGGGAGGCATGGGTAAATCAAGAACTCCAGATTCATAATAATCCCATAAGAAACGACCTTGCTCCAGTTTCAGAACACATAAGGCATTCAACCATCCCTTCTTATATCCTTCGCTGCTCGACTGCTGCAAATGAGCTTCAAGATAATACAGAGCTTCATTATACCTAGCCATTCAAAACTCTCTGGGTTGCTTATGAAATTGATAGGTCAATCTATCAAGCTACTCGTGGAGTTTCTTTACCAAAAGATCCTTATTTTCCAATGCAGAATTTTGGAGAGTTGGTTGGTGAGAACTTGCATTTTCTGAGACATTTTGACCAAGGCTTGAGTTTTGGCTTTTATTTGAGCGGCTTGATTTATCAAAGTCTGGTCAATCCTCATCTCTTCAACAGTTTTTCGAATAGCTCTACCTCTACCCCTTAAGGAGGATGTAGGTTTAGCTCGTTTCAAAGTCTCCAGCTGCTCTCTCAAGCTAGAATTTTCAACTTCTAAAAAGGAATAACCCTCATCGTTGATTGGAACCAAGCCTCCCGAGGAAGAAGAAGCAACAGTTTTAAGTATTTTTGACTCCTCCTGCAGCGTAACATTTTCTTCTTCTAATAGCTTGGAAATGTGTCTATGTTCTTCAACCTCAAGACTTAGAACATTTTCTCTTCTCTTATGAGCAGAGAGATACTTATCGTAACCCCAATCAACGCTCAGTTATTGGCATTTTCACTCGTAACCCTCATGTAGGAGTTTGCTGGATTCTTTGTACTACTGTTGAAGTTCCTCGATCGTTCCTTGAAGATCTTCAATCATTTCGTAATAAGCCACATTATTGGCTACGGCACGATCAAGTAGGCACTTCAAGTACTGGTAAGCATCAATTACTCGTTCAGAGGCATCTGATCCGAGGATGTCAATTATTTGGGCCTCAGTAAAGTCTGTATGACCAATTTTGAAATAATCATTGCATTTCTTCATCAATTCTGTATCATTAGCTGACAAGAGTTCCATCCTGGCCACAAACTAGCATGGAGAAAATAAAAAACAAAATCAACAATGATGCGAATAGAGCAAGTAAGAGAAAAATTCAAGACGAACAACAAAAGTTCATTTTTATTCATCACGACAAAGGAAAATACATTTTAAGGTTACATCCAAGAAACAACGAAACAAAAGAATCGAATAACTTTACACCTTCTCCTTATTTCCTATAACATCTTCGGACGATTTGGATGAAGGGGTTGGTTGCTCGGAGGGCAATGCCAGTTGCTCGGCAGATGTGCTAGCTTATTGGACTTGCTCAGGGGTTAAATAACAGCAACAACAGGGACTTGCTCTCCTATCATCATATAAGACTCATCTGATGCAGCTTCATCTTCTTCTTCTCCAGGAGAGGGAGGAGGGCCATGAGTATGATCCTGGAATAACTCAGAATTTTCAATAACCTTCAATTTCTTCAAAGCTACTATCCATACATCCCTAAAATACTTAACATTGGCATACTCCATCTGAGAAGACACAACAGCCAGGCCCTTATTCCAACCCTTATCCCAACCAGCACTAAAAGATTTCTTCACAACAACTTTTCTTTTTGCTCTCTCCGAGGAAGTCTTTTCCCTAAGGAGCTCTTCGGCAGATTTTAGTTTTTCTTTTACCTCTTTCTTACGTCGTTCAGCACCTTGAAGCTTGGTGACATCTTCCTCGGCAGATTTAATCTTAACCTCAAGCTCCTCTTTACGTTGTTTAGCATCCTTTAATTTCTTCTCTAACTCTTTGGAGGCAGTCACAGCTTGATCTCGATTTATTTCCAAAGACTGGAATTATTTCTCCCATGCATTTTTGTGTTCCTCGTACTTCTGACGAGATTCCTTCAAAGATTGAGTTAATCCAGCAAAAGCTTCTTCTATTCCACCTGAGGAAGTGGAAGCCCTGATGGCTTCATCTTTCTTTAAAATACTATTGAAACACGTCACGAGCTGAAAAAAGAAAGAAATTCAATATATGAATAGAGTACTAGAGGATAAAGGACTCAGGCAAACAATACTTACTGACGTAATATGTTGAGCAGCAAAAGTAGTAATTCTCTCGCGATAAAAGGTGTCTTCAATACCTTGGAATTCTGGAACAGTCCAAGATCTGATCAAGCCCATAGCAGAGCTCGAAGGAATAAGATATGGAACATTACCCTCAGCATTTGAAGGTTGAGAAACAAAGTCAACAGGTCTCTCAGTAGAACCTCTTTTCAATCTCCTCAGAGCAGCATTTTCAATTAAAGGTGTTATCTCTCCTTGTGAAATGGCAACAGTTTCAATCGAAGGTGCTGCCTCTTTTGGAGGCACATGGGGATTCTTGCCAGTTTCCTTAGTAGCAGTAGATGAGGGTACATCTACCTTCTTTATTCCCTCATCCGGGGCATCCTGTTTGTTCTTCTTTGACCCTTCAGTGACAAAGGCAGACTTGTCAAAAAATGCGGGAGCTTTCCTCTTCTTCATCAGATCAGTAATAGGAGTACTTAAATCAGAAGAAGATCCTTCCACACTGGTTTCAGAAGTTGGTATCCTATCAAGATCAACCACCACAGGATGAGCAATGAAAGATGAAGTGGCACTTCTGTATCTCAATAAATATGAAGCGGACCTCACGTGCTCTTCATTGATCGACTGATGCAAACTCCAGATAAGTTTCAAGTCATTTAAATTAATATCAGTTTCCCTTGGAGATTTCCTTTTACTGTCAACTGTAATAAACAAGATTAATGTCAGTGATGCATTTCATCGAATACAAAGAAAATAAGATTTCAAAAATAAAAACAACTTATTCCATTGCCATAAAGCGTACATCTGGGTTTCATCACAACCCCATGATCAAAATAGTCCCTATTGGCATCGGGAAGATTGACAACTAAATCTCTATTCGAAAACCTAGTTTTTAAATAAAAAGTAGTGTCACTGGTAACTCTTCTATAACAATACATCATTTCTGGAATTCCCAAATGAGTTTCATGAAGTTGATTCAACCTATATACGCCATTAACTACCCTTTATGTATTTGGAGCTACTCTTGCAGGTACAATATCAAAATATTAGCAAAACTCCAAATACAGAGGATTTGGTGGGAAAGAAAAGCCACACTCATGTACAAAAAGAGTTGGTAACCAGTGTCCCTCCACTAAAGAAAATAAATCAGAAGGACAATGAGGTTCTTCCAAAATAACCCATGAAGGGATTGAAAAATCAGATCAAAATTTATCCAACGATTCAACAAGATAAACCATGGTGAATAAATAAATAGAGAAGAAGGAAGAAAATCTTACAGAAAAAAGAGAGATCGGTTGACAATGAATGATGGAAAGAACGAATCACAAGATAGAAAGAAAATGAAGAGTTCAGAAATACAGATTTGTAAAGTAGAAGACGATAGGATTTTTATCGCACTTAAATATTTTACCTCGGGAATAGAGAAAAACAATGATTACAAGGGAAGATGTTTGCATTTTCGGCGGCTAAAAGAGGGAAAAGGCACAAATATCGAAGTGATTGTGAAAAATTCAAAATATTTATGAAGTTTGATATTATGCGCTCAAAAGGAACTATATACAATGAAAATTTTCCTAATCTCTGAAGACTAGTAATTCGAACAACTTTCAAGCAAAATGTTCCACACTCTTCTTCAACCTCAACTGCGAAACATTGGGGGATTCCGTTGATACCAAATTTAGTCATCTGACGTGGATCAATCATATGAAGACACGTGTCAATCTACGTAGCAAATATAAATACTTTCAATGAACAGCATACTTTCACTGAGCTACTCAAGCGTACCGAGCAACTCAGGCAATCTGAGCTACTTATAGTGCAAAGCATCTAACGAAGAAAACCAAAAGGAAACTACGCATTCAATGAACGTCCGATTTAATGCGTAATTATTATTGTACAGATGTATATGTCTACTAAGTGACAGCTTACTGCCTTTTCATATGTACAGCCTCAAGGCTATAAATACATTGTAACCTCGTCATAAGAGGAACACTATTGGATCTCTTAGTCAACCTATCACGAGATTCAAGCAAACGTTCAGCAATACAACAACAGTGGACATAGGCCATTTCCATAAGGCTGAACCACTTTAAAAATCCTTTCTCTTATTTATTCATTTTTATCTGTGATTAATTAATTAGATTGCATCTAGTTTTTTACATCAACAGTGGTAATCGGGTTCCGAGGGCTTTTTAAACCAATTATAACTCGTATAGGGGCATTTGGGTCATTTTACACTTAACCCTATGCATAATTTTGGGATTACGGGAATAATTAGGGATGGTGGATGGATTGGGAAGCCATTACACCATTCTAAAATACCAAGGCTTGAGAGAGAGGAGAAAAGAGCATGGAGAAACTCAAGAAGGTCATTCCGAGGAGAGATTGGGATAATTCCGGGCTATGATTCTTGTGCAAGAAGGTTCACAAAGAAGGAATTCAAAATCTCTAACCATATTAGGTAAGTGGTTAAACTTTCTTTGATATTTTATGCTATGTCTTGAATTCGTATTAGAGTTGATTAAAATATGGTTTTTCGAGTGGGATTCACATGATAAAAATGGGATTTGGGGAATGATATTACAGTAGATGATTTAATTGTAATCCTGTGTATATAATATGAGATTGAATCATACATATAAGATGTGATCTTGCATAAAATCTGATATTGATTCATAGAGAAGATGTAATTTTGAATGACTATTGGGAGAAATTAAAGAATCCTGGAATTTAATTAAGAACAGGATTGATGTCTTGTTGTTTATACCGAATCTGATGGGTTAGTATGTTATCGTATGATTTGGGATATAAGAATGTGTTTCTTTATGTTTATAATTTATGGAATGATATTAGGTTGGGATTGGGAAATTTCATCCATCACGTAACAGATTCGCCCAGGACAAAACCAGGGGCAAACCGGTTCGGTCCACCTGTTCATCCCAGATTGAGTATTTTAATGATTTCGTGAATCAAATGGGGTGATATTAGGATTTCTAGAAAAATATTTAGGATATTATTATATCTTAGCTAGTCAGGAATAAAGTATGGGGTATGGAAATATGGGTGTTTACGGTAAACGACATTCGAGAATTAATTAATGAAATCGATTTGGAATTTTGGATAGAATCGGGATACGGTTCGGAGTACAATAGCTTAGTGTCCAGAATAATAATGATGTTTGTGAATTAATTATAAGTAAATGACTACTCAGATATTCGGGAGTCGGGGTTAGACTCGAAAATTGTGGGTTAGTGCTACAAGTGGCATATGCACGTTTAACTGGTTTAAGTGTGTGTGTGTGTGTGTGTGTGTGTGTGTGTGTGTGTGTGTGTGTGTGTGTGTATGTATATATATACAGGTATAGAGACCGTATATATATGTATGAATATATTTGTGTGATTGATAAATGTGAAACATACTTAACTTTGTGGATGCTATCATTGGAGGTTAGGCGTAGTGGGCGGTCCACCTTGGCATTGACCAGCAGGTGTTAGACTGGTTCCCTGGGTCATAGGTTTGTCACACGACCACTGTATGTGATTTTAGAGTCTAGTGGGGTAATGTGGTGTGGTTATGGCCCACGGATGTTAGATTATGGTCGCCTCCGGTTATGCATTTATGATTTGGGTTTGGTGGCGAGATTTCGATCTGGTGGCTCGAGAGTGGAACATGATATACCTGGAGCCTGATAGCATGCTAGAGAATTCGTTCGCGAGGTAAAGCTCTAAGGATGCGATTATACGTATATGGTGAGTGATATATATGTATTTGTACAAGATAAATATGTTTATACATATATATGCGTGTTAAATATATATGGGTGAATAAAATGAATGTGTGAATTTTGAATTAATGATTGGTGCAAAGTTATATGAATCGATTAATGATGTGAATTAAAATGATTTAGCGTATGTGTTAGCTAAATAAGAATTCAAGCAAGGAATAAATATATGTGACACGGTTTGGCTAGAATCTAGCGTATGGGACTAAGATAAGTGTTGGTACTAGTTAAGTATGGTAGAATAACTAGGGTGTTTAAAATACTTACGTTAGGTATGCACTATAGATGAGGGGTGAGGATTATCTCATGGGAGGGCGACACCGGTTTAAATATGAACGCTTACATTGCATATTTATTATTGTATTTTAAACACTTGAAAAATATTTTTCAAATGGTTTTTGGGCTCTAACCCATATCAAAATAGTTTTCCAAAAACTTTTAGGTTCCCAGCCACAGGGACGCTAGGCTTGATCATCCCTTCAGGTTAGACGATCATGCAGCAGTTGTGGATGCCTACAGGAATTGACTAGACGCATCTATCTTTGATTTCTAGGTAGGATTTCAGTCGGTTGTTATTTTCGCATGTCACCCATTATCAGACAGTTTTTATTTTATTTAGAATTGATCTCATTTCAGATCTGATGGACAATTGTATTGAGACCTTTACCGAGTGTTATTCGCTTACTTTTGTTATTGCATTTATTTAGTATTCAGTTTATTATCGTGATGAATGGATAGTTATGTAACACCCCGCCCGCCCGGGGAGAGCGAACGAAGCGTTACTATCGATAAAACTAAACTAATCCACAATATAACAAGGTGTAGAGCATCTAAATCCCACAATACAAAGAGAACTACAAATCTCAATTTCTTCAAATAAATACCAAGTCTCTCGAAATAATTACTACAATCTAACTATCTCGAAAACAAATAGATCTCCAAATGCTCTATTCATCAAAATAAATACAATCTTCTCATCTCTTGTATTAAAATATTCCCAAAATAATCCTCGCTAAAAATCAATCTCCATAGTGCCCCAAAATCCGCGCTAACCTGCCACTAAAAGAAAATATGGGAAAGTACACAATACGACATGAAAGATGCTCAACAATTATGTTAGCGTTGAATAAAACGTAATAATATGAATACGAATATTCAAATCAAATGCGAATCTCAAGAATTTTATATCACTATAATTTCTCAACAACACATTAACCGGGTCACCAAGCCTCACCAACGTACCGCGCCTATGCATTTTTAGCATATCCAGAAAAAGGAATATTGACGGGTGCCCAACCTTCGTGCCATATAAAAATCCCATGACAACGTGCTCAACGCCAAATAATACCACATGAATCAAAAATTAGATTCCAACAAATATTTCCAGATTTCCAATGAATTTAATGATTCAAATATGAGTCAATAATCACAAGAAAACAAAGGGAATAACACTCGCGAGATTAAGGAGAATATTGTGTAAAACCCCATACCTTAAATCACAAAAAGAACCAACATGAATCTTCACATAATTTCAGCCTCAAAATCTAAGCACACCATCACGTTCTTCTCGCGAAAATAATCAAATCTTGTTCTAGCCCAAACTCGAGAAAACACCAAATAAGCCTTGTAATGTAAGGTTGAAATCTTGAATAAGTTTGGGGTTATGGTTTGTAGATGAAAGGGAGTAATTTTAGAGAGGTCTTATAGTTGAAAAGTTTGAGAAAAAGTGCTTTGAAAAGCCAATCCACGAATTAGTTGATATATAAAGGATTTAGAGTTTGATTAAGAAAAGAGTTCTAATCATATACAAACACTAAAAAATTTATCTCGGACGATCGAACCGTTGGAATTGAATGAAATTTTACAGAGAATTAGCTGAAGACGAGAGGAAGCTACAAAAAAAATTCAGCTCGATCGGACCGTTTAATATTTTTAAATATTTTTTTTTCCTAAAGAGTTTTATGTTTTGAGAACTCTTAGAGAGTTTTATGTTTTGAGGGCTCTTCTATATAATAAAAATTCAATTAAAACTGCATTTTAATTTCGATTTCGAAACCGTTTGAAATTCTCGCCTTTAAAAATAATAACCAACATATTTGAGCAATAAAAATAATTTTATCTCAAAATTTATTTTCCTCTATATTTTGAAAATACCCCAAAATTACGCGGGTTGTTACAAGTTATATCATTGGCATGGTTTGTTGTGTGAATGGAAGTGTTCATAAACAAGTTAATAAATTTTTAAAATTTGACCCCGGGCTTAATAGTTTATTAGTAATTATTTTGATTTTCGATAGTGATGCTAAGAATAAGTCAGTCTAAGATTTCTGTTTTATTTTAGTAGAGGGTTAGTCACCCGTTATTTTGATAGGTTGGGTGTCACATTTAGTCTATCTATTAATTGATCTTAGGTGTTTAAAACACACCTACAACCGGCATTGGATTTGGATTTTTGACCCTTGAATCCATTATTACATCCAATTCTTTGTTTAAATGCTTGAACTAGTCTCTTGACTAGTTTATACAACCGTTTGGTCTGTGGTGGTGGTGGTGGTGGGTTAGGTTGTTGAAGGAAGTTCACCAACGGGCATGCCAAAAATATGTTTCACTAACTTGGCTGGTGTTTGAATTTTTATTAGGTGCGATCATGTCAGGTTGAGAGTGCGTCGGCAATCAATGTCTAACTTATTTAATTAAATTCCAGTTTTAGTCCCGACAAGACATAACTCTTGCAAACAAACGTTATTGACTAATGAAATAATCTAATCATGCAAGACAATAACAAATATGGATAAATCCCCCACAGGGGCAAAACCATCTTATTTCTAATATAATTTGTAAATATCAATTTACACAGATTACAATGAAAATACAATTGACATACGAAATACGCGCGGGTGTCGGTTCGTTATCGTCAGCAAGAGATCCTGCAAGAAATCCAATTATTCAGCAATAGAAAAGCTTCTTCTTCTCTACAAGTGTACTCCAGATGAGTAGAACAATCTTCTTTGGGGTTTAGAGGATTCACATAAAGGATTGGGAATTGTTTGTGAATCAAAAAGGGTATGAAAACCTTAAAAAACAAAGTTTAAAAACTACTACTATTATGCAGAAAATGAAGGTGTGCAAACTTGGGAAAACGTGCAGTATGAACACTGTATAAATACGCAATTCGAGGTCGTGAGTCGTTCGAGCGACATACGATGATGTTTGAACGAAATGATCTCTCGTTCGACAGACATAAGATGTCGTTTGAACCATATCAGTGATGTGTCTAAAAACGCCTCTTCTTTTTACAAAAAGATATTACGTGATAAACATTTTCCAGAGTTTTATTTAAAAATACTCCCAACTATTTATGCAAATAATAAAAACTCCAATAAAAATTATTTTACCATAAATATGTGGAGTAGTGGGAACGGTTGAAGAGCGCGATGCTTTAGACATGATGCACGTACAAAGATGATGTATGCATGGATTCAAATCAAGGCCGTCGAGGATGATCGTGGAGACGTGCCAAATGTAGCGGTATCAGACATACTAAATTGTGATCTAGGACACTTAAAAATTTCATAGATTCTACCCCGGAAATTTATAAATTATGTCCTCACAAATATCCCCCTATTTCTAAGCCGGTACATACATAAAAAATTTGAATTATGCTGCCCAAAATAAAACCAAATGACATACAATTTAATATCCCCATTAAACCCGAAAACTGGAAATACTAAGTGCGTGTCTTCACAAAATTTGATCATCTTCAAATTTTCAACTCTTAATCTTTCTTTGTCATCATCAGGGTGTGCATAAATGATTCTCAATTTTGATACCTACACACATGAGATAAGAATCAAATACCCGTGACGCACAACAGTTTAAAATATAATGATAGGGAAAAATATATATCAATTATGTGCATGCAAATCATTATGAAAACAAACAAAATTCTCCCCCCTAATTCGTTCTCCCCCTTTTTATGATGTTCCCAAATAGACAGATATGAAGAACAATGCAAATGGAGAATGTCACAAGGTAATAACCTTCTCTTTTTGAAGTTTTTTTTAAAAATTTTCAAGGTGAAAAAAATCACACCATGAAAGAACATAAAAAAAACCAAGTCGGTGATAGCGAAAATAAAGGGATGTGAACAAATTCAACAGGAAAATAAATACATACAACCATAACATATGTGCACGATGAATGTTGGATATTGCTAACGAATGAACTCAATATCTTCCTTAAGTGTAAAAATTGTGGAATTAAAAGAAATTAACTCAATCAAATCAGCAAATCAAAGCTCAAAGTGATTTCCAGACCAATAATGTCCAAAACGTTGGAAACGCTTTTTCATGACTTTCAAGTACATGCAAGCCCGTTTTTCATTTCTTTCCATCCAAACTCCCTCATAAATAATTAAACGTTATATTTTTTTCTTTTGAGGTGATGAAACTAAAACATATTGGCCCATTTGATGTGGCATATTTTTCTTTTTATTATCATTTTATTTTTTTGGGATCTTTTTCAAAAGGTGGCTTTCTCGATGAGTTAATTTTGAACTCTCGCAGACCTTTCTCATGATTCACTCATCATATTTTGTTGCAATTAAATCCTCACGGTAAACGGTTTTTACATGCACTACTATCTTGTCAAGTTTATCGCATTTTGGTCAATGTATAGACAGAATTGAGATGAAAACACTCAAGCCAATATGTGATAAACAAGTGCAATACTCAAATAATTCCGTGCAGGTGTGCAATAAAGGAGATAAGGATCCAAACATGTAGAATATATCACTAATCACATCTCAAAGACTCCAAATAATGTAAAGCACATGGATGAAATAATGTAGCATCTCAAATCACTATTAAATAGTCACGTGGAATATGGAATGAAGTTGTGACCATGGCTATCTTAAATGTTCATCCATAAACGGTGTAACAAAATACAAAACTCTTTTTGCGTTTTAAAAAAAAAAGAAACTCTTTTTGGCTTTTTCCAAAAAAAAATTAAAAAAATAAAATCTTTTTGGATTTTTCAATTTTTCAAAACAAAAAAAAATAAACAAATAATGATACAATCTAGAGATAAGAATCAGATGATACGAACAGGTAAAATGCATCCTACTCTAGACATGGTTACCATCCCTCAGTCAACTGTGTAAATTCCTAAAGACTTCCTAAGACTCTAGAATCTGAGGGAATCTAAAGGCTTCGTGATGATATCGGCTAACTGGAGGTCGGTAGATACAAAACTCAAGGATACGACCTTTTCCTCTACGAGCTCATGGATAAATTTCTTGCGTATCCTAATGTGTTTTGTGCATGAATACTGGACTGGATTCTGGGATATGTGTATCGCGCTCCTATTATCACAGGAAATAGTCATGGTGTCCTGTGATATCCCATAATCCTCTAACATCTGCTTCGTCCACAGAAGTTGTGTGCAATAACTCCCAACGGCTATGTACTCACCCTCCGCAGTGGATAAAAATATGGAGTTTTGCTTCTTGCTCAACCAAGAGACAAGATCATAACCAAAGAAGAAACACACGTCAAAAGTCCTCATACATCCATCTGCATCCTCGGCCCAATCAGCATCCGAATAGGCAAATAAACGATCACTGGTATCAAAGGAATATCAAATGACAAGTGAGAGAGTCCCACTCATGTATTTGATAATACGTTTAAGAGCGAGTAAGCGTGACTCTTTTGGGTACGCCTGATATCGCGCACAGACTTCAACACTAAAGGCTATGTCGGGACGATTGCCAGTCAAGTAGAGAAGACTACCTATCATACTCCGATACAAGGTTTAATCTATATCCTTGCCTGAACTGTCCTTGCAAAGCTTAGTTGAGATACCCATCGGTGTACGTGCATGCTTAGTGGAGTCTAGACCAAATTTCTTCACAAGGTCTCTAGCATACTTGGATTGGGAGATGAACATCCTATCCTCTAGCTGACAAACCTGGAGACCAAGGAAGAAAGTAAGCTCACCAACCATGCTCATATCAAACTCACTATTCATATCCTCCTCAAAGCGCTGAGCATGCTGGGAGCACGTGGATCCAAAGACTATGTCATCCACATAGACCTATGCAAGAAAAATAGCATTGTCATCTCTCCTGACGAACAATGTCATATCAACTATCCCTCTCTTGAATCCACGGGCTAAGAGATAGGAAGTAAGCCTCTCATACCAAGCATAGGATGCTTTCTTCAAACCATAAAAGGATTTCCTCGAATAGTAAACGTGATTAGGGTGCTTAGCGTCTTCAAACCCTTTTGGTTGTTCCACGTAAACCTCCTCCTATAGAATGCAATTCATAAATGCACTCTTGACATCCATTTGATATCACTTAAAGCACAGATGACATGTGATGGCGATTAGTAAGCCAAACCTTGTAACATAAACGAATGTCTCGTCAAATTCTACACCCTCTATCTGTGTGTAGCCTTGAGCGACCAACCTAGCCTTATTTTGTGTAATAGTACCAGCCTCATCCACTTTATTCTTAAAGATCCACTTGGTACCTATCACATTTGTCTCACTAGGTCGGGGAACCAGTTCCCAGACATCATTCTTTCTAAACTGCAGTGACTCATCCTGCATAGCACATATCCAGATCTTTGAGTGTTTCCTTATAGTTCTTGGGCTCGAATTTGGATGCATAGCAAATATGGCTAATAATGTTCTCTAGCTGAGCACAAGTCTTGACCCCTAGGGTGGGATTTCCTAGAATAGTAAAAGGATCATAACTCTTGCGAACCCAAGCAAGAGTGTCCCCTAAGTCAAGAATGGGGTCCACTATGATTATGTGAGGCACAGTGGGATCATCAGTAGAAAGTGAGTCAGCCTCAACCAAAAGGTTTGAATCAATAAACGTCGATGGATCATCATCTTGCACGGTGACGTGTATTGACTCCATAACCTTAGAGCTATTCAGGTTATACACCCGGTAAGCTCTATGGGACGATGAATAACCTAAAATTATCCCCTCGTCGTTCCGAGAGTCGAACTTTCCTAATTGCTCTATATCCCGTAGGATGTAGCATTTGCTCCCAAAGACACGAAAATGTGAAAGGTTGGGCTTCTTTTCAGTCCATAATTCGTAGGGCGTCATAAGTGTATGTGGATGAAGATATACCTTATTCATCGTATGGTATGCGGTAGACACCGGCTCGGCCCAAAATCTTCTTACAACTTTACGACCCAAAAGTATAGATCTATCCGTCTCCTGAATCGTTCGATTCTTCCTCTTAACAATCCCATTTTGCTGAGGAGTCCTAACGCCCAAAAATTTATGTTTGATTTCGAGGCTATTACAGAAAAGATCAACTTTTGCTTCTTTAAACTCAGTGCCATTATCACTACATATTCTATTGATAGTGACACCGTGTTAATTTTACCGGACTCGGCACTTGGTCGTAAGAAAGTCCACAACATCGGATTTCTCTCATAAAAAACCTATAATCGAGTAGCGTGAGAAATCATCTACCATCACGATAATGTACCTCTTACCACCTAAACTCTCAGTACGAGTAGGACCCATAAGATCCAAATGTATCAACTCAAGTATTCGCAAGGTGGTAATGGAATTCAACTTCCGATCAAAGGAACATGCTACCAAGTGATAACAAAAAGAGTTTTTATTGCCACCCATCACTAAAACACCTTGTAACTTAATGGTATTTTCATTATTTTTTCTTTCATTATTATTCTCTTATAATTTATTTGATGGGGGCTACGAATTTTCTTTCCCAACTGGTAGGGTCCATAAATACCGAAAGTTGGCTTTCGAAGTGATGGCAAGCCACATACTAGGTCCTTTTTAACTAACTTCTCCAAATCTTGAAAATTCATATGACCTAGACGTTGATGCCACATATCCATAGTAGTGACCATGGTGCTATTGCAGACAAATGAGGACTTAGGCATGATCCCATAGAAATTGTCTTCAGTCCTCACCCCTTACAATAGAAGTTTATCGACTTGATCATAAACGTGACATTCATTTCGGTCAAACGTTACTGTAAAGTCAACGTCGCACAGCTGGATAATGCTGAGTAAATTTTGCTTTCAATCCCTTGACGTACAACACATTATCTAGCTTAGGAAATTCTGTTAACTCTACTGTACCTCGTCCTACTATGCTAGATTTGCACCCATCTCCAAAAGTGACTTTACCTTCATTTAGATCCTCTAGGGAGGTAAACAGAGAAACGTCACCAGTCATGTGCCTAGAGCACCCACTATCAAAGTACCATTGTAGAGAGTTATGTGCTTTAAGAGCAACATGAACAACAAGGGCTTTTGCGTTGTGTTTAAGCACCCAAGATGTGGTAACCTTCTATTTTCCCTTGTCATTATTTACTCTAGTCGGGATTTTAGAAGTGTCCTCTAATGGCATAAAAATCCCTTGGAACTCTTCCATTATACTCTGAGGTGTGGCGACTAGAAACTCAACTCCCTCTCTAAGACTCTTAAAATTCGTAGTGGCATGTGACGGAGCAAAAGTACGTAATGTCCAACCCAAACTATAGAAATACTCATGAAGATGGACTTTTCTTTTGCAGTAAGTACAAAAGTATATAGACTTAGGCCGACTTTGATTTTCTTTTCTTGGCCGAACTCTCTTCTGATTTTTAGGTGGGTCATTATACGGATTTGTAATAAACTCGAGAATCGGTTCCGATGCCATATGAGACATGGAAGCGCCATCAAAACCTATTCACGACCTCTCATCTAAACCCAAAGTAGGGGCGAGGATCATCTTTCCCATCCTACCAAATCATATAAAAATCATTAAAAATATAGGGTGTTACAACACAGAGAGAGTTGAACATGCGTCAACGTAGGTGGCTAGAGTTTGTGAAAGACTATCAGTTCGACATCCCGTACAACTTGGGGAAGGATAATGTGGTAGCATAAGCGTTGAGACGTAGACCGGTGGGGTAGGTGGAAAAAGTTTGGAAGGTAAAACGGAAGGAGTTGGGACACCAGGACTAAGTTGTGAGGTTATTCCTATCAGTGACAACTGTTACACCCTAAATTATCACGAGGGTTGTACAGGCCCAGGAAACGAATTCATTCTGTCAAGAGCGGATTTGATAAAGTCTTACTCCATGAGTCAGAGGGACTCTCATGCTTCAACGGGAGATTGATTGTCCCGAAGGAGGAGGACTTACGATACACGATGATGTCAGAGTCGCACGGATCACGATTTTACGATACTTTTGGCGGAGATAAAATATACAAGGATATGAGATGATAGTATTGGTGGAGTGGAATAAAGAGAGACGTTACAGAGTTTGTCTCGAGATGTACCACTTATTAGCTGGTGAAAGTGGACCATCAGAAATCAGCAGGGGTTCTACAGCCATTAGAGATTTTGATGTGGAAATGGGAGAGCATTTCAATGAATTTCATTACTAGATTGACTACATCTCAGAGGGGTCACGATTCTATATGGGTGATAGTGGATCGATTGACCAAGATAACCCACTTCCTACCAATCTGGATGGATTATACTACGGGACAGTACGCTCAGATCTTCATCGCTAAGATAGTGAGATTACATGGGGTGCCACTTGATATCGTGTTCGATAGGGATAAGATCTTCTTATCTCATTTTTGGGAGAGTTTTCAGGAGGCCATGGGTACGGAGTTACGATTGAACGAGGCCTATCACCCCCAAATTGAGGGGCATACTGAGAGGATGAATTAAATGTTTGAGGATATGCTACAAATGTGTATCCTTGATTTTAGCAGAGGTGGGGAACAGTATCTCCCCTTGGTGGATTTCGCGTATAATAACTCATATCAGTTTACTATTAACATGGCACCATTCGAGGAGTTGTACGGTAGACCTTGTCGTTTGCCCATATATTGGCTAGAGGTCGTGAATAACAAGCTTCTCGGACTAGATTTGATTCAGGATACTACGGAGAAGATTGAGTTGATTCTGAGTCGCATATGGATAGCTCAGGATCGATAAAAGAGATACACCGGTGCCAAGCGATTCTTTCTAGAGTTTAGCATGGGGGACCAGGTGCTTTTACGTGTATCTCCTATGAAGGGGATAATGAGGTTCGGGAAGAAAGAGAAGTTGGAACCAAGGTATGTGGGGCTTCCCTATCATTGAGCAGATTGGGCCAGTAGCTTATAGACTCGAGTTACCAGAGCTCTTATATTGGATTCATGATGTGTTCCTCATTTTTCTCTGAGGATATACCTACGGGATGAGTTGTCTCACAATCATGTCTCTTTGGAGGAAATTTATTTACAACCCGATATTTCATACGAGGATAGGCTCGTTACTGTTCTATACCATAGTGAGAGGAGACTGAGGTCAAAGTAATTCCACTTGTACGTGTTCAGTGAGGGCATCATAATGCCAAGAAGTCTACTTAGGAGCGCGAGGATATAATGCACGACAAATATCCAGTGTTATTTATTCCAGGTATTTTTTTGAATTTCGAGACGAAATTCAGTTATTAAGGGAGAAGTAAGTAATACCCCAAATTTTTAATGATTTTTATATTAGGATTCATTTAAATTAAAATGGAAAATTAATCCGAATTAAAATAAATATTAATTAGCGAGACAAGGGTTAATATTTATTTATGTGAATTATATTGAGTATTACTTAGTGAACAAGTAATAAATTATTAAGAATTCATTATAATTGTTGCGAGTGAAAAATACAACAATTATAGTAATTTAGTCAGGACGAGCGTATCAGTCGTGTTGGGACTTAATTTTATGGGATGAAAGGTAATTTATTTATGGGTCATTCATTTCGAGTGTGCCCATGTATCTGGAAGGGTCGAATTTGTTAGAAAATGTACTCGAGGGTTTTGTTTGGGTCACAGGGCATTTTCAGGCCAATCCAGCACCCGAGAGGGTATTTCGGTCTTTTGGATTTTTAAGGAAAGAAGACCTACGAAAATTCTAAGTGTATATCAGCCGATAAGTTGAGGGAGTTAGGGTTAGAACTTGTAAAACCAAAGA
Organism: Sambucus nigra; assembly: GCA_949130495.1. NCBI lineage: Eukaryota > Viridiplantae > Streptophyta > Magnoliopsida > Dipsacales > Adoxaceae > Sambucus > Sambucus nigra. The sequence continues at coordinate 143,276,924 of OX422211.1, forward strand.
AAGGCCACATGAGGAAGAATAAATGAGATTTTAAGGCCAACGCACACTAATCTTGCACCACCACCACCACTGTTGTGTAGATCGGGAGGAAAGGAACGCAGCCATACCATCAATGTGCAGCAAATCAGATCTTCAAAATCAAGTCAATTATCTTGCAAATTCTGATTAGATATACGATCCATGTTACTGTAGGATAATTTATTGCATCCTTGTGTGAATTTTGGTGTGATTGGGAAAATAAAAATCATGTTCTTAAGTAGGAATTGGGTTAGGTTTAAATATCCTTTGCATGTATTACGAATTTGATGAATTAGTATGATGAATTGGTGAATAAATCTGGAATCTTGATGAAGTTCTGAACAAAAATGCTTAACTAGGGTTTTTAGGATTTTATGTTGAATTAATTCAATTAATTGATGCTCCTTGAGGATTTAATGATTCTGTTACGTTAGAAATCATTTATATATGTTGGTATAATGTTTAACATGCTTGGTTGATAGTTTGGGAATGAGTAAGGTAGTTTTGGAGGTTTAAAAATGGTGAGGCCCGTAACTGTTTAAGGAAGAAGATGAAGACCTGTTACAGGGAATGGTCGAATCGATTCGGAAAGCGAATCAATTCGAACTAAGGTCAAATCGATTTGGTTTCCAGAAAATAAAAAAAAATCCCCTTTTTAATTTGAACTCGTGGGTAACGACCGGGTTAACTTTGAAAGTAATTTTAAAACATAATGAATGATATTTTACTCACTAGTAGGCCAAGGCTAGGGTTGGGACTTAACATCATGAGACGAATTTAGGACTAAGCCTAAATAGGACTAATTAGGGCATGAAATTTAAATTTGGGAAGCACAATCATGTCACAGGGATTCTAGGGAACCGATAACTTAAACCAGTAGAGTATGAGTGAGGTATCTACTAAAATGACTTAAGGAACAATTGTAACCTTTCTATTAGTGGGGAAACACTCGGGATTATACGATTAGGGGTATTACGGTGATTTGATGATATGTAGGATATACGAGAATATATAGACTACGTATGGAATATATTATAGGTTACGTGCTTACCTATATTGAATATATGTACAATAGGTTATGTGAATACCTAGTATTGGATTTTTATGTGTAGTGAACATATCTATGCTACGTGCTATCACGGGAGGGTTCACATTGTGGATGGTCTTATCCTGATGAGCCATCTTAGGGGATTTTAGACTTATACCTCAAAGCATAGGACTTAGGGTTTAGCACTACTTTTGAGTATGTTAATGTGACCGATCATTTGGGTAGCGTTAGGTGTGTGCGTAGCCCAAATAATTAGAACTATGTTTGCCTCCAAAATTATGTAAATCGTATTTATGGTTTGGGAGTGATTCCAAACCGAGAGTCCTTTGTTTAATGCGTGATGTATCAGGGTCCGATAGCAGAGTATGCACACATCGCAGGCCTCTACCCAGGGATGTTGTATCCGTATATTTTAAAATAGTGACTATTATATATACGTGTAATCCATATTTATTGTGTGTATCTTTGTTGATTAAATACATTGAAATGTTTTAAGTATCCTACGTATGAGAATGCTTAATATTTAATTAAAAATCTTTAAGTTGCTAAAAGAGGTTGGAAATTCTGTAACATATTATTTGGGAATTACTGGTGGGTAATATGAGGGGTGATTTAGTGGACAGATTGGCTAGACTAGTTAGGCAAGACAACATGACTAGGCTGGTTTAGAAGTATATGTTAGGTGTGAACAATAGTGGAGAGGTGAGAATATCAAGTAAGGGATTCAATATATGCTCTTATTTCACTTTAATTACTTGCAAATATTTTCAAACTGTTTTTACTCGGGCTCTGACCCGTTGCAAATCTATTTTTGAAAACCTTTTAGATGCCCAGTCACAGGGATGCCCAGATTAGGAGTTCATTTCCATTTGACGTGTTGCAGCTGCTGCGAAAGTTTCAAGACCTTGGCAGTAGACTCTTCCACTTCTATCAGCTCCTTGAGATCATTGATTTATTTCAGTCGGGCATGTTTCCCATCTTTAGTTAGCAGTTGTCGCAAAAACATTGTACTTCATTTATTTTCAGTTGTTGGATTTAGTTTCATTAATGGATTATTGTATTTGGGATTTCAGGATGGAGTGTTTATTCCATTCATATTTATTCAGTCAGTTGTTTTATCTTTTATTGTATTATTACTGAATGGTATGTGGGTTTAGTATTTTAAATTCCTGCATATTAATAAAAGATTTAAAATTTGTACGCCTCTTTAATTAACTAATAGGTGATTAGTAATTAATATGGTTTTCAATAGTGATGCTAAAAATAGACCAAATGAGAAACCTCTTTTAATTAATAAATGACTGATCACCTAGTATTTAATTGGGCAGGGTGTCACACAAAGGTACCTAATAATGATGACCGACTACTTTATAAAGTGGGTCAAAGTCAAACTATTGGTCCACATGGGAGAAACAAAATCCAGGAGGTTATCATTATACATAAAATAAGGGTTTTATTGGTTACCTAACAAAGACTATCGTCGATAGTCTTCCACCAATGCAGTGGAAAAGTAAAGGTAACCAATAAAACCCTTATTTTATGTATAAAGGGCCAATTATAGAATGACAAAGGGCGATGGGTGGATGAACTTTCATTCGTTCTGTGGGCATACAGGACGTTTCCTAAAAAGCCGACGAAAGAAACTCCAAACTCCCTTGCTTAAGGAATGGAGCCAATGGTCCCCTTGGAAATCGAACTTCAAAAATTTACATGAGAGATATTTGAGTATGGCCATAATGATGACCGAATAGCTCCTGAGTTGAATTTGGCTTAGGAAAGAGAGGAGCAAGCTCTAATACATTTGGCTGCCTACCAACGAAAGCTGGCAAAATATATGACAAGAAGGTTAAGATCACAGAAATTCAGTCGGTGACCTGTTCCTCAAAAAGTTTCTACCCATTACAAAGAAATGATCGGATGGAAAGCTGGCATTGAACTAGAAGGGACCTTATCACACAACTTTGAAAGGAGGTGGCGGTTCGTATAATTTAAAATAAATATATGGGAATGTACTTCCAAGGTCATGAAATGCCATGAATCTTATGAAGTTTTATCATTAGATAGCAAGGCATATGTTTTTTCTTTTTTCTTGAATGCACAATAAAACGATCTGCGATTAGTTACCTTAATTATTTAAAATACTTGTTTGATTTATTATAATGGTATGATCTGAGGCAGTTCAGTCAAAATCCACTCAAGGAGTGGTATGATATAAACTAGATGGGCCTATAAGAGGTAAAAAAAAATACACTTTAAGTGGTACGATCTATGGCAGGTCAGTCAAAACCCACTCAAGGAGTGGTAAGCCCTAAAGTAGCTTGGCCTTTAAGAGGCAGAAAATCCATTTGAATAAGTGGTGCGATCTAAGGCATGTCAATCAAAAACCACTTAAAGAGTGGCATGATCTAAAGTTGGTCAACCTAGAAGAGGCAGAAAACCCACTTGAATAAGTGGTACGATATAAAGTAGATCAGTAAAACCCACTCAAACATTGGTATGAACGCAAGGCGAGTTAAAAACATATAGGAAAGATTGCGCCAATAGTTGATTCTCTGATTTTCTTAAGACTTTAGAGATGTTGTATATATGAAAAAGACATTAGGTGAACAAATAATGCAAAACAAGCAAACGAACAACATATAACTTAGATCTTGGTAATAAGACTATAATATTTGCACAGAGGGGAAATAATGAAAAAAAAAGCATAGAAAATTTTCATTAATAAATCAAAAATGGTCGAGGGCCTAAAAGATGACCACTAAAGGTCACAGAAATTAATAATAATACATACAGAAGTTAAAAAAATCTCCTCAAAACTGGTCGGCCACCACTCCGGTTTACCCATGAGGGACCCCTTTAGGAACACCGGAAGGAAGATCAGTGGAAGTCGGTGCCGAAGCATCTATAGAGAGATCCATCAGAGGATTGGCCGGGGGGGATGTTTAGCATAGGCAGGATATCCCTCTCTAACACTGCCCCGACATCCTGAATTTTTGCTTCATAGCCTTCGTCGTAGAACTTTTGTAGGTCGGCATACCTAGTCTTATCCATCTAAGACTTTATCCTTGAAAGGATGCATTTTTTCAAAACAGTGCGCTAGTGAGAGGTCTTCATCTTCGATAACTCAGAGTCGACTTGGTTGAACTTGTTTTGAGTTCGCTAAGCCTTTTCCACAACCTTTGTTTTGGCATCAACCTCCTCCTTCATCTTCTTTTCCAGAACCTCAAGGTCCCAAAACTGATTGTCGACCTGGGACTTAAGGGCGACTTTCTCCTTGGAAGAGGCCTCTAACGCCTTCCATGTGCAGTTAGCTTGGCCAGTGAGCTCCTATTGAATTTGCATGCTCTACACCAAAAAGAGAAAAAGTTTGATATTTTCTGCGTAAATTAAACAAATAAAAAAGACATGAAATTAACAACACATTATGATATAGGCCCTATTTGTGGCGTCTTTTCAGAGTAAAGACCCTTAAATCTGCCATATCATATGGTAGCTTGAGAACATGGGCAATGAAGAAGGCCACCTCCATATCATTGTGGTCCAAATCGGCCTTTGTTAGTGGGCACTTTCCCTTTATAGAAGGAGATATCCCACCATTGATTACAACTTATTTGAGGGGGTCGGGTCTTTGATCGGAGCCCTTAACTTTGCTCGATCTCATTGATTATGATCGGTTGGTTAGAATGAGTAGGTGGAATTTTGGAACCACTGACAAGTGTCTTATTGCTCTTTTTCTTTTTTACATGTTTGTTCTTCACCCATTGGCACTCGAACTCAAGGGATTTCTCCTTTATATAAATCAACTTCCTCTTCCACTGATCATCGGTGGAAGGAACATGGTCGGACCATGTGGTTGCGGCTTATTGTTTCTTCAACTTGTCCTTGGTAGTCACCAACTCAACTGGTCTTCTTAATCGAATTATAATCTCTTTGAGGTAAGACAGAATCAAAAAAAATGAGAAGTCCTGGAAGGTGAAGTCCTCTTTGGCCTTTACCTTTCCTTTAGGATGACTGGATACACTGGATCCGAAGGATAAGAGTGGATCGAGATCATCTAATAAAGCGTTAAGGTCTTTCTCTTCCTCTACCGCCTTATCTTCATCTTCGTCCTCTTTTTCCTCTTCCTCCTTGTCCTCCCCTTTCTCTCCCTGATAGGAGTCAAAATCTATGAGATTACATTGGGGCGGATTCCCCAATGTAAACCCCTGTATCGCTAACTATGGTGTAATAAGCGACTTGGACATCTGGGATGGATGTAGATTTGGTAAGGGATTGGTGAGTTTTGTTATAGCCCAGTAGTATGTGGGCTGCTCTCTAGTGGGGACAAACACCACTATAGGGCGGCCTTTTCCGGACCTTTTTCTATCTTAGCTATACTTACTTTGTAATAGAGCAGTTTAGTGTTCAAAAAGTGATCTATAATAATCAGTGAGTTCGATCAGTAACGAAAAACTAACATTTGTGTAAAGGTTTTTTAAGTGACCTACCAGGCTCTCCCCTTGTTGCAGGCTCCAAGCCCATCAAATCCATCGCCTTATAAATTCACAGAAACCATATGGACAGTTTTCTCTATGTCCTTTTGAGATCTAGTCAAATAGGTGATCAGGTTACAAGACGTATCCCTGGCCTATAAATGGTATAGTCCAGTGCTTGGGGAAGACCTCAAGTCGTAATAGTACATACATTCCTCCAGTCCAAGACTGGTCCCACAAATCTGGTTGATGGACACTATCCTTATTATAATCCAGTGAAAACTATTGTTTGCATGGGTATGGATTTTATAATAATGGAGCACCATAACCAACAATGGGTGAAGGGTAAAACGAACTCACCCTTCTAATATGTCTACCGTCAGAAGAGTAACCTCCCTAAAGGGAAGATTAAGGATGTCTTCTTCCTATGGGTAAACCCTCAAGTGAACACTATCAGGAATTCGACATTGACTACAGAATTCCTAAAAGTCGTTATCATATGAGACTTTACACTTACTTGCACGCCTATACATGGCAAAGAAGAAGATGAAGAAGATAAAGAAGATGAAGAAGACCAGAGAAAACTGTTGAAAATATTGAGAGAGAGAGAGAGAGAGAGAAAGAAGAAAGAAAAATACCTTAGCAAACGTACAATGCTAAGGTATAAGGCGTAGAAAATCCTTATACCTTATGTTGATCCCATCAACTCAACCACTGTAAAAAATGCTTGGATAGTTGTGCTATGTGCCCACATGCCATCATTCCTACGGATAATAACGCGGGACACATAGCCCTACGAGGCATACACGTGCAAAATTATTGCGCCAGCAATGATTGATATTCCATATGCCCTACATGTAAAGTATAACTCTGAGCTAAATGAACAACCCATATGGCACAATTACAAACAAGGTAAGGCTAATCGATAGGAATGACAGATCACCTCTATCTTGGGGGCCATTGAAGGGCGTATGAGCGAATTGGCTTCGCGTGAACGAACACATGGAAATCCACATGAGAGGCATATGATGGGCGAATTGGATCAGGAATAACATGAATCTTAAATAGATATAAAAAAATCTCGGGGGTCATATCAGTAAACCAGGATTCCATCACCAGCACAACTCTTTGGCTCGATCAAGATAGACACCAAGAGGCCTAAGAATATAGGACACTGAGGCCATCCCATTCCCTTCCTTAGCACGGGGGGGGAGTGGAGGTCCCGTGGCCTGTCCCTCTTAGGATCACTTCGACCGTCGTCGATGTTGGGTGATGTAAAAATGTGGAGTCTCTAGCCTATTTTGCACAAAATAGGTAAAAGAGCATGTCTCTGCCTTGAGAGAGCGGCACCAAAGACAAATTGATGCTTACAAAACCAATAATTCAGAGGTTCAGGGCCTAAGTTACGGAATGGGAAGGTGTTAGTAACCCATCCCTCCCTTTTGGTCTCTCATGGGCATGTGTTTCTATTTTTCTTAATTTATCCGTGAAATGTGTGTGCGTGTATATATAAATGGAGATCAAAATCGCTCGACTCCAATCATGGAAAAGATAGAGTGAGATCATCTAAAAGAAAGTTCCCAATATACTAATTAGAAAATATGATGTGTGCCCTTATCGAGATATTGATCATTTGGATGAAACGGTAGTATTTGTTAGATAAAATGCAAATATGAATCACAAGTATGATGTACATATGAGTAATGTATAAATAATAAGGATAAAAATGCAAAAAAGGAAAATTAGAAAATTGGACTAGAGTCTCGGGTTTTAACCTGAAATGCCTACGTAGCCTATAAAGGTATCAAAGTCCACATAGTTCGCATACAGTTTAAGGGTGGGGTTTATCCCATAGATTCGAATGGGAGTTTATTATATGTATGTGTGTGTAGAAAAAATGTCTTTAGTTTCGAAAAAAAATGGTGAATAATCCCGTCGAAATTTATAGATAATCCTTTGTTCCTTTATTTTTTTGTTTTTTATAGAAAATAAAGTATGTGCAATAACTAATAAATGATGAGATGTTAATGTCTATGAACCAATGTAAAAATTAGATTAAGAATTTATGTAACTAATGAAAAATAAAAAAATTTAAATAGGGAGAAGGGTATTTGGACCTTCTTTGGAGAATTGAGGCTTGATCTTGATCCTTGATGAGCTCCTTTGAATGTTGGATGAGAGAGAATGAGATTTTGCTAAATTGGATATGAATATGATGGGAAGGAATTTCACACAAGGAAACTTCGTTGATTGCAAGAGAATGTTGTTGAGATCACTGATATTGATGGATTCGATCTCCATTTCAAGAGTGAGATCATTCCCTCTATATATAGGGTAGGGGGACTGCCGATTGGCATAGCCCTAGCCTTTCTAATCGAAAGGTAACCCTAGGCACACTGTCGATAGAAAGGGAAATGGACCTGCCAATTGGCAGTCTCGTGCAGATTTTTTCAAAAAAATGGTCGTAAAATGCAATCCTATAATCCAAATCAGTCACGGGGCATACTCTTAGAAAATGTAATTTAGATACCATAAGGAGTCCTTTGGGCCACTGTCGGGTCTGGGAGTTGACTTTGGGTCAAACGGGATTCAAAAGCGCCTATCGATCCTTTAGATGGGAGATTATCGGACGGTAATGGATCGTTCGTCCAAATCGTAAGTCATAATCATGCATAGAGCAGACCGTTGGAAAGATTATGCGAGGTACTTTAACGTTCTAAAGATATTTGCTCAGTTCGAAGAGTTAACTTTGGTCAACCAGGGCCCGAAAACCTTCGGTGACCTTTTGGGGTAAAACGGGTCATTCGTCTGTATTCGTGCATGAGGAGGACCGTTGGAAAGGGTATTCGTCTGTATTCGTCTGTAGTCTCATTCAAGATGAAGAGTTGAGCTTGGTCAAACAGAGCTTGGGAGTGCCCAGTGGCCTACAGATCAATTTTTAGGGGAAATGGGTCGTTTGTTCGAATAGTTATGTTGCTTTGTGCATGAGGCAAACCATTGGAAAGTCGATTCAGATCCCTTCGAGGATTTAAATAGCTTTTGCTCTGACGTTGGAGTTGATTGGGGTCAAATTGGGGATCAGGCCCGATGGCCTCTAGATCGATTTTCTTTAGTAAATGGTTTGTTCATCTGAACTGTTATGTTGATTCACGTTTGAGGCAAACCATTAAAAATGGGATTCATAGCCTTTCAAGGATTCATTGAGATTTCACTCTGACGATAGCGTTGACGGGAGTCAAAAGCGTCCCGAGAACGCCTGATGGCCTCTAGATCGCTACTCGGAGTATGGCCTAGGGTTTGTACTGAAATGGGGAGGTTATATTGACTAAGGGGAGACTTAGGGGGTCCTAGAATGTGGTGTCTATAGATTACCTTGATGGATGAGCTTGGAATAAGTGAAACCCATCAAATAAACACCACGGGATAATGAGGAGGGAGGTCAATTTTGCAGACCTAAAGGGATGAAAATGACCGATGTAGAGGGTCAAAGTCGATTCTGAAGACCTGAGGTAATGTTGGGGATGGACGATTATGCGGGTTGAGGTCAATTCTGAGGACCTAAGGTAAGGAGTGACCAATTATGCATATCGAGGTCAATTCTAGGGACCTTAAGATGGGAGCAACCAATTATAAGGGTCGAGGTCGATTTTGAGGACCTTAAGTAGGAGTGACCAATTTTGAGGGTCGAGGTCAATTCTGAGGACCTTAAGTGGGAGCGACCAAGTCCGAGGGTCGAGGTCAATTCTGAGGACCTTGAGTAAAAATGACCAATCCTGTGAGTTGAGGTCAATTCTGCAGACCTTAAGTAGAAGCGACCAATTCTGCGAGTCAAAGCTAATTCTGAGGGCTTAAGTTGGGAGCGACCAATTCTGGGGTTCGAGGTCAATTCTGAGGACCTTAAGTACAAGCAATCAATTCTGAAGGTCGAGGTCAATTCTGAGGACATTAAGTGGGAGAAACCAATTCTGAGGGTCGAGGTCAATTATGAGGACCTGAAGTAGGGAGCAACTAATTCTGTGAGTCGAGGTCGATTCTGAGGACCTAAAGTAGGGAATGGCCAATTCTGAGGGTCGAGGTCGAATTTGTGGACCTGAAGTAGAGAGCGACCAATTTTGTGGGTCGAGGTCATTTTTGAGGAGCAAAAGTAGCGGCCGACCAATTATGCGGGTCGAGGTCGATTCTACGAACCTAAAGTAGGGAGCGACCAATTCTGCAGGTCGAGGTCGATTCTGAGGACCTGAAGTAGGGAGCAACCAATTTTATGGGTTGAGGTCAATTCTGCAAACCTTAAGCTGTGGCGACTAGTTCTGAGGGTCGAGGTCAATTATGAGGCCCTGAAGTAGGAAGTGACCAATTCTACGGGTTGAAGACAGTTCTGAGGGCTTAAGTTGGGAGCGACCAATTTTACGGGGCGACGTCAATTCTGAGGACCTAAAGTAGGGATCGACCAATTCTGTGAGTCGAGGTCGATTTTGAGGACCTGAAGTAGGGAGCCGCCAATTCTATGGTTCGAGGTAGATTTTGTGGACCTTAAGTAGGAGCAACCAATTCTGATGGCTGAAGTCAATTCTGAGGACCTTAAGTGGGAGTGACCAATTATATGGGTCGAAACCAATTCTGAGGGCCTAATTTTATAGCGTGGGGGATTTTGGATACTCTACTGGGAAAAGGATATTAATTCGAGGATTAGATGTAGCCCTTGTGGGGGTCGATTTCTTTTGAGGATTTTGGGATTTTGCTGGGGAATTTATTCTTTGGAGATGTTGAAGGGAAGTTGGATTTGAGAATTCCACTAGAGAAATAATTATGGGATTCCGTTAAGGAATTATGGGGTTTAATTTGGGGGAGAAAATATGGTATTAACTTAGTTGGGGATTTGAGAGCTTGAAAAGTGATTTTCTTGGTGAAGAAGTTTTTTAAAATTCATTTGGTAATATTTGGGATTTTCTGGTATTTTCTAGGATTTTTATATGAAATTTCAGGGAGTGCCGATCGGCAGGGTGTAGGGGGTGCCAAACGGTAGTGGCTCGGTCTTTTGGACTACCTCAGGCAGGTGAAAGCATAGTGTCGATTGGGTAAATTCTTTTTTCCTCTTGATATCACCTTTCTTCGATGTCCTTTTGATAATATTGATTTTTTATTGGGGATCTTGCAGATGACCTTCTATCCCTAGGGGATGGCCATTCAACATACTGGGATGACTGGAGGAAATGCACAGTTGCGTCGGCTTCTGGCGCATGAGTTTGGTTACTGGTGGTACTTGGGGGAGAGAGTAGTGAGGCAGATTATGGAGAACAAGGTAGCAGTCCCACCAGTGATACCCTCAAGATATATAAGGCACGTGCAGGAGATATTGAAGGATGTAAGGGTGGCGACGATGGTTAGAGAGCATTACTCATCGTACACCAACACGGCGGAGACTTACGATTATATAGATTTTGTGTCATGTGGGTGAGAATGATAGTGATGACGGTCATATGGGTCCGTAGGTATATGCGTAGCCCATAGGCTTGGAACCATGCTCGCCACCAATATGTGTGATTTGTATTTTGATGGTTCGTGAGTGATTCCGAATCATTAGTCCTTACTTAGTACGAGATGTACCGGGACTTGATAGCAGAGTATGAATGCACTACAGCTGAGTCTAGGGGTGTTGTTTTAATATATATATATATATATAATATTGTGATAGTTATGTATATATGCTTGTAATTTTATCTACCGTGCGATAATTGTAGATAAAGAATATGATGAATTCTTAAATAACTTAAGGATGTGAACCCTTAAATAGCTTTTGTGAAACTTATACTCAGGTTAGTATATATAAGATGGTACAGGTGGATTTTGGGATATTACTACGGATGATAGAAAGATAGTTTATATCAAAAAACTAGTTGGATGAGAATTTCATCTAGAGAAGTTTAGCAGTACGTTAGGCGTGCACATTAGTTGAGAGGTGAGAATCTCAAGTGAGTGTGAGAAAATCAAACATATGTTTTATAGTTGCTTTACAGCATTTTTAAATTACTTGATAAATTGTTTTAAAATCTTTTACACTCGAGTTTTAACTCGTCTCTTGCAAAAATCTCTTTTCTTATGTATTATTTTAGGTGCCCAGCCACAGGGATACCAAGGTTAGACCATTGGATCTTTTGATGTGCTGAAGCCATTGTGGATGTTGCAGGTCCTCGTATTTAAATGCCTCCACTTCTATCCTTTCAGTTCTAGTATTTAAACTTCTCAGTTCGATCATATGTCGCCCATTCTCGTTTATTTATGTCCGAGGAACATTGTACTTATTTATTTCAGCATTTCTATTTCAGTTGGATTTATTATTGTTGGTTTGGATTTTTATTCGACTGGGACGATTATTCTAGTTTATTATATTCAGTTGGATGATGTTTTATTCCTTAGTTATTTATGTATGAAAATGGTGAATGTTTTCATAGTTTAAATTAATAGACTTAATACAATTCAATAAAATGTTTTGACACTAGCTTAATTAATTATTTGGTGGTTAAAACAAAAATTGGTTTTTGACAGCGATGCTAAGAATGAACCAACCGGACATTCTATTTTAAATTTTATAAAAGACTGGTCACCCGGTATTTAATTGGGCGAGGTGTCACATAGGACTAGTACACCGTTAATGCTAAACGATGGAGACCGACCGGACACTATATCACCATTGTGTCAACTCATTAGTGGAGTATCAATTGGCCGAGCGGTTAGGTGAAGCTTTTAACATCCAATACCCAAAATCCTGATCAAATATATCTATTTATAAAACGAATAATACTGGTATACCGCTCGGCGCTGGAATCGACAACGATCGTAAAACCTATGGCTAGCAGGAGAGGAAACCCCTACATCAATCACTTCATTTATTCAAAGTGGGAAAAAATCGTTATATTGTAATATAAAGTAGCCTGCAGCGTGGCGATGCACGAACGTATTCAATCATTATCTCTACTCTAAGAGTTAGATAAATATTAGTTCATTATATTTATCAATATGATCAACATGGAATCATAATATCAGTTGGTGAACAACTTAGCAAGTATATGAATAGTAGTTCAAACAAGTAATAATGTATGAAACAACTTTCTTTAGATCGCAACCTATAATTTACTTTCCTTATATCCAATCGTATTGAGAAAGAAAATAAAAATTGTTACTACCCAACTTTTCACTTCTATCCAACTCAAATATCGAATTATCATAAACCACTTTTTCCCACAGAAATTTTCAAATCCACATCCAAATATTCCACCTCACTCCTTTACTCTCGTTATAAAAGTAAAATATGAAGTAATGCAATATTTTGTAGGGACATATCCAAAAATCTGTATTTTTAGTCAAATAAATTTTTGTATATGATTCTAAGCCTACTTAGTTAATAAAAAATCGATAAGCATGAACAAGGCGAATCTAAACCAAAAAGGAAAGACTTAAATGAGCTTCAACTAAGATATAAAGACCGTACTAATCGATTTATAGACAACCACATCAAATTTTTGTCCCGCGATTCATACCTGCAAATGCCATTTTCATTTTCCTCAACAAGGCAAATAGATATTTTTCTTTTTTTATCTCGAAATATTTTTCCCTCGTATTAGCATGGATTACATAAAACAATGAACATAGCGTCAAGTGCACAAGGGGAATGTTAGGAGACTTTCGGTACGAATTCATTAGTAAGTAGGTCTGAACATTTTTGTATTGGGTATGAATTCAATAGTATGTAGGTATAGAGATGAGTTTTTATTTGTAAATGTTATACATGCAAAAATAAATAAAAGATACTAATAGTTTACCTCTCTAGTGTCTGAAGATGCATCTTGTGGAGATTGGGTAAGAGATCCCATATTACGCATATGAGAGTCTAAAACATCCTGTATATAAGCTGCCATTCGATCATTTATTCGAGATTCCATAAGAGATAACTTTGATTGCATTTGAGCTTCCATTTAAATTTTCATTTCAACTTGTTTCCTTTCATTATCATCTTCCATCTCACGTCGCACCCTCTCATTCTCAGCCTCCATCTCACATCTCACGTCTCACCCTCTCATTCTCGGCCTCTGCCTCACATCGCATCTGCTCAGCTTCAGCTTCTATCTCACGTCACATTCTCGCCATATCCTCTTGGTACTGTGTCTCATTATCTATCATATCATTCACAGTCTTTGTGTACGATGAGCCAAATATATTACTCGGAGAGACACCTATCCCATATGTCCGTACATGCCCATTCCTTTTAGGTTCCATAACTTTCCCGAATATATCATTTCATGCAACATTAGTCTCAGGTGTCTCTGGATGCTGGGCGTTTAAAATCTCCATTTCTCTCCGCACAAATCAACTCAAGTTTTATGTTCATGGATAGCAAAAAGAGTAAAACTATAACATTCTGATTGATGTATTCTGTAAGAATCCATTTTATCAATAAATTGACCTAAGCATTGAAGATGGATTTATACTCATACACTGATTTTTCGATATTCTTAATTTATGATTATCATTAGGATTGTAATCAAAAATATGGATATATACCAAGTATATAATAACAAAACTTATATCTATTTGAAGATGTGCAATAATAGTTGTCATTATATCAAACTTAGGCTTATCATAGATGGGACATTGACTCCATAAAAAATGTAATGCATTATGTATGTTCGACTTACAATCGCTTGAGTTGCTTCTTCACTAACTGGCTCATTTTTTTTAGTTACATACATTTTATTATACACTATCCTATGAGTTAGTACATATTCAAGATATTTCCGCATATACAAACAAAAAGTATTAATTATCAAACATAATTACAATAAAATAATCAATGTTAATGAAGAAAATTTGACCTTTTCTCTAACTTGAGCATGACTATTTCTACAGGATGTGTAAGGCGATGTCAGAAGCTTTTGAATGGATTTGTTGTTATCATTCTTACGCTAGTACAAGAGAAAAACAATCCATAATGTAAAAACATTAAGAATAAATTTTGATAGGTGTTGTAATATCGCTACTTGTTATGGGGTTTTAAAGAATTAAGAAAAAAAATAGCACGACATACCTTTGCATCAGTTGTATCCCATTAATAGACAAGTTTTTGCCATTGATTCTCCTCAACCCTAGGGGGACAATGTGCCAAGCGTTCCACATTTGTAACGTACGGATCATAACCTTGGCACTTTGCAGTGGCCTTCCAGTCTTTCCACTTCTTCGAGAGGGATTGCATTATAAAGTACCTCATCTCTTCTATGGCGTTGGTATTTTCCTATTAAATAATAAACATAAAAGTAAGTATGGATTGTTATGCATAATAACAATAAAATAATCAATGCAAATATGAGAGCCTACGAGTGCATTGGTTTATCTTTATTCCACCCACAATAAACTACATTAATGTCCCACGTCCACTAGTTGTGGATGTGAGATAGCAGTTAGGTAATTGTGCATGAATCACACTAGTTAGATCAACAGTACTGAAAAAAGGAATCAATTGCAATATTACTGGACAAAGAGTTCAAGAACTCTTCATCCGCAATAAACTACATTGTGTAGATGGGAACGTTGGTAGATGTCTACTATCTACTTAAGCACATCCCTTTTTCATAAAATAAATAAAGGATTTATCTAGTCGATTTGTGCGCAAAGAAATGTGATTTTTCCCGGTTCGTCCGTTTTTTCTAACATTCTCCGGTCCATGTGTTTTAAGTATAAAATGCCTCAACAAGTAACATAATAGCAATAGTCAATCTGAGTAAATTGCATTATAATATAATCGAACTTAATAAGTGAATACCTTTTAAATCTCAAATATATCTGCCTACAAATAAGTAGAATACGAAATACAAGTTAAAACAGACTAGACAAAGCAAGAACATTATGCTTTATAATTTTTAGCGGCTATTCTGCTAAGGTTCTTGTGCAGAAGCACTAGTAATAAAATAGAAATAAATAAATAACAACTGTCTCCCCTACGGGTTCATCAATTGGAATTTCCTATAGGGAATATTTCAATAATAGAATAAACAAATGATATTACGCAAAACATTTCAATTATAACATAAATAGAATGTGGATGTGAAACTTTATTTTAAAACATTTCAAGCAGATGTAGCTCGTAGGTTTCAATCTTCTATTGCAAATAAAGTTCATACATGTTTTAGTTAAAGTTATACCTTGACATGAGTCCTTGCATCGTTCTTAAACTTTTCACCCATGTGGCTCCAATCGCGATAAGTTAATGGTAGTAGAATACCATTTCGTGCCAAAACTCCTAGATTTGAAGCAAGTTTAGTTGCGGAATTTCCAACGGGGTGGACTAATTCATTCACCTCCATTTGTAAACTTCCCTCACCTTCACCCCAACTACTATGCATCAATGTAGGGCATCTAGTTCTTGCATCTCTCTCCGAGCTAAGATATAAGTTTCCAATAGGCAATTGTGAAAAACATCCGTGCAAAATAATAATATTTCATTAGTATATGTTGTTCTTGCAATTAAAATTACCTGCCCCTTGGTATTGTTGGCTATTTCTAGAAAATTGATGGCTCAATGGTCTAGTAGTAGGAGTGTGAGTAGCTGGCTAGTTAGGTTGAGGCTCACCCATGATATGATTTGCATCAACCTCCTCTTATCGCTCGGGACTAGTCATAGCTGCTCTATGGTGTGGATTTTGACGTCCATGGACTGCCATGTTAGTCTACAATGTTACACAACCCTCAAACTGACCTGTAAAATGGAGCATCAATAATACACAGATAAATACAAAAGGATGATTATCCTCTTAAAGCTCCCAGCTGTATCAATAATATATAGATAAATGCAAAACGGAGCATTAATGATAATGATATATTACTTTCAATGAGTAGGATACAACGTCTTAAGAATAGAAACATATCATCCTTTAAAGAAGGAAATAGTACCTTTAGAACCGTACACCTGATAATATCAATACTCTATTCTATCATGTCACTCACCCTGCTTGCACATAAACATATTCTTATAGGAGGAAATTTTATATATATTCATTCTTTAATAAGCCTTTCTCCAGATTTTGCAAAACACAAGTGTCAAAGCCTACTTATTTTGTTGTACAGATTGAAGAGATATAAAAAAAATTAATCCATAATAATAGATGGAAATAAGCCTAAGGTTATTATTGTAGTATAGCGGTCCCATGTTCTTAAATGTGAGCCCTGTCAAGACCATGTGGTCCTAACTAGAAAAACAGATATATCATCCGTTAGCATTGCTTGGATGGCTCGACAAGACGATCGTCAGGCTAATAACAATGCTGAAATGAGCCTAGGGCTAGTAGGTTTTAGGAGGAATACAAACCTAACCAAAATCTCTAAGGGAATCATATTTCCTCAAACTTTTAAAATGTATACTCACATATATCGACACCAAGTGTACAAACATTCAAACCAAATTTCCGCCAACAATGAAGGATATAAATCTTTTGAAATTTTTACAACTTTTTATTTGCAGTTTTAATTCCCAAGTATATTCATCCACGCCATGCAATTTGAATTTTTCCCTTTTTTGTAAAATGGAGAACTTTTTAAAATCCATTGGCATAAGGTACCTACTCCATATATCTTCTAAACAAAGGGGCAAACCTTTAGGTTCACAAAACATGACATCATTTGTATCGAGTAAAGGTAAAAGTTCAGTATGAGTGGCCTCTTTTTCATTTGTTTCTACGTTGTTTGTTCATAATAGAGTAATCTTTAGTTGTTTGAACTACCTAAAACATCCATTTCAAGATTTGATTATGTCTTACATTATACTACTATATTAATTTTCTTCCTTAGGATTTTAGTTTATTATACAAGTTCGAAATTTAATCGTCTTACAAATTTTTACTTACTTAATGATTACTTATTTGTATTCTGCCTAAAATATTTTGAAAACAAACAAGATTTTTCATTCTATGAAAATGGGAATGCATCCCGAAATATGCAGGCTATTGAATGGACCCTGCATTTCATCTAACCCCTATGCCATATGGACCCCGACATTTTTTCAAAAATCAAAAAGATTGTCCAGCCATCTTAAAGCACGCAGGTCAATGATCTTTATACAGTGTCTACGTTAAGGAAAAACAATATATATTAGCTAATAATGTTCTCAAATTCAATGACAGGGGAACACTGTTATTAAATGGTTCTGGATGCAAAATGTGACCTAAAATTGTGGATTTTTGCGTTGCAAGGACCTATTCATAAACATATCTCAATCGTCAATTGTTTCCACTACATTTTTAACACATTGTACAAACATAATCTTACCTACTACAGTATTTCACAATGGATGTACTCAATATATTATTACATAATGTATCAAATGATGGACTAGATTATCATCCATGCCATATAATTTGACTATTTTCCCCTTTTTTGTAAAATGGTGAACTTTTTAAAATAGAGGGGTAAACCTTTAGATTCACAAAACACAACATCATTGTTATCGAGTAAAGGTTAAAGTTTAATAGGAGTGACCTCTTTTTCATTTGTTGCTACGTTGTTCGCTCATAGTAGAGTACTCTTTAGTTATTTGAACTACCTAAAACATCCATTTGGAGATTCAATTATGTCTTACATTATACTACTATATTACTTTGCTTCCTTAGGATTTCAATTGCTTACCTACTTAATCATTACTTATTCGTATTCTGCCCAAAATATTTTGAAACAAAATAAGATTCTAATGTTTTCAAATTCAATGTCAAAGGAACATTGTCATTAAATGCATCTAGATGCAATATGTGGCCTAAAAAAGTGCATTTTTTCATTGCAAGGACCTATTCATAAACCTATCTCATTCGTTAATAGTTTCCACTACGTTTTTAACATATTGTACAAACATAATCTTACCTACTACATCATTTCACAATGGATGTATTTAATATATTATTACATAGCGTATCAAATGGTGGAGTAGGGTGTATAATGATGTGGACAAGATACCCGACATGCATTTTGTCCACCAAAGTACTAATGCTGCTACTCTCAACATGTTTACAACGGCTGTTGTCATAGGATTTATGAATCGAATTTTGATCTAGCCTCTTTTACTTAAAAGAAATCTAGAGTTCTATTTTCTATTTATTCGTTAATTTAGGACTTGGCTTTATATAGAGGTTGATTTACGTGTTTATTTTGTTCAACTGATGTCCAAAAATAAAACACATTACCAATATCACACATGTCTATTATATAGACACCCTTAAAGCATCCATAAGTAAAGGTGATGATCAAATATATGCTTTCGTATGTCTGAAAATATGAATATATCAAGTTGGAGTTTCACGTCATTGTAATTCAGAATCTAAAAAGGAACTAAAAAGTAAGATTAGTAGCGGGTTAGGAATGGAATAAAAGAAACATATAACTTAGGAAAAATATGAAAGGATAAATGGAGAATGAATACAAGATTGTGAGGTTTATGACATAGGAAAACAGAGTACCAGTGTTGAAGGAAGATTATGTTAACATTAGTCAGGTGATTGATGCGATCAAATGTTGTTTCAACTAAATTAGATACCATTGAATTGAAGTTATTTTTCAAGGCATCATAAGTTCATAAGTATTTTTAAGAAAAAAGAAATGTTGACGCATGCAACTTGCTAACTACGCAATATTTGCTAACTTGCCAAGCAAATAAACTCTTTGCTCTATGCCTGCCATTCAAATATGTCGAATATAGTCAAAGATACTAAACATGCAATTGAAGAAAAATCACATAACAACAGAACTCAAAGATAATACTTAATCTTGTTCCAATTGAATCTTATACCAAAATAGAAACATCATAAAATTCAAGAGAAAAATAAGTGTGTAACCGAATGTACCCCCTTAAAGCTCCCAGTTGTATTCGAATCAACATACATACTAGCCTCATCATCCTCGTGAAACTCTCCTTGTGTTCCTTCGTCAATAATAGTTCCAATAACACCTTGTCTTACCCAACTAGCCTCGTCATCATGCGTGAATGTTTTATTATCAAAATTTTCTCGCTCCACAGCTCTATTTGATCCAACATGATGTCTTGGGTTGTACATTTTTGTCCAATAATATCAAAGACGTCTCTAGGCTCTGTATTCACAACAATATTCCAATCTTTCTCCATTGGGTCTCACACATAAAAATCTCGATTTTCTTGAGATGCTAAGATGAAAGGTTTGTTCGTTATTTTCTGCTTTGTATAAAAAAATGGTTAAAGTTTACAAGAGTGAACCCAAAATTATCCGCTCGATGAGACATTTACTATGGTCAACGCAACCACATTTGAACAACACAAACTTATAATCTTTAGAATAATGCAACTCAATGATGTTTGTTAAAACCCCATAAAAATTAACATCTCCAGATACAGGATTTCTATCTCTGGCACTTGCATAACTTTCAGTCATTGCCTTCAACATGACTCCACTATTTTGCGTCGTTATCGTTCTCTCATGAGCCTTCGTATGATACCTAACATCATTTATAAATATACCCTAAGAATCTCTTTGAGTTTTTTAATGGACCCCTAACTAATCTCCCGTTTTCTTCTGATATCTCTGTATTGGGTGCCTTAAGCCACTTTCGAACCTACTCATTCAAAATAAACAATAACGTTAAACATTGCATGTATTTATAACATAATTAAATGTATAATATTATTTTTAATATGTATATTACTTACATAATCTCTAAACTATAAATGAAATGTTTCATTGTGAATGCGATCCACATCATGTGGTTTGAGACGGGAATTGCTCCTAATCAATGCACGGTGAATCTTGTATTGAAATATGTCATTGCATTGTATTTCGTGTGGCTAAAAAATGGGGTAACTTAATTAAATAAGATACTTACTCTAGAAATGAAGCAATTTCTTCTGTATTGACGAGCACACACTGATGTGCTTGTACATATGTAATGTCATCAAGCACAAACCCCTCTGATTTACCCAATTTATGACCACCGATTTGACAGAGAGAATTGGATGTACCATCTTCATTCCTTACTGGTCGATTAAACTTGGTTTCAACATCATGCAAGTACCTGAAGCAAAATGTCAAGCATTCTTCTACCCAATATCCTTGTGCAATTGAACCTTTTAGATGACTTAGGGTATTTACATAATTCTTTAGTTTGAACAAGTATCTATTAAGAGGAAACTTCACTTATATATGAAAAAACATTATTAAAATTAAAAAATAATCAATACTGCAAAAATACAACACCTTTCAACAGCGTACATTGACTGGTACTGCGACGGTCCCTCTTTCGCTAAATGGATAACTAAATGCTCTATGATATCAAAAGATGAAGGCGAAAAGATCCTCTAAATATGGCATAATATGAGCTCAATGCGAGACTGAACATGATCTAAATCGCTTACATTCATCACTTTTGAGTACATACTACTGAAAAAGTTACTCAATTCAATAAATGATTTTATCACATTTTTAGGCAACACATTTCTTAAAGCAATAGGAAGTAACTCCTGTATTAAGATATGGTTGTCATGACTCTTGAGTCCTGATACAATACGTTGTTTAAGATTAACACACCGTGATATGTTCGAAGCATAACCATCTGGAACTTTCACCTCCTTAAACACTTTACATACCACATTTTTACCTTTATTGTCTAATGTGAAACATGAAGGTGGAAAATAATACTTGCCATTTCCCCTTTTTTAAGGATGCAATGGCTTACGAATACCCATTTCCTTTAAATCTAGATGAGCATTCAAATTGTCCTTTCCCTTCCCATCAATATTCGATAATGTCCTGAGCACATTATCACACACATTCTTTTAAATATGCATAACATCAAGATTATGGCGTATCAAATTGTCCTTCCAATAATCTAATTCAAATAATATACTTCATTTTTTTCCAATTATATGACATGGTACTACTCTCTTCATTATTAACCTTTTTCCTTTTAATTTCTAACTGTGGATCATTACTGAACTTATTATCGAAGTCCTTTACCTCAGCATACACTTCATCTCCTGATAGTCGAAAGGGCTTTGTATCCAATTCAATTGTACCATCAAAGCATGTTTTATCCCTTATAAATTTATGATCTTCCGGTAACCATCGACGATGACCCATGTAACATTGCTTGCCTCTATTATATAGCCGCTAAGAGCGGGTGTATTTATGACAACAAGGACATGCCAATTTACCTTTTTTACTCCATCCCGACAAATTTGCATATCCAGGAAAATCACTAATGGTCCATAGCAACGACGCACACACTTTAAACATCTTATTTTTGAATCCATCATAAGTGTCGACCCCAACCCATAATTCCTTCAACTCGTCAATCAAAAGCGTAAATAAACATCAATATTATTACCAGGAACTAAGTTTAAAGGCATCAAAATTACAGGGAGCGTGCTATGGGCAATACTCATGCTCTTGAATCGGTTAAAGCCATCACTTGATAAAACAATCCTGACATTCCCTGGTTCTCAACCAAATGTAGATATATCTCATCAAATGTTTTCCAAGCAAGAGAATCGATTGGATGTTAGACATTTCCATCATCAATGAGCTCCTCGGCATGCCATGTCATATGTGTTGTTGTCATTGATAACAAAAACAGCCTTGGTCTTGGTATTAAACGGAAGTATCTTACCACCTTCGCAAAAAATTTCCTATCTATAGTAACATCATCATCTGGCTGGCCCTTTAACTGTTTATATCTTGGGGTATGATACTTTGGACATTCTTTCGCATGTTTGATCTCTTTATAGTATGACATGCAATCGTAGGGCGTGTATGTATCTTCTTATAATCTAACCCTAAGTTTGCAATCAACTTTCGAGCTTCATAAAAATATTTTGGCAATGTCTCACCCTCTGGGAATGAATATTTTAATAGCTTGAGAAGCATTGTAAAGGTCTAGTCACTCCACCCACCTAAACACTTTATATGCAATAATCGAACAAGAAACGAGAGTGTGGAATACTTCTTACAATTTGGATACAACTCTCGCTCAGTTTTTTTATCAGATTAAATAATTTCTTAGTTTCAGCATCTGGACCCTCTACCTCTTGTTGCTCTGCACCATTGTCCATAAAGTCTAGTGGGTCTAAGGGCGGAATTCCAAAGGCATCATGTGTCCTCTCTCTCATTTCATTACCAAAAATAGATTCAGAAAAGGGATCCGAAAATGAGGAAGATTCCCCATGAAAGGTCTAACATGTGTAACTCTCTAAGAAATGATTAAGTATTATATGTTCTGCCACATCATCTTTATTCACAAATATCATATTGCAGCATGTCTTACACGGACATAATATTTTTTCAGCATTTGGCTTGTTATCAGAGGCAAACTTAACAAAGGCTTCCGCTCCTTTCTCTTATAAACTACGACCTTTATGTTTTATACTAATCCAACTTTTATCCATCAATACATTCAACCTAATGAAAAAATACAAAAATATTGTTTCTAAAGAAGTCAAATAGTTAGTAATGAGAAAATGTGTTAGACAAATGAATTACAAATACGTCAAACATGATTATAAAGTCATGTGTTA
This sequence comes from Sambucus nigra, assembly GCA_949130495.1. Classification (NCBI taxonomy): domain Eukaryota; kingdom Viridiplantae; phylum Streptophyta; class Magnoliopsida; order Dipsacales; family Adoxaceae; genus Sambucus; species Sambucus nigra. The sequence continues at coordinate 143,300,028 of OX422211.1, forward strand.
CATTCACTGAATGATGGTCAAGTTGTAGAAACTTTGTTTACTATAAATCCAACTTAAAAAAGCTTAATTGTTTTATTTTGGTTGAATTAAAAGAAAAGAAAATTGGCATTGCATAATTTCAGAATAAATGCATAACAAAGCAAAAATCTAATGAAGATTTGAACTTTTTAATTGAGAAATCACATCTGAAAGTGTGCTGAGAAGACATATGTACATAAATAGATATTATTAGTAATAAAAAAAGTTGCAGTAAAACAATAATGCCAATGTAATGCAACTGCATAAAAAATAATCTAAAACATATAATATAACAAAGGAGAGTACCTCCCCCCAAATAATAATAATAATAATAATAATAATAATAATAATAATAATAATAATAATAATAATAATAATAATAATAATAATAATAATAATAATAATAATAATAATAATAATAATAATAATAATAATAATAATAATAATAATAATAATAAAGGTACTTAATATCCACCATCCTTGTAGCAACATTAAAGGGGGAGGGGGAGTTGAAATTAACTTTTATAGAACTATAAAATGTAAGACACGACTTTGAACTTCATACATACAAATTACAATGATAGAGACTTCAATTTTAAAATTGCAATGCATATATGAAAAGAAACTAAGGATGAAAACTTCATATATACTTTATAAAATATTACGCATGATGAATTTGAGAACCATATTAATCCTTAATTACTAATAATTTCCCATCGGTGGTGTGGCTTAAAGTATGTATAAAGTTGTTGGAAACATATTATCAACCAACTACTTAATCACACTAGTCTAAATGTAAGATATAGAAGTATATAGTATATATAAATTGAAAGTTAACTTATATATGCAATAAAAATCTCTAAATTATTCTCAAATAATCTTATTATTCTATTGTGAATGATCTTGTAAAGAACTATTTTATTATGCATTTAAAAGAAAGGCAACAAACTTTTTCATTCACAAGCTAAAATAAAATTCCATAAGAGAAGCTATAAACCAAATTTACTTCGAATCATATCATTTTATACAATATACATAACCCATTGTATCACATCCAAAACAAAGAATATAATTATGCTATGATCATTAAAAACCGAATAAAAATCCAAGATCCTAAAATAAAATCCAGCTTTTAAGACCCAACACCAGACTAAAAGTTAAAATACATAACATAAACCTAAATGAATATATCTTTGCATCAGCCCAAAATGGAACCTTAGTGATGATTACTCAAAAATTGAACCCTTTTTATTGAATTGGGCTCCTACGTACCCAAACACTTGTTGATTCAAGAGATGTAAAATGCGATTATTTTCAAGAAAAACAATTATAGCTCATGTTTAAAAAATTATATAAATAAATGCAATTTATCAAAACAACCACATACATCCAACTACCTCCCCCAATTTTACCTAACCTCAACTAGCCCCTTCTACCCCATTCTTAGCGACCGTAGCTATTCCAAAACACAAATACACACATCATTACCAAATGTACATATATTACTTATACATTTTAAGTGCGAACATACATAAATTGTTTACGGAATAACCAATTAAAGAATTTTACTATAGCTAAGTGGGTAACTTGAAAAAAAATAATTATTTAATTCAAAGGGAATTCAAGATGAAGGTATTAAGTATATTACCACTAGTTGAGACCAGTGACAAAACCTAACCACAACTGAATATTAGTCATTAAAAGGGACATGACAACAAATCATAGTTTTTCTTACCCAACAACATATAATTCAAGGTTAACCAAAAATTCTACACATGCACTTTTGTTATGCATCATGGAAATTTATGACCAAAAAACATACATAAAAATACAGTTAATATTTTTCTCATATTTAGGTCTTTAAAACAATACAAGATCTCAATTGTATCTAAACTAGCAGGGAATTCATATATATTTTGTTCCCAATATGTGGAGAACATTCAGTAGATTACAAATATTTAAAAGGGGAAAACATATATAAATCAATGAATATACATATGCTTTAATACTCAAATTTTGCACATCAAAGAATGAATATATATATATATATATATAATCAATGAAAAACATATATAAATCCAAGGGCATATGGTAAAGTCAGGAATTAATTTTAGGTGGGGCACAAACCATTGAAGGGGGTTTAAATACGATAATAATTTGTTACTAAAAAAGAGATAAACATACATTGAATTTTTTATAGAAAGTAGTAGAAAGTTGTTAAAATGCACAAAAGTTCAAATAAAATGTAAAACTTAATAAAAATACCTCAGTAGCTCCAATCCAATCGAAGAAAAAATGTGCAATGTAGAAATCCTCGACCATAACTTGCAAATCCTTAAAAACAAAGAAATCATAACAACTAAACATTAAGTCATAAACTAACCATATTTACCTAAACCACTAAATCATAACAACATTAAATCATAAAAAAAAACTATACAACCTAAACATTAAATCATAAATATTTACCCTCATACAAGTGGTTATATATAAATGTTATTATTTCTATTTTACCCCTACTTTCTTTTGTAATTGTATATTTATCCTAATGTAAATTAAATTTTTTTCCAAATTTCTGCCCCACCCTTTTACAAATTCCATCAATCATTCTTCAAGCCCTAAATTAGATAAAAAATACACTAAATTAAATTAGCTTTTAAGAATAAAAATACCTCAATACCCTAACAAATCAGTAGATAAAACCTTCAGTTCCAATTATTAAATTGTTGAGGTATTTTCAAACATACATATGCAAAAAATACTGTAGATAAACATACGTACCCAAATAAATTAGTAGATAAAAGCGTTAGTCCTGATTATTAAACATACATACCCAAACAATAGAAAAAAATGAAAAAAAATACCCCAATACTGTTAGTTTCGATTGAGAAGAAAATAGTTCGCTTAGTCCGATTGAGAAGAAGAAGAAGAAGAAGAAGAAGAAGAAGAAGAAGAAGAAGAAGAAGAAGAAGAAGAAGAAAAACCGATTTAGTAGCGAGAATAGAGGAAACCAATTAGGAACAGAATTAAAACAGAAAAAATAGAAAAAAATGAAAAAAAAAAGTAACGGGAAGAAAAAACTAAAAGGAAGACAACAAAAGAGGAGTCCGATTCCAATTAGCAAAAGGAAATATGGCTGACGTTTTTTCCAAAAACAACATAGAATCCTCACCTTTTTCGTCGTTTTTTAGATATGACGAAAAATTTTCCAACATTTTTTATTAAAATGTTGGAAATTTTCCAACGTTTTGTGAAAAACTTTGGTACGAGAGGATTATGCCGACATTTTCTATAAACGTCAGGAAAAAAACGTCGGTATAGTTATATTTTCTTATAGTGATATAAGAATGTAAGGGCTTAGTTGGAAGAGCATGCCATAAAAAGTAATGATAAATTAATTGAAAATCTGAAGGCACATGAGAAAACTCTTAGATACAAGTTCACTTATTTGAAAATATAAATAAGGGGTCCTTAAAGTTTGACGAGTTAAAAATTTTTCTGGAGTCTTTGATTTTGGAGTTAAAAGATAAATTAGAAGACTTGAGTTAGGTCAAATTTGATTTGAAATCTATGTCGGAGAAGTTGGATAAGATATTAGGCACCGTCCAAATAAAAAAATGACAAGATTAGAATTGGCTATGAATCATGATGATCTGAATGCTTCAGCTCCCAAAGTCAAGGCCGTGATTTTTAGAAAGTCACCCATTATCAAGGACATTAGCAAAGGTCAACCCAAAGGTCATATTCCTTGTCGTGTCTACACTTGCACACATTATTATAGGAAAGCTCGCCTTAGGGAGTTTTGTTATGATCTTAGAAAAGATCCTAAGAATTCTAAGTCCTATGTTACTGTGCCAACACCCGAGGCATTAATATTTCACCAATTTAGGTTAGGAAATCAAATTTGTAGGCATTGGATATTAGACTTGTTGAATCTTGCATGCTTTCACATGATTCATCACATGTTATATCTTATACGTGATTGTGTTTTCATATTTTTTCATACACTAGTTTTTATGCTTAATGATATATGTTTTGACTAGTTGTATGATTTTTGTATCTTTTGTATTTTTATTTTTCATTTATTATGTCTATTTAAAATAATAAAAAAAATATTTCTTTTGTCTTTTGAGTCGTTTTGAAAAATGTTTTTAAAAACTCAAACAGATTATTTTTTTGTAGTTAGTTTTACACATTTTATATGACATATTGGTGTGTTTGAATCCCATTCATTCCATGTGGCTATAACATTAAAGTATGGTTTACAATATCTTGGATTTTTACGTAATCAAGCCTTGCATGGAGTTATTCGAATTTGGTTTGCTTAATGGATTCATTTAAGTATATGCCTCCGCACACATTTGCATAGGCTCTTTTGGATTTTGACGTCTTATGTTGCATGAGCTAAGTGAGATGTTCTCATATCAATCTTATCATATGCATATCTATATATCAGGGGGATTTGTGCATATAAGAACCATTACAGTGAGTTTGCTCTTGGGAGTGAAAAAACATGAGTGAGTAATGGTAAGGGCTACTAAATGAGTAAATATCCTTTGTATGAAAGGTCACCATTGGCAATATCCTTAGAAAAGAAAAAAGTAAAAAAAAAGATCTGCCAAGGCTAAGTTTATATATTAATCATCAAAAGTGATATCTTCAAAATGAAAAGAGATAATGAAACGAATATATTTATATTTTTTAGGATTTATAAGTTGAATATCGGGTTTGGACAATGGGTCTAGTTAATCATTAATGTTTGACACCGAGAATCGTTAATATTTTTTAGGCTTGCGTGCATTTAGTTCATTTGTCCATTTTGAGTTCACTTTATTTGTCACATGATGTCAAATATAAGTTTGATAAATTAATGCGGTCAAATAGAACTCCTGGGACTATCTTGAGTAGTTAGGACACATTCCCTTTATTTTTTAGTTCACACCCCTTCAGTCCATACCACATTTGATTTAGACACATTTATGCCATGCGAGTGTGGAAAACTTATGTTTGTGTTTCTTTTGTGGTGTGTTATACCTATATATTCATGTGCATTTATATATATATGGTATGTTTGTTTTAATTCTTTGCATTGCATTTAATCCATGTTTGTCATATATGTTTACGATGGTATCAGATGCTTCAAATTTGTATCACGTTGGTATCACAAGTTTCATTGTTTGGATTATTTGTGCTTGTGTTTTCGTACTTACTTATTATTGTCATTTCTCTTCACATTACATAATAAACTTTTTTCCTTTATGTTCATTTGTGTCACATTAAAGGAGAGAAATTGTTTCATATTATGCACCTTTACATTTTTCTATTCTTAAACCAAAATTGGGAGAAGTCTAACCTATAGAGGATAAGTATTCTCTAAGGGGGGATAGCTAACAAAGGGGGTGATTGTTTCTTCATATGCGGTTTATATATTTCATATTCTCTATATATTTTAAAGGTCCATTAAGTGTGCAGGTTTAAGAAATGATGTGACAAAGTTTCACAAGAGCAATGGTAGTCATGAGTTAGAGTTGGTCAAGTGTTAGTTTGTACTTTTTTCTTTGGGGGGAGTTAGGGATTTGGTATTAGAGATCTTGACGACCTTGTAAGAGTATGGATTATACTCATGTACCCCAATAGGTCTACATTATTTTATTCTATTTACCAAATATACTTTTAGTCTAGTCGTTGAGGTCATTCCAGCAAAGCGTCATGCAAATCACTCAAATAGGCATCCTCATCCTTCAAGTGTATCATTTTATACCATTATTAGGAAGGTAAACGGACACCTAAACTCACGCACATTTTACCAGACCAATACGTCTTTTTAGAATATCCTTTTTGTGTGTTTTTGTGATTGATATGGACCTTTAAACATTATATAGAATGCAAGTAAAACTTTTTTAAACAATCTTATGTTTTGCATTTTATATGACTGTTGTGTGTCTATCGCAAAATTTTTTCCACATCAAGGATTTCCTTCACTGCAGTGACATACAACCTCTCACTGGCCATGCCATGTTCAAGGGATTTCTCTTCAGTATTGTCTCTGAGGTTCGCCCTAGTAAAGAAGATCCTCGATGCTTCGACGAGAAGTGATAGTCTAGTGCAAAAAATAACTTTTTGCGATAGATTATGCACATCTTACTTGGTACTCGTGTAACATTAAAGATCTGATCATATCTTCTCTAGGGGTAGAAATTTTAGGAACGATAAGAAAACATTACACAAAATACACCCGAAATTGACATGATATGTCATATTCGTGTCATGTTCGTGTCAGATTTTTTTTACATAAAGTCGTGTCGTGTTCGTGTAAAAATTATGAGTCGTGTTATCGTGTATTGTCATGTAATAGTGTTTTTATTCGGGTTATCGTGTCTGTTTATGTTTAATTTAGTGTAAAATTTGAGAAATTATTTTATTCGTATCGTGTCGTGTTCGTGTCAACTAAAAAAATACGAATTCGTGTCGTGTCATGTTCGTGTTAAAAATATTTTATCTTGTGTTGTTATGTGGGCCCAAAACACAGTCCAAAAAATACAAATTTACACCCTTAATCTTCTATACTATTTTCACATGTCACTTCATGTAAGTCTACTTACCTACTTGTCCCCCCAAGATTGTCTTGCAATCTTGAGTGGTATATGTAAGGGGGTAGACCTTACTTTACAAGTGTGTGAAATAAGTGTGATTTTGTGATCTTTTTGTGGACAAACGTTTGCTAAATCCTTCTTGCCACAATAATCATTTTTAGGAGAGAAAAATCAATTTAAGATATAAAAACTTATTTTTGTGTTGAATATTGTATGCTTCCAATTTTTTTAATCTTGTTTTTCTCTTCGATGTATTCTTGAGATATTTTAAGTTTAAATTTTTGTGAAATCTAAAAAATATTTTAAGGAAATTTTATTTGCTTTAAAATATTTTTATACCTTGAACAAATCTCGGTATTATTTGTTCTTACATTATTTTTAGAATTCATTTATCTCAAAAATATATTTTGTGAGTTAAGCCATTATTTCCAAATACACTTTCAATTTAGGATCTTCACGTACCTAGAAAGTGGTACTACACTTACTAAAGGTTTCTTATCTTTGTTCCAAGAATTATAAAAACAAAGTTTTCTTCAAACTTTAAATGAAGAAATTTGTTGGCGTATGATTTTATGACACTAGTCGTGGACCAAAATCGGTAATGATCGTGTAGCATTCTTTAGTTTTCGACGCTCTTTGTGAAGGATATTGTGTGAAAGAGTGTTTAATCGATCATAGCATCGTGATGTTGTAAGTATTTCTCTTCTAGTTGTAAAACTCCACCATAGTACATTTGTCATTCTGGCGGCCAAAGATTTTTTCTCGTTGTGGATTTTTTCACACAGGTCTTACTGTTTACCTTTTCGCACTTTGATTAAGTCACCTAGTTATAGAATATAAAATTTGGTGTAATCTACTTGGTAAATAATTTTTCAAATAGACCTTAGAATTTGTGTTTGTTACACTGACTTGAACTTAAACTAAAACCTTGTCACGATTTGATAAGAGATTTTCGTTGGGTACCTTTCATCCATCTCGATTTTGAGCACACGCACTCTCAACTGGTATCAGAGCTGGAATTTTCTTTGTTGGGTTTTAACACATAGAGGTAGATCAAATATATATGATTATGTACATTTATATAAATGACTAAATGCGCAAAATGATGGGAATAAAAAAGGTTATACTTTACTCAGAGTTATCACATCGTCCAACATTTTGAATCACTCTAACACAAACATTTCTAGTAGTTGTGTTAGTGATTATGAAGGTAATGAACTTCTTTAATATCTGGATTCGATTATTTCTCAAAGCAATAATTTATCTAAAATCAATGTTAAACTTTATATGATACTGAAACATTTGAAGAAAGAAAAAGCCTTCAAATAAAATGAAGACCATGAATCTCCTTGGTTAACTTTTGATAGGAGTATTTTGCTTCATAACATTAAAGCCCTTAAAAATAAAAAAATTAAACTTTTTAACGAGCTTACTTCAATTAAATAATATAATAAATTTGTTCAATCTATTGATTCTCATGTTCATTCCCTCTATCCTAAGGTTAAAGCTCTTGACTTAAACTTTAACGACTTCTTAGAGTTTCGTATTGAATTAGTTGAAGATAAGGAGCTACCTTTATTTGAGGAAGAATCTGTGTCCACATTGAAGAAGGAAATAGATGATTAAACCATCATTGTGGATACTTTGAAAGTGGAATTTCAAAATAGTCTTAATCATAGTGCCAAACTTTTAAAGAAAGTTGAAGATTTATCTTTGGAACTAGATTCAAGCTATTGTGAACTTCAAAGAAGAAAAGCTTTGAATGAGAAGCATTTAGTATCAAATCATCCATTCACTTTTAATCATGGTTTTAAAACTTTCATAAATTGAGGAAACATAATATGATGGACAATTTGAAAGAGAAATGCAATATGCTTGTTCTTATTTGCAAAGGTCATAATAATAATGATAAAAGACCCACTAGAGATTGTATTTTCTCTTACTTCCATAAAAAGGGTCATCATAAGGATTTTTGCTTTGAGTTGAAAAATGTTCAACATTTAAATAGGATTGCTCCCAAGACTTCTTCCCATGTGTCTCATCCTAGAATTTATAAATGTAATTATTATAAAAAGAAAGCAAATTTGAGAAAAAATTATTATTAACTTAAATCAACCTCACAATTTCGCAATGCTTGGAAAAATTATATCTTTAGAAAGAATAATGCTTTGAGAAAACCACATGGACATCCTCGGCGTGTTCATAAGAAAAGCGGCGAAAAACTATTAATACGCTCGGGATTCTTCCTACTCCTGATTTGCCTCAAGTTAGACAAATATGGATTAGAAAAGATCTCTTACATAAGTTAGACTTGGAAAATGTATTTGATCATTTGTTTATCCCTCGACTTCTACTTGTTAGAAGGTTTCACCTCGTGCCTAGGACTTCTTAGGTCGCTTATCTTGTTCCTTTGCTCATTATAATCTTATGATGCTTTGTTTGCATATTTTTTTCTAGATATTTTTGTGATTGTGTGCTTATATGCCACATCGCTAAAATGCTTAAAGTAATTTGTTTGACTTATTTACACATGATATTTGTATCTTGGTTGTGTTTATGACTATGAACTCCATATTTATAGTTCAAAAACTTTGAAAAAAATATAATTTTTTGAGCTTAATTTATCTTGAGTATTTGTTATGACTCATCTCACTTACACCACACTACATTTTGAGTGTTATCTTATGAACTAAAGAACAAAACACTTTCCAGTAATGCTTTATGGAATTTTTAAAATATATGTGAATTAAAAGGGTTGTCATTTTAGCCTTAGTGCTTGTGAGATTTGTAACTTCTTGGTTGGAGTTGAAAACGTTATATTTTAAAATCATGAGAGATGATACGATAAGGGCTACAATTATCGAATTGTGAGAGCTATCTTTTGATTGAAAATAGTTCCCCACCTTTATTAATGAATGTATGAAAGCCACCGCATGCAATATTTTTTTCAAGTGATGTTTAAAAAATATGTATCCATATAAAAAAAATTGAGTAACATCAAGTATGTGAAACTAAAGTTTGTAACCGAAATCGCTTAGTGAGGAATAAAAATCACTAGTTGAAGATTTAATTTTTGAGAAAAATTAGACTTTTTCAATAAAAATCATTCAAAGTTTGAGAATTCTAAGTAAAACTTCTCTTTTAATATTTGTTTTGATTTTATTGAACAAATGTTCATGTTTGTACACTTATTTCTTCCGCGCGAGTTATCTTTTATATGTTCTTCTAGATTTACTTGAAACATGTTATGAATCTTTTACTAGCTAGTTTATTCTCTATTTATAGTACTTGGAATAACCAATTAAATCTTGACTATGACAATTCATAACACAAATGTATCAAATTTTATTTGTCTAAGTCATTTTAAAACATCGATCATGTGACATTGATCACTTTATATCTTTTGTTAGTAACTTATTGATCAAAACACTTATTTGAGGATTTTGAAATTCTCTGGTCAATCTCGCGACTAGAAAAGGCCTATCGCCACAACGACATTTTTCCTTGCTGCAACGACCATCGCGACCAATGATATCTCTCTTCACAACGGTGCTAGATTTTAAGATACGAACAATCATTTTCTTTTGTCAGTTTCGAAACCTTCTTTCTCTCTCTTCTTTTGAGAGCACTCCGCCCTACTCCATTATTGGAGTCATTTGAAGGGTTGTTGGACATTTTCTCCTGATTTCCTCTTTAAAAAACATTAATGTAAGACTCTTTTATTCTTTCTTTTCTAGATTTGGTACTTTCGACTCTTTTTAGCATTTTTTATGACTTTAAAAAATGTCTTAGTATTTATATCTTTTTAAAGTTATTCTTCATCTATATTAAGATTTTTTTGTAGTAGTTCGTTCTATATTAGTTGGATTCCGTAGATTTAACTTTTATTGTATGTTTTTCTCTAAATTTGGGTGTTTTTGTTATGAGTTCGTGATATTCTTTGTGTGTTGCACAAAGGATTGAAACTTAATCCATTTTTGGACTTCTTTTCTTCATTTATTTCTCAAATTTATTTTTTGTGATTAATTATTTCAGTTACAATGCACAGGCTTTTTGACATCTTGAAGAAATGCCTCTCTTCTACTAGTCCATCCATTCCCTCACCTCCTTCCCCTCTGTTGTTCACAAATAAATATAACTACAATTGGTTTGAGAATTTTCATCAACGTTATGTTCATTACGAGGACAATATAGACTGGAACTCTCTCAGTATAAATCATGGTTAGGAAAGAAATTGGATGAACATTGCGAACCAATAAGTTGATAATGAACAAATGTATCCCGATCTTGTTCGAGAGTTTTACACTAATACTATGATGACTGAGACTAGATTTACCTCTGTCGTTCGTGTCATTTCCTTTATCAATCTACCCTTCATTATGGAAATTTATGGTTTACCCGCTGTCAAACCCCGTATTATGGATGTGTAATAAAATAAAATAAAAATGATAAACTGAACCAAAACGGATGAATTGGGTTGGGTTGGGTTGGGTTGGGTTGGGTTGGGATTTTCTCGTGACAGTTAGATTTCGGTTCTAAAAATTACATAATCAATTTCTTTGGTTTGGTTCGGTTCCGGGTTCTAGCACCAACACAAACGGAACCAAACCATAAATCGATCCGATTAAAAAACTGAACCCAAAATCTAGGCCAAACTAAAACCATTTTCATCCTAACATGTTTTTCAATGCTTTATATATATGAAAATGTTACTTTCTCTTTACTATAAAGGTATGAAATTAATTTTGACTTTTAGGTTTTCGAATAAATTTATAACATTTTCTTAGAGTATATTTTTAAGTTGTGTTTGAGGAAAATTTATTGTTTTAATTATTTAAATTTATACATTTTTGGAATTGAGAACCTATCCAAACCAACCCAAGAACCGTTGGTTTAGAATGAGTCAGTTCTAGACATAATTGGTTTGATTATGATTCCAAAAATGTGGAACTAATCAATCCCGATTCCAGTTTCAAGTTAGTAGTGGAACCAAACTAACTAAAACCATGTGCAACCCAAACCCATATGATCCCGACACCCACCCAAGTGATATTGAGGTGGTCACTAAGATAACTGGTAGAGAAGTCACTAAGTCTCTTCAAAGGTCCTTGGAACAAAAAAAGCTCATGGATTTTTACTACCTTGTCCACATCATCTTTTAAGCAAATATCACCCAAAACTTGCACCATTACTCCATCCCTTCCTACAGTTGTTAGCCTTTCCATGTTGTTGGTATTTTTATTATCTTTCACTTAGGTTGGTTGATATTCAAGATGATGGTTGAATGCATTAAAAGCAAAGATAAGGTTAGTCATCCTGTTCTTTTTTTGGATGTCTCATTAATCGCTTGTTTTTAGTAAAAACGTCCGTATTTTTTCGAGTGAGAAAAATGGACAAGATGGGAAATTATCACATACCATACTTTCCACGAAGGGAAGAAGAAACTATATAAGACGCCTACACTTACTAATATTGCTGATGAAGTAGAAAAAGTTCTCGCCTAAGGTTTCGGTGGTGCACCTTCAAGCCTCATCATAGGACTATGCGCCCCAGGAATCAAATGGCTCAGATGCAACCAATGAGCATCTTACTTTGATTTATAATTGAGTTGCATACCTTCTACGTCCTAACATCACGACCACCCACCTTTTCTTGTCCCAATAATTTTTGGCGCCCGACAATCTCAAAATGTATTTCAGACCTTGATTTTTATACAAATGGATTCCATGCAGAGGGATATGGTTGATCTTCCTTGCAAGGTTCGTGTTCTCAGTGCTTATCATGAGCTCTCCTCCAACGATGGTGACGATGCATAGGTGGTGGTGGTGTTATTTTCTGTTGGCGGTGATACATCTTTCTGTTGTTGTTTTATACGTCTTTTATTTTCGGTGGTCTTAAATAATGTTGGTTTGTATTTGTTTATTGTTGTTGGGATATATGTTTTTGGTTTGTGACTTTGATTTGTCAACATGAATAATATGGATTTGATGATAAAATTCAACATGTGGGAGTACCAATTTTAGTGGAAGGTATTAGTGGTTTCTTTGGACATCTTGTGACATTTTTATATTATGGTTTGTTTTTAGATCAATTTTTCTATTGATTAATCATTACGTGATTTTTATATCATTATATTATGTGTCTTTACTTGACAGAACTTGGATTATTTAGGCTTTTTATTCACTCTCTTGCATTACTGCCTATCACTCTGTGTTATATACTCGTTGACTTGCACGTTTGATTCACAATTATTCCTTGTGGTGAACTTCACTAGTATTTTGTTATTCGTGCTCTAGTTTAGTAGCTATATTCTTTTTCTACGACTTGGGTGGAATTTGGACTCCATTCCTTAAATTTCATATACTGTATTTAGTTAAGTCCAATTGAAATACATCATTATATGATCTTTGTTAGCACACTTGCTTGATTTGGTATCTCTTTACATTTGTCAACTCCATGACAAAAATGAGGACAAAGATTAGATTAAGGTGGAGTTTCAATAATAAACATGCATTGATGTGTTTGATGAGAAACTAACATAAAATAATGTACATATTCAAGAAATGAAGTAAAATTTTCAATATTATCTTTAGAATTTGGATATTTCCATCTTAGAAATTGAATACACACTTTTTGAATGACGAATCTACTTTTCTACCTCATTCAACACATGTTTACTATTCATTACATTGGTATTATCATCTCGATTGTTTATAATGTATGACAACTCAACAAATGCAAGATATCTTTGAAATTCTTGCGATTGAAGATATATAGTATAGGATAGTCTCCTTGCCTTTGGTCAAGCCTATGTATTTATGTCATAGGTTGCCAGGTTTTCTTACAAAACTTTATGATCATTTTTCGTATATTTTGTAACGGAATAAACAATGGGGGAGATGGTAAGAGTAAGCATTATAATCATGTGCCCCAATAGGTTTAGATTGTATAATTTTGTTGACAAAATATACTTTGAGTCAAGTCCTCGAGATCGTTCTGATAAAACGTCATGCAAATCCTTCAAACGAGCATCCTCACCTTTCATAGATATCCTTTTATACCAGTATTAGGAAGATAACGGACACCAAAAATCGGGTTCATTTTATCGCATTAGTACTTCTTTTAATGAAAACCTTTTTTGTATGCATGTGTGTTTGATATGAGCCTTGAAACATTATATGGAATGCAAGTAAAACGCTTTTGAAAAATCTTATGTTTTTCATTTTATATGGTTCTTGTATGTCTATCGCAAAACTTTCACCACTTTGAGGATTTCCTTCGATACAGGGACATACAGCTTCTCGTTGGTCGCGCCGTGATCTTGAGATTTCTCTTCAGTATTGCCACTGAAGTTTCGCCCCAGTGAAGAATATCCATGCTACAGCAATGCTCTGACGAAAAGTGTCAGGTGCAAAAAGATACTTTTTGCAATAGATTGTTCACATCTTCCTCAGTACTTATGCAACACAAAATATTTGACCATATATTCTTTACTTTTTGCACTTGTTACTTCATGTAAGTCTATTTACCTACTTGTCCCCCCAAGCTTCTCTTGCAAGCTTGCGTGGTATATGTAAGTGGGCTCCCTCAACTAGTCAAATGGGAATCAGACATCTATCCTTGGCACAGGATAACAATTCTTTACACTGATCTTGTTAAGGGTACGATAAACCTAATCCACACATATACGCCACGAGCATTCTTCGACACCAAGACCCCTTAGAGAATGGGGCTAGGCACATGAGGGTTTGACTTCATTTTACAAATGTGTAAACTAAGTGTGATTTTGTGATCTCTTTGCGGAAAAAAAAATTTTTTTGCTAAATCCTTCCTGACACAAGAATCATTTTTAAGAGAGAAAAATCATTATAAGATATAAAAACTTCTTTTTGTGTTGAATCTTGTAGTGTTCCAAGTTTTTTTTAATCTTATTTTTCTCTTCAATATATTCTTGAGATGTTTTAAGTTTAAATACTTATGAAATCTAAAAATATTTTGAAGTAAATTTTGTTTGCTTTCAAATCTTTTTATACCTTTAAAAAGTCTCTTTATAATTTGTTCTTGTGTTATTTTTAGATTTCATTTATCTCAAAAATATATTTTGTAACTTAAGACATTATTTTCAAACACACTTTCACTTTAGGATCTTCACACACCTAGAAAGTGGTACTACACTTATTGGAGGCTTCTCATATTTGTTCCAATATTTGGGACAATAAAGTTTTCTTCAAACTTTAAACAAAGAAATTTATTGGCGTGTGATTTGGCGACATTGATTGCGAACCAAAACGAGTGTTGGTTGTGTAGAATTCTTCAATTGTTGGTGCTCTCTGCAAAGGATGTGGTGTGAAAGAGTGTTTAGTCGGTCATAGCATTGTGAGGTTGTAAATCTCTATAATCTAGTTGCAAAACTCTATCACTGTACGTTTGTCGTTCTATCGTCCCGAGGTTTTTTCCCGTTATGGGGTTTTCCTCATATGCCTTGGTGGTGCGCTATATCTTTACTTCTCCACACTTAGATTAAGTCACCTAATTATTGAAGATAAAATTTAGTGTAACCTACTTGGATAATAATTTATCGCATAGATCTTAGTCTTTGTGTTTGTTAATCTAACTTGAACTTTAAATAAAACATTATCACAATTTGACAAGATGTTTTAGTTAGGTACCTTTCAACCATCTCAGTTTCGAGCAAACACGCTCTTGGGCCTAGTAGTTTTTTTATTTTTGGTTCTATTCCTGAATAACCAAAGGGGGATATTTGTAAGGAAATTTCTTTTAAATGTCAATGTTTATTGTAAAATTTTTAATATTGGGACAAAACTACTTGAGTCATATATGAGTATTATGTTTGGTTTGTCCTTAAAGCCTATGATGCAATGAAAACCATTGTGGTCGAGTTAAGGAGACATCAACTTCCATGTCGAGTTTCATCTTCATCTATGGGATCTCAAAAAAGGTATGAATGGTATATTACATTAATCCCTGGATTTAGTTTCGGGTGTTTAAGTTTTTAAAAGTTTATCACGATAATTTTTCGAAAAAGGATTTTAAAGGAAAAAAAAATTAAAATCGTTTGAACAAAGTCTAATTGTCGTTCAAATGAGTTTTATGTTTTTGTTCTAACCAGTTATGTGTGTTTGTTCAAATGAGTTGAGGGGTTTCATTCAAGCAACATTTGAATGAGCATCAAATGAGAGCATTCGGTTTCTTCAGAAGCATTTCATTGGAAGCTCGACCGATCCTCATTCAAACGAGATTTGTGATTTCGTTTGAATGATCTTGATTTCAAACAAGATTCCTCATAATTTATGCAGCCAAATTTTTATGAAAATATATAAATATAAGGGTTGGCACAATAATTTTTAAGAGAGGGTTTACGAAAATAGCTTTATATATCAAACCAAGAGTCTCTTTAACCCTAGTTTACACCCATGTTTTGAGATCCAAGTTTTTACATCATATGCTACTTTGAGATCTCACATTTGAGCACCAAGATCAAGTTTACGCTTCAATATTGTTGAGTTTATATCGTGCGTTGCATTCCATGTTTTGTCATGGCAATGTTTTACTAGCCAAAATCAAGAAGATTGGTAGATACCAAGATACTAGAGGTGTTTGCATTCTGAAGGTTATTAAAAGACATCCATTAATGGTTGTGAATAAGGTTCAAGGAGCGAATAGTGCATCAAGGTTTGAAGGCATCGAGTTTGTGAGTAAGTTTAATTCATCCTTGTATGATACTTATATCATAGTGGATTTGCGAAGGCGAGGCCATCCAAGGTTATTCCCGTTGTTAGTTTTCCTCGTACATTGCGATGTTGTGTGATTGATTTATACTATTCTTACAAATCACTAAGATGCATGCTTAGGGAAGATAAAATTAGTTAATAGTTTTTCACAACGTATGTTCAAATGGTGCTAAATTAAAATTAGATTAATGTATAATTCGATTGATCAATTGAAAATTAAAAATTAGTTTTCAACAATCCACATAACCCTACTAGAACTTGCATTTCTCAAATTCCTTAGCTACATTGGCCTAAACAATTGACACCGACCTAAAAAGAACAATTTAAGTGGAATATATCAGTTGATGGAACACTAATGAATCAAGAGTACCACCAAAGATTATGAAAATTGAGTTGATCCCATCTTTAATGGACTCCATCATTAACTATCTAAAGAATGGAGATCTTCCCGAGGATGGCAAAGCGGTCGGGCCCACAAGTTAAAAATCCGATTGGCAAAGTTTTAACTTAATTCTCAAGGGAAACTTTATTGACGATCTTTTAATGGCCTTTGCTCAAATTTGCCCACCTAAGTAAGTGTAATATCCTGTATTTTTATTATTATTTAATTATTATGTGCGTGATATTATTAATTCAATCAGTGAAAATTAAATTAAATTGGATTTTAGTAAATATTAAATAGCGAAATAAGGGACTAATAAATATTATTATTATTATTATTATTATTATTATTATTATTATTATTATTATTTATTTAAGTATGATAAGTAAACTGACATGTGAGTTGTTATATGTCGCGCATGAGTGAAAGCGACAATTTATTATTATAGGTCGATAGAGTGTTACATCGATGAATCGGTATAATTTATAGGCGACCTGCGTGTCAAGACCGATTAATGAGGTGTTAGGATATTTGGAGTTGGGTGACTCGAATGACTTTTTCGAGTGCATCAGTGATCCGAGAAGGGTCAATAATTCAGAACATGAACTTGGGTGTTATGATTGGGTTTAGGAGACTTTTTAAACAAAACTGGACCCGTATAAGGGTAGGAGGGTCATTTTTCATTTAAGGTTAAGTGGAAAATGGTATTAGGATAATTAAGGGAGTATTTAAAAGGTGAGGAGTTTGATGGAAACTCACCTTTGATATTTTGCACAAGAGAGATTGAAAGAGAGTTCAAGAGAAGAGAAAGGAAGAAAATATAAGAGAAAGGGCTTGGATAAGAGAAAAAGAAGTTATCTTAGGATTTAACCCATCATCAAAATGTATAGAACGTCAAATTTAATTCAAAAAGGCAAGTAGATACTTGCTTTAAGTTGCAATTATGCGTAGTTAATTATTTTCACCATTAGAGATAAAAATATGGGAATTAAAGTTATGAAGTTTAAAACTTGGTGTTGATACCAAATTTAACCTGCTGACGTGGACTAATTATGTGGAGACACGTGTCAATCTACATGGCACCCGAGAACATTTTTGAAAACACCTTGACTCCGAGGAACTCAACCTCCCCGACCAACTCAGGCGCTTCGAGCAGCAAGTGTTCTCCAAGGAACTTTATTGTACCGAGCAGCTTAGGCGGTCCGAGCTGCACCTCGTACAGAGCATTTATAACCGAATAATTAAGAGGATTTAATGCGCATTAAATGCTGATTATTATCATACAGATGTACACACCGATTGGACAGCTATGTAATATTCTCTCGCATGTACAGCCTCAAGGCTATAAATACATTGTAACCTCCTCATTAGCAGGGGACTCGGAATTTCTTGGTAAACCCATTATCGAGAATTCTGCAAACAGTCAGCAATAATACAAATAGTGGACGTATGCCATTCTTTCAAGGCTGAACCACTTTAAAAATCTCTTGTCTTATTTATTTTTATACGTGATTAAATAATTAGAGATAATATAATTTTTTACATCAATAGATTGGCGTCGTCTGTGGGAACGACTGAAACTATCGTTTTTCACCAAAACAATTCATCCCCAATGGCTGGTAATCCTGAATTCAGTAATCGAAACGTTGGAAACCCCCCAAATCCATCCACTCCTCCAAGTGTCCAAGATCTGGCTGGAATAATGGCTAATTTAGCTCAGGGCCAGACTGCCATGCAAGAAACCATGCGACAACTCATGCAAACTATCCAAGGTGGAGCACCTGCCCAGTCAGGACAACAAAGCATTCAGAGGAATACCCAATTGCCTTCCTCACAAACTAGACGAACATTACTCCCAGAGGAATCTCGATCTAGACATGTCGATTCATATCACACTGATAGATCTAATGATTTTTCTTATCAACCTGGCCGAACTTCATCAGTACGAGCCACAAATACTGAACAAAACATCACTTTATCTCCAGAAAGGACAAGTGCTCTTGAAAGATTGAGTATAGTTTCTCCCTTTGATCGTTTAGGTCCTAGGAGGAATAAAAGTCCCCCTAGGATGGTGTCGAGGAACTTTCAACGATTTTCTGATTTAAAGGAAGGTTCTGCCCAATCCCGACCAGCTGCTCGTCCTGAAAGATCC
The DNA here is from genome assembly GCA_949130495.1 of Sambucus nigra. NCBI lineage: Eukaryota > Viridiplantae > Streptophyta > Magnoliopsida > Dipsacales > Adoxaceae > Sambucus > Sambucus nigra. The sequence continues at coordinate 143,318,925 of OX422211.1, forward strand.
CAAGAGGCAAATTCAACATGATCAGTTGCTCGGACCAACAGGCCCGAGGAGGCAAATGACGCATGGAAAGGCTTTATTCAGAGGTTGGAGGATAGACTAGGGGAAATGGCTAAGGCCAAAAATCCTCTACAAATAACTTTTGTCCAAGGGACAAATTTTATCCAGACAATTGTGGATTTTCCCACACCATCAAAGTTCAAAGCCCCAGTGGTAACACCAAAATATGATGGAAAAAATGATCTTGTTCTACATATAGAACAATATCAAGCAGCTGCTGATATCTATGCTGTTCCAGACGAGATGCGATGTAGGGCGTTTTCAGGAACTCTCATTGGATCTGCTCAAATATGGTACAACAATCTTCCTCGGGGGAAGATTGCAACTTTCTTTCAACTGGCCGAGCTCTTTATCGGAAACTTCTGTTTTGGAGCAAAACCAGTTAAGCGAGTAGCACACTTGCTAAGCGTTAGACAAAAAGCAGGTTAGAGCACCAGGGATTATACTACTCGCTTCAATAACGAGAAGCTCGAAGTTATTGACTATGAGGAAAAGACAGTTATCACTGCTCTGATGAGTAGATTATTGCCAAATAAATTGTACTATACTTTGGCCAAAGATCCACCCAGGACCATGTCAGAATTAATGGCAAAAGCAGTCAAAATCATGAATGCCTAGGAATCTATGGCTGCAAAGAAGAGCATGGATACTAAGGAAACCAAAGTTGAGGCCGAGAAGATTGAGAAGAAGGATCAGAAGAATAATGGTAGTAACAAATAGTCAAAAGCAAGGCAAGCGTCGGAACAGTTGAAGAAATTTGGAAATTATACTCCTTTGAAGGTAGATATAAACCATGTTCTAGAAGAGATCAAGAACAGCGAGGAGTTAAACTGGCCTGAGAAAATGAAGACAGATGCTGACATAAGGAATAAGGCCAAATATTACGAGTTCCATAAAGACTATGGTCACACGACCAAAAATTGCATAGCTCTTCAGAATGAAATTGAAGCGCTCATCAGATGAGGAAAGCTGGCCAAGTATGTTGATCGTAGAAATGAAGGAAAAAACAACGACCGAGCAAAACAGAGATCTAAATCTCCTCGTCGAGCAGAAGAAAACAAGAAAAGATATCATGAAGATGATCTAGAAGACGATCCCGATCTCCCTAAAAGACCAAGACAACCATAACGTGAGGTATTTTCTATTCGTTTTGGGTCATTTGATTACAATGTTATTACTGGTGGAGATGCAGGAGGTGGAGACCTTACTGCAGAAAGGAAAGCTTACCTCAACGAGGCTCAAGCCTGCTCGTATATTCAACGGATAAATCTAGCCGAAGAACATCGCCCGAGAAAGGTTAACAAAGATAAACTGGTCATCGATTTCTCTAAGAATGACCTCGCATGTGTGTTATACCCTCATGATGACCCATTGGTGATCAAAATGAGGATGAAGGAAGTAGTGATTTCGCGAGTCTTGGTGGATAATAACAGCTCGGCAGATATTATGTTCTACCCATGTTTTGATAGTTTGAATCTGAAGCTGTCCCAATTGGAACCATATCATCGACCACTCCTCGGTTTTACTGGCGAGAAAGTTTTTCCACTTGGGACGATCAAGTTGGATATGTTCATCGGTACATGGCCTGCTTATCGAACAGAAAGAGTGCATTTTTTTATGATGGACAAGAATGTTCAATCAGATTACAATATCATCATGGGAAGGGTAGGATTGAAGAAGTTCGAAGCAGTACCATCTACTGTACATCAATGCCTAAAATTTCTAACCAACTTTGGAGTAGGAATTGTGAAGGGTAACCAAAAAGTAGCTCGGGAATACTACTATTCATCGGCCGAGCAAGAAGAACTGGAAGAATCTAGGAAAAAGACTACCACCTATCAAGTGGATGAAGGTGCAGAAATTGAAACGTTGGATCCTAGAGACGAGTCGAAGCTCGTAAAAGGTCAGGTGGTGGAAGCTACTGAAAACGTCATTCTGGACGATGAACACCCAGAGCGAACAACTCAAATCGGTTCATTGTTGGACACACCACTAAAAGAGGAATTGATAGCCTTCCTAAAAAGCATAAAATAAACTTTCGCATGGAGCCACGAAGATATGTCAGGAATAGACCCAAATTTCTTGTGTCATGAACTTAATGTGAACAGGGAAATCAAACCTGTGAAGTAGCGAATAAGAGTGTTCAGCCCCGAGAAGAACCAAGCTATACAAGAGGAGGTCGAGAAGCTCCAAAAAGCTTGCTTTATTGAAGATGTCAAATATCCAGACTGGTTAGCTAATGTGGTGATGGTAAAGAAGAAGAACAACAAGTGGAGGATGTGTGTAGACTTCACCGACCTCAACAAAGCATGACCAAAGGATCATTTTCCTTTATCCCGAATTGATCAATTAGTGGACGCTGCCGCAGGACACGAGCTGTTGAGCTTCATGGATGCTTATTCTGGTTACAATCAGATTAAAATGAAACCTGAAGACAGGGAGAGTACCTCTTTTATTTCCCCTAGGGGAACTTACTGTTATAATGTTATGCCTTTTGGTTTAAAAAATGCAGGTACAATATATCAGCGGCTGATGAACAAGGTGTTTGCAGAGCAAATCAGTCACAATATGGAGGTTTATGTTGATGATATGATAATGAAGAGCAAGAGAGTTGTTGACCATCTAATTGATCTAGGTCAAACCTTTGATCAATTAGATAAATATCAAATGAAGTTGAACCCTACCAAGTGCATATTCGAAGTACGAGAAGGCATATTCCTCGGGTATATTGTCAACCAACGAGGTATTGAAGCAAATCCAGAAAATATCAAGGCTCTATTGGGGATACGATCTCCAACGACGAAGAAAGAAGTGCAAAGTCTCACAGGGCGAGTTGCAGCACTTAATAGATTTGTATCATGAGCAACTGATAGATGCCTCCTATTCTTCAAAACACTCCGAAAAACGTTTGAATGGAATGATGAATGCAAGAAGGCCTTTCAAGAGTTAAAGAAATACTTGGGAGCACCCCCACTGTTGTCCAGGCCAGTGATGGGAGAAAGATTGTACTTATATCTGGCAGTTTCGGAGAATGCAGTTAGCTCGGCATTGATAAGAATGGAGGATGGAGTGCAAAAACCAATTTATTACACTAGCAAGGCCTTCCGAGGAGCAGAGATCGGATATCCAAGACTAGAAAAGTTAGAACTGGCATTGATCGAAGCAAGCAGAAGAATGAGGCCACACTTACAAGATCATACCATAGTAGTGTATATCGATATGCCACTAAGATAAGCTCTTCATAAATCAGAAAAATCTGGGAGATTGATGTACTGGGCAATAGAACTTGGTGAATATGATATAATTTATGAGCCTAGGTCGTCACTTAGAGGGCAAGCAGTAGCCGATTTTATCGCAGAATTCACTTATCCTGACACCTCCGAGGAGCAAAAGCTAAATATCGACCAACCTGTGGATGTTACAAGATCATCAAATTTAAACCCCGATTAACTTAAGTCAGTTGACGATCAGGGGGAGATGGTCGACGAGCAGCAAGAAGTACTAGAGGAGGATAAAAGGAAGAAATAAATATTCCACCAAGAAACTTTATCCGATATAAAATTTGAGGATGAGGTACCTATATGGAATCTATATGTGGACGGTTTATCTTGCATTACAGGCTGTAGAGCAGGGATTATTTTGAACATCCCGGACGAGGTCGATGTGGAGTATACTTTGCATTTTCAATTCAAGGCTTCTAATAATGAGGTTGAATATGAAGCCATGATTGCAGGTCTTAGTTTAGCAAAAACCATGGGGGCAGAGCAGGTCATCGTATTCAGTGACTCACAGTTGATCGTAAATCAAATACTGGGAGTATATGCAACAAAGGGAGAATTGATGATCAAATATCATGTAAAAGTGATGGAAATTGTATCAAGCTTTAACGTTGTGCAATTAATTAGAACACCAAGATTGGAGAATGCAAGAGCAGATGCTTTAGCTCGGTTAGCCTCAGCCACACGCACCGAGCTACGAAGAACAATTCCAATAGAGATTTTGACTAGCAGGAGCATCGACGAAGATCTGATGATGAACTTTATTACCCTTGATTTAGAACCATCTTGGATGGATCCCATCATGGCATATATTGAAGAAGGGGTTTTGCCAGCTGATAAGCTCGCAGCCAAGAAACTGAAATTTAAAGCTGCTCGTTATGTATTAACTAATGGCATTTTATATAGACGAGGAATTATAGCAGGACTACAAAGATGTGTGCATCCATCCGAGGTAAAGGATTTGGTTGAAGAAGTCCATGAAGGGTCCTGTGGAGCTCATGTAGCAGGTCGAACGCTTTTGCAAAGAGTAATGACGTAAGGATACTATTGGCCAACAATGAGGGCTAATTGTATAGCCTATGCCAAAAAAATGTGATAAATGTCAACGCTTCTCCTCTATCCGAAGAACTCCCCAAGCATTGCTAACACCCATAACATCCCCTTGGCCATTTGCCATGTGGGGAATAGACTTGGTCGGGCCACTCCTGACGACAAGAGGAAGGTTCAAATACCTTTTCGTCGCTGTGGATTATTTTACTAAATGGGTGGAAGCTGAACCTCTAATTGATATGATTTATGAGAAGGTATATCAATTTATTTGGAAGAATATTATTTGCAGATATGGTCTTCACTATGCATTCATTACTAACCATGGAACTCAATTTGATAACGAGGAGTTCGCTCAATATTGTCATCAGTCAAATATATCGAAAATCCACTCGGCACCAGGCCATCCCTAGAGCAATGGACAAACTGAGGTGACGAACAGAACGCTGCTGAATAATTTGAAGAAAAGACTGGATGATGCGAAGGCAAATTGGATCAACGAGCTATATTCTGTACTATGGGCTTATCGTACTACACCACGAGCAGCAACAGGAGAATCTCTCCATACATGCTGGAATTTGGAAGTGAAGCCGTTATACCTGCCGAGCTGGGCCTCCCAACACACAGAGTGCTGAATTTCAATTCTCCTGTCAGCGATTTGATGAGAATATTAGATTTGGATATGCTCGAGGAAGTTAGAGAAGAAGAAGCAATCAGGAATGCTGCTTACCAGCAACGAACAACTCTGTTCTACAACAAGAGAGTAAAGAAATGTGATTTGAAAGAAAGGGACTATGTGCTAAAGAAAGTGATTCAAAAAAACAATAAATTGGAAGCTAACTGGCATGGACCCTACAGAGTAACAGAAGTTGTTCGCCCAAGAACTTACAGGATTGAAACCTTGGAGGGGGAAGAATTTAAGAATGCATGGAATGCAGAGCATCTACGCAAGTATTATCAGTAGTAGGGATTCCTATATAAATGAATAAATGAAGTTTTCTTCAGTATGAATAAAGTGTTGAAGTTTTTATCCAATTCTTTCATTTTGATGAAATTTTTTCGGAGTATTAGTGCTACACACTATGCATCAAGTTCAAAATAAAATTCCCACCAACTACGGTTGGTCGGTCTACCAACTACGGTTGGTCGATAAATAAAATCCTACCAACTACGGTTGGTCGGTCTACCAACTACGGTTGGTCGATAAATAAAACCCTACCAACTACGATTGGTCGGTCTACCAACTACGATTGGTCGATAAATATAAAACCCTACCAACTAAGGTTGGCCGGTCTACCAACTACGGTTGGTCGATAAATATAAAACCCTACCAACTACGGTTGGTCGGTCTACCAACTACGGTTGGTCGATAAATAAAACCTTACCAACTACGGTTGGTCGATAAATAAAACCCTACCAACTACGGTTGGTCGGTCTACCAACTACGGTTGGTCGATAAATATAAAACCCTACCAACTACGGTTGGTCGGTCTACCAACTACGGTTGGTCGATAAATAAAAATCCCACCAACTACGGTTGGTCGGTCTACCAACTATGGTTGACAAATAAAAATCCTCTAACTACGGTTGGTCGGGGAACAAAAGTTCACCAACTCCGGACGGTCATAAACAAATATCTTAATAAACTCTAGTTGGTCGGTAAGCCAATTACAATCATCTCCAGTTGTTTAAATTGAACAGGATCATGAGATAAAGGATATTTTATCACATAAAGATCAAAGATTGATAAATCACTGCAATGAAATAAACAACCAGCAAGCAAAAACATTTTACAAATTATTTAGAAGAAAATGACGAAAGACAAATTTTCATTCATACTAAATAAAATTACAAATGTATTACCAAAATTTTTCATTCAAATTAAATAGAATTACATAAGTAGCCAAAAGTACAACTCATTACATAAAATCCTATTCTATGGGTTTCTTTCCCTCTGCCTTTGAAGCAGGTTCCATTTCGGCAGGAGGATCGTCTAAGGCATAGGAGGAGTTTATGAAGTTTATGTCTTTCAACATTCGAATATTCATCACAGAAGGACGAGCAAGCAGGTGCTCTGGCCGAGATATCTCAAAATTTGAATGAAGATTGTAGTCGTCAAGATACTTTGAAATCAGGCATTGAGGAATGGCCCAAGCAAGAATCCAGCTAATATCAAGTTTGAAAGGTGGCACTGGCAACTCGAGCAACCCAGGGTCATAGTAATCCCACAAATAGTGACCCTGTTCCAACTGCAGCACACCCAAGGCATTCAGCCATCCTTGCTTGTACCCCTCGTTGTTCGACTGCTGGATCCGATCATCAAGGTGATAGAGGGCTTCATTATAACCAGCCATCCAGAATTCTCTGGGTTGCTTGTGGAATTGGTAGGTCAACCTCTCTAACTGCTCATGAAGATTCTTCACCAAATTTGTTTTGTTCTCCAAGGCAGAATTTTGGGCAACAAGTTGCTCGTCGAAGGTCTGAATCTTCTTAGACATCTCAGCTAATGCTTGATTCTTCGCCATCAACTGGAAGGCCTGATTCTCCAAAGATGATTGAGTTCTTTGTTCCTCAATTAAAATACGAGCAGCCCTTGCTCGTTCCCGAGCAGCTCTTGCTCGCCCGCGAGCAGAGGTAGAAGGTCCAATCCTTTTTAAAGTTTCCAGTTCATCTCTTAAGTTGGCATTTTTGACCTCCAAGAAAGAGAAACCCTCGTCGTTAACAGGGACCAAAGTGCTCGAGGTAGATACTGCAGATTTCAACTGAGATATCTCTCCTCGCAGGTTATTATTTTCATGTTCCAGCAACTTCGCGATCTGTCTATGCTCTTCGACCTCGATCTTCAAAGTCCTCTCCTTAAAATCATAAGCAGCGACCAACCTATCATAACCTTTGATAGCATTTAGTTGTTGATACTTTTTCTCATACCCCTAATGCAAAAGGGCAGAAGATTCCTTATATTGTTGCTGAAGTTCCTCGATGATACCCTGGAGATCTTCAATCATCTCGTAATAAGCCACGCTATTAGCAACAGCTCTGTCGAGTAAGCATTTCAGATATTGATAAGCTTCCACTGCTCGCTCAGAGGCATCTGAACCCAGGATATCTAAAATTTATGATTCATCCAAATCTGTATGGCCAGCTTTAAAATATTCATTACATTTTTTCATCAGGTCAGTATCGTGAGCTGACAAGAGTTCCATCCTGGCCATAAACTAGCAAAGAAAAGCCATAAACAGGATTAATAAACAATAAAGGCAGAGCAAGACAAAGAAATTCAACATGAATAACAAAAACTCAAATTTTTATTCATCAAAAGACAGGTACAAGGTTCAGGGTTATATTCAAAAGAAATAATAAAATTAAAGCCCGAGCAGCTATATACATTCTCCTTGTGTTTTGCGACTTCCTCGGAAGGCTGAGATGAGGAGGCTGGTTGCTCGGAGGATATTGGCAGTTGCTCGATAAAAGTACTGGTAGATTGAAGCTGCTCGATAGGAGTAATAGTTGGTTGGGGCTGCTCATAGCGAAGTTCAACTGTAGGGACCTGATCCCCAACCATCATTGAAGATTCTTCAGAGGCAGCTTCGTCCTCTTCTTCTTTGCCAGGGGAATGAGGAGGATCGTGAATATGACGTTGAAACAGCTCAAAACTCTCTGAGACCTTTAACTCCTGCAGAGCAGTAATCCATCTGTCCCTGAAGAATTTCAGGCTAGCAAAATCCAATTGAGAGGACATGGCCGCTAGGCCTTTGTTCCAACCTTTGTCCCAGTCAACACTGAAGGACTTTTTAACAGCCAGTTTCCTCTTCACCTTCTCCGAGGAAAGATTCTCAGATAAGAGTTCCTCAACAGCTTTCAATTTCCTTTCTGCCTCTTCCTTCTGACGATCAACTTCATGGAGTTTGCCCAGTTCTTCTTCAACAGTTTTAAGCTTGGTCTCAAGCTCTCCAACATTTTTTAGCTTTTCCTCAAGCTCGGTATTCTTTTTCTCACATTCTTTTATTTTCCTCTCCAACTCCTGAGAGGCCTCCACGGCTTTCTCTTTCTCTTTCTCTTGCTCAATGGCTTTTAATTGCTTTTCCCAAGCAGTTTTATCTTCGTCATACTTCTGACGAGAATCCTTTAATGACTGTGTCAGACCTACAAGAGCTTCCTCCACACCTGAAGAGGAGCTCGAAGCTTTAATAGCTTCATCCTTTTTCAAAATGGTGTTGAGACAAGTTACTAACTGGAAAAAGAAAACAATTGTAAGTCAGTGAAAGTACATAATATTGAAAAGTGAAAGTTTAGATTAGTAATACTTACTGAGGCAATATGTTGAGCTGCCAAGGTGGTAACCCTATCCCAAGAAAGAGGGTCTTCAAGACCTTGATTTCAGTAATAATCCAAGACTTCACAGAGCTCATGGCAGAGCTCGGAGCAACAAAAGTGGGAACACCACTTCCAGCAGTTAGAGGTTGAGAGATGGATTCAGCCACTTTATCCGAGGAGCTTTTCTTCAACTTCCTCGTAGGAGCAGGAACATTTTCGACCAAGGATGTGGTCTTGGTCGGTGATATAACTATAACCTCTCTTGGAGGAGAAACAACTACAATCTTGCTCGGAGCCACAGGGGGCTTCTCGACAACCTTTTTAGCAGCAGCAGGAGGGGGTGCATCAATTTTTCTTGTCCCTTCCTCTGGGACATCCTGCTTATTTCTCTCTGCCTCTATATTGGCAGAGTCTGATTTGTCAAAGTATGAGGGAGCTCTTATTCTCTTCATTCTGTCACTGAGTGGAATATTTGATTCAGGAGAGGAACCTTCAGAAACTGGTGTTGGTTCTATGTCACTTATTATTGGACGAGCAGTAAAAGATGAAGTGTAACTCTTACACTGCAACAAGTACGAGGCTGATCTGATATGTTCGTCAGCAACAGTTTTATGCAAACTCTAGATAAGTTTCAAATGCTTCAAATTGACATCAGTTTCTTTAAGGGGTTTCTTTTTGCTATCAACTGCAAATAAACAAAAATTAAAATGTCAATGACGCATTTTATCAAACACAAAGAAAACATAAATTCAAAAATAAAATAAAATAAAATAAAAACAACCTATCCCATTTCCATAGGGAGGGCATCTAGGACCCTGATACACATCATCTCCATTTAATGGAGCATGTTGCCAATTTTTCATAACAACCCCGTGCTCGAAGTAATCCCTGTTGGCATCGGGGAGATTGACAACTAAAGCCCTATTTAAAAACCTAGTTTTTAAATAAAAAGTGTTATCACTAACAACCCATCTATAGTAAAACATAATTTCCGGAATTCCTAAACGGGTTCCATGAATCTGATTTAACCTATGGACTCCATTCACTATTCTTCAGGTATTGGGAGCTATTTTTGCAGGTACCACGTCAAAATATTGACAGAATTCCAAGCACAAGGGGTTTGGAGGAAAAGAAAAGCCACATTCAGCTACAAAGAGACTGGGGAATCAATATCCCTCAGCCAAACGAAAATAGTCAGAAGGCTCAGAAAGCTCTTCCAATATAACCCATGAAGGAATAGAAAAATCAGAGCGAAATTTGTCAAGAGATTCAGTGACGTAAACCATGATGAACAAAAGAAATAAAAGAGAAGGAAGAAGATCTTACAGGAAAAAGATGAATCAGGTGACAACGAACAATGGAAGAAACAAACGCACAAGACAGAGAAGAAGTGAAGAAATTCTAAAGATGCAGATTTGAAAAAGTAAAAGACGATCGAGTTTTCTGAAGCGTTTAAATACTTTACCTCAAGAATGGAGAAAAGCAATGATTGTCAAGATGGACGATTGCGTATCCGGCGGCTAAAAAGAAGAAAAAGGCACGAAATACGAAGCGGTTATTGAAATTCGAAACACTTTAAAATCCTGATACTATGTACTCGAAAAAGGAGTTATGTACAACAAACAATTGTCTAAAATTCATAAAGTTTAGGCGGCATAAATGTTCCATACTTTTCTTCAACATCAAACCACGAAATATTGGGGGCTTCTGTTGATACCAAATTTAACCTGCTGACGTGGACCAATTATGTGGAGACACGTGTCAATCTACATGGCACCCGAGAATATTTTTGACAACACCTTGACTCCGAGAAACTCAACCTCCCAGACCAACTCAGGCGCTCCGAGCAGCAAGTGTTCTCCGAGGAACTTTATTGTACCGAGCTACTTAGGCGGTCCGAGATGCATCTCGTACAGAGCATTTATAACCGAATAATTAAGAGGATTGAATGCGCATTCAATGCTGATTATTATCATACAGATGTACACACCGATTGGACAGCTATGTAATATTCTCTCCCATGTATAGCCCCAAGGCTATAAATACATTGTAACCTCCTCATTAGCAGGGGACTCATAATTTCTTGGTAAACCATTATCGAGAATTCTACAAACAGTCAGCAATAATACAAATAGTGGACGTAGGCAATTCTTTCAAGGCTGAACCACTTTAAAAATCTCTTGTCTTATTTATTTTTATCTGTGATTAAATAATTAGAGATAATCTAATTTTTTACATCAACACTTGGGTTGATTGATGTGGAGATTTAGATGATATGGGATCTCTGATTTAAATTGATTATTAGTTGGAATTAATCACATCAGAATTTCAAAATTAATTCTGGAATTAAAATGATGATCATGTAGAACTTTGATAGAAAAGGTTGAACTTTTGAAAATCAAATTGGGGAAAATTCTGGGTTGAATTAAACTGGTGTTTGATTTGTAATCCTAGGTTTTTAATATAGGATTCATGGTTAGATATATGTTTTAATACTTTTACGACATTAGTATATTGATATACGAGGTCTAATTGAGGTTTGGGGTGGTTTATGACCTCCATTCGAGGGTTTGGATGAGAAAAACCCGAGAAAGAAGATGACAAGTAGTCCGGCAAACTGAACCGGTTCACTGGCGGAGCGAACCGATTCGCTCAACCGAATCGGTTTGGTCTGCTAGCGAATCGATTCGGTCGTCTAACCTGCCTAGTTTTTGTTTGTGCTTCAATTTAACCCGATGAGGCTTGGAGAATGACCGCATGGGCTTCCACGGTACTGTGGGATTATTGGGTAATGCTTTCCAGGGTTGGGTATGTAATACCCTGTGATTTTAGTGACTTTTAAAATGAATTATATTTTAAATTAATGGATTAATTGGATTTTATTATTAATTAATTCATTCGGGTTTTATCCGGACTGTGGATATTAAAATGGATGATTCTGAATATTACTTAAAGATATTTAGGTAATATATGAATGTGATGTCATTGATATGACGGTGTGATATAATTTCGGTAATTTGGATTTTTAGTCAGACGCGGGATGGGACGTGTCGGGACTAATTTATTAAATTAAAAAGAAAATTTATTTTCTATCGACCTTATAGTCATTTCGACTGCGCCGTTGCGTCCGGAAGGTCCGAAATAGTCAGAAAAGTCTATTTGGATGTTAATTTTGGGTCTCGGGTCATTTGGAAATGAATAGACAACCCGAAAGGGCATTTTGGTCATTTTTCTAAGGGGGATGAATAGTGATTTCGGATTTTGTCCTATTATAAGTATTGGTAGATTAAGTGTATGGGGGTTATTCATCTCCTCTACACAAATTAGAGAAGCCATCTTCCTAGAGAGAGTGTAAGGGTGCTTGGGAAGGGAAAAGCCTACTTGGGAAGGAGAAGAACAAGAACCAAGGTTCACCACCACCAACCACCACCGGAGTTTGACCGGAGAAGGGACAACCAACTGAGATATACTACACCAAAGGATCAGACCTTCAGTAAAGGCAAGTGTTTGATAATGGCAATTTAAGTTCGTATATTGTCCATGTTAGAATAGTTATGAAAAGAGAAGATTATTCATGTTTGGAAGAAATAATGGAGTGATTAAATGGATTTCTAGAAATTGAAATGACATAGGAATTAAACTCATGTTGTAGGATGAAAATAATCACGAAATAATCATATATCTATGGAAGAAAAATCTGAAAACCATTGAAGTGTTCTTGAAATTAATATGTTGATGATTTTCTGGAAAATGAGGAGATAAACATGCTTTTTAATCCAATCCCTTGATGATTCTAGGATGTTTAGAGTATTGGAAATCGTTCATATATGTTGATATATCATGTAGTAAAGATTATAAGTCATTTGGGATGTTTAGATGAAGGTTTAAATGATCATAAGTTGCTAAACCCGTAATTGCAAAAAATGCAGAAAACCAGGCTTGGACCTGAGGGATCGATCGATCGACCCCTGCCTTCGATCGATCGACCTCCCCAGAATATGTAAAGTTGTTTCTTTTTTTTAAATGTTGATTCTTATCCCAAACCTTTTGTGGATCTTTAGTGATTATTAATTGAATATTATGGGACTTAGAAAATATCAGTAAACCCTTGATAAGATTTGAATTAACTTGATTTGGATTCAAGTAATTAAAATGATGAAAATTATATTGAATGGAATTTCAGTTGCTAGATTCATTTGTTGGATTATAATTGGTTTGCTTGAGGATTAAGGATAGGTCCAGTAGTGGTGATTGAATGTAACACATGGGTAGCCTTAAGGTTACAATATGAACATCAAGGACTGAGTTTAAGCTCATTATTGATTGTGCAAGGACTAAGTGTAATACGAGCGCTTAGCAGTATGACTCCTGGATAGAGATGGGAGTTTAGAACACATTTGGTTGAAATAGGGTATGAGGTTATCCCAATCACGTATTTAAAGTTGACGGACCTCCTCGATCGACAAAGTTAAGTAGTAGTGTATTGGAGGGGTTCCTTGTTTGGATTTCGCTTTGCGAGACGCTCCGCGCATGAACCTTAACGACGTCGGGGGTGGAGAGATGTTATAGGATGCGAGGATAATTAAAGTATACAGTAAAGATATGACATTTTAATACGTGGGATTTAAAGAGATATAATGCTACGTAAGGGAATAATCTAAGGTTAATGTGAGTACCTTGTTGTTAGTATACTATAGGTATGATAATACCTATTTTATTGATTGATGATTTATGTGTATGACATACCTAGCTTACTTGCTATCGGTGGGAGGTTTGCGCGTGAGGGCAGTCATATCCTGATGAATCCATGGGATCTTTGATTTGTCGCTCGAGAACATAGGTCTATGAAAGACTTATCGGGGAGTTGATAAGTCCGTTGACTGTGGGTACGTAGGTATGTGCGTGACCCATGGATACGAGAACTATGTTCGCCTCCAATGATTGTGTTATTGTTAATGGTTCGAGGTATCCTCACCGAACCTTTTGTCCCCTTTTCGGCGACCAGCGATATTGGGACATGATAGCAGAGTAATGCATTGCACCGCAGCTGTGACTCGGGGTGCCGTATTATATATGAATATATATATATATATATATATATATATATATATATATATATATATATATATATATATATAATGGATTAAATGAATGAATGGATATTTATTATGGTTAAATCTATCTTCGGTGATAATTGTAGATAACGGTGAATAGAGAAAGATAATTGAATTAAGTTAATGAATGTTTATTGAAAAACTTAATTCATATTAATTGAGAAATGATTCATGTTAATGAGAAACGATGAGAAATGTAAATGAACAATAATGTGACGTATGGTATGGGACATACGGGGATTATGATATTGGGATGGAATTATAATATGGAGACTAGAAAAGAGGAACCATTAACTAGGAGGTTAATAGGAAACATTAAGTGTGCACTCTAGTTGAGAGGTGAGAATGGCAAGTGAGAGTTGGGTCTAATATGTACATAATAAATGCTTTATTGCACTTGTTAAATACTTGCTGTTTTAAAAATCATCTACACATTCGGGCTCTGACCCGTTTCCTTGCATATTTTCTTTTCTATTGTATCTTCTATATCAGGTGTCCAGCAACAGGGACGCCAACCTTAGCGGATTACGACGAGCTATGGAGTTATGGAGTATTGCTTAGACGCTTATCATCTTTTTGATTCACATTATTCTTAGTTAGGGCATGTCGCCCAAAGGATTTCAGTTATCTTTTCTATCGAGGTCAAATACTATTGTATTCGGGTCTTTTTAATACATTTAACATTGTTGGGATTATTGTAAAGGATTTATATTATTTGGGAATGTTTATTCCAATTGCATTTAAATTCTTTTGAGTTATTTATTGTGTTATCAGTGTTGTAGTATAAAATGTGTAGTGTTATTCTTAAACTAAAAATGGTTTTGTTGAAATTTAAATTTGGAAAGTTTTTAACACCAGCTTAATTGGGTATTGGGTGAGTTGTAAATGTTTTCGACAGTGATGATAAGAATGAGCCAACTGTATATTCTGTTTTAATTTGGTATGGGACTAGCCACCCGGTATTTAATTAGGCGGGGTGTTACAGGGTACATGTGATAGGCCAACGAATAGATAGTTTTGAGTGAGGAGAACTGGGAATTCAAGTGAATGACAATTTAAATAATTAATTGCGAAGTTCGTTCGAACTTCGGGATTAGGTAACCCGTGCACTGTGGGAAATGCGTACGAGTTCGGTACTTATGTATATACATATTAGAGTGACATGTATATGTATATGTATATATATATGTGTGTGTGTGTGTGTGTGTGTGTGTGTGTGTGCTACTTGATTTTATTAAATATACCTACTCGGTAGTGCTATGGTAGGAGGTTGCATGCAGTGGGCAGTTCACCTTGGCATTGACCATCATGTGTCGAATTGTTTCTCTGGGTCATAGGACTATTACATGTCCACTATCCATGTGTGAGGATAGGTACGGGTTTGGAGACCAGGTGGGTGCGATGTGGTATGGTTGCGATCCCCAAACGTATGTCTATGATCGCCTCCATTATATTCATTTACGTTTGGAATCGATGGTGAGATTCCGACCTGGTGGCTTAGTGTGATGCGTGTTGCCTAGAGCCGGATAGCATATAAAGGATGTATCTGTTGGGTCCAAGCTCTGTGGATACGGTTATACATATATAGCGAGTGATATATATATATATATATATATATATATATATGTTCATTTGATATTGTGTATATATCTATTTATAACATGAGTATAGCTGTGTTATGTTTATTTTGAGAATATTTATCTATATCAAGTGTATCGTTATAAAATAATTTACGAATGTATACCAACTGAAGGTAGTTATTCTTAACTAATAAAGAGTATTAGTGGGATTGGGTTTGGATAGCGATTACATGTCCTAGTTAGACCGATTAGTTTAATTAGGATAATAAATGAACACGTTAGGTGGGCATTGTAGTTGAGAGGTGAGGTTTTATATCATGTGAGTATGACCAGTTAATTATGAAGTAATATACTACATTTTTAATCGATTTAAAATAATTATCTACTTGCAAAATATTTTTTACTTCTTGGGCTTTGACCCGTGGGCAATTGTTTTTCCATATTTTTATTTTTACACCCCAGGAGCGCAACAACAATAGCTGGGACCACTGGGATAGATCCATTCTTGTCGTTACAGTAGTTGTGGACACTACATGACTTGATTTAGACATTTCAGCTCATTCTATCTAGATAGGATCATCTCATTTAGAATTTTTTTAGTTTGGGCGTGTTGTCCATAGTTGGATGGACTTTTATATTATCGCCGAACATTTTATTCGATGGATGTGATTATTTAATATCAGATGATTTATTCGGTTCACAATCATTATTTATCCATGCCTGAGGAATATTCTCTTCATTGTGTGTGGTTTTATTTGTATTGTAATATTTTTTTATTGTGACAGTGATGCTAAGAATGAAACCATATTGAGAACCCTATTTTATTTTAGTAGAGGATTGGCCACCAGATATTAGAATAGTTGGGTTGACACAGCTAGTATCAGAGCATCAGGTTCTAGTGTCTTTAGGATATGTGGGACTTATTACGTTCTCAGCATTACGTTTCTATGATATAGAGCCCTCTATTTAGGACTGTTGTTCCATATTGTGCATTTACGTTCTTCTGCTATGATTTATGATTGAGTGAATCTCATGAAATTTGGTTTGGTTTCAGATGCCAAACGCCAGGAGAGGTAGACCAACACGTTCCACTGGGAGCGTTGTAGATGAGGACGCTCAGATAGAGCCACGGGCCACTCAAGGGATTGTGACCACAACGGAGGTCGTAACTATTATCGCACAGGCGGTTAATATTGCAACGACTGTCCTAGTACAATAATTTCCCCAGGCACAGCCACAACAACTAATGGCAGCAGCACTTCAGGCTCGCCCAGTGCCGTCAATTTAGGAGAGTGTCAGAAAGACCTTTTAGAAGGTCCATCTGTCAGAGTTCAAGGGGAGTACAGTTGTGGTTGCAGCTAGCCAATGGAAAAAATACATCTAAAGGTATTTTCGTATGGTTAAGTGCAATGACACTCAAAAGAAAATAGGGGAAGCACTTATGTGGTGGGATTCAGTTATCACATCAGAGAAGAAGGATACGATGACGATACAGGAGTTCTCAGTGCGATTCGACACAAGTTCTTTTCGTCAGTAGTTCAGATGGAGATGAGGAGGATGTTCCCGAGCCTTTCCTGAGAGGGACGAATTCACGCGCCTGGCGAACTTTATGTCGAATGAGGAGAACACTGAGGAGAAGAGGGTCCTCAAGTTTACTGATGAACTTACTTGGAGAATTTGCCAGCACTTGTTGGGGAACCCAGCGTTGCAGACTTATACTGAGGTTGTTAACGTCGCATTGCTCCACTGTCAGGATCATCACTTTCATTTAAGGGGAGCGAAGAGAACCAGTGAGTCTAGCCAGTAAGGCAAGACTGGGGTAGCGGTGCCAGTAGGGTGCCAGTAGGAGGACTCTGCTAAGAGATTCAGGTCGGGGAGGGAAATTTCAAGCAATGCCATTAGGGCTAGCAACACATCCCGCAGGGCCAGTAGGGTCATGGGAACCAGATGGGGGTCGACGGGGTGACATCTCATCAATTTTTAACTTGCTTTTTATGCTTATGGTCGTTGTCTTCAAACGCTAAGATTCAAAATTCCCTTGAGGTACCAACAAACTTGTCAAATAATTAGTATCGTGGTAAGTATGGGCATCAATCCAACTTTCAAGTGACGAAACAATTATTGTGAACACTTGCAATTTCAATTTTTACAAAAACTTTTTAATATATATATATATATATATATATATATATATTAAACAATTCCAAGGGAGAATCAATCAATTAATGCTAGAATTATACGTGAATAACTACTAAAATTGAACTGTAACCAAGTTTAGAATTGTGAGACAATACAAGAGGTGGGATTACACCGCGTGATCAATTTTATTTAATTTCTTAATTTATTTATTTTAAATATTTTGAGATAATATTAAATTTACAATTTAACTCTCGTTACAATCATAAATTCAATAATATCGTTTTCAGAAAATTAATTTAGAAATGCCACTTTCTAGAAGAAAAAAAACTAAGATGCATACTCTTTTTAACAAAATATCCGCTAAGATTAATTTACTGAAAATTATACGAATCTTCGTAATACAACACCGAGTTAACATTCAAATATAGAAAACATATATCTAGTTCGATTCCAAAATCAAATATTAACTTTTAACATTCATTTACTAACTCTCGTTACATAAATTAATTTGTGACAATTCCGAATTAATTTGCCTAGAAATATAACAATTAAATAAATCATTAGATTAAATTAACATCATACGCGTTTCATCCCACCCCTTAATGGGGTGATTAGCCGAGCATATTTAATTAAACAAGCTCAATCACAATAAAGTATTGGAAAGAAAAGAAAGAATTACGATACAAAAGCCTCATTTTGAATCGCGTAGTTGAAGTGCGTCTCTTTCTTCATAATGAAAGTCACTTGATTACAACACCAAACAATAAAAACTGAACCTACTAATAATTTTAAACTATACTGATTTTTTTTTTGTATTTTACTTTCTCACTTTTTTTTTCTAAACTGTATAAGAAATACACGATGTTTATTATCTATCTAGTCTCTCTCTATTCTCAGTCGTGTATCTGCAAGTCTTTTTTTATGAGTTGCCTCCTTTATTTTTAACTCACCTAATTGTTTGTTGAGAAGAGATTTTGTGGGATTCTTTTTGGCCAAATAAAAAGTTAAAAATAGATAAGCACGTGAAATTTTGCTTAAGGCTTGGCATTGGCTCCGATTTTTTTGGGATACGGCAGGTGGATAATGAATGTGGGTTTTGGTTCCGGGTAAAGAGTTTGGATTGGTCTCATGTTTTGCTCCGGGTTTGAGATGCGTTTGAACTGGGGAAGTGGTTGGTGGGGTTTGGGGTAAATAGAGATGGAACCGGGGTAATGGGTTTAGGAGTGCTGGAGGTTGGTTCGAGTTGTAAGGGTAAAGGTCGTCAGAAGTAAACCGGAGGTGAGGATGGCAAGTCGGGTTAAAGGTTGTTTTTGGTTTGTTCTGATCGGATTTTCGTCGAGCAATAAAGGTCGGATTTGGCTTTAAACCGTTGCTTCCATGGCTAGATTTAATTGGGGAGATCGTCGATTTTGGGATGGAAGTTAGGTGGGTTGAGTTTCGGGTTAAGGAATATGGATTGTTGGTTAAGGCCGGAGGATAAGGCTGATTTCATTAGATGGGTTAGGGTCTGCTTTGGTTCGGGTTGATGGAGTAGGTCTGATTTGGGTGGATGGGATGTAGGAGAATATATGGATATTAGGGTGTAGGTGGGTGTATCATAATAGAATGTGGTGTAGATTGTAAAAAAATAACTATAAAACAAAAACTAAAAAAATATAAAATCTATTAACACTAAAAAAATAAACTCCTAGCCTAAAAATAAAAGACTTAAATAATAAAATAGAATAAAAATAAAAACTAAACTAATAAATTAAATAAAAAAAAGACAAGTAAAAAAAACTAATAAAACGCACACCTATTATATTTACATAAATAATATAAAAATACTCGACGCATGATAACGGGCCCTAATATATACAACTATACACACACAAATAATATATAAACTAAATCCTAAAAATTGCACACGACTCAAATAAAAATTCTAAATAATAAACTTACAAACTAAACACACACGAGGTTCGGGTGAGGGCTTGGGCTCGGTTTAGGCTTAGGGTTTGGTTCGGGACTGGGCTCGGGTCATCGGAACTCATATGGATAAGCTCAATGGGACTTGATTATTCACGGTCGCTTTGATTTTCTTCATTGCATGCTTTTGCCTGCTTTTTTGTCGTAATTACGTCGATTTACCACAATTTGATGCTGCAACTATCGATTGACCTGTAATACAAACAAATACGAACATAAGTCCATTTTTATTGAGATCGAGTGACTAAAATGTACATATTTATGGTATAAAATAGGCACTTTTGGGTGCTTGTCACACCACCCCCAAACAGAACATTGCTATTCCTCGAGCAAAAATTGAGAGAAGTGACCAAAAGTGTGCCACTTTCGTAGGCACTTGAGATTGTGCTTAGCATGTGCAACGAGTCATCAAAACTATAGGTTGCCCTACAGGATGAGTAAAGTCTTGTGAGGGTTTACAGTGAATGTACGCAAAAAATTCAAAAAATTATTTAAAGGGAGACTTTTATTTGACGATCCAACGCTGTACAACCTAACTAAAAAGGCATCAAAGAACATCATGTTCAATTATCAAAGTAAGGCATAAAATTACTTAATACCAAAAGCTTAATCCTTTCTAAAACTCAGCATGTGTTAGTGTTAAACAATCATAAGTATCATTAGAGTGATTCCTATATCGCCTTTATAGAAACAATCGTAAGAATCATTAGAGTGATTCCTAGATCGCCTTTATAGAATCAATGCTTTGACATCAATTCTCACTGGATATCTCTCTCTGAATCGAGCTCTCCGAGAAATGGGTAAGTGTATCTCTCTAGTGTGTGAGGATGCGAGTAAATGTAACAAGATCAAATGTCTCGCACACTTTTAAAAAATGACGGATACATAAAAGAAATTGATCTCATGAACGAATGATAACGATTATGTTGAGAATGTCGAGGTATTCACCATATAGACTTCTCGTTTGCCCGAACACTTTACCGAGGATGAAAAATGGGGTTTAGGAAAGGAATGAGGGGAAAATGAAATGAAGAAGATGTGATGGTAGGATTTTTTAGAAGAGTGGAATACAATTTGAATAACTAATGTCAGTAGAAATGTCCTTGTTTGAGACTAGTTTTGACCGTTATAACATAACAATTGACTTGAGGTAAACACTAGATAGTTGTAGACATGTGGGTTAAGGTTGTAACACAACAAACAGTGCATCAAACGGATGTTTGAGTAAGAAGTTAGGCCGAATTTACGAACAAGGGGCAAATCTGTCCATTCCCTTTAAGTGGTAAATTGTCTTTTATTAAGCCAAGTGTATGTTAAAACTAGTTTAGTGCTCGGGACAAACTACAAAATACATGTTTCTTACAACTCGACAGTGATATCATTCTCAGTGATTATGCCATTATTGAAAAAATAATGAAACCATGCAACGACTAAGTGTAGTACGCAAAGAAAGTTAAGACAACTTGTGACTCGGAGATTATGTAAAAACCCTTAAAAAGGTGAAAAGCTCACGTCTCACGTGTTTAAGTCTCCACTAGTGGTCTTTTAAAGCTCTTTAAAGAATGTATCCACTTGGGATTCTGAACGGTGATGGCACCATAGAGAGTAACAGACTCAACAACAAAGGATCCAGACCACTAGGTTTTTAACTTCCCTGGAAAGACATAAAGAAGGGAATTGTATAACAACACATTCTGACCAGGGTGGAATTCTTTGCGCAGGATTCTTTGGTCATGGATCCACTTCATTTTGTACTTGTACTTCTTGGACAAATCATAGGCATAATTTCGTAGCTCCTCTAATTCATTAAGTTGGAGCTTCCTATGGACTTGTGCCCCGTCAATATCAAAATTAAGGGTTTTGATGGCCCAATAGGCATTATGTTCGAGCTCGACGGGCAGGTGGCAAGGCTTACTAAAGACCAAATAATAAAGAGACATAGCAATCGAAGTCTTATAAGCAGTACAGTATGCCCATAACCTGTCGTTCAAGCCTAAGGACCAGTCTTACTAATACGAAACCGTTTTTTCAAGAATTTGCTTGATGTCGCGGTTGAACACCTCAACTTGACCACTAATATGAGGGTGGTAAGAGAGACCAAATTTGTGGGTGACACCATACTTTTAGTCAAGGTGTTCAAAGACTCGATTATAAAAATGTTTACCACGTCATTAATGATAGCTTTGGGAGTTTTAAAACATGTGAAGACATACTCATTAAAAAAACTGACCACAATACGATGGTCATTGGTACAACAAGCGACGGCTTCAATCCATTTGGAGATATAATCAACTACAACTAGAATATAGTGGAAACTATGAGAGGAGGGAAAGAACCCATGAAATCAATATCCCACACATCAAAGATTACAATAATGAGAATGGGTGTGAGAGGAATCATTTAACGACGAGAGATACGCCCAGAATGCTGGCATTTGGAACATGCGTGGCAGTAGTGGTGGGCGTCTAAAAAAAGTGTGGGTCAATAAAAACCACTTTGCAAAATTTTAGTAGCGATTTTCTTGGAACTAAAGTGGCCACCACAGGCACCCTCATTACAGAAGGAGAGAATATTGGATTGTTCATGCTCGTGAACACAACGACGAATGACTTGATAAGGGCAATACTTAAAAAGGAACGGGTCATCCCAAGAGTAAAACTTCATAGTCTCTATGCTACTGTTTCAACCACTGATTGAGCATTTGGTCGATAATGAGAAAATTGACAATATCAGCATACCAAGACGAGGTGGAGATAGTAAAAAGTTGATCATCGGGAAATGACTCAAAAATGGAGACATGATAAGAGTTAGACGTAATAGTAATGCAAGAGAAATGGTCAGCGACAACATTTTCACAACCTTTTTTATCGCGAATTTATAAGTCAAACTTTTAAAGCAAGAGAATCCATTAGATCAATCGTAGTTTGTAATCCTTCTTGTGATGGCCGATATGGTCAGTGCAAACGATGATAGGAGAACCTATGAAATATGACCAAAACTTATCAATAGCAAAGATGAGTGTTAACAACTCCTTTTCAGTGGTCGTGTAATTGAGTTGAGCATCATATAAGGTTTTGTTAGCATAATAAATGACGTGAGGGCGCTTGTCAACCCTCCGACCAAGCACAACACCCAGGGAAAAATCAAAGGCGTCACACATGAGCTCAAAAGGTTGAGATCAGTTAGGAGGTTGAATGAGAAAAGAGGAAGTGAGTGGCTTTAAGGCACTCAAAAGATGTGACACATGCGTCATCGAAGATAAATAGGATATATTTAGATAAAAGGGTTGTTAAAGGTCGAGCGATTTTAGAAAAGTTCTTAATGAAAGACAGTAGAAGCCTGCATGTCCTAAGAAGGAGAGAATGTCCTTAACAGACTTAGGAATGGAAAGCATGGAAATCAAGCAGATTTTTACTTTGTCTACTTGAATACCGTCACGCGAGAAAACATGACCTAAAACACTGCCCTTTTTTACCATGAAGTGGCATTTTTCCCAATTGAGGACCAATTTATTTTCTTGATAATGCTGGAGGACCACAGTGAAGTAAGAAAGGTATTGTTCAAAGGAAGAACCAAACACGAAAAAATCATCTATAAAGACTTCGAGAAAAAGTTCTACCATGTCACTGAAAATACTAATCACACACCTTTAAAAATTTGCACGGGCATTGCAAAGTCCAAAAGACATACGAGAGTACGCAAAGGTGCCAAAGGGATAGGTAAAGGTAGTTTTCTCTTGGTCTTTAGGGGCAATGGGAATTTGGTTGTACCCTGAATATCCGTCAAGGAAGCAGTAGTAAGCACGACCTGCTAAGCGTTCAAGCATTTGGTTAATATATGGAAGAGGGAGATAGTCCTTGCGAGTGACATCATTGAGCTTTCTATAGTCAATACAAACATGGCAACCGAATTTCGTACGGGTGGGTACAAGCTCATTATCACTATTTTTTACGACAGTGACGTTAGAATTTTTCGGCACTACACGAATGGGACTGACCCACTGGCTATCTGATATAGGGTAGATAATTTTGGTATCGAGCAATTTTAAAATTTCAGCTCTCACTACCTCTTTCATCATAGGATTGAGTCGACGTTGTGGTTCACGAGAAGTCTTGGCGTTCTTCTCCAAATAAATTCGATGACTGCAAATATTGGGGTTCACGCCGTGAATGCCTGAAATTGTCCACCCTATAGCGGTGTTATGTTCAGTAAGTGTGTGGACAAATTGCTCTTCTTGATCGAGGGTCAAGTTAGAAGCAACGATCACATGGGGATATTGGTTGGGCCTAAGAAATTACATTTCAACTCATAAGGTAATGGCTTAAGCTCCAAACTAGTAGGCGGCGTAGGAGAGACATCGGACTCAGATGCAGAAACAGAGTTCGGGGAACTATCAGGGTATGGGTGAACTGGGTGATCCACACAGTGAAAAGTGTCAACAGAGAGGGGCTCAAATGGAGTAGCCCAAGTGAAAGTGTCCATTAGTGGTGTGGAATCTAACATGGCATTTGGTTTAGAGATGGAGGAATTAATATCAAAGTCGAACCAAAAATAAGCTAAATATTATTGGAGAAGATCTTCAGTGTATGTTTGGCCCAACATGTCATTAACTAAGGAGTCTATCACACACACATCATCAATAGAATTGATATCGACCTTTTGTTGCATAAGGTGAAAGATATTGACTTCGACAGTCATGTTTCCAAAAGATAGATTCATGGAACCATCACGATAGCTGATGACGGCATTGGCAGGGGCAAAAAAGGGGAGACCTAATATGATAGGAGTATTGGTTGGGTCGGGCACATGAGTGTCTAAGATGATGAAATCCACAGGGTAAGTCAGAAACTTTCACCAAAACATCTCTAACTATTCCTTTAAGCACTTTCACAAAATGGTCAGCAAGTTGAAAAGTAACCCATATAGGTTTTGTGTTTTGTAAACCTAACTCAAGGTAGAGGGAGTAAGGTAGCAGATTAACACTAGCCCCAAGATCAAGTAGCGCCCGAGTAGTGAACTTATCGCCTAACATGCAAGAGGTAGCTGGGTGATCAGGGTTTTTGTATTTTACAACACCGTTGTCATGGATAAGGGACGTGGCTTGCTCAGTGACGAAGGCATCATGAGGCACATTTGTCCAACGCTTAACACTGCACAAGTCCTTCACAAATTTAGCATAAGAGGGGACTTGTTGAATCGCGATGAGGAACAGAATGTTAATGTGAAGATTTTAAAAAACTTGCCTGATCTCATCACATTATTTGGCTTTCTCAATCGGAGCCAATCGATGAGGGAAGGGTGCTTTGGGCACATAGACAGAGGTCGGCTCAGTAGGCTTTGACGCAGTCTTTACGGTGGATTTGGTGGATGTTATAACCTTAGGGATAGGGTCTAATGGGCATGATGGTATGGGTGGGTTTGGAACGTCACGGGGATCGTCAACACCATTATCAACTTATTTTCCCGATCTAAGAGTACTCACAACTTTCATATTTCCTTGGTAAGAGGATGGAGAGAAAGCGAATCCAACCTTATAAGCCAAATCTTTGCAATTCCCCTTAGGGTGAGCAATGGGTTCATTCGAGAATTGACTTTTTTCTCGCCCGTACTCAAATTGGTTAAGGCGTTGTTCAAGCCATTGGATGGCCTGGCTTTGTGCCTGTGTGGTTTGGTGTTGAGTCGTGATAAATTGAGTGAGGAGATTTTAGAGAGAGGAGGTGGATGATTGGGGTGGAGGGGTATAAGGTGGTTGGGGGACCAACTCGCTCTGAGAACTAAGGGATTAAGAATACTCATACGAGAGAGGGAGAACAGGAAACAGTTAATTAATGTTGTTGGATTGTCCTTCATGGGGGAGAAAGGATTATGAGTTGGGAGGTTAATGGTAAGGAACAAATTGTTGTTGGATAGGAGGGTGATGTTGCCTTTGTGGGTTTTTTGGAAACCCGAGGGGGCACTAACGTATTATTGTGGCTATGAAGGAGCGAGGGTGTTGTCATACTTATATGAAAAATAGGTATGGTTCCTATTGTTGGGATTGTAAGTAAACGATGGGGAGAGGGTGTCCAGACGGTATCAAAGGAACAAGCATGGGACATGGGAGGGTTTAGGATCGTCGTGAATGAGGGGGCACAAATGAGATAAATGATCATGACTTAAGCAAACACTACAAGAAGAAGGACTAAAATCGTTGACATTTATCACTTGTTTAGAAAAGGGAAACATTTTGTTACATAGTACAACTGAGAGCAGTAATGATTTTAGTCAAAGAGTGTAAGCTATGTAGCGAATTTTTAAAATCGGGATCATTTTTACATCAGAAGTGTTCCCTACACGTGGTGGGTTGGATATAAAAAATTCATTGGTTCCCTCCCAATCTTGAGAGTCATCGCCTAATTTGAGAAAATTATAGGTGGCAGTGGGAGTTAAGTGCGCGAACTTCCCTTTATGCATGGATTCAATCATGGTTATAGAAAAAGGAATAAGATCATCGTAAAAACTATGGACTAAGTGACTTTTCTCGAGACTGTGATGTAGGCAATTATAGATGTAGCCTTAAAAACGGTCCCATGCTTCACAAAACTGTTTGGTAGGATTTTGACAAAAATCATGGATGGTTTGGCGCATTTTATTCTTCTTACTCATGGGATAAAAATTAGACATGAACTTCTTTATAAGTTGTTCCCATGTATGGATAGAATCCGGGGGCAAGGAATGGAGCCACATGGATACATTATCGTGGAGAGAGAAGGGAAATAACTGAAGACGAAAATTTTCTTCATCTAAGTTTTGATTTTTAAAGGTAGCGTACACAGTGAGAAATTTCTGCAAGTGAGTATAAGGAGACTCGCGTTCAAGACCATGAAAATTGGGCAACATTAAAATAGCAACGGGGCGATTATCAAATTGCACGACCGGAGTGGGCGAAAAAATAATACAAGAAGGTGGATTGGTCATAATCAGGGCCAAGTAATCTCTTAAAGCACGTTCGTCGGCCATAGTGGGTGGAGTAGTGGGAAAACTATGCGTCTCCGATGAATAAGAACACGAATCGGGGAGATGAGGCAGAAAATAAACAATAAGGGCACAATCAACTAAAAGGAAATTGAGGGATGAACATGTTAATCGATGATCAATACGTTGCCAATTTGGCATAAAAGGAGCTATTTTTTTTTTGGAAACTTTTTACGGAAAAGAAAAGGACAAATATTTTTTGGGGTTTTTGAAAAAGGGGAAAAAATATTTTGGGATTGTTTTGAAATATAGGAAGGAAAAATGATTTATTTTTTTTTTGGATTTTGGAAAAATATTGAAATATAAGACTTATAAAAAAGGGATTTTTTTTTTGTATTTTTTTTTTTGGGGGGGGGGGGGTTAAAGATAAGAAAAATTTTTTTATTGGAAATGATAATAGGACCCCCAATTTTGATTTTTACCAAAAGTAATTTCAATCTCCTTTTAGATGTGGAATAAAGATGGTTCAATTAAATAATTACATAAACCAAATTTTAATTTCTTACAAATTAAAATTAAACAAACTCAAAGTGACATTAAATTAAACAACAAATTAATTTTCACTTAAACAACTTAATTCAATCCAAGTCCTAAAATTTTCCTAATAACTAATTTAGTCCAATTTGCAAATTAGGCCAAACCAAATTTTATCTAATAAAATTAATGACTTGAACCAAATTAATTAAACATTGCCCAAATTAATTTTAGCACCAACTTAAGCATGAGTAGTGATTTAAACCAATTTTATCTATTTACCTAAGCATTCATCTAATGTGAATTTTGCAAAAGATAAAATAAACAAATAACCACTACGCCGCGATGTACGGGGAAAAATCCACAACGGGAAAAAATCTCGGACGACCCTAACCTCAAATCCACTAAGTACGGTTTTACAAGTACAAGACAAAAAGACTTACAAACACTCGACTTGACTCCGTCCAAGCCCCGACGCTCCTTCTTGTACACACCTCTACCTAGCGAATAACCACGGAGGTCCACCGCGGTCTCGAAATCTACCGATCGGACTTTTAGGAACCCATTAACCACACACGGTGCCTTTCACCGTATTAGAATGCCGCAGCCAAAAACAACGAACTTCTTCTTTGTGGGATGTAGAAGTAAACCCAAACTTCGCTTCTTTGAGGTGTAGAGATAAACCCGTTGCCAAGCACTCCAAGCAAAGTATATATATTAAGGAACTTGGATAAACTAAACAAATGGATGTAAACAAAAGGGTTTAAGGACTTTTCAAAAAAGACAAATACTCAAGCTTGAACTTTTTCATTTGGAATTGAAACTCTCTAAAACGCTCTCTTGGAGATGGAGGAATGTGAAAAAGTTACTTGGAAAAGGTTGGTTTCCGCACTGGATAATTCTGTCAAAAAGTAGTGGGGAAAAGGTAGTGGAGTGGAGAAAACTGCAAAAAAGGCCAAAAAATTCTCCCCCCAAAGTCATTCGAACGATTTTACTGACGAGGTTCTAGAAGGGAAAAAGGAATATCATCAGAAGTCTCGTTCGAACGACCTGGAAATCTCGTTCGAACGAGATGCCAGATGGTTCGAACGACGTGTCATAAAAATAAAACATTATTTTTAAGCCCAAAACTTTTTATGAAAAGTTCTAAAAAATATTTTCTGAGTAAAACAAAGTCGTTAAAACTATTTTATAAAAACTTTATAAAATACACCCAATAAATTTCCAAGCTCCTATATATATAAATTGCATTCATACCTTAGGAGCAAAGGAACAATGTTGTTGACGTAGAAACGAGGCACACTAAACTCGACATATGATGAAGCTTCATAAACTTGGCCACTACGTCTTCAACTAACACGTCATAGGGTTAGATGGATACACTTAACACTACCATATGACTCAAATATTTTTGTCCGGAATTGAGCCAACACTACATTAACACTCAATTTGAGACTTGTATCCTTACAAATCCCCCCCTTTGGCTATTCCGGGACAAAAACCAAACAAAAATCCTAAAGGGTCGTCAAGCTCTACTAGACTTAAAAAATATCCCCCAAAATAAAAATTACATAGCTTGACTCAATTAATATATTTGCCGACGATTAAAGTTGCCATTTAGAAGAATTCCTGCACACTTAAACAAACTATCAAATGCATAGGGAATATCAAGAATATTAAATGCATGTAAAATAAATAAATACTCCCCCTAAATTAATTCTCCCCTTTATCAACTGTGATCTACCTAAGAAGGTCGCGACTCCCCCTAAGTTAAATCTCCCAAACTAAGAGACGACAATAGGATTAGATACCATTTCTCCCCCTATTATTCTCCCCCTTTTTGTTCAGGAATAGACAAAGGATAAAACTAATTTAAACACGATGAAGCTTGGAGTGATAAGAACATGAAAGCATATGGACAACACAATTATAACTAATCCATACAAATAATAACGGATACCAATGAAGATGCAAAAACAAAAGATACCAATATGATATATAAGATACTAAGCATGTGATATCAACAAGAATATGCAACACGATAGATACCAATTATGAATTAGAAGCATAGATGGACAAGAAAGCGAGGCAAAGAAAAAAGATACCATATATATGTAGACATAATAACTATCACTAATGCACACGTACATATATATAGGTAAAGACACCACACATGACACAAAATACAACAAGTTTTTCACACCCGTATAGCAAAAATGTGTCATATGGAAACGAAAGTGTAGGGGTGTGAACTAGTAACAATTAAATTTAGACTCAATCACATAAAACATGTTCACGGAGTTCTCCATTGATTGCAAACTTCATCACATTTGAATATAACCTCATGTGACAATATAAATTGAACTCAATGAATAAACATACACAATGCATACAAGCCTAGACTTTTGATGATTCTACAAACCAAAAGAGTCGTGACATTGAAAGTACAACTAGGATAAACGGACATTGTGCAAACCGTTGATATACCATCCAAAACTTCCTCAATTTAAGCATATAGAGTTTAATCTTTTGAATGAATAAATCAACTAAACAAAATAGGCCTTGGCAACTATTTTTTATTTTAATTACATTAATCTTTTAGGCCTTTAGACCATGTATTTCTTTCAGGTCCAAGCAAACTGTGGCTTACTCGCAAATGATGATTTTTCCTTTCGGAGCCCTTCCCCGTGCACATATATATATTTTTTATATCTCACACAAATCTCACGTGCAACGAATTTTAACATGCACTAGTCCTCCTAGATCATATAATATGTAGATGATTAGATTGGTAAGAGAACACCTCACAAAGCTCAAATATACATATGAAGTTAAAATTTCAAGTGAGCTCGTGCATGTGTGAATTGAGGCATATAAAAATAGAATCCATTATAACAACACAAAATCCAACTACTCCGTGTAAGCGTGGTAAAGAAAATTTTAAGGATTGACAATATAAACCAAAAATTCTAGCCACATGGAAGCGAAAAAGAAGGGATTCAAATACAAGTACATGCCACATAAAGTGTGTCAAACTAAAATACACACACAAAAAAATCTTTTTGAGTTTTTTGAAATTTTTTAACCAAAAATAAAATTATTTACTCAAAAGACACAGAAAAATCATATGTATTTTTTTTTATTAATCTTACATTACTAAAAAGGTAAAACAAAAATGATAAACAAAAATCTTTTTGTATTTTTCATTTAATGCAAACTAAAATGAAAGAACTATAATACCAAAGATAAACAACAATCATAATTTTAGCATGTGATATGTGATAAAGCAATTACTAGAAAATGACTAAATATGCATACAACTAGCAATGATATATAATATGAGGCGCAAATAGTTAGAGTATGCAAACAACTAACACATTCAACCTTTAAATTTAGGAAGGGAGGAAGTATGTGAAAGTAAATGAGAATAAAAAATCCAATCTTGTAAAGCTACCAAGTCGGATTTCCTAACCCAAACTAATGACGAATGACTATCTTGGGGTGTTGGAATCTTGGCTATCTCGGTTGACTTACATTGGGATTTTCCAGGACCTCGTTTAAGATCAAAATAAAATTTCTTAAGATGACCTTTTCGACCACAATGTGAGCACCCAAAGACTCGGCGAAAGGAATTACCAAAGGAATGACCTATAACATTGTTCCTAGAAGATTCTCCTAAAACATTGGTTTTGGCCTTATGAGTTGATTCATTACAAGTATCGAAGCATAAACCACAAGTGTCATTTTTTATTTGAACCGTTCCTAATATTTTATCTAATTTCTCCGAACGACACTCCAAATAAAATTTGACTTTACTAGAGTCTTTTAGTTTATTTTCTAAATCTAAAATGTGAGACTCTAATAAAATATTGCGCTCTTCAAATGCGAGAAACTCCTTTTTCAAGGATTCCATTAAACCTTTAAGGCTATCTCTCTCACCTTCTATATATTCAATCTTCTCACGAAGAGCTCTCTCACGTGTCCTAAGGTCTTTCACTAATGCACTCTCATCAATGACCTTAACACGCTCTCTTAAACTAGATTCTAACTTCAAATTTGTTCTTTTTAATTTAATAGATTCTTCAAATAATTCTTGAAACGCAATTTGAAGTTCACTCACATCAACCTCATTTTCACTTTCCCTCTCTCTTTCTTCTCCACTCTTACTACCATAAAAAATAATGGAATCATAAACTTTGACCTTGGAAGTGTCATGTGAAAAAATATCATCAATAGAAGAGTGCTCACTATCACTCACATGACTAGCCATAAAAGCCACAAAGTTGGGCTTAGTGGGGGAATCGGGTCCCTCTTCCTTATCACTAGCACTAAGGGTTGCTTTATAAGAAATTGGTTGCTTACCCTCTCTCCTTAGTTTAGTGGGGAACTCTTTCGCCCTATGGCCATACCCTTCACAACCATAACACCTATTTGACTCGTCCCTATTTAAATTTTCATTAAAAGTTTTAGGGATCTTCTCGGCTTTGTCATGCTTAGAATTTTCAAATTTCTTAAAATCATTTTTAAATTTATCTTTGTTAAATTTAAGAATTTTTTGAAACTTCATAGCAAACATAGCCATATCTTCTGAGTAACTCTCACTTTCACTCTCTACTACTTGTTTTTACACCTTTCGGGCTTTCAAAGAAACGCCCTTATCTATTTTCTTTTCAATTTTAGAGGGAAACATGTCTAGTTCATAGGTTTATAAATCACCTACGAGCTCTTCTAATTTCATAGAGGTTAAAGTGGGTAAATAATTTAACACAGTTACTTTAGGAATAAATCTATCAGGTAGGGACTTTAAAATTTTCTTACTACTCGTTTGTCGGGTATTTTCTCTCCCAAATTAAAAGATGAATTAACTATATCGAAAAGTCTAGCATAAAATTCATCAAATGTTTCTTTTTCATTCATTTTTATGGTTACAAATTGAATGGTGAGGTTTTGGAGTTTCGAAGCTTTTACGATATTAGTTCCTTCATGAGTGAGTTGTAAAATATCCCAAGCTTCTTTAGCGTTTTCACACGTGATAATGCGATGAAATTCATCCGGTGTGACCGCGATAAACAAGGCATTAAAACCACGGGAATAAAAATTTGCAAGTTTAAATTCATTCTCACTCCATCTATCGGTAGGTTTGGGAACACGTTCATTTTTAACTAAATGTGTAGGTGGGGACCACCCGTTAACGATAGACAACCAAACCCTCTCATCTAAAGACCTAAGTGCCTAACGCATACGCGTTTTCCAATATGCGTAATTAGAAACATCGAAAATAGGAAATTTTGAAAACGGTGAAAATTCCATTTTTCTCAAAAAATATTTAAAAGGATCTTAAACGCAATAATTTAGCGATCTTGCTCTGATTCCACTTGTTGGAAATGATGATAGAACCCCCAATTTTGATTTTTAACAAAAGTAATTTTAATTTTCTTTTATATGCGAAATAAAGATGGTGATAATACGCAAATATTGCGTATTTCATCCGTCGAACCTACGCATTCTAGCCTCCTCGGGTGCCTTAATCTCTATATTTAAGACCGTTAACCAGACAACCTCGGTTTATATTTTTAACATGCTATATGAGGTATAATTGGGTTTTGTAGGTATTTAGGTACCAAGTATGGGATTCGGACGCATTCCGCACAATTTCCGTACGCAACCGCACGTTCAAGGGCATTTTAGTCATTTTACAGATTGAGCACCTGGCCCAACATCTTCATGTAAGTTTTAGCCCTCCTCGCAAGCTTCGCGTGGCCACAAATGGTGCGCGATTCCAATTCAGAACAAAGAAGTTACGGCGATTTTAGCGGAGAAGAAATGCAAGCCAAAACAGGAGAAAAATGCAGTATGCCCCTACTTGATCGATCGATCGACCAAATGGTATATCGATCGACCCTTCCCATTTTTTCCCCGTCTTATATGATCGATCGATCGACCAAATGGTAGATCGATCGACCCCCTGTTTTTCAGCAGATATTTTGCATTTCTTTTCTCTTTTCTTTTCTAATTTAATTCCCACTTGGTATATAAGCCAATGTTCATGTAATAAACAGGGGGGAACGTTTTTAGATAGTTTTAGAAGATAGAATAGGTTAGGGTTTGGGTTTTTGGATGGTTCTTCTTCATTTATACTTGGTTTGACACCCCATTTGTTGTGTAAGTTGAATATTCATCATCCTCACCATTAATATAGCTTGTATTTCATTCATTATTGCTTTGATAATTAGGTTTAGATGCTTTGTTAATTATTTTACATGCTTTGATTACTTGCTTTCTAGTGTAAATTTACCACGTTTTTAACATGTTTTCTAGGTAATTTAAATTAGGTTGTGCT
Source organism: Sambucus nigra (assembly GCA_949130495.1). Taxonomy (NCBI): domain Eukaryota; kingdom Viridiplantae; phylum Streptophyta; class Magnoliopsida; order Dipsacales; family Adoxaceae; genus Sambucus; species Sambucus nigra. The sequence goes on from OX422211.1 coordinate 143,352,250, forward strand.
TGAATTGAACTCACTCGGGTTGACGCGTTGCTTTGCTTTGGTGATGGTGTTTACGGGTCTATTTCGGGTGCGTTGTCCTAGTTATTGCGTCTAGGAGATTTGACGGGGCATATCATGTATGTCCCGTGCTTACGACCTTTCGCGCGTAATTTTCGGGATATTTGTTGACGTCAAAATCTTATTAGGCTTTTATGATGATTTAGGGTGTAACAATCCTTGATTTAATTAACTGTCAAAACGAGAGGCACTCGTAATAACTCATCGACCCATGTAACCATTTTACACTACTTAACTCGGGTAAGGGATATTCGACGCAACCTATAGTTTTACTCGCTTTCATAATCTAGTTTCAACACATTGCCTAGATTAACTTTTCCTTTTAGTTTGTAATCATCTTTTACACTTTTATTTCGGAGTATTAAATCACTTAAATTCTAGCATCTCGTCTCTGTAGATTTTCGATACCCGACTTACCGTTGTGCTTGCCTAGCAAGTGTAGTAGTAATTTAAGTTTTTGTATTGAGTTGGCAAAACGAAAACAACGACTGTGCACTTTACACACGCACACTTTTCGCACTCAATCAAAATGGCGCCGTTGTCGGGGATGAGTTTGTTTTAGACTTTATTTGATTTAGTATTTCATAGTATTTTCTTTCTATTTGTATTATTTGCTAATACTTTTGCAGGACTTCCGCATGTGAGCACTTAGAAACGCTCGAATTTTTCTCGCGCGCACCTACTATGTGGAATCCACCACTTCGAGCCATTTTTGGGGTAAGCGTGTCTTATTCCAATTCTTTCGGTAATCCTTGTTATAATTCTCAAAATTCTCACAAACCTATGACTTTCGGTGAATACTTAGAATCCCAAAAATTTGCAAATTCAAATATTACTTTGGGTGAGTATAATGAAAGTCAAAACTTAGGTTATTGGAATTTTGATGATGATGAGAATAATTTTGGTCCTTTACCTCCTTATCATAGGAATTTTGAAACGAATTGCAATAGTTTTCAAATTTCCTATAATAATGAGTTTTCGTTTAAGTCCGATGGCAATTTTAAAAGTTCCCATTCTAATGCATCCGCACCTCGACCCATGACATTCGGTGAGGGCTTGCGTATGTATGAGAATGAGAAACTTGAAACTCGTTATCGGGAACAAAATCGTTCGTGGGAACATGAGTTGGATTTATTATTTGAGTCCGACGACGATTTTGCTTCCGAGACTTTCGAGGTCGATGAATGTTTTGAACCAAATGAGGTACTTGTGCCTACTTTGGAACAAGCCATTCTATACTTTGCCCATTGCGTAATAGACATTAAAAGTGAGGATGATAATGACGTAATATCTATTTGCAATGAAATGATTTCTTCTTTGGCCCCCAAAGAAGAACATTTCATTGAAAATGATATTATTTCATTCGAAACTCAAACTTCATGCGATGATGATTCATCTCATGCGTTTGAATTTCATTCATCCCCATTTTCTTTCTATATTACCCCGCCGGAACTAGTACCCGATGATTCGGTTTCAAACTTTATTGTTTTAAATCCTATCGCCGATGAGGAGTACTTGCTCGAGTCGCCCTCCACGATCGCATCTTTGACTTTGTGTGCGTCGCCTCCCATTCCAATTTCAAAATCCTTGGGAGGATTTTGAGCTTTCCTCGGTCCCCACTTGTTTTTGTCACCCGTGCAATCCAAACCCCCCATCGTCCCACCAAAACTTTTAATTGGCGATGGTTCATTTCTTCCGCCTTACACATGCCTTCCGTTGTTCAAACGGAATTCATATTTTTCGGAAGGCATGCTTGTATGTGAGGGTACACCGGTTATCCTCCAAAGTAAAATCGTTTTCACGGTGGACCCTCAGCTATTTAGACTTCTAGTGTACAGTTAGTGTGAAGCCTAAATAGTAGGTTGTATATAGTTAGCTTTTTATTATTTCTATCTTTTTATTCTAGTTTATTGTAATTAGTTAATTTTTTGTTATTTGTTTTTGCTAGGCTCGGTACTAACTTGTTTTGTAGATTCTTTGGACTTGTTCTTATGGGGAACACTCCACATTTGGGTAATATCGCTCTTTTCCTCTCTTTGATTTGGTTCTTAATTTACATTGAGGACAATGTCAAGTTTTAAGTTAGGGGGTGTGGTATATTCTATCCATTTCTTATTTTAGTCCATGTTTTTGCTCACATGTTAGTTACTTAGTATGCTTTTCTTAGAAAAATTCAAAATTTTCAAAAAGATTTTCTTTATTTTTTTCTCCTTTTTTGGGCATTTTGCCTTTGTTTCCGATGATAAATTTCAATAATTGCCCGATCCAATTGACAACCCAATGATGCATGTTCTCGATTTTAGAAGTTATTAGACTTTAGTCTCACTTATTGATATTATGAATAACTTCATGAATTAAACTTTAATCCCATGAGCACATGCACTTTTATGGTTATACTGATTTGGTTTAAGATTTTTATAACTCGGTAATCTTTTGTTGCATTGTATATACTTACACCGAGTAAGCTTTGTACCTTTCGTCATTTGTGAGTGTAAACACTATTATTTTCTCATTGAAAACGTTGAATTCGTTGGTAATCTCTCTATTCTTTCATTTGACCGTTCATTAATTTAGTTCATACTTGAAATGTGTTACTTGATCATGATTTTCATATATTGTTTTGATTCGAGAATTGCGTAAACTTTTGGAAATGATCATAGGCATTTTTTATTATATCACCCCTATTAGCCTTGACCTCACCCTTATATGTTTACCCTCGTTAACCCCTTTGAGCCTAACTATAGCCTTTCATTTCATATTCCATTCCCATAACCAACTCTACATTTTAGTTTTATACCATACATACACTTTCTATACCTTTGTTTGGAATGTCACTTGGGATTGAATGATGTTGTTATGATGTCGGTTGCAATTTAGGCATATGAGAGTTTGATAAGTAAAGAAAAGAAAGTAGTGAAAAAAGTGAAGAAAAAGAGAAAGCAAAAAGCAAAAGAAAACATAAGAAGAAGAGGAAAAGAAAAGAAAAGAAAAGAAAGAGAAAGTTGTAAATGTTGTATAGTGTTTAATAATCTTTGATTACTCTCCCCGATGATATATCTAATGCCTTTTTGGAACATGTTTTCCATTTTGATTTACCCGCATTTTCCCATTATCCCAAGTTTTCATCCCGAACACTTTGAATCCGTACATACATTCCTCTCATTTCATACCCTAGCCATACCTACATTACAACCCTAGTAAAGTCCTATGTGATCTTAGGTTGATGTAATTTAAAAGTTTAAATAGTTGTGATAATCTGTGAAAATGCATTTCGCCTCTTTTAGTGTGCGGTATCCTTTCATTGAGATTACAGTTTTTCAGTTTATATATAGTATTCTTCTTTCGTGACATGTGTGCGGCCTAGTTTCCATTTACATTTACTCTTTAGCCCGTATGCCCTGTCTGTTATCTCCCTGTTTCGAGTGAATTCACTTGATGAGTGTAATGCCCATGAGGATTGAATATGCTTGCTTTAATTTAGTATCCGGTTTATTTAAGTTTTTGTCAAATCACACTTTGCATGTGCTCACTCCCCTCCCACATTTTAAGGTTTCAGTTCTATGAGGTGCATTCTATAATGTTAATGATTTGGACTTCTATTTGAATTCATTCACTTTGCTAATAACATGTTGAAATCCTTTTCGCCATTGTTGGGCTTGTCGCATGTTGGATTGGGCATATTTTGAGGAAACCATGTGATGTTTGTGGGTACCATCTCTGAAAACCCTCACGAGACGACACTCGTCCACTAGGGTGACCTAGGGATTTAACGGCTTATTGCATAAGCTAAATGAAATCGAATCGCCCCCGAAAGTGGCTTTATGCTTTTATACCATACTTTTGTACTTTCTCCTGCTTTTAGTTTACTTGTTCTTCTTGTTGCATCCCATTTCACTGCTAGGGACTAGCAATGTGTAACTTAGGGGGTGTGATAATATGCAAATATTGCGTATTTCAACCGTCGAACCTACGCATTCTAGCCTTCTCGGGTGCCTTAATCTCTATATTTAATCCCGTTAACCAGACAACCTCGGTTTATATTGTTAACATGCTATATGAGGTATAATTAGGCTTTTGTAGGTATTTAGGTACCAAGTATAGGATTCGGACGCATTTCGCGCAATTTCCGTACGAAATCGCACGTTCAAGGGCATTTTAGTCATTTTATAGATTGGGCACTGGCCCAACATCTTCATGGAAGTTGTAGCCCTCCTCGCAAGCTTCGCGTGGCCGTAAACGGTGCGCGATTCCGATTCAGAACGAAGAAGTTACGGCGATTTTAGCGGAGAAGAAATGCAAGCCAAAACAGGAGAAAAATGCAGTCTGCCCCTGCTTGATCGATCGATCGACCAAATGGTAGATCGATCGACCCTTCCCATTTTTGCCCCGTCTTATATGATCGATCGATCGACCAAATGGTAGATCGATCGACCCCCTATTTTTCAGCAGATATTTTGCATTTCTTTTCTCTTTTCTTTTCTAATTTAATTCCCATTTGGTATATAAGCCAATGTTGATGTAATAAACAGGGGGGAACGTTTTTAGATAGTTTTAGAAGATATAATACGTTAGGGTTTGGGTTTTTGGATGGTTCTTCTTCATTTATACTTGGTTTGACACCCCATTTGTTGTGTAAGTTGACTATTCATCATCCTCACCATTAATATAGCTTGTATTTCATTCATTATTGCTTTGATAATTAGGTTTACATGCTTTGATTACTTGCTTTCTAGTGTAAATTTACCGCGTTTATTTACCGCTTTCCATTTATCGCATTTTTAACATGCTTTCTAGGTAATTTAAATTAGGTTATGCTTGATTTGAACTCACTCGGGTTGACGCGTTGATTTGCTTTGGTGATGGTGTTTACGGGTCTATTTCGGGTGCGTTGTCCTAGTTATTATGCCTAGGAGATTTGACGGGGCATATCATGTATGTCCCGTGCTTACGACCTTTCGCGCGTAATTTTTGGGATATTTGTTGACGCCAAAATCTTATTAGACTTTTATGATGATTTAGGGCGTAACAACCCTTGATTTAATTAACTGTCGAAACGAGACGCACTCGTAATAACTCGTCGACCCATGTAACCATTTTATACTACTTAACTCGGGTAAGGGATATTCGACGCAACCTATAGTTTTACTCGATTTCATAATTCAGTTTCAACACATTGCCTAGATTAACTTTTCCTTTTAGTTTGTAATCATCTTTTACACTTTTATTTCGGAGTATTAAATCACTTAAATTCTAGCATCTCGTCTCTGTGGATTTTCGATACCCGACTTACCGCTGTGCTTGCCTCGCAAGTGTAGTAGTAATTGAGGTTTTTGTATTGAGTTGGCGAAACGAAAACAATGACTGTGCACTTTACACGCGCAGACTTTTCGCACTCAATCAGATGGTTCAACTAAACAATTATATAAACCAAATTTTAATTTCTTACAAATTAAAATTAACACAAACTCAAAGTGACATTAAATTAAACAACAAATTAATTTTCACTTAAACAACTTAATTCAATCCAAGTCCTAAAATTTGCTTAACAACTAATTAGTCCAATTTGCAAATTAGGCCAAACCAAATTTTATCCAATAAAATTAATGACTTGAACTAAATTAATTAAACATTACCCAAATTAATTTTAGCACCAACTTAAGCATGAGTAGTGATTTAAACCAATTTTATCTATTTACCTAAGCATGCATCTAATGTAAATTTTGAAAAAGATAAAATAAACAAATAACCACTACGTCGCGATGTACGAGAAAAAACCCACAACGGGAAAAAACCTTGGACGACCCTAGCCTCAAATCCACTGAGTACGATTTTATAAGTACAAGACAAAAAGACTTAGAAACACTCGACTTGACTCCGTCCAAGCCTCGACGCTCCTTCTTGTACACACCTCTGCCTAGCGATCAACCACGGAGGTCCACCACGGTCTCGGAATCCACCGATCGGACTTTTAGGAACCCATTAACCACACAAGGTGCCTTTCACCGTATGAGAATGTCGTACCCAAAAATAACTAACTTCTTCTTTGTGAGATGTAGAAGTAAACCCAAACTTATCTTCTTTGAGGTGTAGAGATAAATCTGGTGCCAAACACTCCAAACAAAGTATATATATATTAAGGAACTTGGATAAACTAAATAAATGGGTGTAAACAAAAGTGTTTAAGGATTTTTCATAAAAGACAAACACTAAAACTTGAACTTTTTCATTTGGAATTGAAATTCTCTAAAACTCTCTCTTGGAGATGGAGGAATGTGAAAAAGTTACTTGGAAAAGGTTGGTTTCCACACTAGATAATTCTGTCAAAAAGTAGTGGGGAAAAGGTAGTGGGAACATGGAGAAAACTGTGAAAAACCGCCAAAAAACTGTTCCCGCCAAAGTCGTCCGAACGACTTTTTCGTTCGAAATACTTTTCGTTCGAACGACTTTACTAAAGAGGTTCTAGAAGGGAAAAGGGAATATCGTCAGAAGTCTCGTTCGAACGACCTGGCAATCTCGTTCGAACGAGATGTCAGTTCATTCGAATGACATGGCAATCTCGTTCGAACGAGATGCCAGATGGTTCGAACGACGTGTCAGAAAAATAAAATATTATTTTTTAGCCCAAAACTTTTTATGAAAAATTCTAAAAAATATTTTTTGAGTAAAACAAAGTCGTTAAAACCATTTTATAAAAACTTTATAAAATACGCCCAATAAATTTCCAAGCTCCTATATATATAAATTGCATTTATACCTTAGGAGAATAGGAACAATGTTATTGATGTATAAACGAGGCACACTAAACTCGACATATGATGAAACTTCATAAACCTGGCCACTACGTCTTCAACTAACACGTCATAGGCTTGGATGGATACATTTAAAGACTATCCTATGACTCAAATATTTTTGTCCGGAATTGATCCAACACTACATTAACACTCAATCCGAGACTTGTGTCCTTACAAAATTATTTTGAAAGTTTATTGGAAAAAGGGGCGATGGACTCACGTTGAAAAAATCGGTTGAGGGAGCCAAAGATTAACAACCTAAAAGACCAAATTAAACATGTATAAGGAAGGGATAAGTCCTAAATAGCACATAGCCAAATTATCATCTTCAATTTAGGTAAGTGAGTAGTCAATTTTTATTTAATCCGCGGGTGAGAAATATACAGAATCTTAGGCCTCGCCGGTAAAAAGTGTGCTCCTACTTTCTTTCTGAGAGAACAAGAGGCTTACTAGTTAAGGGTCACCACACTAGCTACTACAACGATAAACTATCCGGTACCACATTGGGGAAAGCACAAACCCATTTTACTGGGCAACCTCACTTAAAACCTAGTTTCCCTAGATAATAGACTTTAGAAAGTCGATTGAAGATTGACAGGGGTGGAAAGGACTCACTATAGTATCCTTCGAGTGTCTCATTTCAAAAGGGTCCTAATGAACACCGATCCTACTTGGCTTGCTAGTTGATTGATTTTAATTTAAGTGATAGCACGGGTAATAAGCAAATGGGATAATGTGATTGAGTGGGTGATAAAATTCCAACTCGTTGCAATGACCAGGATTAATTCATCAAACCATTCAAATTAAGTGCGATGCGATAATTAAAAGCACATATGAGCAAATAATTACACAAAAAATGAACTCGTTTGTAGGAGATCCGTGAGTGATATAAAAAATGACTTTTACACACGTGGGGTGTAGACCGAGTTGAGTCGACCGGGGGGAAGTCCTCATAACTTCAGTCGTCTTACAGACCCAAAATATAGAGGCTCCAAAATTTCTCTCCAAGGGCACTCTCTCTCTGTTTTGTCCCGTTTCACTTTTTTTTAATAATTATTACAAATAAATTGGTATCAAAATGCACCCAAATAAATACAAGGCATCAATAATCCTAATAGAACCAGTCTAATGAGGAGGAAGAAGGAATAATTACAACTAAAAAAATTATAAATCTTCACTTTCCTCCAATCTTCAAGAAAGTGGCAACAACGCCATTTAATAACATCTTTTACGAATTCCCCGACAACGGCACCATTTGATATCTCGTCATTTGGTAACTTGCAATTCCAATTTTTATTAAAACTTTTTTATATTTTTATATTTTTTTATAACAATTTCAAGGGAAAATTAATCAAAGTAATGCTAAAATCGTACGTGAATAACTACGAAAATTGAACCGTAACCAAGCGTAGAATTGTGAGAAGATACAAGAGGTGGGATTACACCACATGATCAATTTTATTCAATTTCTTAATTTATTTATTTGAAATATTTTGAGATAATATTGTATTTACAATTTAACTCTAGTTACAATCATAAATTCAATAATATCGTTTTCAGCAAATTAATTTAGAAATGTCACATGATAGAAAAAAAATTCACATGCATACTATTTTTAACAAAATATCCATTAAGATTAATTTATTAAAAATTATACGAATCTTCATAATACAACACTGGGTTAATATTCAAATATAAGAAAAACCTATCTCTAGTTCAATTCCAAAATCAAATATTAATTTTTAACATTAATTCACAAACTCCCGTTACATAAATTAATTTATGACAATTTTGAATTAATTTGCCTGGAAATATAATAATTAAATAAATGATTTAATTAAATTAACATCCTACGTGTTTCATCCCACCCCTTAATGGGGTGATTAGCCGAGTATATTTACTTAAACAATCACACTCACAATCACAATAAAGTATTTAAGAGAAAATAAAGAATTACGGTACAAAAACCTCCTTTTGAATCGCGAAGTTGAAATGGTGGTACAACCTAACTTTGGGTTGTTCGGCCTAGAATATACATAACCCACATAAGAATGGGTGGTATGACTTAGAATAAGTCGGTCGCCTATGATTTGACACTAAACCCACTTGAAAATGATGGTACAACCTAATTTAGGGTTGGTTGGCCTAAAATAGGCATAAACTCACCTGATAATGGGTTGTACGACTTAAAACAAATCTCTCTCTCATGCTATTTGGAACTAAACCCACCTAAAAGTGGTGGTATAACCTAACTTTGGATTGGTCGGCCTGGGATAGGAATAAATCCACTTAAGAATAGGTGGTACGACATAAAACTAGTCAGTCGCCTATGATTTGGCACTAAACCACCCGAAAATAGTGGCATAACCTAACATTTGGTTGGCCGACCTAGAATATGCATAAAACTACCTAAGAATGGGTGGTACAACTTAGAAGAAGTTGGTTGCCCTCAATTTGGCACCAAACCCACCTGAAAATAGTGGTATAACCTAACTTTGGGTTGGTAGGCCTCGAATAGGCACAGGACTCCATAAGAACGAGAAAACGATTGATTAAGTTAAATAAGGATGTCAACTTTTAGTCAATAAGTTAATTTTAGCATTAAGCTTGGTTGATTAATTTTATAAGTCAGTCGAGTAGGTCACAAATCCCAACTCAACCGACTAGTGATTAAGTTGGTTAAGAACGTTAACTTTCAGTTACTAAGCCAATGTTAGCATTAACTTTATAAGTAAGTGAAGTCACTCATAAATCCCAACTCCACTAACTACTGATTAATTTAAATAAGAACATTAACTTGTAACTAATAAGTTAACTTTAACATTAGCTTGGTTGATTATTTTTCCAAGTCAATGGAGTCAATCACGGATCCTAACTCCATTGACTAGCAATTAAGTTAAATAAATAAATAAATAATTTAATCAATAAGTTCATTTTAGCATTAACTTGATTGATTAACTTTACAATTCAGTGGAGTCAGTCACAAATCCCACCTCCGCCGACTAGTGATTAAGTTAAGAAAAAAGGTCAACTTGCCAAATTATAGTCAGTGGTTTAATTCAAACATTAAATTGTTTAAAAAAATTTATAAGCCAATAGAGTCATCCATCGGCATACACTCCACCGACCATAAGCATAAAAGTCCTAAAACTGTGACACCCCGCCTAATTAATCCCGGGTGATCAGTCCTAAATCAAGTTAGAACAGGTTTCTTATTTGGTCCATTCTTAGCATCACTGTCGTCTTATTTAATTACTAACCACCTAAGTGAGAAAAATAGACTGGTGCCAATTTTTATCTTTCATTATTTAAACAAACACCCAAGCGGAATATAAAACTATATAACAATCACAGATAACTGAAATAATCATCCATAAGTAAAAATAATTGACCGAATAAACCAACGGTCCAAATAATAAATCCCATAAAGACAAGAATAAACTCCCAACAAGTCTAATACAAGTAAATGGAAAGTGAGCAACATGCTCGAATACTAATCATGAACTTCTACATATAAGAATTAAGAATGAGGCGTCTATCAAAACCCCGCAACATCCACATATGCTGCAGCAACGGATCCCTGGAATATAGTCAAGGCTGGCGTCCCTGTGGTTGGACACCTAAAAGGTTTTTAAAAGTTTTTATAGCAAGGGTTAGTACCCAAAACATTTGAAAAACATTTAACAAATGATTAACTTGCAGTAATAAATAAATATGCATGCTCTTCATATTTTTAGTTAATATCGCACTCTCTTGAGGACTTCCTTACTCTTCCTCTATTATACCCAACGAACGCTTTAATTAAATTACCTAGTTACTCATCTCATGACTAGATAATTAATAAAGTTCCTTTATACCCACCCTACTCTAACTGAGTATGTGGTGATTAAGATTTTTAAGTTATTAGTAACATCAACTTAACTAAATCATTTCCCTTTTTAACTTCATATAACTTCTACACTTGTTATACATGTGAAATAACTCATATTTTTCATTAATAGCCCGTATATAATTAATTATCCAATTATATACTTATAATCATATTTCAGCATTCACAATCATACTGTAAGATATATAACAACTTGCATCCTCCCGAGCAAAATACTCCCGGAACGCAAATTCTATAAAGTGCTATCCCACTAGGTACTATCACATCGCCTAGTTATCCCAAGTCAGAATTTTCACACCAACTTGATAAAATAAAATAATTGGAGGCGGTCATATTCCTTCCCTGAAAGTGAGATGTCCCTCACCCATATAACGGACGCTATGACCTCGGGAATATACTCACCCTACTCCTCAAGCTAGGGGATTCATCCACTACGCGCAACCTCCCCCTATAGTACTATAGTAACAAATATCTAATCACTGATATTAATTGATCACACCATATATATATATACTAACGCCTCCGTATATATAAATATAAAAGTCCCCGCTATACCGTTCGCAAAAATCCGTAACATAAGCCTATTAAAATTATTAAGAGTTTATGGTCCAACTCTAAATATTAATTAAATTGCACTTTAATTAATTTAGTTATTTTTGGTGTCGCCCCCACCATAAATTTGGACTTACTCCCGTAGCCCAAAATAAATTTACCCGAGTCACAATTTCCGACTCTAATATTATTAGCCTCAAACCCTAATTAATTTATCTACAATTAATTAGACTTAAACTCATGTATTTAATTTCTCAATAATTAATTACATAAGATTTTTATATAAATTTTCCCTCTTATATAACCAACTGGCGAAACTGCCAGATTCTGGCGACCGTCGATCGATCGACCCAGACCGTCGATCGATCGATCGAACAGGTCTTCGTCTTCTTCGCGAAGACAGGGCAGCCATGGACGAGATTCCTTAAACCCTAATCTTTTCTAACATGAATTTTAAGCCTTTATAACACCAGTACATATTAGAAACCTTATTAGGACTCCCCAGAAAGTCCACAACAATCATCAATTCGTCCATAAACTACAAATCCATAATTTTGGGGAAAAATCTGTCTTTATCTTTAAACCCATTTTCAGTCCAACTGTCTTCATCAAACTCGTTCTAATTTAACCGGATGTCCTTCTAACAGATACACATCAATATTCCATTATCAGATTTTTACATACATCCTTATAAATTCCGACAATCGGATTCATGTTTTCTTTTGTATTATCCAAAACCCCATGTTTATGCCATGAAACCCCAAAACGAATTTTAATTCATTACATCACATAAATACGAATTGAAAGACAGATTTAATGCTATTGCAAGTTATTCACTTGCCTTAGGTTTCGTAGTGTCTGAATATGCGATGGATTCCAAGGTTGAAGATGACCTTGTTGGCTCTTTTGAGATCCCCAAATGGCTTTGGCTGTTGGTAGGGTTTCCTAACCCTTAAAATTCCTTTCTCTCATTAAGCTCAGCCATCCCTTATTTCTTTTTATTAAGTTAATTAATCCATTCCCGTTTTTTTACTAATGGGCCAAGCCCAAGTGACCAAAATGCCCCCGAGTGGGCCCGACTATGTTTAAAAACGTCCCGTGACCCGTTTACTACCCCCGGGTACACTTTTCCGACTATCTCGGCCCATCCGGACTCAACTGTACACTCAGAATTTGTATCCGAATTAATTTATAAAAATACTTATCCCCCACCCAATATAGTCTATACCGACTTCCGGATGTGATAAGTACTTACCTCGTCATTAATACTCGAAACGACGAAATTACATTATTACTATTCACTCAGTAAATAATTTTCCCTAAATATTAACCATTCAATCCCAGATTAATATTTATATATATTATTCTATCATAATTAATTCATTAAATTACAACACTAGTAATTTAGAATCTCCGAATTAATTAAATTTTAAAAGTACCAAAAATACGGGGTGTTACATACTCCCACCCTTATAAAGGAATTTCGTCCCCGAAATTAGATCGTACCTGCGTTGAAAAGCTCTGGATATTGTTCCCGCATATCCTCCTCCCGCTCCCAGGTAGACTCGTCAACATTGTGATGACCCCACTGTACTCTAACCAATGGAACAACCTTGGATCGTAATTTCCGCTCACTATGATCTAGAATAGCTACCGGCCTCTCCTCATACGAGATGTCTGGCTGTAAGTCGATCTCCTCGAGTGGAACGTGCCAAAAGGCTCTCTCGCTCCTTCGATATTTCTTCAGCGATGCCACATGGAATACATCGTGTATTCGCTGAAGATGTTCTGGTAACCCAAGCTTATACGCCACCGGTCCCACCCTCTCAATAATAGGGAAAGGTCCTACGTATCGCGGTGCTAACTTACCCTTCTTGCCGAACCTCATCACCCCCTTCATTGGGGATACCCGGACTAAAACCTGGTCCCCAACTTCTAGCTCCACATGTCTTCGAGACGCATCAGCATAACTCTTTTGCCTGTCCTGAGCTATCCGAATTCTTCCTCGAATCAGCTCTATCTTGGCAGATGTCTCCTGAACAATCTCCGGCCCCAAGAGTTTGTTGTCTCCCACCTCTAACCAACAAACGGGTGAACGACAAGGTCTCCCGTACAGTGCCTCAAACGATGCCATGCCAATCGTGAATTGGTAAGAGTTGTTATACGCAAACTCTACCAAAGGGAGATATTTCTCCCATCCTCCCCCGAAGTCCAAAATGCACATTCTGAGCATGTCTTCCAGCATCTGGTTAACTCTCTCAGTCTGTCCGTCAGTCTGTGGGTGATACGCTGTACTCAAGCGCAACTCTATGCCCATTGCCTCCTGAAAGCTCTGCCAAAAGTGGGCGACAAAGATTTTGTCTCGGTCGGATACAATATTTATAGGTACTCCATGCAGCTTAACAATCTCTGCTATGAATAGCTGTGCATAACGCATCGTCTCGAAGTCTGTGCGTACCGGCAAAAAGTGGGCCACCTTAGTCAACCGATCCACAATAACCCATATGGAGTCGTGACCCCTCTGCGATACAGGTAACCCTGTGATGAAGTCCGTGGAGATGCTCTCCCACTTCCACACGGGAATTTCTAACGGCTGTAGCATCCCTGATGGTCTCTGGTGGTCAACTTTCACAAGCTGACACGTGGCACATTTCTAAACAAACTCCGCTATGTCCCGTTTCATCCCTGCCCACCAATACTGCCTCCTCATATCTTGGTACATTTTATCCCCACCGGGATGCACCGCAAATTTCGAACCATGGGATTCTGTCATAATAGCGTGCCTCAAATCCTCATCCTCTGGCACCATTAACCTCCCATTAAAGCGTAGGCCTCCTTCTGAGCTAATCGAGTAACCCTCTGCTCCCTCAGCTAACAACTGGCCCACCCTATCCCGGCAAATCTGATCCTCTGCCTGAGCCTTCACAACTCGCATAATGATCTCGGGTGTGATGGATAAAGCTGACATGCAAGCCTTGGCTACGTTATCCTCATATTGAAGCTCTCTCCACTTCGCTTTCCATACCTCTGCTATCTCCCCAGTCAGCCTTCGGCTCAATGCGTCTGCTACCACATTGGCCTTACCAGGATGATACTGAATATCAAACTGGTAGTCCTTCACGAATTCTAGCCACCGCCTCTGCCTCATATTCAGATCCTTCTGTGTGAAGAGATACTGAAGTGACTTGTGATCCGTGAATAGAGTAAACTGCTCTCCTAGAAGATAATGCCTCCATATCCTCAAAGCAAAAACGACCGCTGCCAACTCTAGGTCGTGAGTGGGGTAATTCCTCTCGTGGGGCTTTAGCTTCCTGGAAGCATAAGCTATAGCCCTTTCCTCCTGCTGGAGCACACCCCCAAGACCCCGTAAGGATGCGTCTGTATAAACCCGATACTCTAGCCCTCCCTTTGGCAATGCAAGCACGGGTGCAGATGTCAACTTGTCCTTTAGCTCGTCGAATTCTAATTAACAACTATCATCCCACTTGAAAGGCACTCCTTTCCGGGTCAGATTCGTCAAAGGTCCTGCAATCTTAGAGAATCCTTTAATGAATCGCCTGTAGTAACCGGTCAAACCCAAAAAATTGCGCACCTCGATCGGTGTCGTGGGCTGTCCCCACTCCCTCACCGCTGACACCTTATTCGGATCCACTGCAATACCCTGATCTGACACGACGTGACCAAGGAACTGTACCTCCCGTAGCCAGAATCCACACTTCCCTAATTTGGCATAGAGCTGATGATCCCTCAGTGTCTGTAATACCATGCGCAAATGCTCTGCGTGCTCCTCCTCGGTGCGCGAGTAGATTAGGATGTCATCAATGAACACGATGACAAACTGATCTAAGTACTCCCTGAAAACCCTGTTCATGAGGTCCATGAACACTGCTGGTGCATTGGTGAGCCCGAAGGGCATCACCCTGAACTCATATGATCCATACCGCGACAAGAAAGCGGTCTTAGGAACATCCCCCTCTCTGATACGTAGTTGATGATACCCTGACCTCAAGTCGACCTTGGAGAAGTAAGACGCCCCTCTCAATTGGTCAAATAAATCATCAATCCGAGGCAACGGATATTTATTCCGTATCGTCACCTTGTTCAGCTCCCTATAATCCACGCACAAGCGGAGTGAACCATCTCGCTTCTTTACAAACAACACCGGCGCACCCCACGGCGATGTACTCCGCCGAATAAAACCCTGACCCAGTAGTTGCTGAATCTGTTCCCTCAATTCCCGCATTTCTGAAGGGGCTATTCGGTAAGGTTCCCGAGCAATCGGCCTCGTCCCTGGTGCCAACTCGATAACAAATTCGATTTCTCTGCTGGGCGGTAATCCTGGTATCTCCTGGAATACATCTTCAAAGTCCCTCACTACAGGAATTGAGTCTAAAGGAACTACCACCTCCTGTGAGGTTTCCTCCTCAATGTAGTATAAGTGAGTGCGCGACCCTCCCTCAGGAAGCGGCATTGCTATCAGGAACATCTCCTGTCCCGGAATGGAGAACACGATTGTCCTCTCATAACAATCCACCGTAGCCCGGTAACCTGCCAACCAATCCATGCCCAAGATGACATCATACCCCTCCATATCTAACACTAAGAGGTCTGCTGCTAAACTAAGCCTCCCAATCAAAATGTCTACTCCTCGACAAATCGAACGAATCAAAACCCCGCTGCCTACTGGTGACTCTACACTCATACAGAGGCTACCCGCTGTCTCTAATAACCCATCCCGTTTAGCAAAATTAGATTTAATGAATGAGTGTGATGCTCCCGTATCAAAAAGAATGATATCCTCATGACCATGAATGAAAAACATACCCTCAACCGCTGGCGGCGCCTGCTGTGCTGGAGGATTGGGAACATCCCGAACGTTGTACACACGTCCGTAGTGCATCTGCCCCTGCTGCTGTGGGGCGGGTGGGGCTGGCGCTGCTGGCGGCATCTGACCCTGTTGCCCCTGCTGGGCACCCTGTTGCTGGCCTCTGCCCCTCTGCGGGCACTCCCTCTTGAAGTGTCCTGGCTGGCCACAGGCGAAACAGCGTTTCTGGTCGTCACCCTGCCGTTGGCCCTGCTGGCCCTGACATTGCTGGCCCGGTTGGCCTCCCCCGTTGTTCCCTTGGCCCTGAGGAACCTGCTGTTGCTGAATAGGGCCTGGTTGCCCCTGCCTGAACCCCTGTCCTCCCGGTCGAAACCCACCAGGCTTAAACTTCTTAGCCTGATTCCCTTGCTGAATGATGACCTGCTGTTGTGTGTCACTCGTCTCACTACTAGTGACCGCCTTGCCCTGCTGGCTCGGCTCACCTGCCTTCTTGTTCCCCTTAGCATGGAAACGATGATCCTGGCAATGTACAAGTGCGGCATTAACGACATCTGTATAAGTCACTAACGCCGGATTTCCAATCAAGTGTTGCCTGATTCTCCAGGCTAGGCCATCCATGAACTTTGACTTCTTCCGCTCCTCATCGCTCACCTCATTTGGCACAAAGTTTGCCAAACGGGTGAACTCCTCCTCATATTCTGCTACTGACCTGTCACCCTGTACCAACTCGCTGAATTTCTTTCTCATCTCCGACTCTACTGCTGGAGGGAAGTACTTGCGGTCAAACCGCACCCAGAATTCAGAAATCGGCATCGAATCCCGCTCCTCAGCGGTGGTTACGGACTCCCACCACTGTAAGGCTGCCCCTGACAGACGAAAGGTAGCCAGCATCTGTTTCTGCACTTCTGTACCCTCTAACATGCGCAGATGGCGCTGAATGTTCTTCTTCCAGTCACAAGCCTCGACCACATTGGTGCTACCTCGAAACTCAGGTGGGTGACCCTTCTGAAAGGTCTCCCTCACTCGCTGCCAAGATGGTGGCCCCACTAGAGCCTGAACTGCTGGAGCCAATGGAGGCGGTGCCTGGGGCTGTGGAAAATGAGCTGCCATAGCTCGCATCGCTGTCTCGACCGCTTGGGCCACTATCACTGCCACCTGAGTGGTAGAAATCAACTCGGGTGGGGGTGGTGGTGGCGGTACCTGTGGCTCCTGGCGAGCCTCCCTCACCTCATCTCTAGCCTCAGCCCTCTCCGCTCTCTGTCTCTTTGGCGGCATCTGAAATAGATTGAATTGTATAAGTACACAATTTATACAAAAACTAATAGCAGGAATACGATATCTCACAAGCGGAAAATATAATCAACAGTCCTAATAATAGGGCTCTATAACAACCGAACGCTACGCTGAAACGTAGAAAGCCGTACAGATCCTAAGGACACTAGAACCTGATGCTCTGATACCATCTGTGACACCCCGCCTAATTAATCCCGGGTGATCAGTCCTAAATCAAGTTAGAACAGGTTTCTCATTTGGTCCATTCTTAGCATCACTGTCGTCTTATTTAATTACTAACCACCTAAGTGAGAAAAATAGACTGGTGCCAATTTTTATCTTTCATTATTTAAACAAACACCCAAGCGGAATATAAAACTATATAACAATCACAGATAACTGAAATAATCATCCACGAGTAAAAATAATTGACCGAATAAACCAACGGTCCAAATAATAAATCCCATAAAGACAAGAATAAACTCCCAACAAGTCTAATACAAATAAATGGAAAGTGAGCAACATGCTCGAATACTAATCATGAACTTCTACATATAAGAATGGACCAAATGAGAAACCTGTTCTAACTTGATTTAGGACTGATCACCCGGGATTAATTAGGCGGGGTGTCACAAAAACGTTTTCACGAAATATGACTAAAATATGGTGAATAAAAAGAAAACTAAATTGGCTCAGTTATCGACTAGTTTACCTCTTGGCCAGACGCCAAGGAGCCTCGTCGATGATGGGCATCTCCAAATGAGGGTGTGCGGCATAGGTAGGATCTCCTTTAGCAAGATTTCCCCTCTAGAGACCAGAGATCCAACATTTGTTGAAGGCAACTAACTCATGATAGTCAAGTTATATAGCAACTTCCTGGACCCCAGCTTTAATGCCCTCGTCAAATAAATTTTCCTGATCATCCTATTGACTATCAACAAGGACCCACATCTACCCATGGTATATTAACTTCTATAAGGTTTTTTAAGGAAAATATTTCTTCAATGTCACCATCTCGGAGTCTACCTTCCCGAGCTTCAACTGTCGATAATCATCCTCCTCCACCACCTTCTCCTTGTATGCGGTCTCCTGGTTGATCTTTCCCTCGTGGTCGATAATCCCATTATTTTATAGATCAAACTATTATTCATGACAATGGCTTGCTCATGAAGAATGTAATTTCTACTCAATAAATTGTCATCCCGATCATCCGTCTCATGCATCGCCTGTGTTACTTATAAACAAAAGCAAAAGGAGAGTCAATTAGTATATAAACAGTATCAAAGACTTAGAAAAGTAAACATTAAAGTTGAATTAAGATAAAAGAGTGACAGATTGCTTCCTTGTGAAGGTTCTTTAAGGAAAAGGTCCTCAACCCTGTCGTGTCCTTATAAAACATAGAGGCCTCAGCTATTAAGTAACCGACTTTGGTGCACTTGAATGCCAGATCCTTATTAGTAATGGGTTCATTCCCCCTCTCCCCACACGAAATTGATCACTCAAGGATGAACCTTAGACGTTGATAGTGGAGTTTGTTGCCTTGGTCGATGACCAAAGGTCAGTTGTTGACCCTAGAGGGAGTAAAGGTAGGGGCCTTTTCGGTTATCCTCTTCTTGGCTTGCTCGACCTCTCTATCCCCCCCCCCCCCTTTTCTCCATATCCTTATCCTTATCCATTTTTTTATCTTGCATGTAGATAATCCTTTTTTGGTGCGAACTGCACCTTAGGCGACTGGTTCGGGTTGGCCACCCCTGCTCTTCAGGTTTGCCTGGGTGGCATCAAAGCCATTATTTTCCTTGGACGGCTGGTCATATCTTCGAGGTTATGGGAAACTAGAGGGAACAACAATCTTCTTATTTTTTCCTCCTCCTCATCCCCCTCTCGTATCTCTTTCCAAAGTCATTTGGAGGGGTAGACCTCTTCATACATAAAGAGGAGAGTGAAGTCATTAAAGAAGAAGTCTTCTTATTGCTTACCTAATTAGGCCTCCTCTGAATCAGTGAGGATTGCATATGTTGGAAGGAAGGCTTCACATACACATACCCTTTCATAATTGTTGGGATTGAATAATCATCAACCATTCTATAATCGGATGCACTGAGTTCAGGATTTGTGGTGAAATTTTTAGCTGACATGATTGTTATTTCGTAGCCAAGAAGGGCATGAGTAACTCTCCAGTCAAATCTAACTCCAACAGGAGTTTGTCCTTCCCAAACTTTATTTAGGTTAGTGAGGATAACTTTAAATTATTTGGGCTTCCCTTTTGCAATAAACATCTGCGCAAACGTAAAGTCCGATTAGTATAAATAAAGGCCAAAATCTTGATAAAACATAAATAAATGGTAAAGTGCATGCCAAGATATCCTTCATGCGTAGGCAGGTGAAAACTTGTATATCCCTCGCCATAGAGCTCCCCAAAAAACACTAAGACATTTCTATTAATGTCTTTTGTGATCTGGGCTACCAAGTCATCGAATTGTGGGACTTGTCCCTAACTTGGAAGTGGTATGTACTAGAACCATAAGAAGTCCTCAGGTTGTAACAATACGTGATCTCTTTCAAACCCAAGTTAGTCCCACAAATTTGGTTTATGGCTACGGTGCCCATTACAATCCGAAAGAATCTTTAGTTTGCTTGGATTGTAAAAATTTTAAAGAAACATAGTACTTCCACCAGTAATAGGTGGAGGGGAAAGTGACACCCCCCCTCTAACATGGTAGGGATGGCAACATGGCGGGTCAAGGTCGGGGGCGCTATCCCCTCCCCTCTTGAAATCCCCATTTTCTTCAGGTCGAGGAATCCTTGTCGGGGATTTTTTTAAGGATTAGGTCTCCCACGAGAACCCGATTTGGCAAAAAAAATTAAATCATTTTTTTACCTATTTTAATCCTAGGTAAAAAAAAATAATTATATTTATAAAAAATAATATTTAACTCATGTTTATAATAAAAATGAATTAGGAAGGCTTCTTACTTATAAATTGTAATATAAATAACAATATTAAAATATATTTTCATTAAAAAATATATAATATATTGGGGAATCTCCACGAGGAATATAATGGGGATCCCCGTAGGGAAGGGACCCCCATTCCCTATCCATGTCCTAAATACGAATCGGGGATTAAAAACCATCACCGTCCCCGAATTTTAATCCCCATTGCGAACCGATGGTTCCTAGTGAGGACTGTAACACCCCGTATTTTTAATGACTTTTAAAATTAGATTAATCAAAATTAATTATGGGATAATTCAAAATTAATCCTAATTTAAATATTACTCGGGAATAAAGTAATATGCGAATTGTGTTTAATATTACATGTGAAAAAAATTAATATATATGATTATGACTTTACATATGATTATAATTCTATAAATTTTTCGCGAGTTATGAATACGACAATTATGGTATTTAAGTTAGGACGGGCGTGTGAGTCATGTCGGGACTATATTTAAATGAAATGAAAAGTAAATTATTTTTATGTCATCCGAATGGTCGTTTTGACTGAGCCAAAGTGTCTGGAAGGGTTTAAATAGTTGAAAAGGTCTACATGGGGGATTACTTTGGGTCTCGGATCAATTTGGAACCAAACAGACACCCTGAGGGTATTTTGGTCATTTGTAAATTGGGGTGATTAGTAACTACGAATTTTGAGGTGGTATTATATAAGTGAAGTTTTTAGAAATGATATTCATTCACCAAAAATCAAAAGAAAAAACATTGAGGAGAGTGAGGGACTTCTCTAGGAGAAGAAGAGTTTTTTTAGGAAAACCAAGGGACAAAGAGACACCTTGCACCACCACCAGAGGTTGATCGAAAAAAGAAAGAAGGATTATGAGAACAATATTCTCCAACGGTTCAGACCTACAAATCAGAGGCAAGTGATTAATTATTGTAAACTATAACATGTATATTGTCCATGTTAGGATAATTATGAAATTATGAAAAGTTACATGATTCAAAGATAAAATATGGTGACTATAATTGATTCCTTCAAATGAGAATTATATAGGATTAATCTCTTTCTGAATATATAGTTTAATCCACGAAATTTGGGAATCATTTGGTGAAGAAAATTTAGAATTTATAGTTGTTTTTGGAGAAATGATAAAAAAAGAAGTTTATGAATTTTAAGGGAAATAACATGATTTAATTGAAACTTCTTGATGAATTTATGTTGTTATATGTTAGGCGTGCACACTAGATGATTGGTGAGAATTCTCAAGCGAGAGCCCGAGAAGCTAACATGTATATAATAATTGCTTAATTTCACTTATTAAGCACTTGCTATTTTAAAAATCTTTTACAATCGGGCTCTGACCCGTTTCCTTGCATATTCTCTTCTCTATTGTATCGTGTACATCAGGTATCCAGTATGAGGGATGCTGGCATAAAATATGGATATCTGGACTGATTATAGCTGTTGGAGAGGCCAATTTTGTTTAAACGCTTCCATTCTGTTGAATCACATATCTGTAGTGTCTAATTTCATTTAAGGCATGTCGCCCAGGATTCTAGTTATTTCATTCTTATTCTAAAGATTGAAATTATTTACGTCAATACTGGTGATATTAGAAATAATTGATGGTAATGAAATAATTTAACTGGAGAGTTATTCGAGTCACATTTATTCTTGTTATATTTAGTTCTGTTGTGTTGTGATGTTTCTTATTATTATTCCGTATCGTGGAATGGTGTAATTAAATTAAAACTTGAAAAGTTTTTTACACTAGCTTAATTAATTATTATGTGAAATAATGAAGACATTATTTTTTCGATAATTATGCTGAGAATGAATCAACTGGATATTCTTATTTAATTTAATAAAGGCCTGATCACCTGGAATTTAATTAGGCGGGGGTGTCACAAGTGGTATCAGAGCATCAGGTTCTAATGTCCTTAGGATCTATACGGCTTTCTACGTTTTGAGTGTAGCGTTATTTGATATAGAGCCCTTTAATTAGAATGTTGTATTCCTTTGCGTGTTACGACATACGTGCTCTATAAGCGAGATAATTTTTATATGAGCTCAATCGGGCATCGATGACTAGCGAGGGTCGTTAGATGAACAACAGAAGGAGGACTCAGCCGAAGATATAGAGTGTTTAGGAAATGTTTTTTGAGATAAAACCCACCAAAATTATTATTCAGGTCGAGGACAATAAAGAAGAAGTTCGGGAGCTGTAGTTTCCCAAGCACCGTCATGGATAACATTTGTGCCGTTCCAAACCCATCCAGCACTATCAGTGAAGAGTGAGGGAGTCGAAAGGACTTTTGTGAAAGAAGAAAATTAAAGGCAATTATGTAAGGTGAAGTGTAGTAACACTCAGGACTTGAAAATTTCGAGCGAAATTTTTTTTTTGCTCATAGGAGCATTCTAAAGTGATGAGCGTTAGACATCTCATATAAAAAAGTATATGTGAAGCTAAACGATAAATTTTTGTATGGTTCGACTGTGAAATCATCCATTTAATGTTTAATCGGGATATGGATAGAATTTAGAAACTTATCTCATGTGGGCAAGGAAGAAAGCCTAACGCGAGAGAGCAGTCAACTTGCTTAACGAACTCCTTACCCAACAACTAAGGAGTATATCGAAGATAAGAAGAGTTCATTATTGTGAAAGGACTCATGAGTTAAATACTCAAGTGTGGGTGAGAAATATGGTGAAGACGGCTAGGGCCAATGTCGTCAAGGAGTTTGTAACCTCTTCCAGAAGAAGGGGAGCCGGGAGGGTTGGGAAAACCTAGCTGAAGGACAAGATTGAATTCAATGGTGATAGTGAAACATTACCGGAAGATATACCCAGTAGGGGAACCTATTTAAGTCCTTACTAAGCGGCGATAAATTCATCCAAGACCATCGAGGTCGACAGTGTATTCCATAGGACCAGTGAAGCCAAAGGAACAATGAAAATAGTAATTGGGAGCTAAGACTGCCAGGTCCGAGAGAAGGACATTCCAAAATGGTCAGTGGAACCAGTGATGAGGAAATAGCTCAAAAAATTTCCCTATGTGTAGAGAGTGGGGTTACAAGTGTTGAATGTGTCCACACTGAGAAGTGCGACCGATAAGATTGGGAATGATAAATTGTACCAGTTTGGCATAATAACTAGAGGAGTGATATTTCCCACGGAGAAATGGGATCAAGAGAATTGGGCCCAAGAGTTTACAACCCGAGAGTGGTCCCGGGTTGAAGATAAGACCAATGGAGTCCTCGGTAACAGTAGCATACCGTATTTTAGGGTCGATAAGGCCCGAAAAGTAAAAGGGAGGCCAGTAAAGCCATAAGTGAGGCCTAGAGATTTTGGGCCAACGTTTCAGTGATGGGCGTGTAAGCCGCATAACATAATAATTTGCCCATAATAAGGAGGGGCAATTACTAGATGTATAACGATTTCATATGCTCATGGTTCGTGTTTGCAGCTAAGTGCTGGGACCCTGCGATTAGGTGAGACTGGTGAAGTTTTCTTTAATCCTTGTGAGTAAAGGATTAATTCAAGTGACAGGGGTGTGTCACAATATATATATATATATATATATATATATATATATATGAACGATTAACACTAAAATTCGCGTGCGAGCCGAGTTGAGTGGGTACGTTAGTTTTAACAGTCTGGTTACAAATGTATTTATCATGAGTATCAGGGCTTTTTGATGTCGCCCGTGAGTGAGCCGGGTGGGCCCTAAGAGTATATTTTGTTGTTATAATTTACTATTGCATTGAGTTAGTAAAGTATAGCTTATTATGGTAATGTGTAGTGATTAATTACCGAATGTTTGAATGATAGTAGATTGAGTGATAAGACTGTCATGTTGGATACTCTGGGTGAGTAATATTACATTTGTGAGGCGCCACCTAAAATAGGGTTTGGCCTATATGTATGAAAATTTCATAGTATCATAGACTTCAGTGAGTATGTTATCTAGTTATATGTGATCCCGTTGTATAGGGATTTATTTACTGATGTGATTCAGGATACATTGTGTTCTTTATTGAGCAGCGAGATATAGCTTGTTATATATATAGCGCTGCGAACTTGGGATAGTGAGAGCACCACGTTTCATGTTATTTCTAAGGGACATAAGTAGATTTTCATGTCAACATATAGAGATTGTGGGAAGGTATATATTATGGACTGAGAGCCTTACGGATCTCGACAACCGACTATGTTAGGTAGTAGTGTATCGGTGGGGGGGGGGGTCCTTACTTGGATTTCGCTTTGCGAGACATCCCACGCATGAAACTAGCAAACGTAGGGAGTTTGAGATAAGTTCTGTCGATAGTACATGTGTTTCGTACTTTGATCATTGTACATTTACAAGAATATAATTGAGAATTGATAATTCCACTATGACTTAAGGCTAGTAGAGTCGCCCGATTTTGACGAGAAAACTAGTACATAATGGTTGCATCATGAATAGAAAAGCATGATAAACGTGCAAGAAGTGACTTATGCAATAATGTGCGATATATAGGTGTATGAGCGCCCTAGGTAATTGAAAGTATTGTATCAGGCAGTAGATTATGATTATCGTGTGAATTCGACAACATTTAGCCAAGGAAGCCAAAGCTTATTCTGTAAGATTTGTCAGAGGCTTACATTTCACGAGAAACTAATTTTTAGATTAAGGGGAAGGACTCGTGACACGCGGTGAGTCAAAGTCACATGGATCATGGTTATAGGTACATTTTAGAGAATATAAGATGTATCATGTTATAAATGACAATGGTGATGGGATTTAATGAAGAGAAATATTACTAAATTTGTTTTGTAATAGGTCACCTGTCTGTTGGTAAAGGGTGGACCATCCAAAACCAGATGGGGTTTCTTCAACCGTTGGGGACTCCTAAGTAGTAATGGGAGAGTATTCCCAAAGATTTTATCGCGAAGGGGGTCACGATCCTATATGGGTGATAGTGGATCGATTGACCGAAGTAGCTCATGATATGTCAGTTAGAACTGGTCATACTATGGGACAATATAGACAAATCTTTATATAGCCGAGATAGTGAGGTTACGTGGGGTATCGTTTGATATCGTGTCCGATTGGGATAAGATTTATGTCTTTTGATTCTGAAAGAGTTTTCCAAGAGGCCATATGTATTGATATGTGATTGAGTACGGCCTATCATCCGCATACTAATGGGCAGAATAAGCAGACTAATTAGATGTTGGAGAATAAATTATACGCGTACCCTTGGATCGTAGGAGAGGAGGAGAGCAACCCCTTCCACTAGTGGAGTTTGTGTACAATTACTCATATAAGTTCACTTTTGGGCATGGTGCCAGTTGAGGTATGACACGGTAAGCCTTGTTGTTCTCCTGCTAGTTAGTTAAAGGTGGGGGACCAGGTACTATTGCAAAGATCAGAGATGAGTTGATACTTATAGTATATAATGTGTGTAAAATATATACTGCGCAAATAACCTACTTGTATGCAATCGTCACGACACGAGATCATATGTATTCAATGAACGATTAATCTACTAAAGTGCGAGTAATAAAAGGCTAGATAGTGAATATTTAAAATAAGTTTAAGTAGTGAAACTTAAACAGTAAGGCTTGTACAATAACCTACGTAACGGGGTAACTAGGGGTTTAAACATAACATACGTGAGGTATTGATTATTAAGGGAATTTGATAGCGTACTGTATAGTTGGTACATAGTAGTTTACTTGTGAGCGCGAGGATGCGATGCACACACATATGCCAGAGTTGTTCTTATCTGGTATACTGTTTATGAATTTCGGAACAAAATTCCATTGTAAGAGGGGATGTATGTAACACCCCATATTTTTAATGACTTTTAAAATATGATTAATTATAATTAATTATGGGATAATTGAAAATTAATCCGGATTTAAATATTACTCAGGAATAAAGTAATATGTGAATTGTGTCGAATATTACTTGTGATTAAAAGTAATATATATGATTATGACTTTACATATGATTATAATTTTATAAATTATCGCGAGTTATGAATACGACAATTATGGTAATTAAGTTGGAACGCATGTGTGAGTCGTGTCGAAACTATAATTAAATGGAATGAAAAGTAAATTATTTGTATATAATCCAAATGGTTGTTTTGACTGCGCCAAAGTGTCTGAAAGGGTTTAAATAGTCTAAAAAGTCTACCTAGGGGATTACTTTGGGTCTCGGGTCAATTTGGAACCAAACAGACACCCCATATGGGTATTTTGTTCATTTGTAAATTGGGGTGAATAGTAACTATGAATTTTGAGGTGGTATTATATAAGTGAAGAGTTTGTAGAAATGATATTCATTCACCAAAAATCAAAAGAAAACCCATTGAGGAGGGTGAGGGACTTCTCTAGGAGAGGAAGAGTTTCTCTAGGAAAACCAAGGGACTAAGAGACACCTTGCACCACCACCGGAGGTTGATCGAAAAAAGGAAGAAGGATTATGAAAACAATCTTCTCCAACGGTTTAGACCTACAAATCAGAGGCAAATGATTAATTATTGCAATTTATAACATGTATATTGTCCATGTTAGGATAGTTATGAAATTATGAAAAGTTGCATGATTCAAAGATAAAATATGGTGATTATAATGGATTCCTTGAAATGAGAAATATGTACGATTAATCTATTTTTGAATATGTAGTTTAATCCACGAAATTTGGGAATCATTTGGTGAAGGAAATCTGGTTAGAGAAATGATAAATAATAAGTTTATGAATTTTAAGGGAAATAACATGATTTAATTTAATCTTCTTGATGAATTTATGTTGTTAATTGTGAGAAATCAATTATACACCTTGATATATCATTTGAGATGAATTATGAGGAGTTTTGGATTAATTGATAATAGGTTTGATGGTGGAAAAGTATAAAACCCGTAGGTAAACCTATGCAGAAATCTCGACAAATATCTGATTGATCGATCGATCGACCCTAGAATGTCGATTGATCGACTCCCCCTGAAAATGTGATTTGTTTCCTTTTTTAATTGTGATTAAAACCCAACTTTGAGAAATCTTCAATGTTGATTAATTGACACATATTGGGACTTGGGGAAGGGCAGTAGGACATACTTAAGACCCGGAAAAATATTATTATGTGTGGAATTGAATGGGGCAAATTAATGAGTGTTAATTGAATGAATTACGGTGGAGAGTTATATAAATCGTGGTTTAAATCGGATAAAGGATTACTTAAGGTTAATACCAGTAGTAAGAGGGTCATTAATTACCGGAATAACATTTGGCTTATATGGGAGATTTACCCTAAGAGATGAAATAAAGGGTTAAAATTGAATTAGGGATTATCGAGAAATAAACATAATTAAAGATATTTTAATTCATAGAAATTCGGGAGTTGTGATGACATGGACTAGTAGGGTGAGGATATTTACCTACTGAATGTACATGAGAAATAGATGATTACCTTTCGAGTGATGAGAGAAGCTAAGGAATATAACTTGAGAAGTAAAGTCATAATCTATAAATACGTAGGATATTAGAGATAAATATACTACGTATGAAAATGTGTATGTGGATTGTACGTGTGCCCTATTGTTATTGTATACAGGTGGGGTGAATACCTATATTATTATTTATTATGCGTATGATATACCTACGCTGCTTGCTATCGGGGTGGAGGTTTCGCGTTGTGGACGATCTTATCCCGATAAGCCCATTATGGGGGATTTTAAATTCGTACCTTGAGCATAGGACCTTAGACACGCTCTATTGGTGTGAATGATAGTTTTAACGGTTGAATGAGAGCGTAGACATGTGCGTGACCCATTCTGCTGGGGGGTATGCTCACCTCCAATATATGTGTTATGTTATTTATGGTTTATGAGAGACGCCAAAACAATAGTCCTTTATACAGTGAGAGATGTATCGGGATATGATGGTAGAGTATGCATGCACCACAACTGTGTCTGGAAGGTGTCGTATATATATATATATATATATATAGTGATGTAATCTACTGTGTGAGAATCGTAGATTAAACTATATATACTTTGATGTAATCTACTGTGTGAAATTTATAGATTAACATATATACTATGAGGTAATCTACTGTGTGAAATTGTAGATAAAAATGAATAATGAGACTTGATTGAATTAAGTAAGTGAATACTTAATCTTAAAGATGTGAAAGCCTAGTTCATATTAAAGAGATATGAACATGTTTAATTATCATACGTATTATGTTGGAAATACGGGGAAATGATGTGGGATAGAATCATAACTGAAAACCTTAAATTGGGAGATGATAAGGCATGTTAGGTGTGCACACTAGATGATAGGTGATAATTTTCAAGCTAGAGCCCGATAAGCTAACATGTACATAATAATTGCTTAATTGTATTTGTTAAGCACTTGTTATTTTAAAAATCTTTTACAATCGGGCTCTAACGTGTTTCCTTGCATATTATTTTATCTATTGTTTCTTGTATATCAGGTATCCAGTATCAGGGATGCCGACATGGAATATGGATATCTTGACGGGTTATGGCTGCTGGAGAGGTAGATTTTGTTTAGACGCTTCCATTCTGTTAAATCACATATCTGTAATGTCTACTTTCATTTAGGGCATGTCGCCCAGGATTCTAGTTATTTCATTCCTATTCCAGAGATTGTAATTATTTATGTCAGTGCTGTTGATATTAGAAATAATTGATGGTAATGAAATAATTTAACTGATGAGTTACTCCAGTCACATTTATTCTTGTTATATTTAGTTCAGCTGTATTGTTATTATTTCGTATCATGATATGGTGTTAATTAAATTAAAACTGGAAAGTTTTGTACACTAGCTTAATTAATTAGTAGGTGAAATAATGAAGACATTATTTTTTTGATAGTGATACTGAGAACGAACCAGCTGGATATTCTGATTTAATTTAATAAATGATTGATCACCCAGTATTTAATTATACGGGGTGTCACAAGGACCCAAACATGTGGGGAATTTTTCTTTCCCAATATCCTGGCCACCGTTATAAAAGCGACCTTGCCATCGATGTCATAAACATCTTAATTATCAGGCGAGGTTTATATTTTGATGTTGCTAAGTACGTGGTACTTAGTGTGAAATGCCTCGAAATCATTTTCTGAGGTCGCTTCGTACTTCCTCAGATGCCTATACATGGCTAAATGAGGGATTACTAAAGAAAAAAGATGAAGGAAAAGATACAATTGGATCCTCTGCAACTCGAAGCTAGAGAAAAAAAAGGAAAATAAGCGGTCTCGTACCTTTAATTTAAAGTAAAAATAGTATAAGGGGTCATTTGAAACCCATTATGTCCTTTACCGCCAAATGATAACTGAAGTGATGACTCTATTAGAATGAGAACCTCACTTTTACATCCCCTAGGTCACGTGCTTCACATGATAATGATTGCTTGGGGGAAACAAATCTACGGCGCACGAACCCCTACGTGTATGGGTTAAGTGTGCCCGTTATAAAAATTAAAAACATACAAAGCACAAGTGGGAAATATGGCAGTTTATAAATGACCGATACGAAAAACCACGTCACACATTGACAACTCACCAAGATCCAACTAGGCCTAAAGATCGATCAACCCGATACTAGGAGCAATTGAAGGGACTATCAGTTGGGTATGCTATGTGGCACGAGACATGCATTTAGAGGACTATATTACTCAGGTCGTTTAGAGATCACAAACTGGATAAAAAAGAATGGAGGAAGATGTTAATGAATATGGTTGGAAACAATTTTAATATAATTCAACCACCTTAAGGATAAAACCAAAGGCACAGACCTATCACTATGAGAAAGACCTGAAGCTATAAGATTCTTGTATTTATAAATAGACCCGATTCCAATGTTCAAGGGTAACTAATTACATCTAATTGTATCCATGACTTGGATTCCCAACTAACAACCGTAGCACTCCAAGTCATCTCGTGCTAATAAAAATTGTTATCCCTTTCTCGTGGACGTAAGCATGCTTACCTGCTGAATCACATACATTTGTCTGTCTATTTTCAATACTTGCACTTATATATTGGGTTAAACTGAAATTTAGCATTATCATAGGATCGATACCCCCCACATGTTAGATCACCATGTATGATCATCGATAAAATCTTTATATATATCGTATCTACATAAACATCAAGGGGCGATGATACTTCAAATACATGTACTATACTTGAATGTCGACAAGTAACATATTGGCCAAAAGTGGAACATGTTATGAAGGCATTATATGATTGTCTCAATAGTGTGGTATATTTGGGTTATAATATAAACCCCATGAGACATTAACCTTGGAGGTTACGATTGGGTGTTTAAAAGAAAGCAAAGTGAACAAATTACTAAACAATACACAACATGTGGCACAAGGTTTGTTGCAGAAACTGAACATTGATTACACACAAGAATTCCCTCCCGCTATGACCGTAAATAATTTTCTAGATATTTGACTACCTTATCATTTTTTAAAATATATTAGATATGGGACTCATGAATATTATAAATGCTTATTTACAAGAAAATTATAGAAATAATCCATATGAAAATCTCAAAAGGATTCGCTTTACCTAAAGCAAAGTTAAGGAATACATACTCATTTCGACTAAGGCGTTCATTGTACAACTTAAAGAAACCAAATTAATGTAGGTACAATCATCTTAACAAATAATTATATAAGGAAGGGTATTGACCAATCATATATGCCAATGTACCATTATACAAATATCATTAAAAGGACGCGCTCATAAAGAGCTCAATGTAATGGTAAAATACTAAATAAGAAGTTTAAAAATGAAAGAACTTTGGGTAATTAGTTATTGCCTTGACCTACAAATCAAATATAATTTCAGTTACACTGATCCACCGGTCACATAGATTGAATAGTATTGTAATTCTTTATCATATATTAAGCACACCATTTTAATATACCCATGGTCTCCGATATTTGGATATTAAAATATCTAAATCGTATCAAAGAATATGATAAGATAACTTTGGTCTATAAGTGCAACATTTGTTTATTATTAGTGCATCGTTAAATTTAGAATACAAAACCGAACATAGTATTTGTCGGGAAGGAGAAAATACCATTGTCTTGTAAGCACGAGACTAGTATCAATAGTATTATGTGATATTTTTAAATTTATCCATCAACGTCTAATTAGTTATGTAAATGCATGTTACATCTATAATCCTTATGAGGAACAATCAAAGGCAGGATACTGTCTACCTTAGTACCGAATATGTTTACTCATAGAGATTAACAAAGTAAACATTAATCGTTGCTCCCTTCGATTACGTGAAATAATTGGTATTGCATAAAGAAAATATAAAAATGAATAGTGAGATCATTTATTCAACACTTGTGAAGCTTTTATGACGTACCTTCAACGACATATGCTTCTACCACTACCTATGAAGACAATGGTGCATGCATAGATACAATTTAATGATGTTGCATAAAGGGAGATACAACCAACATATTTTAGTATTTTTACATACATAAACTCTAGGAGAGTCATGCAACTGAAGTTAAACAAATCCGATAAAGTAACATTTTTACCCATCTTCAACAAAGTATTATCGATGTCAATCTCCAAAAGAAAAATGAGATTGAATTAACAAAATATTTGATCGTTTCACCAAGTTAATGTAGAAAGAAACATTCTAGAAGTTTGTGTATAAGATAGTAATACGTTAGCTCAATCATCAGAGAAATGCCATAACAAGGGGGAGTATCCAATCACGAGGAACATCTTATTAAGGGAATAATTGAAGAATATGATATATTGGACATATGCGTACCGTAATCTTTTTCCTTTAATTAGTTTTTTTTTTTTCGTGTTAAAAGTTTTAATGAAGCAAAGTTAATCATGCTCAACGCTGATTTAATGATTAATAACATTATACTTTTTTTTCTTTCACTTTGAGTTTTTTCCACACGATTATTTTTAATAAGGTAACAATAATTGAATGATGGATGATATGGTGAACATCCTCATAAACAACGTGTTATGGTGGATGTCCACTTACATATTATCCCACATTGGAATATGAATGGTTAGTGACATTTGCATTGTAAATAAATGTGACCCTCTTAAGTATGAAGATATAATGAAAATAAAAAAAACTTCTTCTCCCTTTAAATTACCCATGTGCCTTACTTTTTACAATAATTGAGAAATAACTCAAACCTATTTTAGCTCGTGACTAAAATGTGTTTGGCTAGGAAAAAGCTATTTTAATGTCATGGTGTAAGAAATTTTGAGTGGATGGATCACGAGAAAAAGGGGAGATTCATGGAAAGGGGTGCGGGATTATGTTGGTAGGCCCATGGATTGTTAATTTTCTTTGGGTTAGGCTTTGAGGTATTAGAGTCGTGGGCTAGGCATGTGTGGACACAAAAATTATTATTGGGCCTAATGAATTTTTGAGTAGACGGAGGAGTAGACGCTGCTTATACCCCGAGCTACCTTCCTAAACCTTGTGCCTCTCTCCCCCCCCCCCCCCCCCCCCCCCCCACCAAAACACTGATACTCTACAGCCGTTTCTCTTACTCGGTAAACAAAATCTTATTTCATTGTGAGCAAATTTTGGTAATTTCAATTTATTTTAGGGTTTTCATTTACCCTCAGCCGCTCCCTCTACTGCTAATCCATCGCTCACCCATCTCTATCTCTCCTTCCGGCATCCGGCCGCTCTACTCTTCTGCTCCGGTAAGCAGTTCTCTGGTTTTTGTTTTCATTTTTTCACACACATTAAACTTTATTATGGGTTGGTATATGGGTTTAGGCAGGTGAGGTGTGTGATATGAGAGGGAGAGTATGACGAGGGGGTGAGCTTGGTTAGAGAGGGACGATGGTGAGTACAGCTTGTGTAGTTTAAGTAGCAAGGCTAACTGTATGACTCTTTAAGGTAGATTTTAGTGTGTGTGTGTATAGACAATTATATATATATATATATATATATATATATATATATATATAAAGAGAGAGAGAGAGAGAGAGAGAGAGAGAGCGGTTCTCATGCATACCCCAGTTTGCATACTGCTGGCGCGGACCAATTTTGATAAAATAGTAAAAAAATATTTTTGAGCTATTTTTTTTTAATATAGTTTTTAAACATTTCAGTAGGGCCATATAAAAAAAATCAGCTAAAAATGAATTTTTTTACTATTTTAAAAAAATAGGTCAAACTTTGTCAGTTTTTAACAACTTAAAAACAACTTAAAAACTGACAAAGTTTGACTGATTTTTTTAAAATAGCAAAAAAATTCATTTTTAGCTGATTATTTTTTTATGGTCCTATTGAAATGTTTATAAATCATAAAAAAAAAAATCAGCCCAAAAATATTTTTTTTTACTATTTTAAAAAAATGGTCCTCATTCAGGGTCCTCAAACTGGAACCTCACTTGATCCTTTCCCTCTCTCTCTCTCTCTATATATATATATATATATATCTTTGTTTTAATTTCTTCTTGTGTTTTCCTCTGCTTCTTATCTCCTAATTTATTTGTTTACTGATTTGTTTAAACACAAATCTGTTTATTTGTTTATTGCTTCATTCATATCTAATATAGCTCAGCTTCCCTTTATCACGTTGCTTCAGATATGGCGCCGCCTTCAAAGCTGGCTCAACAAAAGAAACCTGCCGATGCGTTAAAAACGTTCCAAAAATCTTCTAAACCATTATTTAAACCCAAAACGAAATCAACCGGTGCAGCTGAATCTAAAGCCCTTTCTCTCCAACTCCAGGATGACGTCCCTGATTTTCCCAGAGGTTCTCATCTCTCTCTCTCTCTCTCTCTCTCTCTCTCTCTCTCTCTCTCTCTCTCTCTCTCTTTATATATATATATATGTATATATAAAAATTATACTATTGTCAACGCTGATTTAATAATATAAGTAAAGATTTTAACGAAGCAGATGTAAGCACGTTCAACACTGATTTGATCAGTAAAATTATACTTTTTTTCTTTCTTTTTGAGTTTTCCACACGATTATTCTTAATAAGGGTTTAACAAGGCAGTAATAATTGAACGGTGGATGCTATGGTGAACATCCTCATAAACGTGTTACGGCGGATATCCACTTACATATTGGAATATGAATGGTTAGTGAACTTTTTGTTATAAATAAATGTGACCCCCTTAAGTGTGACGATAAAATGAAAATAAATAGGTTAAAACCTATTTTAGCCCGTGATTAAAATGTGTTGGGCTAGGTTAAAACCTTTTTCTCTCGGTTAAAAAAGGCTGAAGGCCTTCCTGGGCTCTTAATTTATTTGACCTAGGCCTATCTATATACAAACATTATTATTGGGCCTAATGAATTTTTGATTAAATGGTGGCTTATACCCAGAGAGAGCTTCCTTCGTAAACCTTCCGATGCTGTTACTTTGTCCTCTTCTCTGATACCATACAGCCGTTTCTCTTACTCCTTGAACTAAACCTTATAGACCCCACATTCAACATCTCTTATTCTATTTCATTGTAACCAGGCCCTTTTTTTTAGCTTCAACTCCCGTCTATCTCATTCCTTGAGATATGGCATCGCCTTCAAAGAAGTCTCAGCAAAAGAAACCCGCAAATGCTTTAAAAACGTTCCAAAAAGCATCTAAACCATTATTTAAACCCAAACCCAAATCAAACGGTGCCGCCTAATCTAAAGCCCCTTCTCTCCAACTCCAAGATGACATCCCTGATTTTCCAACGTTCTCATCTCTTTCTCTCTCTCTCTCTCTATATATATATATATATATATATATATAGACAAATTATTCTTTTGCCAATGCTAATATAATGATCATTTAAAGTTTTAACGAAGCAGATGTAAGCACGTTCAACGCTGATTTAATGAGCAGTAAAGTTATACTTTTTTTCTTTCCTTTTGAGTTTTTCCACACGATTATTCTTAATAAGGTTTTAACAAGGCGACAATAATTGAATGGTGGATGCTATGGTGAACATCCTCATAAACAACGTGTTACAGCGGATATCCACTTACATATTGGAATATGAATGGTTAGTGACCTTTCTATTATAAATAAATGTGACCCCCTGGAGTGTGAAGATATAATGAAAATAAATAAGTTAAAACCTTTTTTAGCCCGTGATTAAAATGTGTTGGGCTAGGTTAAAAGCTTTTTCGCTCGGTTAAAAAAGGTTGAAGGTCTTCCTGGGCTCTTAATTTATTTGACCAAGGCCTATCTATATACAAACATTATTATTGGGCCTAATGATTTTTTGATTGGATGGTGGCTTATACCTAGAGCGAGCTTCCTTCGTAAACCTTCCAACACTGCTACTTTGTTCTCTTCTCTGGTACCATACAGCGGTTTATGGTACTCCTTGAACTATACCCTATAGACCGCACATTCAACATCTCTTATTCTATTTCATTTGTAACCAACCTTTTTTTTTAAGCTTCAACTCCCGCCTATCTCATTCCTTAAGATATGTCACCGCCTTCAAAGAAATCTCAGCAAAAGAAACACTCGGATGCTTTAAAAACGTTCCAAAAAGCATTTAAACCATTATTTAAACCCAAAACCAAATCAAACGGTCTCGCCGAATCTAAACCCCTTTATCTCCAACTCTAAGATGACGTCCCTGATTTTCCCCCAAGGTTTTCATCTCTCCCTCTCTCTCTATATATAGATACTCTCTCTCTATATGGATAGATAGATAGATAGAGAGAGAGAGAGGCTCCTGTAAGTTTGCACATCATTTTTTAAAATAGTAAATAAAATATTTTTGAGCTGATTTTTGTTATGTGATATTTAAACAATTAAAGGGACCCATATGAAAAAATCAGTTCAAAAAAACTTTTTTCTATTTTTAAAAAACCGGTCAAACTTTCGCTACTTTTAATCACTTTAAAAGTTGCGAAAGTTTGACCCATTTTGTAAAAATAGCAAAAAA
Source organism: Sambucus nigra (assembly GCA_949130495.1). Lineage (NCBI taxonomy): Eukaryota > Viridiplantae > Streptophyta > Magnoliopsida > Dipsacales > Adoxaceae > Sambucus > Sambucus nigra. Next base: position 143,388,553 of record OX422211.1, read on the forward strand.
TGTTTTTTTGAGTTAATTTTTTTTATAAGGGTTCGTTGAAATGTTTAAATATAACATAAAAAAAATCAACTAAAAAATATTATTTTTAATATTTTAAAAAAAGTGGTGTGCACCAGCACGTGTGCAAACTTAGTATGCATATGGGCCTGCCTCTCTCTCTCTCTCTCTCTCTCTCTCTCTCTCTCTCTTTCTTTATATATATATGTATATAACTGTTTTACTTTTATATATATATATATATATATAAAGTCATACATAAATTTATAGGACGATAAATTTGGAAAGTAATTTTTTGTGAGTTTAGGACACAATTAAAAGGTCTTTCCAACACGGTCCTCTACTGTGTGTACTGTATACCTTGTTTTTTTAGGTAATTTATTTGCCAAATTTTGTATTTATACATAAATTTTTCTAATTTTATGTGGAATTTAATAGTTTATACATGATTTTTTGTAACATGGGAGGGGGTTTAGTGCCGATAGAAAAATATGTTAGTTGTAAAAGTCTTGCTCGGAGCTCCTAAATTTTAGAGGGAGGGAGTTCAACGCTATTACTTTGTTATATTTGACAATGTAATTGTATTTCAGTCTTTTTTGTAATAGGACTGCAACCTAAATAACTATAAAAGGAAGGGATCACAACCAAAATACATACTAAAACTGAGTGTGAGTGCAAGGGACTCGAGACTAGGCCCCCATATGTATGTATGTATTGGTGTTTGTATATTTTTTTAGTATTGATTTTGTTGGGTGTTTATAGGTGGAGGAAGATCACTGAGTCGACAGGAACGGGATGAAGTACGAGCCGAAGTTGATGCGGAATTCGAGTCGGAGGAAAGGGAATTAAAAAAGTGTAGGAAGAAGGTGCACAGCAAAACTCGTTCAGCGGATGATGAATTTGGTTCGCTCTTTGGTGATGGCATTACTGGGAAGTTACCGAGGTTTGCAAATAAGATCACTTTGAAGGTACGGAGTTTGGTGTTAAATTCCTCTGCAGAATTTTAATATATTCTCAAGTCAGTTTTTTTTTAAATTATTGATTACAAAAATGTCATTCATAGGTTTCTAAAAATAAAGTGAAACATTTAAAAAATGATTATTGTGTTGGGTGATGAAAAACGCTTTGCATACGTTTTTCCATGCATAGCTGGAATGTGGTCCTTTAGTCAAGCCTGTTCAAGTCCCATTTATTTCTTTCTTTCTAAAGGTGAGTAAAATTGAGTTACAACTCATGCTTGAAGAAAGGTACCAATTTGAAGCTGATGGAAATGGGCCCTTTTTTAGGCTTTATTGCATTTTATTTTATTTTTGTTATTTTCTTTTATTTTGTTATGTCATTGTATTTCTTTTTGCTTATTATTTAGAGGTAGAAGTAGCAAAAGGCTGTTAAGGACATTTTTGTAATTGCTCCTCGCCTTTAAATACCCATGTAATATTATTCATTTGAAGACAGACTCCCTTTTGAATGTAAGAAATCTCTTGATTCTCTCTCTAGAAATAGTGTTTGGTTTATTTTCTTGGCCATAATTTGTAGTTTACGTCAGAAGCATTTGTATTTTGCGGCCCCTTCTTGAAATTATGGAAACCATACATTCTGTTTGTACCTTTTCATATCGTCCTCAGATTTCTACCTTCCTTCACCATGAAATTTGGAACATTAGCAATAATACATAGCTACAACCAACTTTTGGAGACATTGGTTTCAAAGTTGAAAATTGATTATATGCTTTTAAACTCTATTGAATTTGATCGTGGCTGCTCCCCCCTTATATTTGTGTAACATAATTGTAATCCAACACAATGTTTAAAAAAGCGAACGAGGCGAGGCGCTGAAAAAAAGCCTCGAGGCTTAAGCCTTAGGGTTGAATTTGAGGCTTACGCCTCGATGGGCCTCACGCCTTTTTGCGGAGGCGCGAAAAGAAAAAAAAACTCCTTTTCTTCTATCACAAAGCCTGTTTTTTTAAATGTTGGGCCTGTTTGGTTTGCAACTATAATTCTGTTTTCTGTGTTTAAATACAATTCTGATAAAAATCTTCGTTTGACAACCTGTTTTTAAACACAGAATTATAATATTCCTGTGTTATAATCAAGTTTTTCAGAAAACAGATTTTGGGTGTTTTATAACATCTGTTTTTTTTTTATTTTTCAACTCAGAATTATTCATTCTTAATATTTTAAAGCAATTATACCTTAATATATAATATACATACATAATACATTAATGTGTGTAATTCTTATAAATAAAAAATATATATGTACATATACACAAAATTACGTATGGAATAATATAAAGTTAAATAATATTATCAATAGATACATGATACTTATATATAGTTTTATACATATATTATTAATGTATGGAATAATATAAAATATACATATAGTACATATGTATTAAAAAATATTATCAATTCATGTATGTATATAATTTTATAGTGAATTATATATGCGACATCATTATATATATATATATATATATATATATAGAGAGAGAGAGAGAGAGAGAGAGAGAGAGAGAGAGAGAGAGAGAGAGAGAGAGAGAGTTAAACTCCCTAACATACCTCATTAAATATACCTAAAAATACATGATATTAAATGTACGTGTATATAATTTATGATGTATGTATGTATGTATATGTATACATTCATGTATCATGTATGTATGAAAGTTTATATATATATATATATATATATATATAATTAAACTCCACAACATACCTCATTAAATATACCTAAAAATACATGTTATTAAATGTACATGTATATAATTTATGATGTATGTATGTATGTATACATTCATGTATCATGTATGTATGAAAGTTTTATGTATGTTTATATGTACATACATATATATATATATATATCCACACACACACACACGCATATGTATGATATAAATATACATATTTGTCAATTTTGTCAAATTTTCAAAAAACTGTATTTAAAAACAACTTTACCAAACGCACACCAATAATTATAAACACAAAAAACTGAATTTTAAAACTGTATTTAAAAACAGTGTTTAAATCGAATTTTCTGAATAGAGAACCAAACGGGCCCTAAAGTTCTTCATTTTTCTAAAATTCCACTTAACTTAAAAAAATGCTGTTTTAATCTACTAACTCTTATTTTTTTTTTAATTTTTTTTTGTTTTAAAATTGCACTTAATTTTGTTTTTCTTTACTAATTTGTTTTAAATAAGTGTATAAATTTGTTTGAAACTATATTTTTGTTATAAATATATAGTTTGTTTGAAATAAATGTACTAAATTAACTTCAATATGACTTTTGTTAAAAGCTTTCTGTTTTTTTAAAAGCTTTCTGTTTTTTGGTTTTCAACTTAGATTAATATGTTTTCTTTAACTTAGACTAATATATTTAATTTTTTTTTTTGTAATAAACTTAGGTTGATATGTTTTATTATTTTTTTAATAAAGTTGTTGGTTTTTTAATCTTAGCTTGAAAATCAATATTTTTTTAATAAATTTGCTTGTTAAGTTGCATTGATTAATTTATTGTCATATTATAAAATAACTAATATGTGAATGAAGCTAAAAAAATGATTTTGCCAATACGATTTTGCATTGATTAATTTATTGTCATATTGTAAAATAACCAATATGTTAAAATTGATTTTCTCGGATTACTTTTTTTTAAAAAGTTATCTCGGGGGAACAAAAAAGAGAGCCCTCAAGGATTTTTTTTTTGTAGTTTTATTTTATATTTCTTTGTTATTTTATTTTTATGGTTTTATTAGTATTTTTTAATATTATTTTGCTCTTTTTTCTTTTCTTTTCGGTGAGGCTATGCCTCAAATGCCTCGAGGCTTACGCCTCGCCTCGCCGCGACTAAAACGCCTTGACTCGCCTTTTTAAACATTGATCCAACAACCAACAATAACAGCAGGAAAACAATCTAACAAGACAGAAACAATGGACAATAACGACGGTAAAAAAAATTTAAGCTAACAAAATCTATCATACTTTCTCCCATTTCCCTTCACTTTCGAAATGACACTTATCCTGTCTTTTTTTTGTGGTTACAGTTAGGTCCAGGGAGGCCAAAAGCAGATATTTTCCTTAGCCTGCATGATCTTTTATATCTTGAAACCAACCTGTCTTCAATAAGAGGCACCTAGACTGTCCTGTCCAAAAAGAGCTGGCGGGGTCTGCTTTGCCATCCTGAATTTTCAATATTTTAGACTATTATGTAGCGTTTGAGTGTGTGTATATTTCCTCCCTCTTCATATTCCTCTTCATGTTCATCCTCCTCCTCATCATCAAGAATTTCAATATCTTCATCTGCAACTTGTTTGCCTTGGCATTTAAATTCCTTGGCCCTATGTAACACAATAATTTTGACAAATGTTAACAATAAGATTATCATATATTGTAATAGTATTATTAACAAATAAACAATAAATATAATTTATAATATTTATACATATTTTCAGTTCGCTTCCTCTTATTACTAGGCTCTTCATTTAAGAAGCATTCGTGGACGTCCAACCAAGAATGGTTGGTGGGAAGACATGGTTCTTCTATATTTCTTTCAGTGATCGCCTTCGTCGGATAGACAAATTGGATTGAAGTCGCTACATTCTCTTCTTTGCTCTTGTCTCATTTCAAGTTAGAAGATTATACTTAACGAAAACAAGAGCATTCAACCTTTGTTGCTCCAAACTATTACTTTTCTTGAAATGCACATGATCAAATGTGCTCTAATTTCTCTCACAACCTGTCGCACTACATGTGAGACTAAGAACTCATAAGCTCCGGTACATCTTCACCAAAACTTACCCACCAATTAGCTATATAAACAAAATAATATAAAAAATTTAGCAACATATAAATTCATTAACATAAAAAATTCAACAACATATATAACTCACCGGGTTGTTTTTTATCTCTTGTTAGAGTTGTCGAGCTTTTACCAAACAATCCCGTACACGTTTTAAATTTATCCATTTACTCTTGTACGGTGATTTTTGTATCGGTGTTCGGGCACACCCTCTGTATAGTTTCATATAAACCACACTTCACTTCTCTATCCGCCTTAAAGTCATCACTGAAGTGGAATCTTCAAATAAACAAAATAAAATATATTTTAGATAATATAAATTATAACAAAGTGGAATCTTCAACTAAAGAACTTAAAATAAATCATGTTACCTTGGGTTCAAATAGTATTCCGCCGCATGAAGTGGCTTGTGAAGTTGAAGATCCCACCTCGTATCATTTATTTTTCAAATCTTCATATATCTCTTCTCGACATGATTAAAATTAGCTGTAATTTGCTCATTTACCCGGTCCATAGCTTCATATATGTAATGCATTGCCAATTTTGCATCTCCATCAACTAGCCTCAATAGTTTGTAAAGTGGATGACACTTTTCAAACAATATTTAATTACTTTCGAAAAATTCGTATCACCCAAAATAATACCCTCCACTTTCTTTGCGTCCACCTTGTTGGCAAAAGTTCCATTAGTCCAATCCACCGACGTAAAATACGCCTCAATGCCCCTTTATTTTCTCAAAAACTCTTCAATGTGAGAAAGGACGTGGCGAATTTCGTTGCTCCCGCTCTAGTAAGTTCCCTCTTCTTTGAAAATCTTCCATACATATCAAGCGTCCATGTGTTTCGATAAAATATACATGGTAACTTTTCTTGCCTTTGTAATTGTGTTTTGAAATATAGACAAGTTACCAATGTCAGTAAGCATTAAATCAATCAAGTGGACGGTACACAGGTTCCAAAATAAGTTCTTTCTTTTCTCTTCCAATAACCTCCCTGCGGTTACATAAGCCGAAGCACTGTCTGTCACCACTTACACAACATTTTCTTCCCCTATCTCTTCTACCATGCTATCAAGTGACTCGAACAATCTAACCGCATCCTTGGATGATCGAGGAGATGTCCACGGATTTAAGAAAAACTGTCCCGCTTGGACCATTCACTAAAAAGTTAGTGAGCGATCTTGATTTTCCATCGCTCCACCCATCCGACATTAAAGTGCATCCCTTTTTTTCCATTCCTTTTTATACTTCTCCAACAAGCTATGCACACTTTCCGCTTCCTTTTCCAAATACGTGACCCTAGCGTCATGATAGCTGGGGGGCTTCACTTCCTTGTCATAATCACCAACCGATACCGACATCCTTTTGAAAAATGGACACTTTACAAGATTGAATTATAGAGCATTCTTATAGAAAAACCTTAATATATCGTCATACACCGACACCCTATTTTTTATAATTTGATTCATAGTTTGTTGTTTACCTTTTCCCCCACCCCCCCTAATAACAAACCTATCCATTCTTTGTTCCCCCCTTGAAACCATTCATCCTCAACATTGGCTTGACTTTATTTGCTACCAACCGTGGAAGTAGCATTTTGAGACATACTCTTGAAAAAATATTCTAACGGCCTCGGGACATTGTTCACACATACTAGTATAACTATGTGTCCCGGCAAAATGTTGTTTCATTCGGAAAACTCCTCCCCATTTTATAGCTCCACAATAATTGCATCTCAATTGCATTCTATTGTTCTCTTTGACCTTAGTACAATGAGCCCAAGTTGCATCAGTTTCTTTTTTGCTCTTTGACTTTGCCATCTTGATTTCCAAAAGATCAAACAACCTACAAATCATATCAATTTATTTAATAAACAACTCAAACAAATATTATATATATTATACATACATAAACCTTACTAATATTATATATACATACATAAACCAAACAGTACATAATTTAAAACAGCCTACATAGTAATTTAAACCTTCAACACTAAGATTTTATCACAAATAAAAAACAATAAAACAATTTTATCACACACAAAAAATAAAGAGGGTACAACTTCAGCACTAAGATTTTATCACAAATAAAAAACATTAAAACAATTTTATCACAGACAAAAAGAAAACAGAGGGTACAACGGCAAAAAAAGCTCTGTTTTGCTCTGTTTTATGTACCTTCAAGCTCCGTTTTGTGAGAAGCAGCAAAAAAGCTCTGTTTTGTGAACAAAGGGTTTTGGAATAACTAAAGAAGGTTGAAAGTGGGTTTGTATGAAAAAAACTCTCTGAAATCTGGTTCCTAAGGTATGAAATAGGGCTACGACCAAAGGTTTTCAAAATCTCTCTCTCTTGGTTGAAAAAGGGTTTGAAAAGGGTACAATAAGTTTTGTAAAGGTATTCTGTTTGGCTTTTTTATTTTATTTTATTTTTTGTACAACAAACGAGCTGTTTTTTTTTTGTGTTTTAAAAAAAACCCACTTAGACACGTGCGCTGCAAACAGCTGGGTAAAAAGACCCAGTTTCATGAATCGTAAAAAGACCCGATTCATGATTCAAACCCGAATCGCACGATTTTTTACTCCTTTACGATTCTAACCCTAATTCGACTCGTTTTATAAGGGAATCGAACCGAATCGGACGATTTGAATCGGGAATCGGACGATTTTGACAACTATGATCACCCGATACATACGTATTAGACATATTGTATTGTATCGGCGATACGTACTTGGTTCTGTTTTTTAGTCACACGGTGTTTTAACAAAAAAAAAAGAACGGCAGAAACAAAGGGTTTTCTGAGTTCGTATACAGGTTTTGGGATTTGGTTGATCAAGTTACGAGGATTTAAAAAATACAAGGAGACGTACTTACAAACCATAACAACTTTGTTAGGATTTCTAATTATTAACCGGATCACACCCTCATATGTTCTCTTTCTTTTTCGATTCAGACGAGGGTTGATTTTCCCTTTATTTCTACCTCCTCTCTTCATTTACTTTTTTCTTCCTCTGTTTTTCTTACTATCTCTGTTTTCTCTCTTTCTTATTCCCAATGAATTTATTATATATACGTGTGTCTCCTAGTGTCATGTGCAAAGTCACTATATTATTATAATATTAGTGTATAATAAATGTATTTGGTCTTAGTTTCTATGATTATTGTATATATTATTAAATAGTGTATTATAATACATAGACCATGGTAATGTGTTTTTACTCTTTGTTTTTTTATTGTTAATATATAATGCCAAGACAAAAAGATTCAGTGTATGATCATTGCACCCGGTCAAGGGAAAAATAAAAGGCTGATATTGCAATGTAATTATTGAGGTGGTCATCATTGGGAAGGAACAATTAGAATATTTTAGCTTTTGGAATTATGTTATGAAATATGATATCATGAACATTTGAATATATTTTGGATTAGTTGATGCTGTAGACGTTACTTAATACTTAATATTACATATAATTTGTGTTGATTTGTCTTTTATATTATTTTTAAGAACCACACCACATATATTAATGTGTATAAAATTATTCATACAATTATTCAAAATCAAATTGTATCTTACAATACGATACGATTCACATTTTTTGAGAAAATGATAAGGCTCCGATACGCATTGTGACAACCTTGTTTGTACAGTTCCTTTTGTCATTATTGGCAACTTCCTCGGGACCTTGACCCTTGTCCTGTTGTGATGAGTGCAGAGGCCTTATTTTGTCATACATTTTCGATAAATTTTAGGATTATTTGGGGTTTGGTCCCCATTAATTATTTGATATAGACTTTGGCCCCCAAATTTTCACTTATTGGGTTTTAACCCTCAAAATGATTTTTAGCAACACAAAAATCAGTTGGCAAAACTTTGCGCGGCACTTCTGGCTTCGGTAAAAATCATTTTGGGAGCCAATCCCCAACAAATAGAAATTACGAGGGTTGAACTAAATTACAAAAAAAGAAATGGGGGCCAAACCCTAAATAACACTAAATTTTATTAATTTAAATTGTTAATCCATCCTTGTCTTTCCATGTATAAGATATCTGTCTGTTTGTTTGGGTTGCTTGCATGGGAACTTATACTGTTAACTTGACATGAGATTTCATTGAGCTATTTTAGTTGAAATTAGTATGCTTATGGTTACTGCTGCTTCTGAAGTTATAGTTTTTTAGCTACATTTGTATCCATTTCGGTACAACTTTATCGGTACCCTAACTCTATATACTCTAGCCTAAAACTACACAGATGTGATAGATATGACACGAACTCAAACTTCTGCTTTCTGCATTTGTTCTCAGAATATTTCACCTGGAATGAAGCTTTGGGGAGTAATTTCTGAAGTGAACGAGAAAGACATTGTGGTTAGTCTTCCAGGGGGCCTTCGGGGACTAGTTCGTGCTTCTGAAGCACTTGGCCATTTCCTAGATAATGAAGTGAGTGCGGTGATGTGTTTATTTGAGATAAAATTGTTGTCCACAATTATTTCAACTATGTATGAATGTATCAATCTAATAATTTTGTTCTTCTAAAAAAGGACATGGATGACGATTTCCTCTCTAGCATATATACTGCTGGGCAGCTGGTTTCATGCATTGTACTGGAATTGGATGACGATAAGAAGGAGAAAGGGAAACGAAAGATCTGGCTTTCTCTGCGTCTCGCTTTGTTGCATAAGGGCTTCACCATGGATGTTATTCAAGAAGGGATGGTATGCCCTTCTCTTTTTACGAATGTAATTTTGTATAGTAATGAGTAAATGCCAACTTCTTTTAGAATGTTTGATTTATTAATTGTTTTGGAAACAATTTTAATGCCTGCTGAAACTTTTTGTTATTGATAGGATCCGAGCTGTTATAGTTCAACTTTTCAGATTGAGTAAATAAAATCTTATACACAAGAGTAAGGGTACTAAGAAAACGGTGGTCCTAGAAAATTTAGTTTATCTACTTTCAGAAGATGCGATCTTCATTCAGTAGAGTAAGAACTTGAAAAAGGGGTGCATGGTCATCTTTCTGTCAATTGTAACTGAAATGCCAAATGACCTTTTCCTCCCAGTCTGGGTTGGAAAAAGAAGCAGAAACACAAACTAAACATGGTTAACCTCTCTATTTTTTTTATTGACACAAAATAAAGATTAATCTCGTTCTCAGTGTCCCATCGAACAAAAGAAAAAGGTATGAAATCTTAATACGATTCGTAGACGTCAACGGATTAGTCTGTTAGCTTAGTGTCTTAGCTGCCGTTGTGGATTCAGTAGTTACCTTTGGTGCATTTTCCGTGAGGGCAAAATTGCAGAAGTCGAATTCCTCCTAGAAGTTTTTTAGATTTAGGACAACATACCCCCATCATAACAAATGCCCCTTCATACTCTTCTTAACATCTTTTAAAGGATTTTGGAGCCTTCCTAGTCTATGAGCAATACCCATTGGCCATTTATCCCTTTGCTAAGCTATAAATTCCCATCTCCTTACAAGTCTCGTTCACTTTCTTCTCCTGAGTACCCTCAAATTCTTTATTCCTAAGGTGGGCTGAATTGTGTTGCTTGGGGGGGGGGGGGGGGGGTGAAATAATTATCCTGTATGACATCAGATTGGTGGAGCTTGTGTATTGTGTTTGGGATGGATACTATGGGTAGATAGATGATAGCTATGGAGGAATTGATAGTTTTTGAAGGAGTTTGGAATGTTCCGTGGCGTGTTGGAGGGAATTTCAGTGTGGTTAGATTATCTTCAAAGAGGCAGGAGTATTTGAGAATCACAAAATATTAGAAATTTTGGCTTTACTTGTGAGATGGAGTTGATGGACTTACTTATTATAGGAGGGTGGAAATTTCTTTAAATCGTACATAAAAGTAATAATTAAGGGATTGAGCGGAAACTCGTAGACCACCAAAAAAGAAACATATATTACTTGGTCGAGTAATCGAATTTTCCTCCTTTTTATTTGGAACTAACCTTTTATCACATGGCATTTGAGCCGATGGAGGCCTTTCCGTGCGTTTCACAATGTTGTCTCCATACATTCTCGTATGATTTATACTCCAATTATGAAGGATTATTTTTGTTATCATCATCATCATTATTGTTATTATTTTTTTTTGTGTGGGTGAGGGTTGGGAGGGAGGGTTCTATTATACAAGTGGCAGTATAGATTTGAGAATATATTCAACAATGGTTTTGCACATATTGTTTGATGTCTTATACTAGTTACATGTCTCAAGTTGGATCACTCTCATGCAATAGGCGAAGTGCCTATGTCGTGCCTTCCCTTTTATTTGTTTGGAGCTTCAAAATTGGATGCAAAATGAACAACTCATTTTTTGGGTAAAAAGTTAAGTTGAATTGGTAACTAACCAATTAACTTAATTGCAATCATGCACGTTGCAATAACGAGCAACACTTGAATTGTGATGCAAACTCTACGGACACTTTGACTGCCATGTGCCACATGAGATAAAAAAGATTCGTACGACCTTGTTTCAACTAGAAAATAGCTTCATGTAACTGCCTGTGGCCTGCCCTAGTTGGCCGCGGACGTTGGGTCACTTTTGCTCGCGGAAATTTAAGACTTAAACAATATATGGCACACTGTTGTTAAAGGCGGCGCGCCTAGGCTCCAGGCTCGCCTAGGCTCAGCATCAGCGCCTTGCCACCTTAGGCTCGGATTCTTCAATATAGGCTCCAGCCTCAAAGCGCAGCTCAGGCGCGCCTTGTTGAATTTTTTTGGATAACGCCCCCAATACAAGAATGGATCAATTGATATACTTATTTTACATATTTTCCAATGGATTAAAGATGATTCCCCACCCCAAAAGAAACAGCCAAAATTTAACTCCAATAATGTTGCATCTTTGAATAATTTATATGTTGATTTTGATTTCTTCTTTTCACACACGAGTATTTATTATATGAATATTTCAATATATTTTCTTTTGTTGATTATTGGATAGTCAAATTGTTACATAAATTCGATATTTAAATATATATTTTTTCATATAGTGGTATAAGCTCAATCTCCTTTTGACTTGTCTCTTCATTAGCGTGTATAATAATAATTTATGCTATATATTTCTAATTTGAGATCACTAATGATATTATTTATAAATATACAACTTTTGCACGTTCTATAAACTTTGCGCCTCATTTCGATCAGGTGCGCGCCTCGCCTTGCGCCTAGGCTCCAACAAGGACCTTGGCGCCATGGTGCGCCTTTCGCCTCTGACAACTATGATATGGCAATTCTTATACTGTCGCGGCCTGTAAGGGGCCTCGGCTTTTACATCAGAGTTAGCAGATATTATAGTTAGTCACAGTATAATATTACACCATAATCATCAACTAGATTTTTCAAATTTCATTAATGTCATTATAGTCTCTAATACATGCTATAGGACAACTCCTTCCTCGTACAATCTTCAACATAAAATTGTAATGTGGAATAAGTACAACCAAGAGTGAAATTTATATAAAAACTCCTAAAGGAACACTATGCAAAGCTATCTCCACGATCTCTATGTACTCCGCGGCCTCTACTAAGGTTCTCAATTCCTACACCGAGGAAACAAAGAATATAGAAGGGGGGCTCAACAAAGGTAATCTAAATGGTTCTCAGCCACCCGCCAGTATTAGCATTTTCAAAGGCAACAAATATACAATCAATGATAAGTAGAAAGCAATGAGTGTGCAATATAAGCAATAAGAAAAGTAAAGTAATTCTTAACCCCTCAGATTTCTCCAATGGCCTATGGCTCAATCTCCAAAAGGTCTCAACTCCCCGCCTTTCCTCATGGCTCAATCTCCCATGGTTCGCCCTCATAATCCTCGCCATATATTTTTATAGCATTGGACTTCTCAAACTCCGCGAACTTATTCTAGGTGTTTTGACCTAGTCATGCCACATGCTGCGACCTCCTCTCCTGCTTAAATCCAGGATGAGCCATCCACGGTCCGCAGTTAACTCTCCACCTTGGCCGAGCTCTGTCGCGGTGGTAAGTCCTATAGATAGCCTAGGCTCAATCTCCTTAGACTTAACCGTTTTGACCTCAAGCACTGAGCAGAAGCTCCTCAATAGACATGATGCCTCGACTTGGATAGTGAATGCCACGACCTTAGCACCAGAATTCCCTCAACTCCCTAGGTACAATGTAACACTGCCTCCCAACTCCCCGACCTTTACTGACAGGCCTCAACCTTAAGGAAAGAGTTACAAATCTTGTTTAGCAACAACAAGGGCATTATCGTCAAAATGATAATTTAAAACCCTAATTTATTCCCAATTAGATCTCCAAAGATCAGAGGCAAAATTCTAAAATAAGTCTTCTAAGATCATTAAGAACATTTTCGAAACCCTTACTCTCTAACTCCAAAATCTCACCTCAAAACTCTAATAGAAAACTTCTAAAATCAGTGATACCCTCAATGACAGTATATGTCCATGGCTTATAAAACCCAAAACCTCATATGAATAGTAGATTTCTATGGACATTCCAGATTACACAAGGGCGCATCTTAGTTATTAGAAAACATGGAAACTAAGGTTGTTAACAAGAAAGAAGAGGGTGAGGACCAATTCATTGCCTTAGTGGATTAATCCGACGAACAGTAGTCTTTCGCCTCCTCTAGCGTTGCCTTCTTCTCCGGTAAACAGTAGCCTTTTGCCGCCTTTCACCGGCAGTCCCTTCTTCACACACAAGCCTTACTTTCTCTCTCTAGAATGAATTTAAGAATTTCTAATGGTATTTAAAAGTGCGCCTATGGTGGGTATTTATAGGTTTTAGTGGGGAATCCAGGGTTTCCTCTTTTGGACGCTTTTTTTTTCACAATTACCCCTTTTAAAAAGGCTTCTAGAATTCTCTAAACTTGCTTCTCAAGTCATGAAATAATAAGTCCACGTCATCACCCTACTTGCTGCTCGATTGGTACAAGGCTCTGCAGACATCACCTTAGACCGTGGCTTTTCATTACATGTCCGTGGCCCTTTCATAATAGGCCGTAGCCGCTGGACTTAATAAGTCCTCGGACACTCCCTTTACCCAGGTATCTTAAAAGATTTAACTACTTGCAGTGGTCTCCCTATGGCCGTGACCTCTTTAGTTTTTTGGGTCGTTACACTTCGTGCCACATATTCCTTTGTCTCTGTCTTGTGCACACCATTTATCGACTTTGGTGATAAAAGGAGGGAGTTTAGTTAGATTAGATGATGTATTGAGAGTTAGAAAGAACGAAGGATTGTGGTTAATTTAATTAAGTTATTTCTCGACCAAATTACTCTAACCTATATAAAATTCATATCATACTCTTCCTTATTCTCCATCCCACCCGAACTATAAATTCGAATTCCAAAAACAATCATCCTGTAGCTACCAAAGCATGTTTGACACCCCTTCCATCCTTTTGGATGGCGAAACCACAATTATTTCCCCCATTTACCTTAACCCCCATTCTCATTACAACCCACACCAAAGTTACCTAAAATGTGGAACGCTTTGGTGCGTGGTATGGGTCACAAACACGAGACACGTGACAACACGACATGACACATTGATATAACAATTTTAAAAAATTTAGGGCACAGGGACACGCAGAATAAAATATATATTTTTATATGAATTAAAATTAAGACTGTTTCAGCGACAATAAGAGCTAAAGTCCACAAATTACAAATGGAATAGCATAAAATATTACATAATTCATTACTCATCTTTTCATCAACAACTTAACGTGTAAGTGAAGATTTAACAATCCAAATCTAATAAAGAAATAATATAGAATAATAATATAATCACTCAATTCTTTCACTAATGATGCCAACTTGAATGATAGTCCAACCAATCTTCGAAAAGAGGTCGAAGAAATCGCCCCCACATAACCCAACCTTTTCTTCCCCGAAGATGGAAAAGACGTTTCGAGATCAAACAACTCCAAATCCTAGACCGGGTACGGGTTTTCCATCCCTCTTCGATGAAAATATCAATGAAATCTTCAATTGAGTATTCAAAGTAGTACTTAACGACCATGAAAAATTAATTGGAGTGGACGATGCGAAGGGCAAATGGTAGCTAGACTCAACGGGGGCGAGGTCTACTATGGAAGCCTCAATCAGGGTTGACTGGTGTGCAACATCGTCTACGGAGGCACGAAGCTCAGCTAACTCCATCTGACTCTCGCGTTCATTCTCTTGCGTTCCATCATTAGATATTTGAGAAATTGAGTGCATTCAGCATCTTTGTCGGCATTCCTCGTAGCAAATGATAGAAATCACCCTTAACAAATTTTCATAGCCTCGCTGTAATGAAAGGCTTGGTCATTCTCCCATATGTCTATCTTTTCTTTTAATATTAACAAGGTTTTGTAGGTAATCTGCTTCCAAACGAAGTATTTAGTCGTAAAAAAAAATGACGAGCCTTTGACAATAGGTTTGAAAGAGGGGCTTAATCGTAATTTTTAGGAATGTGAAGGGCTAGTTGTAATTTTCAAAAGCTTCGGGGACTTATTTAGAAATTTTAAAAAATTCAGGGGCTAAAAAGTAATTTTGTAAAAAGGAGATGGGGTCCAAATAATTTTAAGAGGTAGAGGGGGTTGGATTTGTAAATGGATCTAAATTTGGGTCGAGGAAATAAGGAAAAAGAATAGTGGGTATGTGGCTAAAATCTTCGGGGGTGTGTTTGTGCAAATTTTGTAGACTTAGGATTGAGGTTGGAGTTACACTTCAAAAGTTTTGGGGGTATTTTTGGAACACACTTGAGGATGTAACTAAAGTTCTCCTTTTGAGAATGGCAGGCCCAACGATTGTTGCCTTGAGAAACAGTCCCATAGGAGCTCCAGTAGGGTTTGTCTTAAGTTGGCGAAGGTCGCGGGGCACCAATGATGGTGGTGATATAGTGGGAGACACAAATCGAGGTTTTGAATGGTGAATGGCCGGATCTGATGGTTTCTTCAAAGAAAAGCTGTTGTACATTGACTAAAGCGGGCCTGCTTTGGTATTGCGACTAAGGAATGAGGTCGCCAGCAATCGGTGAAACTGAGGTAATACGCAACGAATAATAATAATCAAACCAGATTTTCTCTTAAAACATCTCTCTCAAATTTCACAAATTTCATTAATAATAATTCTGATTACAAGAGAGGGCCAAAGACCTTATTTATAGATAATCCTAAATTTGGGAAGCAAGTCACCTAATTAAAAAGGGAAATAAAGATAAACTAATTAAAATAGATAATTAATACCTAATAATTATCTCTAATAATAATACTAATAATATTTTAAATAATAAGTAATAGTTATTAACTCATAATAAATCTGATAATATTATTAGTACTAATATATTATTTATTTTCAATTCACGTCATTCTGCCCTTCTTCGAAAAGCTTGTCCCGAGCGCTATAGCCTTGAACGTTGAAGATACTTGACAAGTAGTGCCCTCCCTTTCTTTAAAAATCTGAACCACGAACCATAGGGGAGATTTGTAAAAGTCCATGCGGCATCCACATGTACTTTGAATATTTTGGACCTTTGTTTTCTTTTATTCGAGGTGAAAAATATTTTTTTGAAAATTTTGGCGCTCAGAGAAAATATTTTACAACATTTTAAAGATTGGGGGCTGTCTAAATTTTTCCACACCAAAAAAATCATTTTTTGGGCCATTAAACTCCAAGCCAAGTGTTTTGTCATTTTAAAATGGGCGAAAGTCTTGTAAGGATCACTTGGGCAATCCATTGTCTTCAAAAGTCTTGTAGCTCACGCTTACATTTAAAACCCCTAATTCATTAAAGTAAAACCCTAGCTTCCCCCTTCTCCTTACAAGCCCTCGCAGTTGCCTTACCAAACTCACCCACCAATGGGGCTGCGGAGGTTGGACGACCACCTCATGTGGTTGGACCTCTTCACCGGAGGTCGACTTGTTCTCGACGGACGTTGCAAGGAGTCACTGACCTCCGATGGGCTGGAATGGAGATATTTTGGCGACAAAGCTGGGCGAAAATCAGACCCATGCTGGATCACGTCTGATATAGGTCGGAGAAGGAGGGATCTGGTCGGGAAGAACTTGGGCATTGATGGATGGCCTTCCTCACACCGGTTTTGCTTTGGGTTAGCAGAGACAAGGTCGATCTGGTTGGAAATAGCCCCTGTCGGCGCTGGGTGAAAGGAATCTATGGCCCGGGATTGCTCACGGCTTTGATAGAGTACTTTGGCCTTGGATTTGGTCAGGAAGGGTTCGGAGGTCGAAGACTTTACCGCTGGTCGCTGAATTAACTCCGACAAGGGTGTAAAGGGGATGCTTTTGCTGGTAGGTGGATGATGTGGGGGTTCGATGGACTGTTCAGCCTTGGGTGGCTTTCCAAGCCTTACTCGCCTCGTGGGTAGCCAAAATCCCACCTCTTTGAACCGTTGAACTCGCTAGATGGATTCTTGCCTTCGCTCCGCCTTCAAAACCTCAATTTGTTCACCTAATTATTTTAATTGGGCCGCGAAATCAAATCCAGTCATCGCTGGTGAGGGCGGGATTGTGGTGATCAGTTTTGGAGCGTTGATCGTCACCAAGTACAAGATGTACGATAGGTTGCCTCAATCCCTTGCCATAACTTGTGACCTCAATACACACGATTTGACACAGACTTGTGTGGAAAATCATGAGCTAAGCCTTGATTCCACTTTGATGTGAAACGCAACGGAAATTGACACACGAATAATAATAATAATCAAACCGTATTTTCTCTCAAATCATCTTGCTTAAATCTCATAAATTTCATTAGTAATAATTCTGATTACAAGAGAGGGCCAAATGCCTTATTTATAGATAATCCTAAAGGAGCAAGTCTATTACTTAAAAAGGGAGCTAAAAGATAACTAAATTAAAATAGATAACTAATGCCTAATAAATATCTAAATATCTGTAATAATAATACTAATATATATCTATTCATAATAAATCGGATAATATTATTAATACTAATATATTATTATTTTCAATTCATGTCAGAAACACTCCAGGTGCCGGCGATGGTGACGAGTTAGGAGTTTCTAGCTCGGTTGATCACTGTAGTGCCATGGCTGTAGGTCGTTGAAGGTGGGGTAGGGTTGGTGGAGGTCCAACGATGGTTTTGTTGCTGTGGGGTTAGGTTATTATGGGGTAGTGAAACCAAAATCTAGTGGAATGGGGTGTGGGGGTTTCGGATCCAAGGTGGGTGTGGAGTGAGGGGTGGTGATAATCGATCGTCGGAGGCAAAGGCCTGGTTTAGAGGAGAGATGCCAGTCTCTTCCAGCCTTGCCCATGGCTCTGCAACAACAATGGCAATCACCTCAGGAGCGAACATTCTTATACCAATTTGATGTAAGCGGAAGCATTTTCACAACAACACTTGTTTAGAGGCTAGCCAGATAACCCTAAAATGTATAATGTCTAAAGAGGGCACACTAAAGACATTAAAAGGCAATATCACCCTCTAACCTAATGTAGCAACTAAATGAGGGTATTAACCTAATAAAACATGAAAATTAAAATAAAAACAACAAAAAAATCTCGGCACCCTCGCACACGTCAGTTAAGACAAGTCGATCCTTTATCCTTTCCTCTTTATTCTCGTGGCGAATGTCTTGAGATTGATGGAGAGAGCTCATCCAAATAATTTAATTAATGGGGTTTGAGATGGGGAGGGAAAATATAAAAGTGTCTATTCAATGAAACCATTTTTTGTATGGCCGAAAATAAAAATAATTTGACAATATTGTTGGGTAATTTAAAATTTTGGTAAACTTTCATGTCTTAAAATTAAGCTGTCCAAAAGTGCCATTGTGAGGATTAATGTAGACGATAATAGACTTAATAATTGGCAAATAGGAGGGGATGCCTTGTCGAGACATTTCCATTACAATATTTGACTTGGGGGAAATCCAAGATCTAATTCTTTCTGGGCACCAATAATAGGTAAAGTTTCTGTCATAATAGATGATTGAAAAAATGTTGTTTATCAATAGGGGAAGAATAATTTTTAGTCCATTCGGTTTTAAGGAGTTGTTCATTTACCTTCTCATTCCAAACTAATGTATAAAAAGGCGCTAGACAGAATGCCGACGTTAGAAGCCGTTAGAGGCCGCCTAGCGTCTAGGAGGCTAATTAGAGTTTAACATAAACTTAACAATTTAACAATGTCTAAGTAGTCAAATCAACATATGCTGTACATACACCATTATTGTAGCCCAATATATACAGGCTTTGATGAGATGATAGATTAGGTCACCGTTTAGCACCTAGGGCATAGGCAAGGCTGTAGAGCCAATGCCTAGTGCCTAGTGTCACGTATCGTGTATTTTCATCATTTTTCTATTCCAAAGGCTCCATCCTTGCACTGGTATATTAGTCCAGTATTATCTAGTTTTGTATAGATAAAGTAATATGAAGTAGTGCAATGTAGTGATGTGTTCGGTGATCCGTAGCGACACGTAGCTCGCGGTTGTGCTCCCGGGAGAAGACCATCTTTTATTTTGTATTTTAGTTGGGGGTAATTTTGTCCTTTTCTTTTTCTTTTAGTCTTTAATTGGTCTCCAAGCATGTTTGGGACTAATTAGTCATTTTTGGTTATTAGTTGTCCTTTTTAGTCCTTTTGGGTCTTTACTTGGCTAGGAAGTAATTTTTCTCCTATAAATAGGCCCTTGCTCTCATTTGTAATCACACTTGAATATTGAGAAAGAGAATAGAGAGAGAAGGAAACCATTTATTTTTTTGTTGTTGTGTAGTTAATAGTTATTGTGTAGTGTACTAATTAAGCTTCCGCATTCTTAGATTTACATCAAATTGGTATCAGAGCTGCGTTTGTTCTTGGTATTCGTTGTGGTGCGTGAAGTGGGTATGAAGTTATGGTTCCAACTCGCGCAACCCTTCAATCGATAGATTGATAAATGTTCAAATAGGAATCGGGTGGATGGAAACTCTAAATTCCGTCACTGCTAATAGGGGGGATACCAACCCTTTTAGCCTCCATCTTCCACCCGCCACCTCCACCTCCACCTCCTACCGCCACACAACCACCACTTCTTAAAAAAAAAACTACACCATCTTATATCTAACCCCCACTCAAAACCCTAGCCTACCTAACCAAAACCTAGTAGCCCCCTATTGCCTCGACCTAAAGAAACCCTAACCTATCCACTGCCCTGCGCCTGCCTACCACCCCGACACCCAAAAACCTACCTGCCGATTAACCCCATTGGCCGGAACCCCCTGTCAAGACTGCCGACTGTCGAACAAAGGCAGGCCAGCCTACATACCCTCCGACCGAACCTCCCCCGGCCGACCATTATCCCCCTCCAAACTAGCCTTTAACCCACCGGAACCTTCCAAATACCCCTCACTGCTACCCCATTGCCCTTCTCCACCCCACCGATAAAATCCTAGGCCGCTAACCACCCCTCAGCTCCTCTGGACTATTCCAACCACCCCTTAGCCCTAAATCCTTCCCCCTTTTAGCCCTAATCTACACCCTCTTTTTACCCTATTTTCCCCCTTTCCTCGCTCATCTATGCCCAACCACAATCAAACCCGATAAAAATGGGATTCCCTACTTTGACCCGACCCCTTTCCCCCTACCCCCTACCCCCTACCCCCTATGTGACCTCAAATTCGTTACGATTGGTCTTTTGGCCAATTTGTGACACAACTCATGGCTTTCATGAATAATGCATTCCACTTGGGATCCATATCCGACTATTTGTCCTTTTTGGGTCCAGCTTTTCGGAATGTCGCCGCCTTCAGTCCGCTTGTTTCAACATCGTACTCGCAAAGGTGCGATCATCGGAGTCTCCGTCCGTTCAGATTCGAGGGTCACCAACACAAGTTGCAACCATCCGGCTTGAAAGAAGTTTTGAATGGTAAGAAAATTAGATTTTAGGAGGATAATTAGAGAGGACATTCCAGCTTGAGTTTATATTCCCAAAACTCTATTTCGCTTTATCTTATCCCTAAGGGGTATTGATTCATTTCTTTGAAAGTCTCCTTTCAATTTTTGGTGGGATATTACTTTTAGACATAAACTTAATGATAAAGATATCCTTGCTTTTGCCTCGTTATTGTGTATATTGGAGAGGATTACCATCTTGAGAAATTCTTTTGATAGGATGGATTGGATTGGATGGGGAATTCTTCTTTCGTGCAAATCCTATCTTGATAGTCTGATCGATTCCCCATCCATCAAGGTTTTTGGCATATAAAATGATTCAGAAAGGAGATGGACCTTCAAAACTCAAAAGTGTTTTCATGGTTTGCAACCCATGAAAAGATGAATACATGAGATTTGATTCAACTAAAGAGGCCAAAATCAAGCTTATCCCTGTCTTGGTACATTCTTTCCAAGAGAACAAATGAAACTATTGATCACATTCTCCGCCATTATGAGTTGTCTGTCTTTTGTTGCGGAAAATTAACATGGACATTAATGTGTCAGGCATAGTTGTCAAATCGCGAATCGTATCGTGAATCGTTTACCCCCCGAATCGCGAATCGTGAATCGAATCGTGAATCGTATCGGAACCAAACGATAAAAACGTAGTAAAACATATGTAAATGGAATTTAACACTATAGAATTGGTAATTAAGCGTAATATGACAAAAAACTAATCATAGCACATGATAATATACCAAAATATATCACAAAAATTAACCGTAGTACATGTTCTCATCCATTTTAAGCTTAATAATGTAAAAAACAAAAATATTTCATAAAACAGCCTACATATTAATTTAAAACACCCTACATAAAACAAATATATATATATATCATAAAGAGCCTATATATTAATTTAATGTAAAAAAATCGCGAAAAAAAAAAAAAAAAAAAAAAAAAAGTGAATCGGACCGAATCGTGAATCGGACCGAATCGGACCCGAATCGGAAGATTCGAATCGTGAATCGCCGATTCGGTCCGATTCTTTAGACATTTGCGATTCGAAGGTTGATTCGAATCGTTTTGGTACTCAATCGAATCGAATCGTCCGATTCGAATCGCGAATCGGACGATTTTGACAACTATGGTGTCAGGAACTGTTCCTTTATCCTGGCATCAATATTGAGCATGTTGAAAGGGAGTTGTGAAAGGGTAAAAGCCCTTTTGGAGATGTATTGTGTTATTCCTAGTTGCGAGGTTAGAATCGAATTTTTTTTTGCGGGGTAAAGGAGATGATTGTGGAAAACATAAAATTTAATGCTTCCTTATGGACGGCTGCATGTGTGATTTCAGTGGGATGATGCATTTGTTGTGGGCGAGATGTTCCTAAATTTTCGAGTATAAGTATAATGAATTCGAATTTCGAGGAAAAAATTCCTTGTTTTAGGAGGGCAGAATATAATATCCCATAATTTATATTAAATTAAATAAATTACATCTGTGAATATTTGTGTGTATTAATCTGCCGTGACTGGTGATGTCACTACAAATTATGTTTTTATTTGAAGTTTTATTGAAATTAAAATGCGATAATGGAATTATAATTATTTAATGAATAAAAATAATTATGTTGATAGAATAATTCGAGTGACTTTAGGGATCCGTAGAATGTCCGATTACACCTTAAAATGTTGGGTTTTAAGGCCCATAGGTTAGTATAGGGTTTGAGCTAGACTTCAGACTATTTAGAGATGATTTTGGGCTTAATGGGTCAAGTTTAATAAGGAGCCCAACCCTAATTTCGTGGCTAACAAGATAAAAAGAGGATTAGGGCTAGTTTAGTTCATTTTAACACTTTAGAGATAGACCCTAAGTCTAAAGGGAGGCTAGAGAGAAAAATACTTGGAGAAGAAGAAATTGGAGACAGACTTGGAGAATATGGAATTGGGCTAAGTGGATTGGAATCTCACATATTTGTTTAAGGCAAGTTTATTTACTATAATCTTATAATTGAGGTTGTGTTATAGTGTTATTACTCATTGAATTCTTAACCTAAAACTAGTATCATTTGAATTAGACAATTTGATTAACAATCGCTAAAATGATGTTAATTGGGAAATCAGGTTACAATCCATGTAATTAGAATATTATGAAGTTGATTTGATTTATCATGATTATAATAGAAATTATTCAATTGATGATTAGGTTATGAAATTACATGTTAGAGAATTAGAAGCCCTTGTTAATTTTGTGGATTAATCAATAATTGGGTTGAATTGGGATTAAATCACTTATTAGAGTTCTTGGGAGGAGAATTTGGAATTATATTTTAAATCTATGTAAGATTAACCTAAAACCATTATAAATTGGTTAGGATTGTTGTTGGAACGATTATACATCTAGAGTAAAGATGTTTATAATACTCTTGGAATTGAATTCTAAGGATCATCAATTGTGGAATTTCTCTGGGAAGATGAAGTTTATGGGCTAATCTCGTTCGAACGAGATTGTAGCCTCGTTCGAACGAAGTGGGATTTCTCGTCCGAACGAAAAAAGGAGGTTCGTCGACATGTGTCATTTCGTTCGAACAACTAGTACTTGTTCGAACGAATTGTGTATTCTCGTTCGAACGAGGAGATCGAACGACGTTTCATCAGAATTGGTATTTCTTAATAAAAGGGGTTCATTAAGGTAATTAAACTGGAACTAAGACTAGTAAACCTTAACTTCATATGATTACTTGTTTTGTGTATTATGTGCGATATACCGGACATGTGTATTCGTGGGATATGTACTAAAGGTGATATCCATATGGGGCATGAGCGACGGTGATTACGTTGCTACCCTGATGCGAAAAACGAGCTTACCTTGATTGAGTGACGATTACCTGGGTACCCTGACGCGATGAGACGAGTTTACCTTGGTTATGATTGCCCCGGACGCTACGTGTTGAAATTTCCGTTGAATCTCGAATGGCTCATCCTTTCATATAACTTTGGGTATGGGGCTATACGACTAGTGTGAAGGCGTAGCAATTATTCCTTTAGAGATGATGCGATGAGACGAGTTTACCTTGGTTATAGGTGTGGGGCGGCCTATAACTATGCCTAGTACGTGCGAGCGATCTTCGAAGGCGGTAGGATAGACCCTTGTTATATGCAGGCTTGAGAAAAGCCCTTGTACGAGGTACGGGTGTTGGACTGTGTGCCCGTGTTATGTTAATGTAGATGTAGCGAATACTTTTATTGAGATATTATACAATTGAGATGTATAAAATGATTAAGTAGCGAATATCCATACTTGTATTATGTGGACGTAGATGTAGAGACTACTTTCCCCTGTGACATTATACACTTGTGATGTATAAACGATTAAAAATGGAATTGGTACATCAAATTCTGTAGCGATGATTAAGACTTAATCATGGGGAACACATGGGCTTGGGTGTAGACACATGTGATATTTAGGGTTATTTTGGGTTGGTTTAACTTAAAAGCAACTAAAAGACTGGAAGAAGGTGTGTTGTTATGTTGTAACCCAAAATCAATTACATTATTATGCTAATAAAACTTTCCTTGAACAAATATGTGAGATTCCAATCCACTTAGCCCAATTCCTTTTTCTCCAAGTCCACTTGCCTCCAATTTCTTATTCTCCAAGTATTTCCCTCTCTCTGCCCTCTCTTTAGACTTGGGATTTCTCTCTAAAGTGTTGAGAATAAACTAAGCTAACCCTAATCCTCTTTTTATCTTGTTAGTCACGAAATTAGGGTTGGTTCCCTTATTAACCTTGACCCACTAAGTCCAAAATCATCTCTAAATAGTCTAAAGTCTAGGCCAAACCATATACTAACCTATGGCCTTAAAACCCAACCTTTTAAGGTGTAATCTAAGCCCCTAAAGTCACTTGAACTATTCTATCAACATAATTATTTCTATTCGTTAAATAATTATTATTTCATTAAAGTATTTTAATTTCAAATAAAAACATAATTTTTAGTGACGTCACCAATCTCAGCAGATTAATACACACAAATATTCACATATATAATTTATTTAATTAACTATAATTACGGGGTATTATATATATATATATATATTTTTTTTTTTCTTTTTCTTTCCTTTCTCTTAGTGGACTGATGGGTTAAGCTGGTCCACCTTCTTTTGTTTGTTTATCATATATAAAAGTTCCTTGTTTCCATTAAAAAGGATAGATGGCATCCATTTGGACATAATTTCATTTTAGTAAATCACTTTGGGCACCATCACAAAGGACTTCAAAAACTAGCATTTCCTATTAATTGTAATCGGTTGGGAATTGTTATGTAGTGGGAGTCTGGGGGGGAGTTGAAGCTGCTTTGTATATTTCGGTGATCTTACTATTCTATTATAGGTGGATCTCTCGTCATCCTACTTTTGTTACTAGTTTATATCATTAATAAAATTTTTAGTTTCTTGCACGATAGAATCCGGTGTTTATTTTGCTTTCTTTTTCTTCTTGCATTACGGCAAAAAGTTGACGTGGCTGTGCATTTTTCACAATTGGGTTGAGGACTAAATGTTACTCTTTCAAACAAGAGAATCAAAATTTATGTTCATCCGACTATATTGAGGAAATGAAGTGTCCTCTCTCTCTCTCTTTCTCTCTCTCTCTCTCTCTCTCTCTCTCTCTGTTTCATTTGGCAAAGTTAGTTAAGAGTTTATATATTTTCTAAAGAGTACGCTTGTCCAATCTGCATTCTTCGAGGCATATGCTTATCTCACCCTGATGTCCCGATATGAATATTTTTACCAGTATTTTCTTAATCATGTTTTATTTGCAGGTTCTTAGTGCGTATGTGAATAGCATTGAAGACCATGGTTATATGCTTCATTTTGGATCGCCTTCATTTACTGGGTTCATGCCGAAAAACAGCCAGGATGGTAATCACAACTCAACCTGCATCTCTATTTTTGTTTATTATTTTTATTGACTAATTCCTTTTTCTTCAATAAAGCAAAAGAAAGAAGGCCTCTTGTTATCTGCCTTTTCTTTTTTGTCCCGTCCTCCTTTTGTTAACTTTTTTCTCTTCTGAACAGTGACATGTGAAAATTTTGCTTTAGGAAGAACGATGTGAGATGCGCATCTGAAAAAGCCCTACTATAAGCTGAGGAAGAATATGGAACATGGAACAGTTCCATAGTACTCCATAAACATTAAAGATAACAAAATCTGTGTATGCCCATGCTTAATGTGAAAGATAAAAACACATACAATTTATTCTGTGGTTCAACACTTGTTTCCAATTCCAGCTTCCTCAAAACTTATTCACACTCCAACACCCAATAAAGAACAGTGGAAGGTTTCATTCCAAAACTTAGTGGATATGAATGAACGCATGGTTGCCTAGTGTTACTCCCTTTTATGAAGAGCATAAATGATTAATGACGCTAACACGCGGAAGCATACACACAAAATACAGACACACAAGAAAAGAGTTCAAGTCTCAAAATGGCATGTAAATTTTGGTGGTAGTTTGTGCGTGGAGTTCCTCAAGTGGATGGTGGATAATATGAGTTTTTGATTCCGAATGGCTGAATTGTTTGTATCTTTTCTCTCATTCACTAAGGTCTTCATGTCTTAGCCAAATTGTCCCTGAGAAAATATCGACAATGACAATTTAGGCCATTTGCTCGATGGCAGTAACATATTCTGCTTCCTTTCCATTTTTTTTTTGCATCCTAACTTGTGCTTCAATTCATAATTGGCTTCCTTTTTGGTATTGTTAGATTCTTTTTTGGCAATAATCTCATATAATTTTTATTCCATCTTTCGTAGGAAGCAAGGACATTAAAGTGATCGCTGGGCAAATTTTACAAGGAGTTGTTAAGAGCATGGACATCACTCGTAAAGTAGTGTATCTGAATTCTGACCCTGAGACGGTGTCTAAATGTGTGGTATGGCACTTGTTATTGCTGTGTATACCCTTCAGCCTATTTTTTTATGCGCGATATATCCTGTTATGTAAAAGATCATTGCTGTATCCCTGTACAGATCAAGGACCTTAAGGGTATTTCAATTGATCTCCTCGTTCCAGGCATGATGGTTAATGCTCGTGTACAATCAACCCTTGAAAATGGCATTATGTTATCATTCCTTACCTACTTCACAGGAACTGTGAGTTTGATTTTTCTTGTTATATTGAGCGGACTTAAGATTGTGACTGACCAAACTCGAAATTTGGTTTAATGGTATCAACTCCATCCCGACCTATTGTTTCATTCTTTACAGGTTGACTTATTTCATTTACAAAAGACTTTACCTACTCCAAACTGGAAAGATGATTACAATCAAAATAAGAAGGTACTGGGTCATACTTACCCGTTTTGAGCTTGACACCGCTTATTAGAAACAATATGCTTTTGGATTTCCATTCCGCGTGACCTCTTGATTGATATTGTATGTTTCACAGTGATATACCATGGTGAAATTTATTTCCTGCTTCCAATCAAAAAATAAAATCAGTATATCATTTTACATCGTAGGAAACCTTTAAAAGTACAATCTTTTCTCCTTAAATAGAGCAATCAGACTTGATTATGTGAAGTGGCACTTGTATAGAAGGGTCAACAAGAACCAGTTGGTCTTTTTGATATTTTATTTTGATTGGGTACCAGAAGCAATTGTGCTTTTTTGTTTTTGTTTTGATCTCTGTGGTTGTTTTGTAATTTTATAATACCTATGAAGTAGCAACATGTTCAGAAAATGAGTGAGGAGATGAGGATGTTAAGATTGTTTTGTGGTAAAATAAGAAAAGATGAGCTACTATGCAATATGAGTTGGGAGAAAATCGCCTAGATGGTTTGGACTCGGAAAATGTAGACCAATAAGTGCCTTGTAAGGAATCGTGATTGTGTTAATATTGACAGTAAAGCTAGGGAAAGTGGTATGCCTAAATTGACCCGGAGGGGCTTTGTTCAGAACATGATAGATTCTTTTTTAAATTAGGATATTGGCTAAACAAAGCGGAATGAATAGAATAAGATTCATCTAGCCGACCCCAAGTATTTGGAAAAAGGCTTTGCTTAGTTGAGTTATAGTGTTTTTTTTTTTTTTTTTTTTAAGATTGTGTTGGACTTATCTCCGGATATAATCCATAAATAGTATATTGGTCATTTGTGTATTCTCTACTGCATTGTTTATCTTGTTCAAATTTCAAAAAGTTGTTTATATTTTCACTAATGTTTATCATTTTGGTTTAGGTCAATGCTCGGATATTATTTATTGACCCCTTGACCAGAGCTGTTGGCTTGACTCTTAATCCCCACCTTGTGCATAACAAATCTCCACCATCAGTAAGTATTTTAATGTTTCTTGCTGTAAGTCATTGTTTGAGTGATCATCTAGTGTAGCTGTGATTATCAGCAGTTTCCTTATCCAAACACTTATTTTAAAAAATTCTGAAAGTAAACATCACCTTTATTTATAGGCTTATAAAAGAGTCCTAGATAACCATTGGCTGGAGATGGGAGATTAAAATAGTATATGACACCTATTTATCCTACTAAGAGATAACAAAAACTGATTAAACTCTCCCTCCCTTGTCTTTATCTAACCACGGGCCCAACTCTCTCTTCTCCCAACCTCATCATGCATCATAAAGACTTCTAGTTATTTTGTTTGACATCCTTTTATCTTGCATTAAGTGAATTAGCTTACAGTTTACTAGTTCGTTGAGCATTTGCATGTCTTTGTTCATCACAGCGGTACAGTAAATTTCTGTCATGTGTATCATTAATAGTGCACATGTGATCATCAACATTTGAGTTCATTTCTATATTGAACTATTGGTTTGTCTGGTTAACAAGCCAAAATGCTGGCTTCAACTAAAACCTCAAGTTCATGCCTGAGCTCTCTCTCTCTCTCTCTCTATATATATATATATATATATATATATATATGTATATATGTATATGTATATATGTATATGTATGTGTGTGTGTGTGCTTTATTGTCTTTTACCTAAAACAAAGAAGTTAACTAAGGTGATACTATCTGTTAAGCAGCTTGTAAAAACTGGAGATATCTTCGAGCATTCAAAAGTAATCAGGGTTGATAGAGGAATGGGACTTCTGCTTGAAATCCCTTCTTCTCCTATTCCAACTCCGGCATATGTTGGTGTACGTTTTATAAAAATTCTTCTCTCATTGTAATTTTGGTGATTCAGTATATGTATCTAATAATGCGATGGTGAAATTAATTTCATGATGATAACAGGTATCTGACGTGGCTGATAAGGAAGTGCGGAAATTGGAAAAAAGTTTTAAAGAAGGAACCCACGTTCGTGTTAGAGTTCTTGGGTTTAGGCACTTGGAGGGGCTTGCTACTGGTATTTTGAAGGTTTGCTTTTACTTATTTTCTCATTATACTGTCTTTAATGATATTAATTTTTAAGGGTTGAATCTCTAGTTAAGTAAGGGGACAATGGAGAAATTGCGTCAAGTCAAGTTAGCCTATAAGTCATTTAAGCATCTAAAATATTCCTTTTTTAATGACATGTTTGTACAACTTGCATATACAAGGTCCTCCCAAATATCCTCATTTTAACAATGAATGTCTTCTCTCGTGTTTGCCATTTTTTGGGGTCAAGCGTTATATGGCTATGAATCACATGGTCTGGACCGTATGAAGGATACCACTTGATTGCTGTAGTTTATTTCATGATATCATCTTATTTTGATGTCTATTTTGAGGAAAACATCTTTCTCATTAATATTAACTTTTGCTGAAGTTGCTATAACATAATGCATCTTGCTGTTTTGATTGTCATGCAATGAAATCTGCAATTTTTGATCCATGTGAATATGCTTCTTGGACTTAATTATATCCCCCTTGTGTTTTTCTTCCAAGCAGACTAGTGCCTTTGAAGGGTCAGTTTTCACTCACTCAGATGTCAAGCCTGGAATGGTGGTTAAAGGTAAAGTTATTGCTGTCGACAGTTTTGGTGCCATCGTGCAACTTGCTAGTGGTGTGAAGGCACTTTGTCCCCTTCGTCATATGTCTGAGTTTGAGATAGCAAAACCTAGAAAAAAGTTTCAGGTAATTTTCTTTCACATCCTTGTAAAAATGCTTTTATTTTCTTCATTTGTTCACTCCTATAGTTTCAATGACTTGCCAAAAAAATAATAGAGCAAACTAATTTTTTTTTTGTCATGTTGGTATTTCTCCGTGGTTAATTTTGTGCAGGTTGGAGCTGAATTAGTTTTCCGTGTGCTTGGTTGCAAGTCCAAGAGGATTACTGTTACGCACAAGAAAACACTTGTACGCCCTTTTGACCTTCGTGATTCCCCGTTGTTGAACTTGTTTACCTTTAAAACCTCCTTGAAAACTTTCATAAACTTCCATAATCCTTCATCTTCTTATTCTTATTCTTCGTTTTTTTTAAAGTTGCGTATCTTTTTGAAGTTCCTATCTTTTCTGTTGCATCTTGCAAATTTTTAATTTTCTGCCAATGCCATTTCATATATGGAATATTGATCCAAATTATTATTCTGGATTGGAAAAGCTTATTAATTTTCCATTAACCTTGTTCTGAAAATCACATAAATCATCGTGCCTGTGGTTTAACATGTGATAATTTTCCAATATAAGTACTTTATGCTGCTGGAAGTATGAGCTTTAGCTTAAATCATGATTACAAATTTAGAAAGCATGGTTCAAAGAGTCAGTCAGAACCATCCTTACTCATCTGTCTTCTTAATCTTTCATTCTTGTTATCATTCCCTGAAACCGTTATCCTGTCAAAAATTAGATGTGGCCAAGTCTCCGGCTGAAATCGTGTCTTCAAACGCTGTTAAGAAGTGAGGGAGGGGTAATTGGAGCATGTTGATGATGTCAAATTTTCTTCTCATTGATTTTACTCTACTTTATGTGGGACACGAGTTTCACAAATGACTGCTAGTAGCTGTGCATATATTTATGGCAAAATAGTTCCCGACTTTTTGCAATTAGTGGTGTCTAGCTCCTTCACATGTTGGTAGTGGTATACCATTAGCAATCTCTTGCAAATATGAATTTGGTGAGCTCATTGTGGCAGTGTATCATGTTATACTTATCTTGATGTTGCATATCGTTTTATTTAATATTATTTTTTTGTGATTATTTGCGTGTTTGTCAAATCATGCAACTCCGGATGTGTTCGCACCAAGTAGTCTGTTGTGCGGGTGTATATCCGTGTCAAGTTGCTAATGTGAGAATTTATACTTGTTCTTGGATTCATAGGAGACTCCTGTATTGGTGCCTCTCCCAAAGACATGTAATGTAGCAAGGGATGTGTTTCGGCCGGATTGGATCGGAAAATGCCTCTTCGGAAAAAATCCCAATTTTTTCGGAAATAAAATAATTATTTCGATTTCCGATCCAATTTTTTCAAAAATTTTAAAAAAAAATCCGAATTCGGAAAAATAAAAAATTCCCAAAATATATTAAAAATTCAGAAATTTTGGAAATTCCAAAATTTCAAAAAAATAAATTATGGATTTTCGATTACTCGAAATTCTCATTTTAAAGAAACAAATAAAGGGGCTTAACCCAACATGTAAATACATGAGGATTTGACCCATTTTTTCATTTGTGTAGAAGTTAGGAGGATATTCTCCTTTTATAGAGCACATTTTGGAACCCTCTCCCTCTCCCAACCAATGTGGGATATGGGAAACTTTCAAAAAATCAGAAAAAAATTCGGAAAAATCGGATCGGCATAGTTTCGGAAAAATCGGAAAATCGGAAATCGGCAAACTAAAATTTCATTCCGAATTCGGAAAAAATCGGATCGGGAATCTGAAAAATTGGAAGTTCGGAAAAAAACACAGCCCTAAATGTAGCACTATAATTACCCCTCTGTCCTGTATTGTAACATCCTTTTTATATCTTTTGGTTTCATTAGGATTAAAATATACAGATATTACTAGACTGTCTCAGTAACTCAAAACAAATCCTTGGGCTAATAATGTAGTTTTAACTCCACACTTTTTGGCCGTACTAACATCATGTGCTATCATTGAGAATCGTGTATTCATGTTGCTTTTTACTCCCACCTTCTCTCCTCTTTTTCCTTAAACTTAATTACACCACTCCTCGCTAGTGGTGCATTCATGCTCACATAGATAAACTCTCTTAAAAGACTTCCCATAAATTTTTCCCTAATTGTTCCCACCATGAGGTTTTCAAGAGTAATGCCGTTTCTTATTAGATCTATTGCTGTGTTTCGCTCATCCATCCTACCATTGGGTCCTATTTTCAAATACAATTATTTTTTCTCTCTTGGTTTAAATATTCTTTTCTAATGTAGAAATTCTTGTGGGGTCTTTCCAGGTGAAATCGAAGCTTGAAATCATTAGTTCATATGCTGATGCAACTGAAGGACTAAAGACGCATGGGTGGATAACAAAGATTGAAAAGCATGGATGTTTTGTTCACTTTTACAATGGAGTGCAAGGGTTTGCCCCCAGGTTAGTCCTAGCGTAGCCTATCTTCATCTCAGTGTTCATTATGAGGGGACATAATGTGGTTTTATCTAGTTGTGCTTCCTAAAAAATTAAATGGTCTGCCGTCTATTTTTTCCATTTGTTTTTTTCAAAATGGAGATGCTCTTTTGTCCTACAATTTTTGTATTTGCATGAGTGATAGTATCAGCTTCTAACTGAAGCCTTGAATGTGGGCTGATTGATTCAACATTGAAGATTTATGGTTCCAATTAGTTGTAAAGGTAAGGTGCTATTTATATACTAACTTTCAGTTTGAGTCTAACATGATTGAAGCTTATCATGGCGTTTCAGGAGAGTTCTTTTAGTTCTTTTGTCCTATTCGATCTTTTCTCAAATGGCGATTTGGAGAAGCCTATGAGGAGTTTGTTGTGAGTCAGATTTTAAGGGAAAGCTCAATTTGTCCAGAATTCCTTAAAAGGCCATTCTGCAGAGCCTTTTAAACCTAAAAGACACATGGCCCAGAGGGGTGTTTTTAACTCTAGGTGCTATTCATGAAAGAGAGGCGTTCTATGCTCATCTTCATAATGATCCACTATTAGTGATGAACTGAAGCTTGGGGTTTCCTACACTGACTGATGAGGCAAGGCCGTTCAGTTGAAAGCCTCGTTGTCATTCTCATGCTTTCTTTCAAAGAAAGGATCTTTTTGTGGATTGGTATTTGTGCTGAGGCGTCAAGTGTTATACCCCAGTTTTGGACATCCTATTTGTTCTCTAGTTCTAATATTGCTCTTTATCCAGAAAGTGTGATGATTAGTTATATTGTTGATTTCCATCATTGTTTAATCTCTTGGTTGATGACGTGTTGGGGTTGTCAGGTGTAGGTAAAGGTAATCTGGCAACCACTATTTCCATTTCCTTCTTGGTTCGTATGAGACTTTTCTCTTGGGGATCATTTGATGTTTTGAGATATGAGGAAGATTTTGTCTTGCAAAGGAGACCCTGAAGCTTAGAGGTTCCACTCCAACTGCGAGTGATTGTTGGGGTATATAGTTTCTAAAGTTCCTTTTGCTAATAAGGCGACTCTCTCTCTCTCTCTCTCTCTCTCCCTTGAGCATTCTGTGATCCCTAAGTTGCTAATGAGGGTACTAAAGAAGGGCAGGTATGGGGTTAGGAGGTGTCTGGGGAAATTGTGGGGCTTGGTTGAGCTATTGTTTTTAGCGGTAGTTGAGGGTGGGGGTCGGGGGAAGGGGAGGGATGTTTGTGTAATTGGTACCCTCAGTTTGTTTCTAATAACTAGTTTCTTGGACTTGTATGTAGGGGATGATGAGGCCCTGAAGCTTATTAGATATTTCTATTTTTCAAGAAAACTGAGAATAGCCGAAAAGAAGGGTAGAGAAGTGAGATTGGCAACAGTTGGGGCCCTTTTTTCTAGTAGATGCGAATTGAAGCATTTTGAAGAAATTAGAGGCTCCATTAATTGTGACATAATGAAGGAGGGAAAGGGATACTAAAGGGGTAGCCATGGGGAAAAATGAGTATTTGTAAATCTTCTTATTAAAAGTTAGGCTTTTTTAGCCAAATAGTTGTGAAGATTCCTACTTGAAAGAGATTTGTTATGGTATATTCCATAATAAAGAGCATTTATCAGTTGGGAGATAATGGTACTCATAAATTCCTGCAGACTTGAATCTCGAGAGGTCATGTTCCATCTCTTACCGTATATCTGTAATCAAAATAAGAAAATTTCACCCCTGTTTTCTTTTTTTAATTGTTCAATCTCTTTAACTTTCGAAGAAATCTTAAAGAGGAAGGAATTGAACAACATGTATTTTTTTTAATGCTTCAGGGTGTTCCCACCCGTCCATTGGTCAAGGAGATGGAAGCCAGGAGGGGATGGTTTCTTTTACAAAATTTTTTCTTGTTTCTTGCAAAAATCTCCATCTTTGAATACTTTTACACCATTTAAATTTCTATAGACTGCTGGCATTCCCTCAATCGATCCTGTATTTTCCTGCCAAGTTGCTTGTCATAAAGAGTCAATACTTTTGCTTAGATGCAAAAGAGATGCCTCTCATCGAAATGGTGTGTATAGTATCTCTCTTCAGAGAAGGGCATTGATTGTCTCTTTATTCATTGCTCTTGAAAGGTTTCTTAGGTACACGATGTGGTCTCAATTTGGGGATCCTCTTAAGAAAAGCAAAGAGCGTGTTTGCTTTGGAGATATTGAGTCACGGGCATAAGAAGAAAAGGAAAAAGTTGTAGAGGTGTATTGTAATGGATTCTTTTTGTATATTTTGGAATGAAAGATATGCAAGAATCTATGAAGAGATATTTGGAAAATAAAAGTGATTTGGAAGTTTGAAATTCATAGCCTCCTCATGGGCCCATTCTCCAAAATTCTTTGATTATTTTCCTCTTTATTTACTGATTTTGAGTTGGGCTGACAACATCACATAGCTAGATTTTCATATTTTTTTCTTTCTTTTAGGGTTCGTTTTGTAATAGGCCTGATGGGACTTTTTGCCTGCTCTTTGTATTTTTTTTTCTTTTCTATTATCAATGAATTTCTTTTATTAAAAATTTCGACATGAGGAACGAGGGGTAGACAGCCCACCGGTGTAACAGCCCGATCCACATAGCACATTATTGCCACTTTAGGCTTCACCTCTCCACATATTAGGTATGTGGGATTGATCACCCTTTGGTAGCCTACCGGTTTGTAGGGTTGAGAGTCGGTTTCGCATCGGGTGCAGACGAATCGTGTCAGAAATTCGTCCACCAAAACATGATTACCAAACGGGTGGAAAAAATAAATTCATACATGGTTCGTTTTTTCTAAACGGGTGATATGACGTGGCCCGTTTACACCCTTTAAATAAAAAAAATGGTTATGATTCGTATATGAATTTAACTCGCTGAACCTGTTATCCTGTTTAATTGAATACTTTGAATTATTAAAGAGGAAAACAACTTATTTATACTTAGATAAGCGTGGAGAGGTTTCTTTACAAACCGATGTGAGAGTAAGACTTGCTATATTATAAATTGGTTAGCGGGTTATAAATAGTTGGCTGGTTGTAAACGGGTTCACGGGTTGTAAATGGGCGAGGTGACAGCTCACGCAATTCATAACTTGAACATATCAAATGGGTCATAAACGGGTTTCACGAATTTACACAATCGATTTGTTTGTTTC
The DNA here is from genome assembly GCA_949130495.1 of Sambucus nigra. NCBI lineage: Eukaryota > Viridiplantae > Streptophyta > Magnoliopsida > Dipsacales > Adoxaceae > Sambucus > Sambucus nigra. The sequence goes on from OX422211.1 coordinate 143,423,890, forward strand.
GCCGGTCTGACGGGTCCACCCGATTATGACCCGAACCTGATAAGCCTCCACGCATACGCGGTAATTTCATGTCGATTTCGTGGTGTTGAAAATATCACCTCTACAAGTATGGTAGTCTGCCAATGCCTATGCAGCTTACCCACACGTACCCGCACACATTTGGTTCGTACAATCCACCATCTTTAGGGGTCCAACATTCTCGTTGGCTCACTTTTAGTTTCTGAGACTGATACCATTATCTAAGTCCTCGATTCACATAACCACAGTTCAGTATTGTCCATTGTGGGCCCACAACCCTTACGGTTTTGCTCCTGGATTTCAAGCCCAAAACACCTCGTATAATGTAGATATGGTTCTGCACATATATGTCACTTCACCTTTCCACATCCAGGCACTGTTGGATTGATCACCCCTTGATAATCTGCCAGTGTGCCTCCCACCCGTCCATTTTGCTCGAGTGTGGAAAGGTGAAGTTCTATGTATTGTTGGGCCATATCTACATGGTGCGCTGCATTTTAGGCTTGAAACTCAGGAGCAAAACTGCTCGGGCTATGAGCCCTAAGCAGACAATATTGTGCAATGTGGATCGCGGTGTTACAGCCGGGGTGTGGAGCTAAAATTATGTATTTTCGTATTAAGCTCTGGCCCCGATAAAAAGAGTAGTATTATATTTAATTCACATTTAGAAGCCCAAGGTTTTTCATTTTCAACAAACAAATGTAAATGTAGGAATTTATTATTAGTTAAAGTAAGTGTTGTAATAAGTTGGTTGATTGATGTCGTTTGGACGCCCTTGGTCTTTCAGCGGTGTCATGTTTGTGGGATAGTAGAGTGGTGGATTGTACGGATGCCTTCCGGATGTTTTCTGTTTTTCGTGCTTAATCAGAAGGTTTTGATCATTTTAATCTTTTTTCTCGTCTCCTCTCTCTCTCTCTCTCTCTCTCTCTCTCTCTCTCTCTCTATCTATCTATCTATCTATATATCTCTGTCTATCTGTCTCTATCTATCTATCTATCTATCTATCTATCTAGGGCTGTGTTTCGGCCGGATCGGATCGGAAAATGACCTTTCGGAAAAAATTCCAATTTTTTCGGAAATAAAATATTTGTTCCAATTTCCTATCCAATTTTTTCGGAAAATCAAAAAAGTTTCCGAATTCGGAAAAATCGGAAAATCGGAAAAAATTCGGAAAAATTCGGAAATTCAAAACATGTACTAAAAATTCAGAAATTTTGGAAATTCCAAAATTTTTAAAAAATTAATATAGGATTTTCGATTACTCGAAATTCTCATTTTAAAGAAATTAAAAAAAATATTTAACCCAACATACAAATATGTAAGGATTTAACCATTTTTTCATTTGTGTAGACTCCACAATTAACCCAACATGTAAATAGGTATAGAAACAGGCATAAAACAGGTATAGAAACAACAGGTATAAATCAGCAATTAATATTTGATCTCAATATAATACAACTATAAAACAGGTATACAAACATGTAATTAAACGATCGTTACACAATATATAATCTTACAGATCCTATATACATGTATAATCTTATAAAAATGAAAAACCATGTATAAACAGATCCTATAACAATCCTATAGAAACAAAAAACATGTATAATCTTACAGATCATATAAACCACTCGTCACACAATATAAAGTTTATCCCATAACGAGGATATGAAAGCTTACTGATCAAAACTTTATATTATAAATAGATCAGATCCTATAACAATCTTATCGTTACATATCCCATCCTATAACAATATAAACAGATCATCTCCTATAACAATATAAACAGATCAGATCGTTACAAATCCGATCGTTACAGATAAGGGAAATAGATAAAAGGGCTTATTGATCCTTCGTTCGACTTGGATATGAACAGATGCATTCTAATCGTTACAGATCCGTATCTGAGAAGCGTATAAACCATAGAGAGAGAGAGAGGTGAGTAGACGGACGAGAGTTGAAAGAGAGAGAGGGGACTCGACGGTATGCACCGTATTGAGAGAGAGAGAGAGAGAGAGAGAGAGAGGAAAGATATGTTTACCCTAAAACTAACAACATATATATATATGGGTAAGGTAAAAAATAAGGGAAATGTAAATGTACACATTCTTATTATTAGACTACGGAAATCCAAGGTAAAATATATATATATATATATAATATTTGGAATATTAATCGGAAAAAATATTCGAAAAATTAATCGGAAATTATATCGGAAAATCGGATCGGAAAAATCGGAAAATCGGAATTTAAAACATAGTTCCAATTTCCTATCCAATTTAATTCGAAAAAATCAGAAATCGGAAAATCGGAAATCGGAAACCTTATATATGTTCCAAAATCGGAAAATATCGGATCGGACATCAAAAAAATCGGAATGTTCGGAAAAAAAGCACAGCCCTATATCTATCTATCTATCTATCTATCTATCTATCTATATAGATATATATATCTATCTATCTATCTATCTATCTATCTATCTATATATATATATATATATATATATTACCCTTATAATCCCAAAACCTGGTTCACCAATGGTTGGTTGGTGATGTGATGTCCTCCACTGGTCTTCAAGGCCGTGTGGGTAGAATGTGTGGATAGTTTGTTGTGAGCTTGGCCTGGTTCATTTGTACCAATAGATAAATGATTTCTACTTTTGGTGGATTGAAGGGGAAGGGAGGGGAAAAGAGGAGTATGCGACATCTTTCCAATCCCACAATTTTCTTTTCCTCCAAAAGGGGAAGTAGAAGGGGAGGGAAGGGAAAACGAACTGTTTTTCCCCTGTCGCACAATATTTCAGTACATATAGGGATCTAATTGCAAAAGCAGGGAAGCCTCTTTCCTTCCTGCTCAACTCAACATAAGGAGGGGTAGGCAGTTTCAATTTTGAAGAATGCCTATTCACCCCTTCCTAAGTTCCCTTCCTTCCAGGTTTTTATCAATCCTTCCAAATAGACCGTGGGAAAGATTACCTTAGACACAAACAATACCTGTTTAGCTTTTCCGTATCAGCTATATACATCCTTTTCTTAAACCTGATTTGTGTGTTCCAATATCCATATTTCTCCAAATACGAAAAAAGGTTACAGTATCCATAAACTTGCAGAATTGTTGATTTTTTTCTTTACGAGAGACGATTTTGATATTTTGGGGATCATTGGACACCTCTAGAAAAGCCAATTTTTTATTAGCAAGTCCTGTAGATGGGCCTGCCTGCCCTGCCCATGACTTATTAATCAATCCTTCCCACTTGTTGGAATGTGTGTTCATTTAGTCCAATGTGTACCAGTAAAACTAAGAATAGTCAAATACATGGGTGGAAAGAGGTGTTAATGTAGAGGGGAGATTAGTTTTGGTCTTTCCTTCGGTTATTGTTATATGATGTCTATATGTTTGCTTTTGTGATAAACGCCCCGTCCCCCAAAACAATTCTAACACTTTGCTTCAGAAGTGAAATTATAATTGTGGTTCGTATAAAAAAGGTATTTTGGTCAATAAGCTGAATAAAATTCTTCCCCCCTTATTGGGTTTTGCAAAGTAGAGTTTGGTTTTAGAGTGAGTTTTTTTCACCTAGTGTCCTTTTCTCTGTTATTCTACCAAGGTTTAATGTCTGCCTAAATTCATTTTATTAGGTTGATTATTTGCTTAAATTGTCAATAATAATGTACTTAATAACGTTATACTAACTATACTAGCGTTGGAAATATATGGCTGTTCGAGTCCATAATTTTTGGGAAGGGCTGGAAATGAGATCTCTTATCACGTCTTTCTTTCTTTGAAATGAGAATATTTTGTTGAAAACAGATTTTAAGAAATAGGATTCAGGACGTATCTACTTAAAATTAGATATTTAAGAAACAGGTAGTCTCTGTTATGTGATTAGAAAATAACATACTTTGTGTGAGTACAACTGCGTGAGTGTGCATATACATGTAGGGGAGCCATTTCTTTGTTAGTTCAGTGATTCTTACTCTCTCTCTCTCTCTCTCTCTCTCCCCTCTTATGTATATTGTGTATGGATAGAAGTTCAATGTATAGATGCCTGTTTACATTCTCTGAATCATGAATAGAGGCTAAAAAATTGTTCTCTCCTTTTACCCAGATCTGAACTTGGGTTGGATCCAGGGTGTGATACAAGTTCAATGTATCATATCGAACAGGTCGTTAAATGCAGAGTTACGAGTTCTGCTCCTGCTTCTCGACGAATCAACCTTAGTTTCCTTATGACACCTGCAAGGTATGATCCCTTTAATCTTTGAGGTGGCTGGTTGATGCGTCTATTATTCAATCGGGGTAAAAGCGACCATATTATATTGACCTTTTATCATATTAATATGAGGTTGTGAATGGTAAATTATGAGTGTGGTTTTACTGCTATTCCTTTGATAGGGTCATTTCTTCATTCTGGAACGAGAAGTCTTGTGAACCATACTTGTTACAATGCATGAGAACAAGAAAAAGAGAAAATCGAGAAATTCACGCGGGGTCTACTTGGAATGCCATTTAGTTAATTTTGGGCTTAAATTGAACCTAACGATGCGTCAGTTTTAGATTATTAAGCTGTTGAAACCATAGTATTTATGTTTCTTTAAGTTTTAAGAACTAGGGTATTTGAAACCATAGTATTTCAACCACTTTTTAATTGTGATTTTCACTTTTCCTGACAGGGTGTCTGAGGATGATATGGTCAAACTGGGCAGCCTCGTTTCAGGCGTTGTTGAACGAGTAACCCCTCATGCAGTTATAGTTGATGTAAATGCAAAAGGTTTGACCAAGGGCACAATTTCTCCTGAACATTTGGCAGACAACCATGGTACAAATTCTCTATGTTGCTAAGAATTATTACTTTACTGATTTCTTTCGGTGTTTACTGATTAATACCTTGATGTTTTTTCTTTCGTTGTTTATTGATTTTGTTCTGATAAAGATGCGCTCATTTACTTCCATTATGTACAGGGCTTGCAACTTTGATGAAGTCAGTCTTGAAGCCGGGATATGAGTTTGATCAACTCTTGGTCCTAGGTACTCTTGCAATGCCTATATTCGTCTTCTTTTCCTTTTTTCCCCAATATAGTTTGACTTTGTGTTTTTCTTATGCTTTAGTTTATAAATGCACATAATCTAATCATATTGCTGCTGGAGTAAACTTATATAAGCTCTGAGATGTACTTGCTTTATATATATGTGTATATATATATATACATTTTGATGATTAATAACTTTATATATTTATTTATTTATGGTTTATAAAAATGAAAATGGGAAAGTAGAGTTTTACAAATTGATGAACATGGTTCAAAATCTTGGTACCTTTTTGCAAATAGGACGCTCAATTTTCAACTTGGTCGTGGTATTGGGCAATACGCTTTCTAGAGTGCCCATTTATTTTGAAAAAAAATATAGAAAATTTATTAAAAAATTAGATAAGTTCAAAACCATCATTTAGTATGGATACCAACGTCTAATTGATTATATTGATGTGTGAAAGACTTGTTAGCTTCAATATTCCATATTAAATCAACAGTTTGTGAGCAAAATACAATCTAAATGACACATAAAACTTTTGAACAAAATTTCACGGAAGTTAAATAGATACGATTACATTGTTGTCATCATATTCAACTCCCTATATAGTTGCGATAATCGCGTAAGGATATGAATAAGGGTAATCTCCACCGGGTAAGGATAAACATAGGTACCATATTCCAACTCCGAGGGACGAGACCATGGTTCAAAGTCTCGGTATCGGTCCCGGTGTCGGCCACTCGATTTTCAACTCGGTCGCGGTATCGGGCACGGTATCGGGCGATACGCAAAGATACACTATTTAGAGAGCGCAAAAAATTCCGAAAAAAATCTAGAAAATTTTAAAAAAATACGATTAACAATGTGGATCAATCAGATAAGTTTAAAACTATCCTTTAATATGAGTAACAATGTGTACAATTGATTATATTGACGTGCTGTGAACTTGCCAGATTCAATGTTCCATAATAAATCAATGTTTTTTTTTTCACGGAGGATACAAATATTATGTTTTTACAAAGAAAAACAAATGTTACTTTTTTAGTAAGAGGATAATTTTTTTTTTTACAAAGAGGATACAACTATTATATTCTTAGTATTATTTTTAGTATGAGGATACAAATGTGTTTTTTAAGTATGTTATATTTTTCTAAAGATAGAAATGTTTCTTTTCTAGTATTGTTATTTTTTTACAAAGAGGACACAAATAATGATTTTGACAAAACACTACATTTTTTTACAATCGTTTTTTACAAAAAGGATGCGAATGTTATTTTCATACAAAAAATGATGCAAATGTTATTTTTTTATAAAAGGAATGTAAATGTTATTTTTTTTTTTGCTGTTGGGTTGCAAATGTTTTTTTTTAAATTGATGGAAATGTTATTTTTTTCAAAGAGGATGCAAATATTTATTTTCTATTTGTGTTGCAAATGTTATTTTTACATAAATGGATGCAAATATTATTTTTACAATAATAACAGTTGTATATTTGTTTGTAAAAGAATAACATTTACGTTTTTTATAAATAATAACATATTAAAATATAAAATTGGGAACATTATTATAAAAAATAATAACAAATAACATTTGGATCATTTGCATTCTTTAAAAAAAAAATTGGCACATATACAACGCACTAAATTAAACTCACATGATGACCAAATAACCCACAGACACAACACACTAAATAAAAAAAAATTAGCATTTCGTAACCCCCCAAAAAAATCACGCTTACCAACACATTACTGGAGAGAGCCGATATATCGCCAATATGGGTCGATTCCATCGCGATATCGCCGATATGGGCCGATTCTATTGCGATATCGCCGATATGGGCCGATTCTACCGCTGTATCACCGATACTACCGAGAAATTACCGATATAGGGTTGATTCACATCAATAATTGAAAACTCAACTCGGAACTCGGAATCGGATCGGTGGGCACCGATACCTAGTCAACTCGGTCGTATCGTCGCGGTATCGGCCTTGACTTTGAACCATGGACGAGACTGACTAGCTTAGAAATAGTAGTAATTCATTAAAATTGCACAACAAATAAAAAAATGTACGACAACATATACAACAAATTCTAAAAAAATACTTGTTAATATTTTCTAAGAAATCGTTTTTCATTCATATAAAAATTTTAATTTTTTTTGTACAAAAAAGTCAACTTTTATTTTGTTTAAAAAAAGGAGAAGTTAAACACAAGTTAGGTGTAAACAATTTTTTAGCAAATTGAAGAAGTTTTAAAAAAAGTTACAGCCTATAATCCCCCCCCACCCACCCACAACACCTCGTTCCTTCCCTTAATAACCAAACATAAACCCTCTTATTCTCCTTCCCCCCAAAAGAAACGCAAACAGATTGATGAAGGAAACTTGCTGCACACTTGCGATTCTGCGAAGGGGACGCTGCCTGCTATTCTGTGACGGAAAGGAGGTAAGATTCTCAACACATTGACTCAGCCGAAACATGTGGAATATCGGGTGATATATTACTGCTATCGAACTGTTCTGCCAAAATCTTGGCGACCTAAAACTCATTTCATCTCTCAGTATCCTCTCAGTGGGCTGCGATACTGTGTCAAGTCTGTTGAGATTTCGAACGATGGTTGTGAAGCCTGTCTCATTCTAACAGGGGTGTGCAAAAAAAAACCCTGACAATCTGACCCGAACCGGCACTAAACAGACAGGTTTTTAGCCCGATTCGTCTGGGGGTTTAAAACCCTAAAAACCGACTCTCATCGGTTTGGCCGATGGTTTATCGTTAAAAAAACTGAGGTTAAGCCGAACTAAACCGACTATAATTTATAAGCCCTCAAAATCCTTTTATTTGGCAATTTCCTTCCTACAGTCTTCGTTTGTTAATCTCTTCATTCCCTTAACATTACTGCTCTCTCTCACTGACAAAACTCATAAAGCTTCCCATTTCAACTAATAATCAGATTTCTTCCACTTTAAATCTCGATGGACAAAGCTTGAAATCTTTTCAAATTTCTGGTCTGCCAAAATTGAGACCTCCAAGGATATATAGTTCAAATGGAGAACCCTAATTTATAATTCTCCAGGTGAGTGTTTATATATAATATACATATTGAATCGTTGATTCTATTGAAACCCTGGTTTGTTGTATTGCATGGTTCAAAGTTCCGGTATCAGACACCTGTTTTTTAACTCGGTCGCGGTATCGGGCGATATTATACACTATTTAGAGAGCGGAAAGAAATCCGAAAAAATATAGAAACTTAAAAAAAAAGATTAACAATGAGGTCTATTTAGATGATTTTATAGCACCCTTTAATATGCATAATATTGTCTAATTGATTAAACTGATGCGCACCGGACTTGTCAGATTTAATTTTCTATAATAAAAATAAAACAATTTTCTTCTTATTTCCACCACTAACGAGCTTGCTAGAATAATTGCAAACAATATTCTTCTTATTTTCACTAAGGGCACTTCCATGCGCCCAACGAATGCCTAGTTTATGAGTCATTCTACACAATAAAAATAAAGAATACAATTGTTCTTTTTTTTTTTTACAATTGATAAAATGTTACTTTTTACCAAATGTTCATTAACTAACGTATTTATCAAAAATGAAAAGACAGGTTTTCAAGAATTTTTGTCAACACATTTTTTACAAAACCTTTCACCTTTTTTTTATCAACACAGTTTAAAAAAAAAAAAAAAATTGCACAAAATAACAAGGTAAATTTATTTGTATAAAACAATGAGAAAAAAGGTTCTCAAGAATTATTGACTTTGACAACAAATTACAATATAATTATTTATACAAATAATATTGGTGAATTTTTCCCTTAAAAAAGTGGCGACTTTTAAAGATTTGGTCCTTTAAAAAAAAAACTAACAGAAGAGAAATTAAAACGGCTTGCCTTTTTTGTCAAAAAAAAAAGAAACAAAAAAAACAGATCGGCTTTTAAACACCCCACAAGACACAATAGGGTTTCAAACATTATAACATATACAAGAAGATGTTTCTCTTACACAACCTCCTAAACTCTCCCGAGGGTTGCTTTTTGGGTGGAATGTGTGAATTTTATAAACACCAAATCAGTAGGTAAAAGCCCAAGAAAAGGCAGCCTAGCTGCTCCCATACCCAAAATTGGGACAAACCAGCTAAATACAACAGCAACCGAAAAACAAAAAGCCCAACCCAACAACCCCAACTGAAATACACCCAGACCAAACACACCCTAAGCACAAAGACTCATGGACAACAATTGTAATCCATACACAGGACTTTATAGCTTACCCAGACTAAACACAAAAACTCATGGACAACAGCTGTGATGATGGTCCCAGACTAAACACAGGACTCAAGACTAAACACAGATTTCTTACTTGCACAACTCCGCAGCAGGTATTCTTCAACCATTTTGCATAAGGGCCTTAGCTGGTGATCCGGGCTGGTTCGCTCTTGACGATGAAGCTTATCCCTCATCTCTCACTGGACGACCTTTACCCCTGTTATTTTGAGGTCATATCTAGCATTTAGAGTTTGCCTCGATTTGGTACCGCTCTCGCGAGCAGCCCGCACCGAAACAATGCTTTATCCCCTAGATGTCCAGTCGGGGAGAGAACCAACTGGCTCCGTGTTCGAGTGGCGTTTAACAACTCGCCCTCTCGTCCGTTCTTTTTTTGTCTCGGCCGATATATCGGGGAATATCTCGGGATCGCTGAGAAATCATTGAGATCTTGCGATATTTTACTGATTCATATATTTTTTTGAATCGTGACACGGAATCGTAACAGTGACCCTCGAGATCGAGTCAACTCGGCCGAGACTTTGAACCATGCTTTAATAAAAACTTAAAAGCTTTTGGTTACACGGTGCTTAACTAGCTGTAAGTTTTTCTCCCCAAATTTTGATTGTATATCTTCCTCATCGTCTCCTTTTTTTTATAATGGTTGTAAATCAAAATCGAATCGAAACTGATGCTAATCGATACCAACGGTTTTCCTTCTCTCCATTCGGCAATTGGTTCTTGATATCCCAAAACCGACAAGGCTGGTTCGGCTGGAAAATATCCTCAAAAATCGTACCGACCGAACCGTGCACACCCCTATCCTAGCTTGTGGTTGAGGTGTTGACATAATCATGCCGAAGCGGTTAAGAGTCAAATATTGGTTAACTCTATCATCCCATCACTCAATAAGTAAAGAATGAAAATGCATTCAATTTATAGAGCAAATAGCTAAGAATATCAGTTGGAGATAGTTGTAGACTTTTAGTGCTTTAGAAAAGTGTGACAAAGATATTTTTCATGGAGAAATGCTTTGAATCCCAAAAAAATCCCCCAAACAGCAATAAATGTTGTATCTTGTAATATGGGTCCCGCCAGGGCACAACACTTTATTGCTATTTGGGGGATGCTTTGGGAATTGTTTTGGGACTCATAGCACTTTTTCATGGCCTAAGGGCACATAACTAGCTTGCATACTCAAGTTTATGTATGTTAGGGATTCTTTACATTGCGGTTAACATCATCGGAAATCTGAGTAGGAAGGAATTAAGCTTGTAAAAGCTCATTGGTTCGAACTATGTGCATCTGCCACTGCTGTCGCTGTCATATGTGAGCCATTGCGTGTGTCTTACTGTGTAGGCGGTTGCTGAGGATATTTTACCCTGACGCCCCAATTTGTTGGGGCACCTTTTAGTCAATCACGACTCCCGGATATAATTGAGATAAAATGGTAATAATGCCATGCACAATAAAGATGTAAACAAGATGGACAACACCAACATATACGTGGTTAATCAACTTGGCTACATTCACGGAAAAACCCGATTTCACTAGATTTGAAGAAATTACAAGTACAATAGAGAATATACGAGGATAAATCACATACGTTCTACTCACCTACCCAAGTTTTGGATAGACATTGTACACCAACTCTCCACCCAATTGAATTCAAGTTCTAAGCCAAGGACCCTCTCAATCTCTTGCCCTCAAGTGTTTCTCATGTACCCAATCCGGACTTCCATGTCAGAACAGTACTGTACAAAATTCAAGCCAGACTTCACAGAGGATTCCCTCGTGTACTTTTATTGAGGATTGTATGTCACCAGATTTGGGATCTGTTTGATTCCTGTACTGTGTTTGCTGTTTGAAGCATCATGTTTAAGTTTCAGTTTGCATTTGTTGCACTTGGAGAAACACCCCTTGCCTGGATGTTTTGGTTTGTGCGCATGGCGTCACATGTTCGGAATACTTCCATCCGATATGTCTTGATAGTTCGTGGTTGATTTCCTTTTCAAGTTGGGGAGCCCGCGAAGGATTGTGAAGACCAGCCAAATTTCATACCTCTTGAGTTCGAGAAATTCTTTTCAAGTGGGGGAGAATGATGTGAGAATTTTTCTTTTCCGGTGGGTTGGGGTGGGGTTGCTTAGCAAAGGAGAGAGCATAATTTTTCTATTTTGTTAATTTTGACATTATCTTTTTGTTTTCCATAATTTGTCAGGATTAGTATTTAAATTCTTAAATTTAGGATTTTAAGGCATTGACCACCCATTGTATTCAGTTTGAGAGTTTAGTAGAGATTCCGTGTTTACAATGACCAGTTGGTCATAGCAGACCATAAGGAAATTAAATTAAAATTAGCCAATGGTTACTTTTTACAAACTGAGTATAATGGTATTTCTTTTCCATCATCAGAGGCGAATTGCTAAGTAATTTAATTTTTTCATGATTGTTTTGGTTGCTGACGGCAACAATTTTGAGTGCTGTTGGTTGTTGGCAATATCTTATCATCACTATGCAATTTACATTTTATTTTTTCCTGTCTTTTTATATTTTTTGATTTTATTCCTAAATTACCTTCTTATCTCCTTCCTAATTGACTAAGATGCTATTAGGTTTTTATTTCATTTGGATGGATTCAGGATTTGGAGATGATAATTAAGTTCACATTTGTTGTTTAGATGTAGAGAGCAGCAGCTTAATACTCAGTGCCAAATATTCTCTTATCAACTCGGCTCAACAGCTTCCTCTGGATATCAGTCAAGTTCGTCCACACTCGGTGGTACATGTAAGATAATCACATTTCTGGTTGATGTTTTATAAGTCTTTTATCAGTAGGAATATTTATATAATTAAACCCTTATCTGGATGCAGCTTTCTATAGTCTATTTCTGATTGAGAAATATTTAAAGGAGTTTTCAATAAAAAATTGAAATGAAGGCAAAAAAACCGTTAGTAATCACACAAGTTTTGCAACCAGTATCTTAGCTTTGATATTATCACTTGCCAGTGAGTTTCCTGTTTAAATTTATTGTACAAGTATTTGAATGTCTGTCTGAAACAGGGGTACGTGTGTAACTTGATTGACACTGGCTGTTTTGTTCGCTTTATTGGGCGTTTGACTGGATTCTCTCCCAAACATAAGGTGAACATATTTCATGAAGCTAATCTTTGTGCGCGTGTACCAAATTTTACTTCCCAGCAGCCCTGCTTAATTTAGCCACCTGGCTTTTTTTGAAGGCTACTGATGACCGTAGAGCTGATCTTTCTGAAGTCTTCTATATTGGACAATCTGTCCGCAGTAACGTGCTCGATGTATGTATACAATTTCGGACAGACTTTATTTAATCAATTACCTTGGAGAGGTTCAGTTACGAGCTTTGAATTCTCTTTTTCCAGGTTACTAGTGAAACAGGTAGAATAACTCTTTCTTTAAAGCAGTCACTCTGCTCTTCGACGGATGCATCCTTTGTTCAGGAATACTTTATCTTGGAAGATAAGGTACTCTCTGACAATGACCATTTTTAAAATATATTCAGAGTAATCTTGCTTATGTTGTTGTCTGTTTAGTTTTAAATGCTCAAAATAAGAGATGAGAGGATTTTTCTTTCTGATCTCTTGTATTGCAATTCCAAGGAGAAAGTGTATAAAACTATAAGGGAGCACATGCGAAATTTGATTTTTTTCATACTTTGCAGTTAATGCACTATTATTATCGTTGCTGGTAGGTGGGGGAAGGGGGGTGGGTTCTTTTCCTTGAAAGTTGGTCTGGCGTACGGGGATGCGGCATTGAAGATGCCCTTTTTCTCTTGGACAAAGGCGAAAGTTCGATTCTAACCATTAATAATTTGAGACGGAGGAGGATGGTGTTAGTCAATTATTGTTGCTTTTTCAAGTATAATGGTGAGTCGGCTGATTGTATAGTACTTCGTTGTGAGTTTACATGGAGATTTTTGGTTGCGTTGTTTGGTTTGTTTGGGGTTGAGTACATGATGTCGAGCTCGGTGGAGGGGATGTTGTGGGGGCGGAGGGAGGCTACGGTAAGGAAGATCAAGCATGCTGCATGGATTGCTGCGCCTTTGTTTCTCACATGGACGATGTGGAGAGAGAGGAACAAAAGATGCTTTCATGATTTAGCGTTCTCGGTGCTCATGACTCAATTTCTGTTGATGTCCATGTTGAATTTATGTTGTAGAGATGGTGATCCTAAATTTTTGGTGGTGTTGATTGAGTTTTTGGACGATTTAAGGTGAGGGGCTGATTTTTTGCATCGCCACACTCGTTTTTCTCTGTCTTTTTTTTTTATTGTCCCCTCATATCTTGTGTACCTCTTGTATCCTCCCCCTTGGTGGGTTTATGTTTAATGATACCGGTATTCATAAAAAAATATATTTTTAATGCAGAAACAACTGCTAACATTCTAGTTAAAAAATACCGCAAACATTAGAAAGTTTATGTCAAGTCTCATTAGACTAAGATTTCCTAATAGGACTCGGTTAGGCAAATCAACAACTTTGCAACTCGACAGCTCGATTCGAAGAGTCACCGTTATATTGTTTATTGCGTGGAAAAAACTTGCAGGTCATCCCAAGTCTAATTGATTTTGTAATCATATAGGTACGGGTTTTGGAACGTTGAGTTCCGAGACCAAAGCCAAATGGAGTGACTGACTCAATGCGGTTTTGATCACGTCACCAACATGAGGTTTATTTTGAGCAGTCAAAGTTTGGAAATGTTGCAACTTTTCCTTGTGTGGTTATACCAATTTGAAGTTGCTGTCAAAGCGCCTTTCTAGCGTATAGGCTAAGTATTCTTTTTTTTTTCAGAATCAGAACTCATATTATAAATGACGATAAAGTACAGAAGGATCAGTAGTCCACAAACTGTGTGTTGTAAATCTACAAATGCGGAAGCGTTATTATTACACCACACAACAACTATTACCTACACAACAACAACAACAACAACAACAAATAAATCTAAACTAATGAAATGGGTTTATTTTCCTCTCAATTCTCAATTCTCAATATTCAAGCGTGTGTACAAATGAGGGCCAAGGGCCTATTTATAAGAGAGGTTAGCGCATAGTTGTCAAATCGCGAATCGTTTACCCCCCCCCGAATCGCGAATCGTGAATCGAATCGGTCGAATCGGAACCAAATGATAAAAATGTAGTAAAACATACGTAAATGGGGACACTATAGAATTGGTAATTAAGCATAATATGACAAAAAACTAATCGTAGCAAATGATAATATAACAAAATATATCACAAAAAGTAACGGTAACACATGTTCTCATTCATTTTAAGCTTAAAAATGTAAAAAAATAAAAATATATCATAAAACAACCAACATATTAATTTAAAACAATATTAATTTAAAACATCCTACATATTAATTTAAAACAATAAAATAAATACTAAGATTAATTTAAAACAATAAAACTGTAAAACAAATACTTCAAAAATTTTAAACAACCTACCTACTAAGATTAACAATATTAATTTACAACAACCTACAAAATTACAACAATATTAATTAAAAATAGCCTTCATATTAATTTCAAACAACAAAACAAATATATCTTCAAAGGTTTTATAACAAAAAAAAGGTTTTATAACAAAAAAAAAGCATGAGATAAAAGATACTCAGCCAAGAGAATAGACAAACAAAGTCTGTTGATAATAACCGAGCCAAGAGAAATTGTTATTCTCTAAAACTCAGTTTCTTAACGGTATCCTTTGTTGTTTGCTTCTTTTTTATTTGTTTTATCAAAACACACGTATGGTTATACGGAAAAAAAACCGCGGAAAAAAGGGTGAATCGGGCTTGAATTGTGAATCGGACCTGAATTGGATTCGAATCGTAAGATTTGAATCGTGAATCGCTGATTCAGTTCGATTTTTTAACCCTATACGATTCTCAACTAGATTCGAATCGTTTTATGTGAGAATCGAATTGAATCGTATGATTCGAATCGCGAATCGTACGATTTTGACAACTATGGGTTAGCTTGCTAGTCAAGCTAATACCCAAAAATACGAAAAAGGACAATTAATAACTAAAAATGACTAATTAGCCCCAAACATACTTGAAGACTAATTAAACACTAAAAATAAAAGAAAATGACAATAAATCCTAAACTAAAAATAGAAAATAAAAGATAGTCTTCTCTTAGGGGAACAACCACGTGCCACGTGTCGCTATATATTATATACACATCATTCTCCCCGCCTTCGAAAAAGCTCGTCCTCGAGCTTGGAGGGTGAAACATCAATGCCACATGATATGAACCAAGAAAAGCTTCGGACCTCATTCAAAATCAACAAAAAGTGGGCAGCCCAACTGGAATTAGTCCCATGCGTATGAACCTCATAAAAAAATGGGTCTAATAAACCCAAATCCCGACGATGCCCCTCTACGAAATCCGAGCAACCAAAAATTGACGACCATACACACCTTCTCGTCACTACGAGTACATGGTTATAACTTGGAGTGGTGGATCCTTGAATCGGATCGAACGGGAACTCTGACGACCGCACCTTTGCGAGTACGATGGCGAAACTAGTGGATTGGAGGAGGCAACATTCCAAAAAGTCGGATCCAAAATGGCAAATGTCGGAAAATCGATCCCAAGTGGGACGCATTTTTCATGGAAGTCATATGTTGTGTCACAGAAAGGCCCTAAGACCAATCTTGACCGGATTTGAGGTCAAATAGAGGTTGGAGAATTGGATTGAGTAGGGTAGTACATTTTACTTGGATTTGATTGTGGTTGGGCATAAACGAGTGGGGAAAGGGTGGGGCTGGTTTCTTGGGGGTTATAAGAAGGTGGTGGGGTTTGGTTTGATATTTGTGGACAAGAAAAAGGGTGGGAGGACAAACCCTAGGAGTGGGCTGCCCTAAGGGCAAGGGGAAGGCTGCCCGGGTAAAAAAAAATTGGGTTTGGGGGTGCTGGGGCAGATTGGGGTAGGGAAACTTCAGTTCTTGATCAATTGTAACGATATCTTGGGCTTCTGTCGAGTTAGCATTCATGGCTGGGGAGAGGCCGTATTGTTTCGGTTCTGCAATCCAAAACTGTTGGCCTGCTGATTTGAAGATCCGACGTGCTTGAAGGTGCCGAAAAGTTGTTCTGATGTAAATCTATAAATGCGGGAGCGTTACACTACACCACCACACAACAACATAAAAAAAAAAAATGAAACTAGTGAAATGGTTTTCTTTCTCTCTCTGTTCTCAATTCCCAAAGTTCAAGATGTGTTTACAAATGAGGGCCAAAGTCCTATCTATAGGAGAGGTTGACTTGCTAACCAAGCAAAGATTCAAAAAGACTAAGAAGGACAACTGATAGCTAAAAACGACTCATTAGTCCTAAACACGCTTGGAAACTAATAAAAGACTAAATATAAAAGAAAATGATAATAAACCGTAAACTAAAAATAGAAAATAAAAGTTAGTCTTCTCTCGTGGGCACAACCACGCGCCACGTGCCGCTATATATTCCATTTACATCATTCTCTCCGCCTTCGAAAATGCTCGTCCTCGAGCTTGGAGGGTGAAACATCAATGCCACACGATATGAACCAAGAATAGTTTTGCACCTCAATCAAAACAAAAAAAAAGTGGGCAGCCCAATTGGAATTAGTCCCATGCGTATGAAGCTCATAAAAAATGTATCTAATAAATCCAAATCATAAACTGGTGTGCATACACGCTTTCTCAACACCACGAGTACATGGTTGCTACTTGGAGTGGTAGACCCTTGAATCTGATCGGATGGGAACTCCGGCGTCCATACCTTTGTAAGTACGATGGCGAAGCAAGTGGATTGAATGCGACGAGATTACGGAAAGCCGGATCCAAAATGGCAAATAGTCGAAAAATGGATTCCAAGTGGGACACATTTTTCATGGAAGGCATATGTTGTGTCACAAAGAGGTCCGGTGACCAATTTTGATCGGATTTGAGGTCAAATAGAGGGTGGGGTATTGGATCGTAGTAGGGAAACACATTTTTGTTAGTGCTAATTGTGGTTGGGCATAAATGAGTGGGGAAAGGGTAAAAATTTGGTTAAAAAAAGGGTGTTTTTTTTTTTTTGGTTTCTTGAAGGTGGGGGTTGGATTGTTATTTGTGGGTAAGAAAAGGGTGAGAGGACAAACCCTAGCAGTGGGCTGCCCTAGGGGCAGGGGCAAGGCTGTCAGGGGTAAAAATATTAGGTTTGGGAGGTGTTGGGGCAGATCAGGGTAGGGGGATCTAGATCGGAGGTTGGGGGAAAGTTTCGAGGCCTATTTGGAGGGGAAAGGGGGTCAGCTGGGGCTAGGGGTGGACTCCGGCCCAGGTGGAAGACGGTAGGGTTGTTCGGGGTCTTGGTAGGGGTTATGGGTGCACCGGAATTGGGCCTAAGGGCCTGGCCGGCGGCAGTAGGGAAGGGGGGGGGGGGGGGGGGGGCTACTGAGGGGCCGAATTAGGGTAGAGGAGGGTCAAAACAGGGCAAGGGTTTCCAGGGTTAGGGTTTCTTTGAGTTACGGTTAGGGTTTGTAGACTCTTGGTTTTAGGATTAGGGTTTGGGTAAGATAGAAGATGGAGATTCATGTAAATGGGGTAGTGGTTGTGTGGCGGTGGAGGTGGATGAGGGTGGAGGTAGGGGTGTAAACGGGTCGGGTCTGGATCGGGTCTGGGTATATCCAGATCCGATCCGGGTATATTTTTAACGGATCGGGTCTTACCCGATTACCCGACGGGTCTCAGAAAATGGATCCAGACCCGGATCCGTTAAGGACCCGGAGACCCGACCCGAATACCCGACCCGATTATATATATATATATATAAAAAAAAACTATTTTTATATATATATATATATATAAATAAAACTGTTTTTTTTTATATAAATATAACTTATATTTATATAAAAACAGTTTTATATAAAAACAATATAAAAATTGTTTTTATATATATATATAAGTTATATTTATATAAAAACAGTTTTATTTAAAAACTGTTTTTTATATAAAACTGTTTTTATATAAAATAAAACTGTTTTTATATATATATATATATATAACTTATATTTTATAAAAAACTGTTTATATATATATATATATATATATATATATATATAAACAGTTATATATATAACTTATATTTTATAAAAAACTGTTTTTATATATATATATATATATATATATATATATATATAAAAACAGTTTTTATATAAAACTGTTTTTATATATAAATATATAACTTATATATATATATATTTATTATATTATATATATACACATTCGGGTCGTGTCCTTATCGGATCGGAGTCATGTATATCCAGATCCGATCCATTAACTAATCGGGTAATCGGATAATCGGGTCTATAAAATTTGCTCAGATCCGTTAATTTAGGTCGGGTCCGGATCGGGTCCGGGTCCAGACCCGGTCCATTGACAGCCCTAGGTGGAGGTGTCTAACTCCCCTTTTAGCGGTGATGGAATTTAGGGTTTCCATCCACCTGATTCCTATTTGGACATTTATCAAATCTTCCGATTTAAGGGTTACTGGAGTTTGAATCACAACTCATTACCCGCTTCACGCACCACGACGAACACCAAGAACAAACGTATTTGATGTAAATCTACAAATGCGAAAGCGTTACACTACACTACACTAAACAACAAGAAGAGCAACTAATAAATTAAACTAGTGAAATGAGTTTCTTTCTCTATTCTGAATTTTTTCAAAGTGTGTTTACAAATGAGGGCCAAGGACCTATTTATTGGAGATGCTAGCTTGCTAACCAAGCTAAGGCCAAAAAGACTAAAAATGACAACTAATAGCTAAAAATGACTCATTAGTCCCATACATGCTTGGAGTGGAGACTAATAAAAGACTAAAAATAAAAGAAAATGACAATAAACCCTAAACTAAAAATAGAAAATAAAAGATAGTCTTCTCCTAGAAGCACAACCATGCCCCACGTGTCGCTATATATCCCATAAACATCATGTTCGGAGGCTGATCCGTATGGGTCGTGTAACAACCCCCATTTTCTCACGTAAAGGTTGGCCAGACACAATACGTCGAAGATGGGGCTTATCAACAATTTATACTATTCTTAGCACTAAAAATATAGACGTTGCTTTTATTATTCACCAAATTTCATAATTAAATAACAATGTCTGGGTTAATGCATGAATACAAACTGAATCATCATACAATGCTCATAAAGTAAATACAAGTGTAAACTAATATAAATACACCACTGGGCTTATATGCCCATACAAATCTCGATATGAAATAAAATAACCAAATGAAGAAGTACCCTATACTAGAATCAATGGAATGGAATCCGCTACGTCTAATGCAACTGCAAGTCTGATCCATCGTCAGCCCTGTCCCTATTTATGAGAAAACCCGGGGGGAAAAACATTTATAATTTTAGGTCAGAGCCCTAAAGTTGCAAGGATTCTTTACCAATAAATATGCAAAATGTAACTAACTTATACTTCACGGGTCTCCATCGACGCTGACATGTATCAAGTATCTCACCTCTCATCTAGAAGCAATCCAGTTACGAACTCCAATATCCAATCTGACATGTAACGATAAAGCTATCTAGCTATGCATCAACTAAAAGTGAGTATTTACGCTTAACATCCCAGCCCCCGGATTAACTACATAATGCTGCCCAATAAGTTCCATATAAATTTTCAGTGCGTATTTTTATGTAACATAATGTTCCTTCACTTTAGTCTACCTCGTCAGACTATTTGATTTTTGATTCATACTAATTATCGTCTACACAATTAGACTATAAGTTTCATTCTTTGTAATTACCGTCTACATTCTTAGACTGTTCAATTATTATTATCATTAATAATTGTCTACTGCATTAGACCATTAGAACTTATTTTCGTTATCAATATTTCACATCAGTATTTTAATCCGACTTTGTTATCATTAAGTATTGCCTACATCTATAGACTATGAGAACACATTCTCATACAAGGTACACCACAATGTGTATATAGATGAATACATATGTCTGCATATATATGTATGACGCACGGAGACATCTATCATCGGTGTCTTATTCGTGCTCTATCGGTAATATCCGGATGAGTCCCTCATCCTAAAGCGGGTAACAACAAAACACAAGCAAGTGGGGCGGTACCAACGCAGTACACTAGTTCACTGCCCATACCCAACGGTGATAAAGGATCCCAACATCAAAACCTACATCTCGTAAGTGGCGCTGTTACGTAGTACCCATACTATGACCTAACACTACACCTAGCCCACTTGTGCCGACGTGTGCTCCGATCCCGAACGTGCGCGCAACCCCAATCGATAGGGCGGTCCGCGAACCCAAATATGTCCACACAAAATAATGTAATATATACTATCATCTAATATATATAAGCAGTTACTCTATAACTACTATGACCCCAAAAATATCCATCCATATAAATATTGCCTTCTTGGCTTAATCATAACGTTTTAGTAAGTTATTACATAACCCATTATTAAGTCACTATCCTACGACTACTCCCCAATTAATTATTAAGTCCCATATAATGCCTCCTAGGCTCATTTGTTCATTTACTGGATTATTTACTTCATCGTATATACGTGTAGTTATCCCATACTACTTCTTTTAATTTAAGTGTTACTTCCCATATTTTGTTCCCTTAGGTACAAGCTTATACGTACATATATAAAGACTCAACTAAGGGAATAAGGGTTATATGTACATATATAAGGAATCCACTAATATGAATAAGTAGTTTCACCCTAACTACTATCATAAGCGATACTGACCATTTAAACTTAGCTCACTAGGCTTAGGGTGCATTTTTATTTAGTATCTTTATACGGTAATAATTTGAGGAAGCTAACCATTAATTATATTCTCGAGGAGTCGACGTTTCTTTAATAAGAAATTCCTTTATTTAAACTTGTCTCGTATAAATCGTAAAATTATCATCGTATCTTTTAGGGTCTTATCACCTATGTGCCGCTTCAATTATTCCCCAATCATCTTGGCACATCCCTGCCATTTAATATTTTTATTTCGTATAGCTTTATTCAAGAATCTCACGTAAATCATCTTGTTCATATAGTTAACTTGTACTTTAAGTTATCGTCATATCATGAACTCATCCCGGTTTAACTACGTATATAAGTTCATAACAGTATCATTAATATCTTGGAATAAGTCTCTACCCCTTACTTGGACAAAAATGGTCTCTCACACCCTTTTGTAGAAAAATCGTAACTAATTAAAAAAAATCTAAAAAATACGAGGTCGGCGCCCACGTGATCGTAACGAAAAGATATACCAGCAGGTGTACCGAATCGATATGGTTTTTCAGTAAGCCGAGAACAAGTATTCTTTCAAGACGGGATTTTTCCAGTCAATTCTAAATGCGTCAAACTTTGTTCTACTGATTCAACAAACTAATTTATGATATGGTAATGAGGTCTAACATGTAATGGAAACATTCTAAATAAGATTTCTCATCTAAATCGTCCTCAAACATCAACAATTAAATCAAAAATTTTCAAGTACCTTTTAGGTATACAAGTCTCCTCTCATCTTCAACCTCAAGAACATAATTCCAGATTGTAAAAGAGTCTTACACATGAGTTCTACAATGGATTTCGAAATTAAACAATCTACATTTATATTTTTGCATGGAGGAAACATGGATCTAAGATTATAATACATGAATATCATCAAAGTTCTATCAAAACTCATGACTCAAGAACCCTAGACATGGTTACATTACATCAATAGTTAAATCCTATTCAAATTATGGATTCAACATTAATACAAGAATAGAACATTTTAAATAAGAATGGCAAGAGAATCCTTACCTGAAAATAGTAGATGAGCCTTTCTTTTCTTCCTCCTAAATGGTTCTTCCTCTCTTCCAAGGTGTGTGGCCTTCAAAAAGTGGTGTGGGGTGGTTATGGAACCCTAGGGCTGATCTAGCCTCTTTTAAATATCATTTTAATCAGCCTAAATTCGTAGGTCGCTATAGGGCCAGACTTAAGGCCCATAAAAAGGTTTTTATTCATACCCGGGTTGACCTGAAACTCTACCCAAGGTCCTACCCAATCCATAGGTCCATTTTCAAGCACTTAAAATGCGTATTTAAGTCATCTAATCACATTTAAAAGTCTATAAATACTTTATACATTTATTTGTATGTACCATCATTATCATAGTCGTATATCCTTAATACGACTTACAAAAAATCAACGAGTTATCAATTTATTTGCGACTATCTTCATTATTCGCAATATACTGTCGTACCATAAAATTCATAATACTTGTATCACTTTTACGAGATATTATATTTAAATTAAATACTCCCATATAATTAAACGTACTCATTTAATCATTACGCCAAATTAATAATAAATACAATTATTCCATCCTAATAATAATTCCCACAATTTCAGTTATATTTCTTTGTTACCTTATTTTTCATCGTTATATTAGTATTTTCTTAATATTATTTTGCTCTTTTTTTTTCCTGGTGAGGCTTACGCCTCAATCCGCCTTGAGGCTTACACCTCGCCTCGCCGAAACTAAAACGCCTTGCCTCACGCCTCTATAAACATTGCTCATTCATTCTCATAGAATCATCTCTATAAAACAAAGTGTGGTGTCCTCCCAAATGAGAACAAAAGGGTTCTAGAATATGATGATGCCATGCATCATCACCCAAAAATTCTCTAAAACTATCTATCAGAAAAACTTACAATGGTTACCCTCATGATACTACACCACTCCCTCCTCGAGAAAGTCAATGTATTTCCAATACCGGTGATAGAAATCCGAGCCGATATGCAGTGTGGTATCAAAGATCCTATTGTCTTTTGACTTGGGACGATAGGCACAACAAATGAGGAATCCTCTAGACGGTTAGTATGAGAGAGATCAAGACTCGAGGTGATTGGAGGTAATGGAATGGGCGTGATCCATCACTTTTACAATCCAACACTTCCTTCCCCTTGTGTGAAACCTCTCCCCCATATTTTTTTTTTCATTTTGTTAATCTCATTAAGCTGCTTTCGTTGGATTTTTTTTTTTGCCTCTATGCGATTTCTATATGAAGTTTTATATGTGATTAGATTGTTTTGCTTGCTTGGTGTTAATTTATTATGTAATATTGAAACCGACTAGTCTGACGTGTTAATATACTCACTTACTTAAACAATGCTGTGCATATTAAATGACCATCTTTAATTTATCAAATGTCCACATTATTTATTTTTTTAATAAAAAAATCTATTATTTTTTCAAAATTCATTGGGCTCTTTAAATAGTTGCTCCATACTGTGACCAAGTTGGAAATTTGGGCTTCTGAGTCGTAGACCGCAATCGAGATTTTGAACCATGAATTGAAAAGTCCAGTTTGTTTAATTTATTCTTACATTTCTTATTTCTTTCATGTTGCGACATTACCATAAAAGACAAATTTCTTACCATCAGACATTGTAATTATGTCATGAAACTGATTTAAAACCATAATATGTTGATAAATGATTGTAAAGTGTTTTCTATGGATTTATTTAGTTTTAACAACTTGATTTTATTTCTTTTTGGAGCTTTGGATTGGGTGGTAATTGGGGAAAGAGGCACAATGCCGAGTGTTAGAGGACCTCATGGAAAATTGGGTGGGGACCTTTGTTACAGCAAACAAAAGTGCATGAGAGTCGGATTGATGGCTAGGGTATGCGATTTAAGTCGGCTGGATGAGCGGTGGGAGTGATATGCTGTTCGCACGAGGGTTGGGTGGGTGAAACGGGTTTTGCTGAGGGGAATCGTCACCCTCTGCTGGGGCCCTGGATTCTCAGCAGCAATGGGTAGGGTTGGGGATACAGATGGTCGCAAACCGGCTGAGAGACGTTGGTTGTTGGCAGGGCCGAGGGTCAACTATATTGCCAGCACGACAGGTGGAAGAGTCGGAGATTGCACCGCCTTGGGCAGAGGCTGCAGAAGGAGAGGGCCTTTCTGGCCGTCAGCTGGTACAAAACTGGCTGAAGCTATTCACCTCCTTGCCCTAGCACTGCGAACTGCTCATACATCGACGGGTGGCTCCACTTGGATGCCAATAACCAATCATTCATCTGATGTTGGTATCGCAAGACCAACACCGCGCTGATACCAATTTGATGGAAACGAAGCGATACCAATTTCATGTAATTGCAACTGAATATTTAGATACAACACGTTAGAAACAATGGAAGGTAACTCTCATTGATTCTCATATAATTATGTCTTTACAACAAAGTGTAGTGTCCCCCTAAATGTGAGGCTCTCGACCAGGACATCATTATTCTAAAGAAAAAGTGCAATAATAAGCCTCATCACTCCATTTCTTTCTCTGTTTTTTTATTGTTTTTTGTCGTAATACGCTGAATATCTACGCATATTCCCCAAAACCTTTTAATTCTCAAAGATGTCTCTGCGAAGGTTTGAAGGGTAAAGACCCCACAAAATGGAACTCCTTAAAGACCTTCCTCCATAAAAAAAATAGAGAAGAACGTGGTTCAAACTTTCTGTACTTTTTTTACAAAGACCACCATTGGAGCATCTCACAAGTATTGACCTTCTCATGCGCTAGCATCCAATCGAACAACTTAATTTTTGAAGAGATTCCAGCTTCCCATATTACGTTTGAAGGTGCAAAGAAAGTGACAAGAATATGAAATAAGGCTTGCATGTAAACCCCACATTATCTAATCTTCACCTCCTTTTGGACCCACCCAAGTGAAGATTTAATACCATCAATGAGCCCCGACAAAAGAGATGAATGCTGAAATTTTGACCGCATTCAGTTTCTACGGAAAGGTAAATTCAATATACAGAAGAATCAGAATCGACCATATAACGGTGGGAAAAGGGTTTGGAAAGATGATTATCCCCTCCAAGCGTCCTCCCAAAAATAAATGAGCATTCTGTCTCCCACATCCGAAGATATACACATAAAAACGACTCGATGCTCAAAGAGATAATTTCCAAGGACTCAATAGATTTAAGAGGAGGTTGGCATGGTGGAACCTGCTCTCTCTATTTTGCCTAAGTATTGCCTTATCATGCTCTCTCTTCCAGCGGCAACTTGCATATATAGGAACAATAACTTGTTTTCTTTGACGTCATTCTACTCCTATATGTAAGGATAATCCTCCTCGTTAGTTCCTTGGGAAGGGCCGACGGGGTTTGGAGGAAAAGGGTGTCTTTAAAAGGGGTTTCTTCACATAAAATGTACAGAGGGTTGCTTGTTATATGTGAGGTTGCTCTATTTGATGTTTTCTTGGAAAGGGCCATGGAAGGCAAGAGAGTCATGGGATGTGGTATTCTTTACCCAGACCGTGGTTATTATAACTTAAGAGAAGGGTAATCTTTGGCTAACAGTGTTTTTTGCTCGTTTTGGCATTTTTCATTGTGCTAACGTCGTTTTGGCTTTGATTTAGGGAGGCTTATCTGACTTCACATTTTTTTGCTGATTGTTTGTGAGGTTTTTGTTTGGCTAGAGTTATTAATCGTCAATAGCCTCCCTTGTGGTGATAACTTGTTCATGTGGGGTATAGGATACACGATACAAGGTACATTAATAGGTATGCAGTACAATGGAGATATATTTAATTGGGTTGCTATTTAGAGTATGGGACAGTTGGCTTTTTTAGCCCTATACGTATATAAATTGTATTTTTAAGTACATATAGTCAGCTAGGAAGCACATTGATCCAGATATGCGTATCGTATCTAATACGATACAATTTATACAAAAATGGGGATTCGACAAAACTAAAAAAACTAGGATATGTTGTTTTCCAGGATATATACTAACGAAGTAATGATATAATAAATTTAATGTCTATAAAAAATATCTAGATCAATTACAAAGGAATGAAAGATAGAAATAACAATTCATATTCACCATAAATGTTCAAATGTTGTTGGGGTACATCAAAAGTGGCAACACTGATGGAAAAGAGTAACAAGTTGTTTTAGTTTATGATTTTTGTTCCATTCTCTAATGAAATAAATGACTAGTTTGGGTTTAGTTTATGAAGGCAATGCTTTATAGTAGACAAGTTTCTTAAAATTACAGAATGGCTTTTTTCAAACATTATCAGAGTGCCCCAACCACATCTCCCAAGTATCTCACCATATCTCCTCAGGTGTCCAAGATGTACCCAAAAAATAAAAAATAAATCAGGGTATGTCACTGCATTATGATTTATTTTTTGGAAATGCCTATGATTTGGATACGTATCAGGCAGCTATCTGTCTATTCAATAAGTATCTGATACAGGTACGGAAACCTAATAAAGTGTCCGTGCTTCATATATATTTGGCAAGGTTCTAAAAAACGCGGGGCGTGATCAAGGCGTGGAGGCCAAGCCTTAAGCCTTAGAAGCCTAGGCGGGCCTTGGCGTAAAAAGGCGTTTAGGCCTTCTTAATATATTTTAATATTTTTTTAACCATAACAAGGCTATTAAAAAACTAAAATCGTACATATCATAAAAATATGTCTGAATATTTTCAAATTAAAATACTATTTGATTATTTTGGATGAGATATTGGTATGGTTTGTAAAAAAATTCTTTAAAAAGTGATATCATTTCACTAAAGCATTGTTGTTTTTAGAAAAAAGTGCGCCTTAAGGGTTTTACCAAGAATAAGGCGTGAAAATCTTAAGGCGGGGCGTTTCTCCCAAGCCTCAAGCCTAGGCGTGCCCAGGCGGAGCCTAGGCGGGTTTTTTAGAACAGTGATATTTGGTCAACAAAAAAATTTACTAAATGTACAAGCTGAGAAAAGAAGGGCAAGGCCTAGTCCAAGACACTTCCTTATATACACGCGTGCCACCAAAGCAAGTACCCATGCCCACCCCACAAGACCCTATTAAAAATAATCTCGGAAGGGGGAGCTCCGTTCTTTCAAAGCACCGCCAGTTCCTCTTCCTCCAAGTGGACTGAAAAATGCACAAAGAAGCTGCTCCCTCAAATGCAGCACCCTTCTCCTTACTTGAAACCGCTGAAATGGAGAGAAAAAAAAATAGTAACTTCGGCTATAACACAATGATGCAAAACATTCCACCAACTTTTCCTCCTTGCAAAACTTCACCTGTTGGCCAGCTGATGACTCCTCTCTCACCATGACCAAAACGAAGAGCAAATGATACCCTATGGAGACCAGAAAGAAACTTTGAGGTGTTTCATTAGGGAGGACTTGACAATCTCATTGATGAATAACAAAGCCAAATCCGTGATTGCCATTTTCACCCAAAACACGTCTTCTCTAACGAATACATTAAGGTAAATCATCAACGTTGCTTAAGACTATACAATATTATACATATTTATATCCAAATTGTCATCCCTATAAAGTTGTTCATATTGATTTAGAATCGAGAAAAATATAGAGATAAACAGTTAACTCACTTTGTTGCTGTTTCCAGAGTCAGATTCGATGTTTGAAAAGAATGAAGCAGTGTTAAGGAGATCAAGTGAGGGCTCCAAGACTAAATTCTAAGTTCCAATTCTTATTCTGATACAACTAAAACCTTTCTCAGATTTTTTATTTTCTTTTTATTCAATTTTTTTACTCAACTTTCCATGAGATCAACTTTCGTTAGAGGACTAGATAGAAATGATGAAGATCTGGTAAAATAAATGGTGTAGGAGTGATGCTCAAGAATGGGCATCCATTCATGGCCTAAAAGACGATATTATCCCATTCAGCCATTTTGCAATAGTCATGAAAGGGAAAGAAATGGACAATGAGAGAGAGGAACAAGCTAAGTTTTTCAATTTCAAAAACCTTCGACCTGTGATGTGTTTGCACCAAACAAACCAATAAATTCTCATACAAACACACAAATTTATACAGTAAAGCACATGCAAGTTTACGAGGAAAACCCTCAACCATATATTATTGCTCACAAAATATGCAAGGAACTACCAAAGGCAGTTGACAACCCCAACTACTAGGCCAAGTGAAAACCAACTTTTGAGGATGCCTAGTACCCATTCCCATGTTTTCAAGCATTCTCACACTCAAAATTAGCCTATATAGAGAGGACGAAAGTGGAGAGAAAAATGATATTGTTCTTATTCTCGAAATATTTTCCATGGAGAGAGAGAGAGAGAGAGAGAGTACTGAAAAGAAGAAGGGAACTTGTTTGGTAGGAAATTAAGCTCACTAAATTCATGTTTGGTACAGCTATATAGTATATAGTGACGCTTTATTTGATTCTTGCTTTATCCACAGGGCAAATGAAACATTGCTGGATTTTCTATTATATCTGTGCAAAAGATAGATTGGTTTACTGAGTGTGTGTCCGATAGAATGACGGAGAGGTGATAGAGTGAATGGGGAATGCTTATTGTTACCTTATCTTATCAACCGAACTTGTCCGTCTTTTAGTCCAGGAATGTGTGTAGATCTTTTCATTTTTAACCAAATATATTACTATAATTAAGATAACTAAGAATACAATCATATACAATCTGCGTCCATATCCATTTTCTTAGATATTTAACGTGCCATCTAAATCCAGTTGGATGGATCACATCACTCTACAGCGCAAAGCCAAAACTTTAGCAATTAATAATGAACACTCAATCAAACTAATAGGCCAAAAGTCGTTCATATTATAACTAAAAGAATAAAGGTCTTGACAAAGCGACAGAGACGTGCAATGGGTCAAAAGGACATGAACAATAAATTTCTAAACTTTGGACAGAATAAAAGCAATGTGATGTCGTTTTTAAATGCCAGGTTTAATGAACCTGGGCCTTCGTTTCACTACAGACCAACGAAGATGCATGTGTCTGGTCCTTTGGCCACATTGCAGTGAGATATGATAGCAATCATGTATATTTTAATCAAGGTTCTAAAAGGCGCGAGGCGTGGTCAAGCCGTAGAGGTCAAGCCTTAGGAGCCTAGGCGCGCGTAGGGGTAAAAAGGTTTTTTCCTTTTTTTATTATTTTAATTATTCTAAGGCTAATAATATAATAAAATAATACACACCTTGAATTTTGAAAATATATCCCTATGTTTGGTAGCCATCTTTCTGATATTCATGCTCCATAATCAATATATAAAATGTATTTTGATTGTTTTGGACGAGATATTGGTCCGATTTGTAAAAAAAAAGCCTTTAAATGGCGATATCATTTCACTAAGGCATCTTTGTTTTAAAAAAAAGTGCGCCTTAAGCCTTTTACCAAGAATAAGGCGTAACAAGGCGTAGGCGATGCGTTTCTCTCAAGCCTCAAGCCTAGGCGCGCCTTTTAGAACACAGATTTTAATCCAGAATGAAAAAACTTAACTTTTTTTTTGTACCTTTTTCCCTTTTTTTTACACCTAGTTGTGCAGCCTGTGTGCATATTTTGTTTATTCATGATTGACATGCTTATGCAGTACTTTTAACTTTTTGTTCTGTGATTGTCACATATCAATTAAGTTTTTTGCAAGTTTTACCCATAATATGATGGTACTAGTTACTCTTTTGAAGAATTATGGGGTATGTAGTTTTACTTGTTTGCTTACACTAATCTTCACGATCCAGATTGCGAAGCTTCAACTCTCAGACTCCAATTGTTCTTCATTGAAATGGGTTGATGACTTTAGTATTGGTAGTGTTGTTGAGGGAAAAGTTCATGAGACAAAGGATTTTGGAGTTGTGATCAGCTTTCAGGAGTACAAGGATGTTTTTGGTTTTATATCACACCATCAATGTAAGTCCTTTATATTGAATACTAGGATGTACCCGTGCCAATGTCACGGCGATAAATTTGTTCCCGTGATTTTTGGTATTTTAAACGTGTTGCCGATAGTGCAAATAAAAATATTGTTGGTCATCCCATGGTACACTTACTCGTCATGACTGGGTGTAACCCGTGTTGATGGCACGGTTAGCATATTGATCTAATGCTTGCGGGCATGGTTACGATTTTAATACAGTGCATTTGTGTCTTAGGAACATTTAGTTTAGATTTATAATTTTTTATTATAACATTTCAAACTCTACTGAACCAAATTTTATAAACTTTATTATTTCTTAAATTTATTAGTTTTAATCGTGATAGAATAGTTGATAATTTTATACACGAAAGAAAAGTCAAAACATTGATTCGAAATTGACATTTATGAAGACGCATTTCTGTTAGAATTTACTTCCATGAAAGTATCGTGTTAGTGGTGTAAGAGTGTTAAAATTTTAAATAGATTGAAATGATAATGTTAAAAAATTGCAAGTTAATTATTTCCCTTTGGCTAAACGGATTATTAATTGATTTTTTTTTTTTATCATTATTGCTTTTACTTAGCGATATATGAATCACTTGATCACCTATAAAAACAATAAATAAAATTGAAAAGAAACTATATTTAATATCCCCTTTATGTTAGTGTTTGTATAACAAACTATATTTGGCAGTTTTATATTGAAAATGAACATAATAGTTCCATTTTCTTATAATAGACTGTAGTGACCCCCCCCCCCCCCCCCTCCCCCCTATCCCACCCCCCCTAAAAATGAAAAATGAACACACCATCCAGCATATATGCCTAAAAAATAGACACGGACATAAACTTTTGAGAAATATAAGAATTTATGCTCAAGTAGAAAAATGAAATAAAAATCATTTTTACAACACGTGATTATTACTAAAACTTGTGTAACTAAAAATATCGTGTACTTGAAATCAAATCAACTGTACATCCCCTTCTTTCTGCAGACTTGTTGGCTGTAGCTAAAAGTCTATTTTCCTCTCAAAAGTCTAAACAATAGAAACATAATAAATATAGTCGTTGAACAATAACTATTAATATTAAAAGCATCCATGCGCAAAAGCAAAAGTTTGAAATGTTAAGTAGGATGTAATGAAGCCACAAAAGACACAACACTTCTTTGAGTTTTAGTCGGTCAAACTTCACTCGATCAATGTCTGGTTGAGCTGTCCTAATCCGGGCTTGACCTTACCATCTGCCTTTTTAATGGGTACAAAACCATACTATCTCAGCACCTGGCGAAAAGAAATTGCAAGAAAAGGATACATAATTGTGTCACGATTAATAAATTGTAAAAATTTAAAGGTTATCCCACTAATCTTGAGACCTGACCCATTGATTGAGTATACATGCATCAACACGCAGATTTACAATGGACCCAACTTTCTTCTGCTTTCATTCTAAAAAAGGCCTCGAAGATTTACACGCAGATTTACAATTGATTGGTTCCCGTGCTTTGGATACAGGCGCTGCAATAAGATACCTGAGAGAGAGAGCCTTGGAAAATGTGAGTAGTGGGTGTGTGAAACTCTCAAACAAATTACAGACTGATTAAAAACAAATAAATTACGGACTAATTAAAAGCAATAAAAAAACTGTTTGACACCCATATTTTGATTAATTAGAAAACTAATTCACAAACAGTTGTGATGCCATGTCATCTAAACTTTTAAACTAAATTCAATCTGGCAAAGTTAAGCTATAAAAATAATTGAAAATCTAGTATCACTAAATATACATATTTGAGGTCCCAACGTATGCATATGTGAATCCATCGTGCAAAACTATACAGTACGTAGAGGGCAAGCGATTAAAATGAGCTTCCAACTGGTCGCGAAACTCAGGAATGTAAGTTTAATAGTGGACAAAAATATGATCAAAAGAGGGTACAAAATTCGCTACTGCATTTTTTCTTGGAAAGCCAATTAATGAAAAATAGTAATTAAAACGTAAACTAAAATAAGGGTTTGAGACCTTACGTGTTAGAACTCAAATCTAGATTGGTAACTATGAAAGTATCACCAAATTACATGTTATAACGATAGATCTGTTAACTCACGGACACAAAACCTCTACACCCAAAACGACAAATCCAAACCTTAAACCATCTGACTAAGAATCGAACACGCAAAAAGTAATATAGGTATACATACAGAAAATTGGGGCGTTCTGGTTATGGAATCGACGAATATGGAGATGAATATATTTGAGAATAAACCTGCATCTACAAAAGAAAAGGAGGAAAACTTGATTTTACAATCATTCAACATCAAGTCAATTAAAAAATTAAAAAAAAAAAAAACTTGAAAACCTAACATAAAAACATACATTAATTCGTAGGCTATGGCTTTGGAGGTTCCCCAATGCTTCTCGTGTGCCATGAGCAGTGAATACTACCTGTAGAATTGAGCAATGGGGAAATATGAAAGCCGTTTCTCATATCGGACCCAGGACAAAGATTAGTTTAAAATGGGAGAAGCACAAATAGGTGAGAGAAAATGAGATCTTTTACATATAAAAGCCTTGCGTCAAAAATTGGGAACTACCTTCCGCCAACAGCCTCCAGAAGTCGCTGTTCGTGTGAAGTTCTTCAAACCCCGCAGATCTGGGTTGAGAGAGGACAATGGATCTGGGTTAGGGGTAGTGTGGAAGCGGTGGTGAATGGGGCGGAGATGGGCTTGGGCGGTGGACTGAGACGGTGCAGGGGCTGAGATGTAGTTGGTGGTAGCGTTGGTGATGGGCTGTGGATTGAGGGGTAGTGTGGTAGCGGTGGTGATGGGCTGAGTTGGGTTTGGGCAGTGGTTCAGGGTGGGGCTGAGATGGAGTTGATATGGACTTGGGCGGTGGACTGAGATGGTTCAGGGTCGTTGGTGATGGGCGGTGGATTGCGGGGTAGTGTGGTATGGAGGTAGCATTGGTGATGGGGAAAAATAGAAATCTCCAGTTCAAAATAGAAGAAGTGGTGTCTGTCTGCTTTCTGAACTTTGAGCTGCCGTTCAGAGGTGTTCTCGAGCCTTGTGCTTTTCCTTACCATCAATTTGAGCCGTCAGATTCAAATTACAATATTGCCCTCTAAACTCAGCCAAGTGGCATCATTTAAGGCCATCAGATTCAAAAACCCCCACATTCAATCTCAACCATCAGTTGACAAAGACAAATATTCCCTCCTTTATTATATAGATAGATACAAAACCTGTTTGTATAGGTTTTGTAGACAAAGCTTTATGACATGGCAAAAAGACCGTCCTCCTTTATTATATAGATTTGATAGATTTGTTGACTAATTGTTATTGACATATTGTCCTCTTAATCGATCTCTATATTATGATAAAATATATATTTTCATATTGACAAAAATATAACGGTACTCAATTACTTTGCAGTAGGTGGAATTAGTGTGGAAACTGGCTCGATAATTCGAGCTATGGTTCTCGATGTTGCCAAAATGGAACGCCTTGTGGATTTATCTTTGAAGACTGAGTTTGTTGGTAGATTCAAAGAAGAGAGCTCTAATGCCAAAACTCAAAAGAAGGTAAGCCTTAATTTGGTTATATTAATAATTGAAAGGCGCTCTTTCTTTGTACATGCTTGCATAAGGTAAAGGTAAACGAAAACGAAAAATTAATGCTACGTTACACATTTAAAATTTTATTTGCTCTTCTTAGATAAAATAAATTATACCCTATGGTTTTGCAGCTATTGCTTGTCCTCTTTAGACCTAATTTACGTCTTTTTTTTTTTAAATTTCAGAAACGCAAAAGGGAAATGTACAAAGACTTGGAGGTGCATCAAACTATAAATGCAATAGTTGAGATTGTGAAAGATAATTACTTGGCAAGTGTTTGATACATTTTTTGTTCAACCTGAAAAGGCTTGATGAGGATCTATTCTGTTCCTTAAAACATGTCTTCTGATTGCATTTTTTCTGAAGCAGGTCCTTTCAATTCCTGAGCATAATTATTCTCTGGGATATGCGTCACTGATAGACTACAACACTCAAAGGTTCCCTCCAAAACGGTTTGTTAATGGACAATGGTAATGCTCGTTACTCATGTTAATTTGTTTGATCTTTCTAATTTTTTGTCAAATGTTGTAAGATAACAATTGAAAAAACTGATAATTTTATTGCCTAAAATTGAATGGTATAATTTAAGGCTTCAAATGCTTTTAGGATTAGCAGGTTAAAAAGGGTAAGAATTCTTTGGCATAAGTTACATTTGTTTTTCGAGTAGCTTTTGGAATTGCAACAGGTTCATATTAAGTTTATTTGCACATATAACAGGCATATGCTAGATGACGCCCCACGGCGTATAACTAACATCTTTCCAGTTGATGAAACTAGAGTGGTTGACTCTGCTAGGTGGCTTCTTTCAAAGTGAAGTTCAAAATGATTATAGTCGGAGGAGAGGCCTTTATTTATAGACTAATCTAACTAGAGTCTTAAACTTAATAGAAGAAATAAAGACAGACTAGGAAACTAAAGATAATTACTATCCTAAATCTAAACCCTAAAATCAGCAATTAAATAAAACTAACAAATTGAAGTTAATCCCTCCCAATTTATCCATATTCACCTCACTCTGTGCCTAAGGTATAGTAAAGAACTAGAGAGACGCTCCCACATCATTTTTTTTAATATTATCAATGAAAAATCGACTTAAATTCCCAGGAAAATTAGGAGCCTAGTAATTTGAGAAAGGGCCAAAACTAAAATATCAAAGGGGCACTTGTCATAAACTTCAAATCGACAAATATATTTAACTTCAAAGGTAAACCCAGTATCTTGCAAGATAATAACTTTAGGCTTTTGGAATAATTTTTTCTGTTTTCTTTTGCTTTGGTTGTTAACTTTTCTCGAATGATGTTTACATAATTATGTTGCTCAGATTGCTTGGTTTTGGTTGTGAATAGTGTGGACTTTCTTACAGGGTCGATATTGAAAATTTTCCTTTTTTATAAAATTGTTTGCATGTATTCGTTTCTTGTATATTACTTCTTAGTAGCAGCTTATCAGTAATACTGATACTTTGGTCTTGTAATTTGAAATGGCTTATTTGCTGCAGTGTCGTTGCCACTATCATGGGTCTTCCGGGCCCTTCAACAGCTGGGAGGTTGTTGCTGCTGCTCAAGTCTATTAGTGAGATTGTGGAGACTTCCAGTTCAAAAAGGGCAAAGAAGAAGTCTAGCTATAATGTGGGATCTCTGGTTAATGCAGAGGTAGATGTATTGATATTTGGATTACTATGTTAATGTTGGTTTTGAAATGGGTTTGAACCTTGAAAGCCCTTCAGCTTCCTCTCAAGTTTGTATGTTAATTTGTTTCTTCCTATTCAGGTTACTGAAATCAAATCTCTTGAACTTAGATTGAAATTTGGACCTGGGTTTCATGGGAGGGTACATATAACAGAGGTAATGTTCAAAATTTACGATGTAATATGACAGTTGTGTAGGAATCTAAGTAATCATTGTTTTTAACTGATAAGTTTAAAAAATCCTACTGACTTGGTTATATATATAATGGAAACTGTTTATGAACAGGCAATTAATGATAATGTTGTAGAGGGTCCCTTTAGTAACTTCAGGGTTGGGCAGACACTAACTGCAAGGATTGTTTCGAAGGTTGATAAGTCTGAAAATCATAAAAAAAACTATCAGTGGGAGCTGTCCATCAAACCCTCAATACTTGCAGGTTTGTGTATCCTATTTTTTGTTTTTGTTTTTGTTTTTTTAATACCAAGTTTTTTTGCCTGGTATGAAACATTTAGGCTCACATGTTTCCTTTCACAGGTACTAAACTAATATTGATTTCAAAATTTTGGGATTGCTACTATTTGGTTTTGACCCATGTTCTACTTGACCTTGCTAATTATGGACTTAATTACGGCCTTGTTACTTACATTGATCCAAATTTCTCAACCTATCCAGGTTCCAGTGATGTAGGAGACAAAGTTATCATATCAGACTTCAATTATTCAACTGGTCAACATGTTACTGGGTTCGTGTATAAAGTGGATAAGGAATGGGTGTGGCTAACAATATCTCGAGATGTAAGGGCTCAGTTGTATATTCTTGACAGTTCATGTGAACCCACTGAACTTCAAGAATTCCAGAAACGCTTTCATGTGGGGAAAGCTCTCTCTGGCTATATTTTAACTACTAATATTGACAAAAAAATGTTACGGCTGGTGCTGCATCCTTTGGCTGCTGTTCCTGATAGAGGGCATGGAGATGATGGAAGCAGTCTTTCAAACGAACACATAACAACCCATATTTGTGAAGGTCAGTTTGTGGGTGGCAGGATCTCCAGAATTTTGCCAGGTGTCGGTGGCTTGCTTGTGCAAATCGATCCACATCTGTATGGTAAGGTTCATTTCACGGACTTGAAAGATACATGGGTGCCCAACCCTTTATCTGGATATCATGAAGGGCAATTTGTCAAATGCAAAGTTCTAGAAATAAGCCGGTCAGTTAAGGGAACTGTCCACATGGATTTGTCATTATGCCCATCTTCAATTGCCATGCATGACCAGGAATCCTCCGAACTCAGCCTTGATATGTAAGAATCTTCACTAATTTGGAACATGTCAACTGTGTATTACAAATAGCAGTCCTTAATTTATCAATGCTCTCTGTTGTCATCACTTAAAAAGTAAATTTAAGGGTTATTTTGAGTTTCACCCCGCGGCCTTTTGTGATCATTATGAGTTACACCCTTGATTTTGAAATAATTTGCAATATACCCTCATTCTGTCATATTCATGTTGGGATTGTTAGTCACCTCAATAAAAGGGTTGGCTGAGATTTTTATTAATTTGTAATGCACCCCTACCACTTACCCTTTCACTTCCACTATACTTATTAAGTACATCTGCCACTTGAGATTTTAAAAAGGTCGTTACCTAAGAAACCTTCTTCCATAGCCATGACATCTCCTTAAGGCCCCAAATTTGATTGTTGATGACTGCAATATCCAACACAATTGATTCGGACCCATGTACAATCTTTTCTCCAATGTGAGGCTGACTCTCACTCAAATTAGATAAATTTTGATTCATAATCTCCTTCCTTGACCTAAAATGAGAACAAAATCATCAAACTTTAGTAATTTTCAAACTTTGCTACATACCCCCATTTGTATACAGATATTAAAATTACAGCCCCTTTGATGACATTCGCACACTTTGTTGGGGAAGACGATGCAGTCTTGCAGGTGGGCAAGGTATAAATGATCAAATCAAGAGATGAATATTAGAGATTTTCAGGAAGATATATTACCTTTGCCATCTTGTTTGTATCTTTTGGATCTCCAATTTGTGTCCAAGTATTTTATTGCAGACATGGCTTCAATTTTGGTGTATGTCAATATTTCGAACAATTATTACCACTTAGTTATTTTGCTTTTTATTTTAAAGTTATTTTTATTCTATTTAGAGTTACTACTTATTTGTTTACTTCTCACTTACAATAGTATGCATGGACCTTTATAATTCTCATTTACAATGTTTAGTGCATTTTTTCTTACTTGTCAATACAGACAATAACTACTTTAGAGTTAAAGCCTTTTGACCTTTGACACATTATTAATCACTCAAACTAACTAGCTCTATCATATTGGTTGATTCTTTGCCCTAGACATCAACTATACAATCTTCCCAATCAAGTTTTTATGTGAACTTATTTGCACTGAAACTCCTTGCATTATATGTCGTGTGTATAGCATCATTTCTTGCTTGACTAGAATGATTTTCGAATTTGTTTCCAATGCGAAGCTGAGTTGGATCTTCTGGTTAGTACTTGTATTTTAAGCCCAAGCACTTTTATTAAAATGAAAATTGTTAGATTTTCCAATAATAATGTGTGGCTGTTTCTTGGAACATTTTCTCTCACGTTTTTACGTATTTTTCTGTTTGCAAATATTAGTTTTGCTGGTCTCTATTTTTAACTTGAAATTTTTATTGCCATATATCAATGTATCTGTTGCATGCAGTTAATTCATTATACTTCCCTAGGCTATTCTAATATTGTATATATGGTTACTTCCTTTTTGATGGTTCAGTTACAGCACTTCTTTGTAAACTGTACTGTGCATAGCAATAATATCAAGTTCATATTAGTCTGAGCTGATGTCCTACAGCACTTAATATGCAATTGAGATAGGGTTTACCCAGTCAATCATTGATTTATTGGTCGTCATCTTGCCAAAGTTTGAGTCTGTCATCCATTTTCTTGTTTAAGTTTTTGGATGTTATATATATGCTCTTGAATTGAACTTTCTTTAGTTTGTTCTTCTTAAACAGAGTATTGACTAATGAATTTGCAGGCATTCTCCCTGCCAGCATGCGGAAAGGATCGAGAATCTTCATCCTGATATGGTTGTAAAGGTAGTATATAATTGATGCCCCTTTTGTATTTTCTTTGGTCTCACAGATTGGTCTAAACCGTTTCTTTCCCTTTCTATTTTTAATTATTTTGAGATATCATGTTTTGTTCCTTTTTCGAAATGAAAGTCTTTACCCTATTGAAGAAAGAGGCACTCTTTTTGGAATTTAGTTTACATTTTTTGTAAAAGCCTATGGTTTTATAAAAGTGTAAACAAACATCCATCATTTTGGACCATCCTCCATGATGAAATTTGTTTACTTTGTTTTTATACTCTTTCCATCAGTATGTATGATATATTAAATATATTTATACTCCATTTTGTGGCATGATAAAAAATGTTCTGGTAATATTCTTGGTTAGGATGTAATTTTTATGTTGTTATGCAACTGTTTCTAGGGCTATGTTAAGAATGTTACACCCAAAGGATGCTTTATTATGCTCTCCCGAAAGCTTGATGCAAAAATTCTCCTCTCAAAGTTGTCTGAGGGCTTTGTGAAAAATCCCGAAGAAGATTTTCCAATTGGAAAACTTGTAATCGGCAAGTAAGTATAACTGCTTCTGCAATTTGTGAATAGATGATAATGACCATTTACTGAGACATTTTACCGCAGGGTGATATCTGTGGAGCCTCTGTCCAAGCGAATTGAAGTCACCCTTAGGACGTCAAATGATACAAAATCCTTAAAATCTGACATGGGTAATTTCAGTAGTATTCGTGTTGGTGATATCGTTTCTGGAAGGATAAAGCGTGTTGAACCGTATGGTTTGTTTATCACAATCGATCAAACAAACATGGTAAGTGATGAGACTTATTAGGCCACACATCCCTGAAACATGCTAAATCCTGAATAATATAGTTAATTGTTAGTTACATTCTGTCTGTTTGACATAAACGGTGTCAATGGCACATAGAGAAATTACACTCAAGTAAAGAGTTATAATACTCAAAATTAACTATACTTAAATGATTTTCCCAAAGGGGTATTACACTATATATAGAGACAAGAAAGGGATTTAGAAGGCCCACTACTTGCCACTAAGGAATGCTTAGGTCACATGTGATGTCATGGGGTGACATTACTAATGACATCACATGGACTAGAACATTCCATTACAAATTACCTATTCTAGCCCTCATTAAACCTAATGATTACAATTAAAAAATGTAAAATAATAGAAGGAAAATTACAATATTAAAAATAAGAAAATGGTAAAAATACCCAAAACACAATTAACATCGCACTCCCCCACTTGAAACCAAGCTTACCCTCGAGCTTTCAAAATTGGAGCCAAGTGAAAAGTACCCAAATATGAGGCCGGAGAGGAAAAGAAAAACTTTGGGGTCCCAAAAATAATTTCTTAAAGTTAGGAACGGCCCAAAATTTATCCGAAGTTTCCTTCAAAATTAAAATAGAATTTGTAAAGTCCAGAATTCCCAGCCTACTTGCTCTTCTTAACCACACAAGTCCAAACTAACCCACTTTATTAATTGGGTCTATGAAGCAACAACAAACTGGTCAGCTTGAAACAGGCCCAATTCCCTATTATATTTACTTGGACCAAATGGCCCCAACTTCTTCCTTTACGAACAAGAGTGGGGTTTTGAAAACCCTCCTGGACGAACCATTTTTTTGCGAACCCACTTCCGTTCCGACGCTTATGACTTCGCCGTTTGGTTTCCTGGTGGATTCTTCTTTTCCTCTCCTCTTCCATTTTTTTTTTCTCTCTTGGCTCTTATCAAACTGCTCTCACTTCCGACAAAAAATTTGGGTCACCGCCGGGGTCAAACATCAGTCTAGGGGTTCGAAACCCTAGATTCAGTTTTCCATGGCCATGATTGACCAGATTAAACTTCGTCGGAGCTTGTCGGCGTACAAGGAGGTTTGCCGGAGTTGAAACAGCGGCAGGAGTAGGTGATTCTTCCCCATTTTTGGTCATTTTCTCCTCTACTCCCTTCTCTCTCTCCTCAATCTAACTCTCGGGCTGGATTTCAGCCTCCTTTTCTGATGTTTTTCACTGGGATGTTGGGTTTTGACTGAGTAGTTTTTTGTGGGGTTACGCTTTTGTTGTGGTGGTGGTGTGATGGTAGCGAAAGCAGAGGATGGTGGTAGTTCTAGGTTGAGAATGTGGTCGAACTTTATTTTGAGGAGGTCAACCATATTCTCCAATCGAGTGGCTGAATCAGCAGAAATGGTGGGGAAAGAGTGGCATGGTGGTGGGTATAGGCTGAGAAGTCATTCAATTTTCTCAACAAGGATGGCAACCCGTTTCTCTAGTCGAATGTTATGACGCTCAGCTTGGGTGTTCTTATTCGGTGCCATTTTTGCTTTGTTTATGATTTTTCCTACACAACAACAGTGATCCTCGCTCTGATACCAATTGACGTAAACGGTGTCAATGGCACACAAAGATATTGCACTCAAACAAAGAGTAATAATAGTCAAAATTAATTATACTTGAATGATTTACCCCAAAGGGGTATTACACTATTTATAGAGATAAGAGAAGGATCTAGAAGGCTCATTACTTATCCACTAAGGAATGCTTAGGTCACATGTAATGTCATGGGTGCCATCACTAATGACATCACATGAACTAGAGCATTCCCATTACAAATTACCTATTCTTGCCGTCATTAAACCTAATAACGGCAATTAAAAAATGTTAAATAATAAAAGTAAACTATATATAAGTATCATGTATCTATTGATGATATTATTTAACTTTATATTATTTCATACGTAATTTTGTGTACATGTACATATATATTTTTTATTTATAAGAATTACACATATTAATGTATTATGTATGTATATTATATATTAAGGTATAACTGCATTAAAATATTAAGAATGGATAATTTTGAGTAGAAAAATAAAAAACAGAAGTTATAAAACATCCTAAACCTATTTTCTGAAAAACGTGATTATAACACAGAAATATTATAATTCTTTGTTTAAAAACAGGTTGCCAAACGCAGATTCTTATCAGAATTGTATTTAAACACAAAAAACAGAATTATAGTTGCAAACCAAACAGACCCTAAATATAAGAAAATGGTAAAAATACCCAAAGTACAATTCGCATCACTGCCATTGGCTTGATTATACAAATTTCCAGATATGACTTGTAAATTGGGTACGATCCTGCTTGAATTAGTTCTGTTACATTCATCATTCTTGAATTTGAAGCACAACTGATTAGTATGCTGAAGCAACATATTGTACTTAATATGTTTGAGCATTATGACCTTGTGTATATATGATTGTGC
Organism: Sambucus nigra; assembly: GCA_949130495.1. NCBI lineage: Eukaryota > Viridiplantae > Streptophyta > Magnoliopsida > Dipsacales > Adoxaceae > Sambucus > Sambucus nigra. The sequence goes on from OX422211.1 coordinate 143,465,673, forward strand.
TATTTAAATCTTAAATCCAGGTTGGCTTATGCCATGTTTCGGAGCTTTCTGAAGATCACACTGACAACATTGAAGCTAAATACAGAGCTGGTGAGAGAGTTAGGGTGAAGATTTTGAAGGTAAAAAAAGCAAATTTGTTGAAACAACATTAGGGATAAATAATATTTTAGCTTCAAGAAACACCAGAGACCATCTCATCTAAGGTTAAATTTGGTTTGGGGTGAAAAGTAGTTTTCACCTATTTGACTTAGAATCTTGTTCAGAAATTGTAAACAAGTGTACACACTATAATTTTTTGATTTTGAAAATGAAAATTATCGAACAAAACTTATTCCTTAATATGCGAAATTACTTTTCACCCTTTTACTTTTCACTCAGGTGAAAATATTTCACCGTAAAAAGGTTAATCTTCCATATATACTCAACAAGCCTGCCAAAAGCCTCCTCACATTTAGCTCGACTATCCCACATAAAAAGGCCAAACAATTGCCTTAGTAATATATGGGTGAAAATGATTTTTCAAACTAGTGAAGTAGATTTTGATAACTTTTGCCTCCATAAAATACTTGACTAAAAGGATAATTTGCAACAGAGCTTCTTCCCGTGTGAGAATTCTCTTTATTCTGACACAGCAATGGTAGCCTAAGCATGCAATTCTCGTGCTTTATAACCTGTTATCAGGTGGATGAAGATAGACGTCGAATTTCTCTTGGAATGAAGAGTTCGTACTTTGATGATGATATGAACATCCAAACAGCTCAAAGCTCTGATGATGATATCGTGGAAAATGATTTAGCAAGCAGTCATTTGACCATATTGCCCAAAAGCAGCTTAGATGAGCTACAGAATTTGGATGATAAATATGAAAAGGGGAAGCATCCAATTCTTGCTCAAGTAGAATCCAGGGCTTCCATCCTCCCGCTTGAGGTTCCCCTAGATGATACGGATGACACAGCCATGGATAATTCAGTTAGTCAAACTATAGAGCATACAGATAAGAAAGACATTTTAGATGAGAAGAACAAGAGACGGGAAAAAAAGAAAGCGAAAGAGGAGAGGTATTTATCTTTTCAGACTATCATTAGCTTTTCATAATATAGGACTAGCCAGTTGTTTAGATTTCGACTTTTCTTGAATTCAACATGTAGAGAGCAAGAAATTAGGGCTGCTGAGGAAAGACTACTAGAGAAAGATATACCTAGGACTGCTGATGAGTTTGAGAAACTGGTTAGAAGTTCCCCCAATAGCAGCTTTGTCTGGATAAAGTACATGGCGTTTATGCTCTCTTTGGCTGATGTTGAGAAAGCCCGCTCAATTGCTGAGAGGTATTCAAACATTCTCTATATATGAATTTCTTTTTTGGCTGTTGCAACAATGAATAAACCGTGTCCTTGAGAGGCTAAAATTTTGTTGATAGTTCTTCCTTAATTGCTTCTTTCACATATTGTTACCTCTCCATCTAAATGCTATTTAAAAGGCAGCAAAAAAAATCTTTGTAATAATTTTTAATAAATGAATGTTCTTGCAAGTAAGTTATAATATATTAAATTCTAGAGGTGATATGACTATAGATAGCATAAGCACCAACAATTAGAGACGGAAAAAATATTAGCCCTATCTCAAGAGATGTTAATCAATCTGAATAGTTGAGTGTTGAGCTACTGACAAATTATGATGCCTAAGGTCCTTTGAATAACAAAGCAATCCCAAACTACTAATTTTACATTCCTCCTACGCCAACCATGAATATTACCAGAATTAAAGAAACCCTACTAACCATCTTAGTAATAATAAAAATATATATAAAAACTAATTCTAATCCTAAAAACACTCTGAATTAAATACATAAATAAACAAAAATAAATAAATAACTCAGCACAAGAAAACCATGTGCTAACTACTTGGCTTGGATATATGGATGGATCATATGTAGTCAAAATCATAGCAAATGTACCATCTTTGGATGCAAAGTGAGTATGCCTGTATTCAAGGTCCAGAATTGCTATTTTCCATTTGATTGTCTATTGGTTCTTTCTTTAGGCTTCTTTCCTTTTCTTCATTTAAAAGATGTAACTAAACAAGAACAAATTGCAAAATTTACTTTCCAAGTCAATGACAAAGCAAATACCTCCATTTTTAGATTAAGAGTCATTATTGAAAGTAAACATATTGAAAAAGTTTTTTTAACTTCCAAATTCAAAGTTCACTTCAAACAAATATAGAACGTGTGAAGTTTGGCTTGAATTTTGCACGGGTGATACGCGGGATACTGTTCATACGCGACATACCGTCTACTTTTTTTTCCCCTTATTTAAGGAGGGTGTTTCAGCCATGGTTCAAGGCACATCGACACCGACACCGACACCTATGCGACACAAAGGTAGAGAGAGTCTTCTTCCAAAGGTGAGGGTTTGGGGGTGAGAGGTGAGGGATTTTTCCCCTCACTCATGAGTTTTGCTCAAAGGTGGAAGAACGGTATGGGTGTGAGTGTGAGTGTTTCATGTATGGTAGGTGTACATAAGATGTAATGTATGGAGATTTATCATCGATTTACATAGGAGCAGGATACACCGGATTGGGTACATGGAAAACAATTGGGAGGCAAGAGATTGAGAGGGCTCTTGGCTTAGAACTTGGATTCATTTGGGTGGAGAGTTGTTGTACAATGGCTATTCGGGATTTGGGTACGAGAGTAGAGAGTATGTGATTTGTGCTTGTATATTCTCTATTGTACTTGTAATTTCTTCAAATAAAGTGGAAACGGTCCTCTGTGGATGTAGTCAAGTTGGTGAATCACGAAACGTATATATTCATGTTGTCATTCTGGTTTACATCTTTATTATGCATACCATTATTATCATTTTATCATGATTATTTCTGTGGTCGTGGTTGATTGGAGGGTGCCCCAACAAACTGGGCGTCGTGGCACAGCAGAATGGAACATTAGTTAATTTTGGATGTTAGATATATGTAGCTTAAAAGTTTACGTGCATGACACTTAAGTGACACGCCCCCAAAAGGAAAGGGCAGCCCATAATTTGTTACCAACAGAGTATGTATCAAGAAACTGCTGAGTACATTTGTGATTGTTTCAGATAATAAGTTTAGCTTTAATATATTCTCGTTTTTCTTTGAAGGGCTTTGAGAACAATAAACATCCGAGAGGAGTCTGAGAAGCTCAATATTTGGGTTGCTTATTTTAATTTAGAGAATGAATATGGCAATCCTCCAGAGGTATACATTCACTAGTGCAGTCTTGATTCTAAGTTTTCGCCAGTCACTTTGGTTTTATTTCATTATTAAGTTCTCATTCTAATTTTACTTTTCAGGACGCCGTTACGAAAATATTTCAAAGAGCCTTGCAATACTGTGATCCCAAAAAGGTGCACCTAGCATTGTTGGGAATGTATGAAAGGACTGAACAACACAAGTTGGCCGATGATTTTCTTGACAAAATGGTCAGGAGGTTCAAGCATTCATGCAAGGTATGTAACACTATCGTATCCTACTATTATATTTTGGGCAACCCAAAAATTAAGCAGGACACCTTGTGTGATAAGCTTTTAAGGATAGTGTGTTTTAACAATTTTATACACTGGTGTCCCACTTATTCTTTATGTTGCTTTAATTACCACCTTGCTTTTCCTTCAGTGGAGCTATTGAACTTTATTCTGTGAGAAAAATTAGGTTTGGCTAAGGCGGATTCAGAGGCTCTTGAAGCAAAACCAGGATGGAACTCAGTCTCTCGTAAATCGTGCTCTTCTAAGCCTTCCTAAACATAAGCATATAAAATTTATTTCACAGACAGCTATTCTCGAGTTTAAGTGTGGTGTTCCCGATAGAGGGCGATCCATGTTTGAAGGAATGCTTCGGGAGTACCCAAAGAGAACAGACTTGTGGAGCATTTATCTCGATCAAGTACATCTCTTTATTTTATTTTATTTTTTTCCTGTTTTAACTTATGATGAAGCAATTTTGCAGTGCGTATCTCTCTGACTCGTTATTTTATTAACCTCAACAGGAGATTCGAGTCGGTGATGAGGATATCATTCGTGCTTTATTCGAGAGAGCCGTAAGTTTGAGCCTTCCACCTAAGAAGATGAAGGTGTGTAGAGTTGACTCATACTCCTCCCACTGCTCATCTTTTATTCAGCTAATTATTTTAGTCGTTCATTTGAAATGGATGGTTGAGATTAATTAATATTATAAAAGAAGAAAATTTATTGTGGTTATCTTTTAAATCAGCACAAGTGATGTGGCTTAATAATCTCGACCCTTTGATTTCAAATTTCATAACTCAAAAGGATCACAATCCTTGCTTTTTATAGTCTGTTAGGCTTTTACCTGAGTGCTGTCATTGTTCTTGTTTTGCAGTTTTTATTCCGTAAATATCTCGAGTATGAGAAGTCTCTTGGTGATGAAGAACGAATTGAATCTGTGAAGAGGAAGGCAATGGAATACGTCGAGAGTACCCTTGCTTGATACTGATTTATCTTCCTCGGCTCAATAAACGTACACACTTCACCATTCAAACAACCTGCAACGGTTGCCAACATTTTACGAGCCCAAGGATACTAGCGGCATCCAAATGAAATCAAGATATCTGAGTTTCAACTCCAGCAACCATCCTTTCTAAAACCTGCATTTGGAGGATCCAAATGTAACTACAGTTTTGTCTCAAGTCATTATTAAAGAAGCCGTAGTGATATCAATTTTGAGTAAAGAAGATACATACGGATTTGTAACATTTAGGTGTAACTTACTAGTGCTGATATCCAACAAGAGTGCTACGTAGGGGAAGGGAATGGAGCAGTAACATAGTGAGATGAAGTGTATTCTTTGCAGTTATTATTTAAAGTTTAGGTGATTGTGTGCTGAGGGAGTGAGGATTGTTTTTGGTCACTGGGATTGGTTATAGAGATATTTTCTGATAATATTGATACTTGAGCTTAGTCTCACCCCCACCCCTCCTTTCATGTTTTCCCGTTCATTTCTAGTCTTGCACTGGTCTAAGCAAAGAAATTATATGCTATTTTCGATCCTTTAACGGAGAACGTCCGAATTCCTTTTAGATGGATATGAGGTATTACTTGTAGTAAATATGGGAATTTCTTCAAATGTGTGGGGAGTTATATTTTTTGGGATTACAGGCATTTAGTCCCGTTAAGGAGGATTTTGTTGCCTCCGATCCCCACTTTTGATTTTATTTACTGGATAATGCTCATCTCTGAGATCTCACAAACAAGATTCATCTATTTTGGAAGTAAACTAACTACTACCTAGGAAATTCCCATATTTACGTTAACAGTTAATACTTTTAAATGAAACCCGTAACCATTTGTATGCTCCATTAACAGTTATACTTTTAAATGAAGAGGAATATTAATGGTTGTTAGCAGAAAATGCACACTCCATTAACAGTTATACCTGTAATACAAGGACATGTATATCGCATTCAAAATGACATTGACTACCTGCAACCAGCAACTGATCAGCCAACAAGTGTAGGGATACAGGAAAATGAAGAGGAAAAGGAAGACCAAAGTGAGCATGAAGATGACACGATGAAAAGGAAACTTGAAAAAAAAAGCTAAAAACAATTACTCCCGTTTAAGGATATTGTGGTCATTTTGAATACGGAAGACTTTATTATACGGGTGCAAATGTCGTTCTTTTTCCATCAGTTACAGGACCGAAGGCTAAAAAAAAATCAAACATGGGATTTGGACTAATAGAAAGAGCCAAAATGGGACGAAACACCAAATAACTAATTATATTTTGGGTAGGGGTGACAATTTTGGAAAAAACAACACGAAAAGAAATAAAATTAACAAGAAATTGACACGGTTTATCGTATTTGTGTTCTGTTTGTGTCGTTTGAGTGGTCCCATCACTGTGTCGTGTTTGTATTCAATTTTTGCCACTAGTTCTCTAATATTGGTTGATTCTTTTTGATCCACCCCTCCCTTCGTGACTTCCGACGACTACCTCCCTCCCTTCGTGGTGTGTTAATTGTGTCGTGTCATGTTAAAAGTGGATAGTGTTCGTGTTGTGAAAAACTAACAAGGCATCATGTCATTTTCGTGTCACTACATATTATTTCGTGTCGGCTCGGGTCAGTCCTGGACCCTACACAATAACACGATTTGTCACCCTTAATTTTGGGGACTAATGAATGTAACGTAGGCAATAAAATACCTTTGTTCAACAATACTGTTTCTGGGCCAGTCAACATTGAAGTGGCTGCTCCCGCTGACCTCTGTGTAGTACGAAATAACAACACTGATGTTTTTAGAGTTTTTAGAGTGATACTACACTTCCCCAATTCATACCGGATACAAAAGCTCCTTTTTTATTTGTTTTTTTTTAATTAAAAATCGTTTTGTTACATAAAAATATGTATTTTTTATATAAAAAAAAAGTGATTTATATAAAAAAAAAGGAACAAGAACATGACTAAATTAAAATAACTCGAATCCGACCCAATTAAATGCGATAATTTTACGAAATCATTATTTTAATATAATCTTTTTTTTTTGAAAAAAGCTGTTTTAAAAAATAAAAATTAGTTTAATAGAAATAAAAATAAACTTTTTTTTTTACATTTTTAAACGGTTTTAAGAAATACAAAATTGTTTTAAATGTTGTAAAATTAAGTTAAAAATAAGGGATGTCGCTGGCGCGGACCTATAAAAATAAGATAATATTGGGTAAATTGGTGTTTGAGGGATTAAATGAGTTAAAAAATTGTGTTAAAAAATAATAGTGTTGCTGGCGCGGCCCTATAAAAATAAGAGAATATTGGGTAAATGGGTGTTTGAGGGAATAAATGAGTTAAAAATAATTATTTTTTTATAATTAATTTTAACCCTTTCACATGAGAAACCAATGAAAAAAAGGGGGGGGTTCTTTTTTTTTTTTTTGATAAATTCAGTTTTAATAAAAAAAAATAACCTGCTAATTTGATGTCTTAGATTCGCGATTGATTAGTGCCGCTGACGCGGACCCACATTTAATAACTGGTTTTGGTCCGGGAATGTAGGTTCGCGCGGGCAGCACTAATCAATCGTGAATCTAAAACATTAAAATTAAAACAAATATTTTTTTAAAATAAAAAAACTATGTTTACTATTAAAAAGTCCCTCGCGACAAAAAAAAAACTATGTTCCAAGAAGTCACTCACCACATAAAAACATTCAAAGTGTGCCGTTGGCGCGAACCTTTAAAAATAAGAGAATAGTTGTTAAATTAATGTTTACGTACTTTTTGGAACAAAATAAAAACACTCAAAGTGTGCCGCTGGCGCGAACCTTTAAAAATAAGAAAATATTGATTAATTTAGTGTTTGGGGAACAAAATAAAAACACTCAAAGTGTGTCGCTGACGCGGACCTTTAAAAATAAGAGAATATTGGTTAAATTAGTATTTGAGGACTTTTTGGAATAAAATTAAAATGATTGAACCTTAAAAATGATTGACCTAAATTAAAATTAAAATAATCTAAAAATTAAAGGAATATCTTTTAGTTTTAGTTTAAAATAAATTATAACTTAAGATATAATGCATTATTTTTTAAAAACAAATTAAGGGTCAAGATTATTTTGACTTCTAATGAAATCAAGGGTTGAGATTTGTGGGGAAGGAATCAGTAGCTCCCCATTCGGGGAGTCTACCATTATTCATGTTTTTATCTTTCTTTTTTGTAAGTATCATATTTGGTAGAGTGTGTATGTTTTTCATCGAGCATATAACGATTTAGATGTACTTAGTGTACTTCTCTAACAAAAATATTATGAACGAAAGAAAACTTTAATTTATTCATCTAAGTAAATTAAGTATTTGATTCCTAAACTATCACAATTGTTCAAAATGGTCACTGAACTATCAAAAGTCAATTTTGACGATTAACTTATACTAGGAACATTAGTCATGTGATAGTAGAAATGAAGTTTAATTACATACATTTATTAAAAAAAGAAAGATAGCATCATATTTTCTCCATTCAAAGTTTAATTTGTTCACTTATATATATTATAATGGAAGTTTCATTTGCTCATTTAAAATGAAAGTTTCATTTTTGGCCAGGAGATGCTTATATAATATGTATGAAAGTGAAATTTGTTCACTTGTATATATTATAATATTTTGATTCCCAAAATATATTTTATTAGACAAGCTAAAAAAACATTAGAATAGGCAGCCCCACCCGAACCCCACTGTTTAGTGTTGCCCATATTCGGACCCTAGCCTACATAATTGTAAAACGAGCTTGCAACCTAAATGCTCGCACAACATCATTTACTTGTTGACCCTTGGCACTCAGGCTCAGCGTTGTGGTTACAAGGTGTGATACTGTTTAAATGGAAGTTGCTTAGTATGGGTATATACACAAAGAATATGTTGGAAATTATATTATTATGATATAATAATAATTTTAATTGAATGAAAATTATATTAAAATTATCTTTTTATAGACAGAATGGTTTGAGAAAACTTGTGTTGTGACCATTCATAAAAGGATGTTTCTTTTCGAAAATGATCCCTTCCTTTCTATAAATAGTGCACTCCTCATTTATTTTTAAAAAATTAATTAATTTTGAAAGTAAAATATGTGTCATTTTCTGTTGAGTGAATTCATGAGAGAGTATAAAATAGAATTTCGATTCGCTGGAACTTTACATATTGAAGTGTCACTTATATAAAGACGAAAATGTCGTTTTAGCTTGGGAGACAAATGTCTATCAAACCTTGGACACCTATGAGGGAACGAATCTGTTTTAAGAAAATTGTGTGAAACACAAGGTTCGACATCAAATTCCTTCGTATGATCTGTAAGTTTTTATATATCAATTTTTTTATTATATGAATATTTGTTCATGTGAATATATTTCATATTTAATGAACCCAAAATACAAAAGCACATACTATTTTTCTAACAATCTTAAGACAGATTCGATTTATTCTATGCTATTGTGTTTTTAATGACTATTTTGCTTCGTACAGACTGGTACAGTAATATTTTATAAAAACATGAATACAATGGCACTTGATTATGAAATAACACAGGTTTACGATCATCTTTTAAAATATGCTAATATATACTTTTGTCAAAAGATGATGATATCCTTTTGTAATGATGCATATATGAATATATGTAAAATATATTAAATCGCTGTTGACTATTGAAAACATGTAAAGAGCTTAAATTTGTGCATTGGCTGTACTTGGTTGAAATAATTATTATCAGTAGTGCATTTCAATTAATTCAAATGCATTCTTTGGAGAACATTGAAACTTCATGAATGTTTATCATGTTTTACAATTTATTTAGAAATTGGGTCAACGATATGACTAGTGATTTAATGGGTTTTCATTAAAATATTATAAATGAAAATGCTGAGGTCGTAGTTTACAAATACTGCAGTAATGCGATTTGGCCTAATCTTTGAATTCGTTATATGTTATTTTATATTCCTCATCTTAATACCTACTAAATGGCATCTGACTTTGTTATTTTTTGAATGAACACAAAGGTTCACTAATTGCATTGAGCCATCTTGTTGAAAAAATGGCTACGGAATGGGCATTAATATTTTAAGACATAGAGTGCCTTCAAAACGTAATACCCATATATATAACCCCAAGCCTTTTTCAACTTAGGATCATCTCTCTCTCGTGTAATGATTTACATTTGATGGTAAAGTGAAAGAAATAATGAGTAATTGGTATGAGTTCGTGTTAAAGACATTGATGGACAAGAATCTTATAATTTTTATTGTCCCATTAATCACCGAGCAGTGCACTGCTAGGTTAGCTGTTGTAGTTCAGAAATCCCAAAATAAAAATCCTGAAATCAGGTACAAAATAGAACACGGCTGAGTCGGGAATAATATCGCTCTCTTTAAGGTGTTTCGCGACTCTGCCTCCAATTTGTGCTGACAGATAACAGCCCCGTCATCTCTAGGATAAAACAACCCCAAAATACGAAGTGGCAGCACGAGCCAGACTCGTTCAATCAACACCCATCCTTTAATTTTTGCTCGATTCTGATAATATAATTAATTTGTAAGACGAGATTAATTATTCTTAAAAAATTCGGAACTGTATAATGATGGAAGAAGAAAAACTGCTTAGAAATGATTTCTATAATCAGAATTGTTGTAAAAAACGGAGGCCTCAACCTCCTTTTATTACTTAAAAAAATGACATTAATGGGAAGTAAAACATGGGTTTAGTGGGAGAAAAAAATGAGTTAGTTATGAGACTAAATCATACCACGTTTTCAAATCAGAAAAATTAATTAATTTAAGACCCAAAAACGAGTTATTTATTTGTCCAAAAAATTATTTCTTGATGAGCCCAAGACACAATACCTGGACTCGAACATGGGATGGGTCGGCTGGATGGCAGCGACGACGCGTGTGTGTGACTTGGCTCATTAGGTCTCCCCAGCATACCCAGAGTTTAACCTTTGAGCTCTAAAATGAGTTTATTATGACAACACATTTTGTCCTTCTACCGATGTGGGACTAACTCTTATAAGTCTTATAAGTTTTGCACTACTATAACAGCTGGTGAAGACAGTTGTTTCCAATAATCCCCCACTTGCAAAACTTGAAACATTTTTTTTATCGGGCAATAATCCATAGAATTGTCATAAGCAAATATTTCTTTCGACTTCAACCTTTACATAGTAAAGATGATTCATAATATACTAGAGTAACCGTAGTTTTGAACTCTATCTCTGACAACATCCCACACACAATCCTATTTGGGTGTAGTTCTAATAGCCAGCACGTTATGACCATGTGTTTCTATTCCAGTATAGTGAACATTCTAGAAATTTACTCAGAATCACTACACCAAAATGGTCAAATTGGCATCATTTAAGCGCTTAGCCTTGTCACGATCATTGACCGTGATAAAAAAAAAATATATGTGTTTTTTGTCACGGTCATTGACCGTGATAAGGCTGTGACAAAGGCTTGTCACGGTCAATAATCGTGACAAGTACAGTTGTCACGAACGACAAGTACAGTTGTCACGGACTTGTCACGGTCAATGACCGTGATATGTCCGTGACAGTTCTGTCATTAAAAATCCTCCCTCTTCTTTCTTTCCCACCGATTTTGTTCCCTTCATTTCTCTCTCTCTAGCGGTTGCTCTCTCTCTCTACAACTTCGGTATGTTTTCTCTCTCTAGATCTCCTCCATTTATGTTTATGTGTATGTATATGTGCGTGTGTGTATATATGTGTGTGTAAATGTCCGTGTGTGTGTGTGTGGTGTATATATGCGTGGGGGGGGGGGGGGGGAGGGAGGCAACAGGATTGGGGGAGGGAGGGGGAGTGTATGTGCGTGTGTGTGTGTGTGTTTGTGTGTGTATATATGCGTGTGTGTGTGTGTGTGTGCGTGTGGTGGGCAGGGGTAGCGCGGGGGAGGGGGTAGGGGGGGCAAGGGGTGTATATGTACGTGTGTTTTTTAATTAAATTTTTATTGGTTTATTAGATATTGCCTCTCATATTGTAGTGCCCCTTGTAAAAGAATTGGTTGATTTAATATTGATTGGTTGTTAATTTTTTTTATAAATTAATAATTGGTGCCCCTTTCATATGCAAGTAGGATAGCCCCTCATTGTAAATTAGTAAATTAATAATTGTATACTTTAATTGATGAAAAGAATTAATTGAGTAGATAAATTAAAAGGAGTACGGGATACACATTTGTTGTTGCCATTATAGTGGATTGCGGTTGGATTATAGTGGATCGATGTTGGGTTGGTTAATTTTAAAAGTGGCATGACCACTGGATTATTGTCCATATGGGGGTGGGATTTTTCAACTTTTTTTGAAAATTACTTTGTATAACGAACAATATATATATAGTATGATAATTAAATGAAATATACTTGAAATTACATATAGTGCGCATAGATACTAACCTTCTAGTTCTTATGCGTACGCATTCAATAGCCCTTAGATCCGTTCGAGAGTCATTACCCCTATAATGAGATCTCTCGAATTGTCCTGTTTGGATAGTTTGGGACTACATAATTTTTGTATAATAATATTCTTAGTGGCTTAAAGTTGTTACTTTTGGAGGAAATCTGCAGTCGTATCCTAATGTTCTCTGAGTACATACTAGATTGACAAGAGTGACTCTTATTTCAATTGATCAATTGAATAAACACTCACACTTACCAATCTACGTTGTGTACTTGGAGAACTACGGGGATATGCTGCCGAATTTTTCTCAAATCGTAACAATGTGCATAAGCTGTTAAGTATATTACAGAAAAATGTGGTCTTGAATGGGATAGGACCATTCATCCTTTAGAGGAGATGGAGGAAATATAAATTTATATTATAAATTGAGTTTGAATTTGAAATTTAAAAATCGAATATAAATAAGACATAATTAAATGAAACACACTATACGTTTATAAATCAACTATAAATCTACGCTTCTTACCTTTATAAATCTACGTTTATAAATCGTGTATGAATATACTATACTAAACCATGAATATACGCTTCTTACCTTTAATAGGTGATTAGTTGTGGTAGCTGTGATGGGATATCCGAAATACAAAGAGTGGATGGGAGAGAAAAATAAAATGGGGGATGTATTTCGCAGAGGTGCTAATGAATTTGTGAAATACACAAAGAGATGTCATAATTATGAAGAGTTTCCGTGTCCTTGTGCTAGGTGTAAGAATGGTAAGGTGTTTGAGTGGAAAACAGTTGAACTACATTTGTTAAGATCGGGTATGCAATATAGTTATCGATTTTAGAGTTTTCACGGTGAATTAAAAGTTCGTTTTGTCCCTGAACAACCTTCACAACAACCTTCAACAAGTAGGATAGATGTATAAGGGAACGACATTGATCATAATATGTTAGATGATTTAGTTAATGATGCGTACGGAGTTTATGAAGCAGTGGAGAATAAGGTTACTGATGATGTATAAGGTTCAAGTGCTCGTGAAGATATCACGATAAACCTTGACGATGACTACCAATGTTTAAAATTTAAGGCGAGCCAACCGTTATACTCTGGCTGTGAGAAAGATCAAACAACTTTTCATGCCATGGTTGGTTTGCACAGTTTAAAGACGCAGTACGATTTGTTTAGAAATAGCGTGACAGGAATTCTGAAATGGGTGAAGGGGTTACTACCCAAGGAGAATATGTTTCAAAATAGCTATCCTGTTATGAAGAACAGTTTGAAAGGTTTTGGAATGAAGTATAAATCGATTCATGCTTGTGTGTATGACTGCATACCGAAAATCTCGATCGTTGTCCGATTAGCGATGAACCTAGATATGTCCAATATACTGGTAAGGAAGGCACAAGCTCAAAAGTGCCTCAAAAAGTGTTGAAATATTTTCCCATTAGCCCTAGATTAAAGCGATTTTTAAGAGTATCATGGATAGCGGAGGCAATGACTTAGCATGCTAGGGCAGAAATAGGGGTAATCTCATGCGTCATTTTATTAATTCTATAGCTTAGAGGAGGATGAATCATGAGTATCCCGATTTTGCTCGAGAACAGCGTAACATTCGTTTGGCTATATCAATAAATGGTTTCAATCCATTTGGAAATCTAAGCACTAATCAGAGTGTTTGGCCAGTGATCCTAGCCCCACTCAACCTCCCTCCTTCACAGTGTATGAGACCTGAATTTTCGATGATGTATTTGTCGATACCTGGGCCAAAGGCACTAAGTGATGACATCGACGTCTGCCTGGCTCCTTTGGTAGAAGAATTAAATGAGTTATGGGAAGAGGGTGTACAATCATTTGACTCTTTTAGAAAAGAAGAGTTTACGCTGAAATCTATGTTGATATGGGCAATTCATGATTTTCCAGCTTATGGGACATTACCCGGTTGTGTAGTACATGGTTATTTAAGGTGTCCTATTTGTGGAGAGGAGACTGAATCTCTTCATCTATCGTTTAGCTAAAAAATGTATACCATTGCCATAGGAGGTTTTTACCCCCGGCACATAGTTTCAGATTTGAGAAAGGTTCCAATTTTTTATTGGGCGGGGTTTAACATAGGCTATCGTCGAGACAACTTTCAGGTTCAGAAATTGAAAGTAAATCTTCTGAATGTAGCCCTAATATGCCAGGTAAGAATCCCAAATTTAAGAATGTCAAGCATAAGAAGACCCCAACTGGGAATGAAACTGAGACAAGAAAGGCATGGTCTAGGAGGTCAATTTTTTTTTACTTGCCTTATTGGAAGAATAACCCGGTGCGCCATGTATTGAATGTGATGCATGCAGAGAAGAACTTCGCTGAATATATTATGGGCACTTGCCTTGGGGGGAGTCATTCGAAGGATGGAGAAAATGCACGAAAATACCTTAAATCGTTGAAACTTGAACCACAACTATGGTTGAAAGAATATAGTAGGGGAAGGAAAATAATTCCCCCTGGTGCGTTTACTTTGACAAGTGGGAAAAAGGAAGGTTCTGTTAGACAAAATATATAATTTAAAGGGCCCATATAATTTTTCGTCCAACTTGCAAAGGATTGTGAATTATGCTACTCATGAATTACATAAGTGTAAGTCCCAGGATTGCATGTGATCATGCAATTGGTTCCTCTATTGTTTAAGCACTGTTTCTCCAAGCACAAGGATTTACGGAGGGCTATTATGCAAATTAGTATTACCTTCTCACTCTTGTGTGAGAAGGTAGTCAATCGAGAACACATAGTGGCTGCAAAATTGGCGGTGACCGAAGCGATTTGCGTGTTGAAGAAGTACTTTCCCCTAGCATTCTTTGACATAAGTGTTCACTTATTGGTACACCTATGCGACAAGGCACTTCTTTTTGGTCCAGTTAGATATCGGTGGATATATCCGTTTGAGAGATTGATGAATGTTTTTAAAAATTACGTCAAGAATACACGATCAATTGCAGAGGAATACACCACCGTGGATTCATCAATATATACTCGGAAATATATGCCTGACTCGACCAGCGTTGATGACACTGATGAGTTCATCGATGATGGTGGTCATGTGATGGGAAAATAAGTGAAATTAACGAGTTTGCAACATGAACAAGTAGCTCGTTATCTATTTGACGCACATGAAGATGTCGAAGAATGGAAAAAGTAAGTTTAAATTATTTTAATGTTTAACATTATTTTAGAATATTTTAGATTATTTTAATGTTTAAATTAATTTTATAATATGCAGAAAAGATGAAGCATGTGAGAACAATAAAAGACGAAAAATAATGGTACAATTAGACAGCGAATTTAGGCTGTGATAGTCACAAGAGGTAATTATAGTGAAAATGGTCATTATATAACGTTACATTACACTCAAACTTTACAACTAGTCTAATTAATTTATCTATATTCTCAGCTCTTAAAGACGGGTGATGCGACATCAAGGCTTGCTTGTCTAGCCACTGGACCCTTGTTCGTGGCACAAGAGTACAAAAAGTATCGATTGAACGGTTACATATTCGGCGTAAAAGTGTACGAGGAAAGTACAAATGTACAGAACTCGGGCATTTCATACAAGGCTCTTACTTTCTTTCAAGCGAGCGCAAAAGATAAAAACCTCGTTGAAGCTAAAATGACTTACTATGGTGTAATTCGAAATATATTTGAATTGGATTATATAAGCTTTAAAGAGGTTGTATTTTACTGTGACTGGGTAAGAGTTGAGGATAAGAATGCTTGTAAAGTTAATCCTGTCACCAATTTGATCATGGTTGACTTGTACAAGTTGAAGAGAAACGACCATTTGAGCGATGAGCCGTTTGTTTGTGCATTTCAAAAGGTTAACTAAGTGTTTTACTAGGAGTATATCAACAACGAGCCGTGGTCAATTGTCCTACACACGCCAAAGTGTCTAAATAGTAGTGTCGATGACTTGGTTGCTCCTACCGAATATCAATCCATTTTTTATGACAACCCGAATTTGAAACAATTTTTCAATTTGTAATAAATACTCCAATTTGTACTTTATCAATCCATTTTTAATGCTTTTAATTGATTTGCACTTTATCATTTTCACTCTTGTGTAGTGTGCGTGTGTGTGGGCAGTAGGGATGGGGGTGGGGATGTTTTGGATTTTTAGTAATTGTACATATTATGAGCTAGATGTTGTTGTTTTGGAATTCAGAATTGAGGTGTTAAATAGTAATAATTCATTTGGATTTGTAGTAATTGTACATATTTGCATGTCTTCTTTTAATTCATTTTGATTTGTAGTAATAACAACATTTTTTTACAACAAATGTCTCCTTCAGGTATTAAGGCGAGGATGATGATGATGATTATTGTGATGTCGTTTGGGCTCGGTGGTAGTGCAGGCAAAGAGTGCTCCTCAGCCCCTAGCACTACACCAAATCTGCCCATTTGTCAAGGTCATTGACCTTGACAAATTCACCTTGTCAAGGTCAATGACCGTGACATTTCGAGGCGAGACAACTTTTTTTGTCACGGTCGTGTCACGGTCATTGACCTTGACACAAAACTCGCGTTTTGTGTCACGGTCGTGTCACGGTCATTGACCTTGACACGTTTGTCACGGTTTATAACCGTGACAAAGCCGTGACCCTTAGTAAAAACATTGTCACGGTCATTGACCATGACATGTCCTTGACAATATTTGTCACGGACCTGTCACGGTCAATGACCGTGACAATTCTGGGCAGAATTTAAAAAAAATCTGCTGGGCAGTATGGCCACCGCCACTGCCCAGCAGTATATTTGTACCTGTTATAGCAACGTTGTACCTGTTCCAAACATCATATATCCAACACAAACTAAAGATAATGCAAATATATATTCATGACAGTATAATCCAAATCTTCAAAGTAAAAATAATATACATGACGATATAATCCAAATATAATTAAAATGGACAAACTTAAAAATAATGTTACTACATGTCTTAGATAAAACTGAGGAGGTGAGTAGGCCACACGACATACGAATTAACGCACCCACTAATGTACGTCGTGCCGCATTGTTCGCGCAACCACAATAGGGAGCTCTCCTTCCCGGGTATGACATGCGTGACGAGCACCCTGGACTCCATCTCTTGAAGCACACGTCCATGGACTATTCCACCCTCGACGATGTTCGGGTCCCTCAACCCCCGCCCTATCCGCTGGCCATCAAATATGTCCAATATGAACACGCTCGGCCAACCAATTGTCGATAATGGTCTGTTGGAGGGCGTCAAATAGGGAAGTGGATCGTCGAAGTACGAACGTGTCGGTGATGAAGCAGCGAGGTCCACATCCTCGTCATCCTGCGCCTCGTCCTCCCGCACCTCCTCGTCCTCCCGCACCTCCTCCTCCACCGCCTTCTCCTTCCCTTTCCCTTTACCTTTCTCTTTACGGTCTCCACCCAACGTACGCTTCATGAATGCGTACATATCTTGGACCGTCGCCTCCAAACGGGACAGCTTCGCGTCGTGTGAATCCACCGTTCGAGCCAACCCGGTGTCGTTCGTCTCCAATCCGATGATCCTAGATTTGGCCACCCGCGAGCTCACTCCCCTTGTCCTCCCCTTGCGATCAGAGCCAAGCACTTGGCTGAGTGCGTCTATGGACAAAGATGCCTTGTCGGCATCAGACTGCGACTCATGCACTTCCTTAAGCTTTGCCTGAAACGACAAAAAGCACATGATTAGTAAACTAAAAAATTATAACGTAATTAACAATAATTAAACTGTCGGATTACTTACAATCGTGGTCGCGACGCTCGGGGACACCTCCTTGTCCTTCCCCTTCTTCGTCCGAAGAGCCACATAAGTATCGAGCCTATGTGGCTTACCCCCTGGCCCACTCCCTAACCCATGAAATAAAATAAAGTAAAGTAAAATTAGTATCGGCCCCGCAAAGTAAAATAATATCCAATAATATATTTCTGTAGTTTAGATAAATTAAATATTACCTTCATCCTATGCTCCACCTCAGCGTAAGAGGTCCGGCCGGAGTAGTGCACGTCCGTCTTTTTAGCCCGATTTTCCCTCCCCGATTGGCGAGATGCCAATTCCCCACCACACACCACCACACACACACACACACACACCACACCACCCCACCCCCTCCCCCACCACACACCACCACACACACACACACCCCACCCCACCCTCCACCACCCCCTCCCCCACCCTGCCCCACCCCGCCCCACCCTGCCCCACCCCCTGCCCCCCTCCACCACCCCCTCCCCCACCCTGCCCCACCCCGCCCCACCCCCCACCCCCTGCCCCCCTCCACGCACACACATACACACATATATATATACACATACACACAAATATATATATAAATGAAAGAGAGAGAGAGAGAGAGAGAAAATGGACCTGAAAGTAGAGAGAGAGAGAGAGAGAGCAGCGTCGAGAGAGAGAGAGAGAGAGAAATGGAGGGAACGGCGCGAGAGGGAAAAAAGAAGGGGGATAGGGTTTTTGCTGCGAACATTGTCACGGTCGTGTCAAGGTCTTTGACCGTGACACGAATTGTCACGGTCATTGACCGTGACAAGTCCGTGACAATTAAACTTGTCACGGACTTGTCACGGTCAATGACCGTGACAATTAGTTGCCACGGTCGTGTCAAGGTCAATGACCGTGACATAAAACGCGTGTTTTTTTGTCACGGTCAATGACCTTGACAAGGCTGGCCGGCTGAAAGGTAACAATTTGCCCATTTTGGTGTAGTGTAGGCTCCCCAAATATGGAAAAGTGAGGATGGTCATCGCGAAAAAGATGAGGCTATTAGCGAGATCCCTCGTGCTGGTAAAGACGATCATCGACCCGGGGTACACTAGTTGGAGGGAGGTGCCAAATGAGCTCAAGTTAGCTATTTGGATGGCACTACATGTAATGAATTTATATTTATATTTATATGAATATTTCAATTTCAATTTCAATTTCAATTTCGATTTCGATTTCGATTTCATTTTATATTTATATTTATTCGCAACTAACATTGTATTTGTTGGACAGGAACAATTCAGCCTGGATCCAAAACTACATGATTTTGTCTTGGAGCAGTTGAGGGAGCAAAATAAGACGAGGAAGAAAAATATGCGGGTCGGTACTTTGGAAAGACCTGAGAGTCCATTATCCAAATAAGTGAATCCGTCCCGCCGAAGGAGCCGATCTCATTGTCACAATGACAAAAGTTCATTGACAATGAGATCGGGGAGTGACAATTGGCATCTCACCAATCGGGGAGGGAAAATCGGGCAAAAAAGACGGACGTGCACTACTCCGGTCGAACGTCTTACGCCGAGATGGAGCATAGGATGATGGTAAGATTTAATTTTTCTATAACTACAAAAATATATTATTCTGCATTATTTTACTTTGCGAGGCCGATACTAATTTTACTTTATTTTATTTCAGGGGACAGGGAGTGGCCCTGGGGGTAGGCCACATAGGCTCGATACTTATGTGGCTATTCGGATGAAGAAGGGGAAGGATAAAGAGGTGTCCCCGAGCGCCGCGGCCACGATTGTAAGTAATCCGACAGTTTACTTTTTATTAATTACGTTATAATTATTTTATTTACTTATTTTAATAATCATGTGCTTTTTATCGTTTCAGGCAAAGCTTAAGGAAGTGTATGAGTCACAGTCTGATGCCGGCAAGGTATCTTTGTCCACAGACGCACTCAGCCAAGTGCTTGGCGCTGATCGCAAGGGGAGGACAAGGGGGTGAGCTCGCGGGTGGCCAAATCTAGGATCATCGGATTGGAGACGAGCGACACCGGATTGGCTCGAATGGTGGACTGGCATGACGCGAAGCTGTCCTGTTTGGAGGCGACGGTCCAAGATATGTTCTCATTCATGAAGAGTTCGTTGGGCAGAAACCGTAAGAGGAAAAGGAAGGAGAAGGTGGTGCAGGAGGAGGTGGAGGAGGACGAGGTGCAGGATGACGAGGATGTGGACCTCGTTTCTTCATTGCCGACACGTGCGGACTTTGATGATCCACTCCCCTATTTGTCTACCTTCAACCGACCGATGTCGACACTTGGTTGGCCGAGCGTGTTTTTACTGGACATATTTGATGGCCAGAGGATAGGGCGAGGGTTAAGGGACCCAAATACCGTCCAGGGTGTGCCAGTTCATAGACGTTTGCTTCAAGACATCGAGTCCAAGGTGCTCGTCACGCATGTGATACCCGAGAAGGAGAACTCCCCCTTATGGTTGCACGAACATTACGACACGAAGTATATTATTGGGTGTGTCAATTCGTATATCGTGTGGCCTACTCACCTCCTCAGAACTAACCTTACCCCAGACATGTAGTGACATTATTTGAATTGAATTATTTTAAGTTGTTACATTTGAATTATATTTGGATTGTATCGTGATGCATATTGTTTTGAATGTATATTTACATTATCTCTATTTTATTTGGATATATGATGTTTGAACAGGTACAACTTTGCTATAACAGGTACAAATTTACTGCTGGGCAGTGGCAGTGGCCATACTGCCCAATAGATTTTTTTTTTAATTCTGCCCAGAATTGAAACGGTCAATGACCGTGATAATTTTTTATTAAATGTCACGAGTTTGTCACGATTCTTAACCGTGACAAAACTTGTCAAGGACTGTGACATGACCGTGATAAGTCTAACGAACTTGTCACGGTCAATGACCGTGACAAGTCCGTGATAACAAAAGTTGTCACCCCCAGAATTGTCAATTCGACAGATTTGGTGTAGTGAATATCCATAAGAAGCGGACACATTTCCACATTAATATAGGTGAGTCTATCAAGGATAATCCTATAGCTGGGTACCCCACTAAAAATAGAGCTATAAATCTCATTAAGAGTTATAATAACTCATCCTTAACTCGCTTCAGGATATCATGCTCCGTAGGGATGGACTCAGAGTAAAACCCCGTTCTATATTAATTAATAATAATATGATTCAACCCATATCACTTGTGACTTATTATTACCCTTTGAACACATTTCTTGGAACCTCCATTATATGTTGGGTTACCATCACAAATGACTCATGTATCCAAGGGCTTTAGTCCCATCCCTTTCGAGGTGTTCTACGTCTTCTCCCTAGCTAGTCCTTTAGTTAAAGGATCAACTAAGTTCTTCTCAGACCGTATACGATCCACCCTTACAGCACTCGTAGCGATAAATTCTCTAGCAGTACAATGTTTATGACATATTTTTCGTTGCTTACCGTTATAATAACGGTTCTCTACTTTTGCAATGTAACACCCCACGATTATTGGAGACTGAGAAATTGAATTGTTGGGAAAACAAAATTTAATTAAATTGGAGAATTTTAAAACTTTGGAATCGAGGCCCAAAAATAGAGGGCATTTTAAAGTATTTCGGATGATGTTTTTGAGGGTACCATCGATCCCGGAAGGGTCGAGATAGTCAAAATGACTGTCATTGAGTTTTATTTCGGCTCCGGAATGTTTTTAAGTATGTTTGGCTCGAATTGGAGTAAACGAGTCATTTAAATTGTGTATTAACATTTAAAATTGGGTTTATTATTTTAAGGGATTTTAAGGCTTACGGATGAAGCCATTTCTCATTTGAGAGAAAGAGAGAAAAAGCCCTAGAAGAGAAAGGAAGAAGGAAAGAAGACGAAAAGAGAGAGAGAGAGAGATGAAGAAATCTTGGAGAATCCTTGCCCAAATGTGACAACGAGGACGATCCAACCTCTACAAAATCTGAGGCAAGTGTTTAATCTTGCTAAATAAGTTATTTGTGTATTTTATTTCATAATTTGTGGGTGAAAGAAAGGGTTTTTGGTTATAAACATCAAAACCTAGATTTTTGGGTTTAATCTTGAAATCAATGCTTAAAAATGGGTTTAATGGAGTAGAAATGGCTGGGATCAACTTTAGGTTGATACATTGGCTTAGAATCATGTTGTGATTGAGATTTGGAGGTTAGAATGGAAATTTTAGGGTTTAAATTCGTGGGTTTTACTGAAAATGGGAAAACCGGACAAGATAACTGGTATGCCCGGTCGACCGCGCCTTAAGGGAAAAGCCTACTGCATTTCTTCGTAGGCAAAATTTGGACCCGCGGTCGACCGGGGGTCTGGGACCGGTCGGCCGGTCCCCTGTTCTTAGCCCAAAATTTGGATTTCTTTCTTTCCCTTTTCTTTGGGAGTTTTATTCTTGGGGGCTTTTTAATGGGCTTATCATGGAGGGTTATGATATTAGATTTAGGGAATAGGGCCCTAGGTCAAATAGGGGCTTGCGAGCTTATGTTAAGTTGATTTAGGAGGATGAGATGCCTCTTTTAGTAATGAAAGAAATATGGGACAAAATTGATTGGCGGATTATCCTATTATGATGGAGGTGGAAATTATGGATTGGGTGTAAATGGCAGAGATAGTCCCCTGTTGTTCAAGTAGGTATAGAAAATGGATATGCCGAGGCATAGTGGGGATCTCAGTGAGGACGGGAGTTCTAGCTTGAGGGCATAAGTAAGCGTAGATATACTGGGAGGTTAAGAACTCTTAGAGAGTAAGGGGTCTCATATCCTTAGAAACGTTTAAATTAAGGAACAATAGGTAACCCGATAGAGGTAAGGGTTCATGAAATTAATTGAACCATAGGTAAAATTGGGAACGGCTTGGGATCATACTATTAACTACAATAGACGGTAGTATAATTCTAGTTAGGATAGCTTACATATAATTAAGTGGAATAATCACATGGGATTCCAACACTCGAAACAAAGTGGAATAAGTTGAGGTTTGTAGACTTTTGGTTAGGTGTATACCTTTAGTCACAATTTGTATTGGAGATAGTGATTTGCTTTCGAATATAGATGGTATGTGTAATAATGTTTTCCTACACAAAATTTTGGGTGATAACCTTAATGGGGTATATATATATATGATGTTTGGGAGACTATTCATCATAGGAAAAATGATTGAATATGTTTCGAGTGAGAAATTGTATTCACCCATCGAGGTAAATTAAATAAGTTTGTGGAGACGGCTTGTATATTGAGGATTATGTATACTTATAGCCGAGTTACATCTCGTATGCCTATGAACGAGAATCAGTTGTATATTTGGATATGTGAGTACATGTGTATATATCTATATAGATATGAATATGGATATATATTTATGTTGTGGATATACATGGTATGGACATTTAAACCGTATATGATGGTTTAATGATTAATTATATGATTGGATCATATAGATGTATATATATTGTGCATGTGAATGATACTTATTTGCGCGCGTAGAGGGTGAGCATCCTGGCTAGAAACGCAGGGTGTGGATATTCCCTAGGTCATAGTCGTCCCGTGTGTTATTATGTGATTTACATTTTTATATTTTTGGGATGAGACTTGGTGGGTATGTTTCGTCTCATTGCCGGTTTGGAGCTATGACCGCTTCCCGGGACGTCGTGTGCGTGAGTTTACCACGAGATGGGTGTCGTTTAGTCCCACCATGGTGGCCCCAGTATTGCTACGTGAGCCGGGCACTGGGAAGATGATAGCATTGATGCATTTTTATCGGCGCTATATATATAGCCGAGTATTTATTTGTGCATGACCTTGGTACATCATATATGGTATGTATACATGGTCATGGGATTGGATGATGGTGTGCATATATATATATGGTTAGAATAAAATGCCTATATATATATATATATATTTATATATATCCTATAGAGAAAAGGATATGGAAACTTTGTGGCGTATATCGTGGATGATTATGATGTACTAGATTGATAGGGGTTGATGTATCGCATTTAAGGAGTACTTCGGTTACATCATCCCAAGGATATTATTGGAGATTTTTAGTTATTCCCATTTTGTAGTTTAAAATTTAGTAGTAGTAGTAGTAGTAGTAGTAGTAGTAGTAGTAGTAGTAGTAGTAGTAGTAGTAGTAGTAGTAGTAGTTGTAGTAGTAGTATATTTATGTATGGCATTATGGATCTCTAGGATCGACATTGTCAAGGAGTAGTGTAATGGGGTGGTTCCTTGTTTGGATTTAACTTTGCGAGACACCCCACACACGAAACGTAGTACATTGTTGAGATTAGAGAGAAGTTCTGTCGATATTTATGTGTGGCATAATGGATCTCCAGGATCGACGTTGACAAGGAGTAGTGTAACGGGGTGGTTCCTTGTTTGGATTTCGCCTTGCGAGACACCCCACGCACGAAACGCAGTGCAGCGTTGAAATTGGAGGGAAGTTGTGTCAATAATTATTTTGCCTGCTTATTAAATTAGAAATTAAATCATATGTTTCAACCCAAATATAAATGGGTAACATATTAAGAATGATAATTGAATAAATTATAAACCGGAATCCATTAAGCCTAACATGGCATACATGTTTAAAAACAAATATAAACGGGTTTAGAAAGGGGTGGATTCTTGGGTTATGATAGGAAGGTAGATCTCGTGGGTATAGGCTAGGCCTATGATAAGTTAGGTTGTCCTAATAAATTGGGGTAATTTAACTAATAAAATTGAGGACGCGAATAGGTGCGCGCCTTTAGATGAGAGGTGAGTTGGGATTCCACGAGAGTGAGATTCCACTTTAATTATGAAATAAGTGCACCGATATTTATTATGCACGGTTAACGCACTTGCTAAATATTTTTCACAACTCGGGCTCTGACCCGTTTATTTTTCTTTCTTGCCTGTATATATATCTTACCACAGGTATCCTACCGCATGGATGTCGGATGACCTTATATCTAGAGTCTTGGGAGCCGTGACAGGTGCGGACTGTTGCGGGGTGTATCTTGTAGCCGCTTCCTACTTCTTTAAAAAAAATCTAGGTAGGATTCATGTTGTATATCGGGTTTATACCCAAGGGATATTTATATACATGTTTATATTTATTCCATTTCAGTTATTGTATTGGCTGTGACCCGACAGCTTATTCGGGTTTACTTCTTTGTAGTATACTCTGTTGTAGTTATCTATTTCATGTTTATTTCAGCATATCTTTTATCATAGTCCTTTCATGCATTTTTTTAGTAGTGTTAGTTGGTTGTATGTTTCACATTTTATTTAAATTTTAACATCTCGCTTATATGATATCGGGTAGTTAGTCCTATATTATGTAGTACCGAGTGTTGGTGTTGAGACTGGACCATCTGAAACTCCTGATTTAACGTAGTATAGGGTTGGCCACCCGTTATTATTTTAAGCGGGGTTTTACAGATGGTATCAGAGCATCAGGTTCTAGAGTCCTTAGGATCTGTGCGAGTTTTCTGCATTCTTCCGTTAACGTTCTTGACATAAAGCCCTACAGTTAGGACTGTTGTATTCACTGCGTTGTTTTCTTCTGTGAAGTATATTCACTTGATTGACATTCTGATAACAGTTGTTCTTGTTTCGTTTCAAACGTCGCCTAGATTTTGTCGTCTAGGAAAGTATAGGATTAGAAGTACAATACCCGTAGCATATTTTGGGTACGCTTTAATTGGGGGTTTTTGTTTTCCCCGATTTCGAAGGAGATATTGAGGAGATTTATAGCGGTGGTGTGAGGTGATTTATCGGCAGTTGAGTAAGGAAAATCTATGGAGAGGTTAGTGTAGTCCTTGGGAGGTTTAGGTTGAGAAACCTGTCAGCCTTCGTTAGGAAACCTGGTGTTGGTGACTCTTACTGAGGTGAGGAAAGTGTAGTTGTCCCAATATCAGGAGTATTACCTTCTGGGAAGAGGGAGAAAATTTGGAGACTCGATTTCGTAAGTAGGACTGAGGGAGTTTTTGATTGCCGCAATTACGTTTTGTCCTTCAAATGGTTAGGAAGGATTTTGAGAAAGATGTTTCTCTTGTGGAGAAATAGGTTTAGGAATAACAATTGTCCTGGAAGGAGTAGAGGATTTTAAATAAGGATCCACGGATGAAGTAAAACAATTGGAGTTTGTTAAGTAGTGGTTATAAGATGATTGTCTTATGGGTAGGTTAGGGCGCATAATTGTAGTGTTCTAACGAAGGGAGAACTTATATTGTGGAAAGGTGTTGATGTGATGTAGAAGAATTTTTATACTTGAGAAGTTCAAGTCTAGTAGGTGTATGTTGAGCGGATAATTTAGCTCATGGTTGTACTAGTTTGAGGACTAGGTAGCGGTTAGAAGTATTGTATTTGTTGAGGCCTTGTGTTTTAAACATGAGGTATTCATTTGGCGTGTCGAAAGACGCGGAATTTATTTATATTATTTATTGTTACGTAGGCCTTTGGGCAGTAATTAAAATATGAAAATCTTTTATAAAATCTTAACCCTGGTTCGACTAATCTCAATCCCCGACCTAGCTACAAAGTAGTGTATTGGGAGGGTTTCTTGTTTGGATTTCTCTTTGCGAGACCTCCCCCGCACGAAGGCAGCTAGCGTCAGGAATTGAGGAGAGTTCAACCATTGGTAATTTTCAAACTTTTATATATTTAGTATGTTGTTATTGATAATAATGCTGAGGGTTATGTTATGATTTGAGGCTGATGGAGCCTCATTAAAATTCTACGAGTAGAGCTCGGGTACGGGGTGTGTGGGCGCCCCGGGGTAGTTATTCGTTTTAAAAATCTATATGGTTCGACGTGAGAACTAGTAAGGATCCATATTGCGATCCTAAGAGTTGATGTAGAACTAGATGATGTTGAGGTCCTAGGCAGATCTTAAATTTCGCGGGCGAAATTTCTTTAAGGGCGGAAGATTGTAACACCCCACGATTTTTGGAGACTGAGAAATTGAATTGTTGGGAAAACAAAATTTAATTAAATTGGAGAATTTTAAAACTTGGGACTTGAGGCCCAAAAATAGAGGGCATTTTAAAGTATTTCGGATGACGATTTTGAGGGTACCATCGATCCCGGAAGGGTCGAGATAGTCAAAATGACTGTCATTGGGTTTTATTTCGACTCCGGAATGTTTTTAAGTATGTTTGGCTCGAATTGGAGTAAACGAGTCATTTAAATTGTGTATTAACAATTAAAATTGGGTTTATTGTTTTAAGGGATTTTAAGGCTTACGGATGAAGCCATTTCTCATTTGAGAGAAAGAGAGAAAAAGCCCTAGAAAGAGAAAGGAAGAAGGAAAGAAGAAGAAAAGAGAGAGAGAGAGAGAGAGAGAGAGAGAGAGAGAGAGGAAGAAATCTTGGAGAATCCTTGCCTAAATGCGACAACGAGGACGATCCAACCTCTACAAAATCTGAGGCAAGTGATTAATCTTGCTAAATAAGTTATTTGTGTATTTTATTTCATAATTTGTGGGTGAAAGAAAGGGTTTTTGGTTATAAACATCAAAACCTAGATTTTTGGGTCTAATCTTGAAATCAATGCTTAAAAATGGGTTTAATGGAGTAGAAATGGTTGGGATCAACTTTAGGTTGATTTATTGGTTTAGAATCATGTTGTGATAGAGATTTGGAGGTTAGAATGGAAATTTTAGGGTTTAAATTCGTGGGTTTTGCTGAAAATGGGAAAACCGGCCAAGATAACTGGTATGCCCGGTCGATCGCGCCCAGGGGACCGGTCGACCGCGCCTTAAGGGAAAAGCCTACTGCATTTCTTCGTAGGCAAAATTTGGACCCGCGGTCGACCGGGGGTCTGGGACCGGTCGACCGGTCCCCTGTTCTTAGCCCAAAATTTGGATTTCTTTCTTTCCCTTTTCTTTGGGAGTTTTATTCTTGGGGGCTTTTTAATGGGCTTATCATGGAGGGTTATGATATTAGATTTAGGGAATAGGGCCCTAGGTCAAATAGGGGCTTGCGAGCTTATGTTAAGTTGATTTAGGAGGATGAGATGCCTCTTTTAGTAATGAAAGAAATATGGAACAAAATTGATTGGCGGATTATCCTATTATGATGGAGGTGGAAATTATGGATTGGGTGTAAATGGCAGAGATAGTCCCCTGTTGTTCAAGTAGGTATAGAAAATGGATATGCCGAGGCATAGTGGGGATCTCAGTGAGGACGGGAGTTCTAGCTTGAGGGCATAAGTAAGCATAGATATACTGGGAGGTTAAGAACTCTTAGAGAGTGAGGGGTCTCATATCCTTAAAAACGTTTAAATTAAGGAACAATAGGAAACCAGATAGGGGTAAGGGTTCATGAAATTAATTGAACCATAGGTAAAATTGGGAACGGCTTGGGATAGTACTATTAACTAGAACAGACGGTAGTATAATTCTAGTTAGGATAACTTACATATAATTAAGTGGAATAATCACATGGGATTCTAACACTCGAAACAAAGTGGAATAAGTTGAGGTTTGTAGACTTTTGGTTAGGTGTATACCTTTAGTCACAATTTGTATTGGAGATAGTGATTTGCTTTCGAATATAGATGGTATGTGTAATAATGTTTTCCTACACAAAATTTTGGGTGATAACCTTAATGGGGTATATATATATATATATATATATATATATATATATATATATGATGTTTGGGAGACTATTCATCATAGGAAAAATGATTGAATATGTTTCGAGTGAGACATTGTATTCACCCATCGAGGTAAATTAAATAAGTTTGTGGAGACGGCTTGTATATTGAGGATTATGTATACTTATAGCCGAGTTACATCTCGTATGCCTATGAACGAGAATCAGTTGTATATTTGGATATGTGAGTACATGTGTATATATCTATATAGATATGAATATGGATATATATTTATGTTGTGGATATACATGGTATGGACATTTAAACCGTATATGATGGTTTAATGATTAATTATATGATTGGATCATATGGATGTATATATATTGTGCATGTGAATGATATGTGTACTTATTTGGTTAAGCATACCCCGCTCATGCTATCATTGGGAAGTTGCGCGCGTAGAGGGTGAGCATCCTGGCTAGAAAAGCAGGGTGTGGATATTCCCCAGGTCATAGTCGTCCCGTGTGTTATTATGTGATTTACATTTTTATATTTTTGGGATGAGACGTGGTGGGTATGTTTCTTCTCATTTCCGGTTTGGAGCTATGACCGCTTCCCGGGACGCCGTGTGCGTGAGTTTACCACGAGATGGCTGTCGTTTAGTCCCACCATGGTGGCCCCGGTATTGCTACGTGAGACGGGCACTGGGAAGATGATAGCATTGATGCATTATTATCGGCTCTATATATATAGCCGGGTATTTATTGTGCATGACCTTGGTACATCATATATGGTATGTATACATGGTCATGGGATTGGATGATGGTGTGCATATATATATATGGTTAGAATAAAATGCCTATATATATATATATATATATTTATATATATCCTATAGAGAAAAGGATATGGAAACTTTGTGGAGTACATCGTGGATGATTATGATGTACTAGATTGATGGGGGTTGATGTATCGCATTTAAGGAATACTTCGGTTACATCATCCCAAGGATATTATTGGAGATTTTTAGTTATTCCCATTTTGTAGTTTAAAATTTAGTAGTAGTAGTAGTAGTAGTAGTAGTAGTAGTAGTAGTAGTAGTAGTAGTAGTAGTAGTAGTAGTAGTATATTTATGTATGACATTATGGATCTCTAGGATCGACATTGTCAAGGAGTAGTGTAACGGGGTGGTCCCTTGTTTGGATTTCGCTTTGCGAGACACCCCACGTACGAAACGTAGTACATTGTTGAGATTAGAGAGAAGTTTTGTCGATATTTATGTGTGGCATAATGGATCTCCAGGATCGACGTTGACAAGGAGTAGTGCAACGGGGTGGTTCCTTGTTTGGATTTCGCTTTGCGAGACACCCCACGCAGGAAACGCAGTGCAGCGTTGAAATTGGAGGGAAGTTGTGTCAATAATAATTTTGCCTGCTTATTAAATTAGAAATTAAATCATATGTTTCAACCCAAATATAAATGGTTAACGTATTAAGAATGATAATTGAATAAATTATAAACCGGAATCCATTAAGCCTAACATGGCATACATGTTTAAAAACAAATATAAACGGGTTTAGAAAGGGGTGGATTCTTGGGTTATGATAGGAAGGTAGATCTCGTGGGTGTAGGCTAGGCCTATGATAAGTTAATTTGTCCTTATAAATTGGGGTAATTTAACTAATAAAATTGAGGACACGAATAGGTGTGCGCCTTTAGATGAGAGGTGAGTTGGGATTCCACGAGAGTGCGATTCCACTTTAATTATGAAATAAGTGCACCGATATTTATTATGCACGGTTAACGCACTTGCTAAATATTTTTCACAACTCGGGCTCTGGCCCGTTTATTTTTCTTTCCTGCCTGTATATATATCTTACTACAGGTATCCTACCGCATGGATGCCGGAAGACCTTCTATCTAGAGTCTTAGGAGCCGTGACAGGTGCGGACTGTTGCGGGGTGTATCTTGTAGCCGCTTCCTACTTCTTTAAAAAAAAATCTAGGTAGGATTCATGTTGTATATCGGGTTTATACCCAAGGGATATTTATATACATGTTTATATTTATTCCATTTCAGTTATTGTATTGGTTATGACCCTACAGCTTATTCGGGTTTACTTCTTTGTAGTATACTCTGTTGTAGTTATCTATTTCATGTTTATTTCAGCATATCTTTTATCATAGTCCTTTCATGCATTTTTTTTTAGTTGTGTTAGTTGGTTGTATGTTGCACATTTTATTTAAATTTTAACTTCTCGCTTATATGATATCGGGTAGTTAGTCCTATATTATGTATTACCGACTGTTGGTGTTGAGACTGGACCATCTGAAACTCCTGATTTAACGTAGTATAGGTCTGGCCAACCGTTATTATTTTAAGCGGGGTGTTACATGCAATCGTCGCGGTATTATCACAATGAATCAAAACGACGGGTATCGGTCTTTCCCATAATGGGATATCTGATAGGAGATTTCTTAACCAACCTGTTTCTTCACTAGTAGTAGCTAGGGCTATCATCTCAGACTCCATAGTGGATTGAGCCAAAATAGTTTGTTTCTTATATTTCCAAGAAATTGTACCACCAACGATGCTAAATATATATCCACTAGTAGCCTTAGAATCATCAGATAGGGTGTTCCAATCAGCATCATTAAATCCTTCAAGGACAGCGGGATGCTTATTATAGTGTAATCCAAGGTTCACCGTCCTTTTAAGGTACCACATGACCCTCTCAATAGCATGCCAATGCTCTATACTAGGTCTACTAGTAAATCTACATAATACTCCCATAGCATAAGCTATGTCGGGTATAGTGTAATCTGTAGCATAACGTAAGCTACCAATGATGCTTGCATAAGCATTTTGGTTTACACTGTTGCCAGTGTTCTTAAATAACTTTACACTAAGATCCAATGGAGTTCTTAAATAACTTTACACTAGGATCGAATGGAGTACTAACAGGTTTATAGTCAAAGTAATTGTACTTTTTAAAACTTTCTCAATGTAATGAGATTGATCCAAAGAAAATCCATTTTCTGACCTAGTAATATTAATTCCCAATATTACACTAGCTCCACCCAAATCCTTCATATCAAAATTGACTCACAATAATGATTTAACATTTTCTACGGGAAGAATATTAGAACCAAATATAAGCAAATCATCACCATAAAGACATATGATAGTGAAAATGTTCTCTACATATTTGTAATAAATGCACATCACTTTCATTTATTTTAAACCCATTAGAGATGACTAAACTATCAAGTTTATCATGTCATTGTTTAGGTGCCTATTTGATTCCATAAAGATATTTGTCTAATTTACACACTTTATTTTCTTGATCATGTACAATAAAACCTTCAGGTTGATCCATATAATTCTCCATTTAAAAAGGCAGTTTTAACATCCATTTGGTGTATAATTAAATCATTTGAGGCAGCTATAGCAAATAGTACATGTATAGATGTTATTTTAGTCACGGGTGAAAATGTATAAAAAAAAGTCTACATTTTCTCTTTGTCTAAAACCTTTGGCTACAAGGCATGCCTTATATTTTTCAACTGTGCCATCAGGTTTTAATTTAATTTTAAGAATTTATTTACACCCAATTGTTTTACACTCAGGTGGAAGGTCTACTAAATGACAAGTTTTATTTGTTTCCAAAGAATCCATTTCATCATTAATAGCCTCTTGCCATAAATTGTCATCTAAGGAAGATAAAGCTTCTTTAATATTTTTAGGGTCCTCCTCTAAATTATAAGCGTAAAAATCGGGACCAAAATCCTTTTCAACACGAGCTCTTTTACTTTTTCTTGGTTCTAAAACAGTTTAATTAGATTCTGAATTCTTTGTTAATGAAACATTTGTGGATGTCGAGCCCACACTATTTCTCAATTTAAATGGAAATATATCTTCATAAAAGTCGGCATCATTTGATTCAATAATTACTTGATTTTTCAAGTCATAAAATATGTATGCTTTGCTATTAATAGCATAGCCTATAAAAAATGCACTCATACGCTCTACTAGCCAATTTAGACTTTTTAGGGTCGGGTATACGTATATAGGCTAAGCACCCCCACATTTTAAAGTATGATACGTTGGGCTTAATATTTTTCAAACTTTCATAAGAAGATATTTTCATTTTAGACTTAGGAATTCTATTAAGTACGTGACACACAGTCAAAATAATTTCACCCCACCAATGTGAGGTAGCCCCCGAATTTAATAAAATAGCAAAAAGTAATTCAATTAATGTCCTATTTTTTCTTTCGACTTTACTGTTCATTTCGGGTGAATAAGGGGCAATTTTTTCATGAATAATACCGTGGGTTTTATAAAATTTAATTAGACCTGACAAAATGAGGCACGACACGATAACACGACACGAACCGACATGAAGTTATAAGTTAATGGGTGGGCCCTTAATGGGTTCAGGTCATATCAGTGCTAACCCGATAAGACACGATAGTTAACGGATCGGGTTAGGTTTGAGCCCCTTCATCCGTTAATACTCGATAAAATCCGTTATGACCCATTATTTTAAGTAAATAAGATATACTTTTGGAAATTAGAAATAATTTATATAGCATAATGTTAATTTAATCACAATGGATTTTACTAAATGAGAGATTTAGTAATGTCAATGAATTAATGGGTCTATTTGGGTTCAAAAATGAGATAATATCAACTTATACAATTCAAAATAATTCATTATCTTAATGGGTATTAACGAGTGAACACGGCACAACACAATAACATAACGGGTCGGGTTTGGATGATTTTTTTACACGATAAAAAAGTCACCCGTTTAGACACAAACCCAATAAGACCCGAACACGATAAAAAATGACACGAACACGACTCGACACGACCCATTGACAAATCTAAATTCAATAAATGGTGCAGAGTCATATTTGGTGACTGTATCACTACGTAACCTTTTAATTTCATATTAAATTGATTTTCAATTTCATTTAAAAAAGTTTTAAACATGTCAAACGCTTCACTTTTATTTTTCATTAAATACATAAATGAATGGTCAGAACAGTCATCAATAAAAGTAATGAAATAACGTTTGCCATTTTTAGTGGTGACACTATCCAATTCACAAATATCCGAATGAATTAAATCAAGTGGTTCAGATTCTCTAAAAATAAATTTATGTGGTGTCTTAGTTATTTTTGCTTGACTACACCATTCACATTTTTCAAAATCATTTAATGACAATTCTGGAATTGATCCTAAAGTGCTCATATTTTTAATAAGTCATTTATTAACATGACAAAGTCTAGCATGCCAAATATTAAATGAACAAGCAATATAAGCAGAAGGAGAAATTTTATTAATAGCATCAACATTCAACTTAAACATCTCATCAGTGGCATAACCCTTGCCTATAAAAATTCCAGTTTTGGTCAAAGTAAATAAATCAAAACTAATAGATTGAGTAAAGCAAGGTTTGTTGAGAAGATAACCAGAAACTAATTTTTTTCTTATCTCAGGAGTGTGAAGAACATCTTTGAGGATCACAGTTTTTTCGAATTGAACTTTAATTCTACATTTCCTGTACCAGCAACCTTAGTGGAGTGAGAATCACCCAACAACATCTTATCAGCAGTCTCAGAATAAGTCTTAAAAAGAGTACGATCATAATAGATATGGCGAGAAGCGCCAGTATCCACCCACCACCCTTCGGCATCGCTAACCATATTGATTTCAGAAATCATAGTACATAAGTCCTTTTTGGTCAAATTCGCTTGTGCGTCAGGCACATTGCAACATTTGCGAGCCATATGGCCAGACTTACTATACTTGAAATAGAGAAACTGTCTCGAGTTGCTAGAGTGTCCATTTTTAGGGTTCTTATTCTGAGTCTGAGTCTGATTTTTAAAATTCTAGTTGTGGCTCTTTCTCTGAAAATTCATATTTTCCCGTTTGCCTTTAAAACAACTAGAGTGTGGTTCTTTTTCTGATTTTTGTTGTTAGATACAACAAGAATTTCATCTTTGTAGTCCTGTTTTTGAGATTCCTCCTCGAGTGACTGTAGTGAAAATTCTTTAGACTTATGCCTCAAAGTATTTTTGAATTATTTGAACATTGGAGGCAATTTATCAATAATTACAGCCACCTGAAATTGCTCATCTAAAGCTATGCCCGCGAAAATAATTTCATGGGCAATCATTTGTAAATCATGGGTTTGAGCAACAACAGATTTATCGTCCGCCATTTGAAATGTCAAATAACGGCTAACGACGTATTTTTTTTGCATCCACCTCCTCCGTGTCATATTTTTTAAAAAGGGCATCCCAAACATCTTTTTCAATTTTATAATTGGCATAGTAGTCATAAAGTTCGTCACTTAGAGCATTCAAAATATAGTTCTTGCAGAGAAAATCATTTTCCTCCCAATTACGAATAGTTTTTCCTTCCTCAACATTTGGTCGATTATTCACTACGGGTTTGTCAAATTGAACACAAGATGCGACCTTTTTTGTAGTTAAATAAAATAGCAGTTTTTTGCTCCAACGTTTAAAATTTTGGCCTTCATATTTGAAAGGCTTGTTAAGGTTGGTTGAGTATTTTTTGTCCATGGTAGAATTTCAGAACACCTTAAAACTGTCGTAGCAGTAGCAAATTAAGAGCGGAATTAAAAGGAATGAAATTACCCAATGACATGTAGATAAACTTAGTCAGAATTATCAAAAATTCGGAAATAAAAATCCCAAAATCAGGTACAAATTAGAACACAACTGAGTCGCGAACAATGTCGCTCTCTATAAGATGTTTCGAGGATCTGCCTCCAATTTGTGCCGACGGATAATAGCCCCGTCACCCCCAGGATAATTAGACCATTGCATGTGTATTCATTGGTTGTATAAGTGTATTTAATGTATTATATCATTTCTAATGTACATTTGTCTTGTGAAATGTATATATACACGATTCATTGAACGTTAATTTATACTTAAGTACTTTGATCATATTCCAAGATTGGAAAATGACTAAGCGTGTACATGAATGTTCAAAAGGAAGATAATGGATCAACGATATTATATTATAAATAAGTCATTCAGTATCGTTATCTCGTACCAAGATAATAGTGGCAAATGACCTAAACATTGGAAAACATAGAGCTTTTTTAAGAGAAATATATGTTTCTTGAGGCACATAGTACCGAGTGAATATGATAGCAAAATTAGAGTGCTAATTTTTTAAAATCCTTTAAGTAAACGCGTGCGCCAAAATTATTATGAAATTTGAATGTATTACAAGAAAAAATCAACACTGCTTCGAAGTTTCTAAAAGAGGATTCTTAGTCAATCGTTCTAAAGCCCCTATTGTTATAGTTAATAATAACCTGAAAGGGGGTAGAATAAGATGGTAAGTCACAACTTATTATGTTGTAGACATAATATCATAAATTTCTCCCTATTACTGTGATAGCATTAGGCCTAATGAAAAGTGTGGATTCATTGATCAGGTAGTAACGAAAGTTCATCGAGAGGAATGGTCGAAAGCCTTTTATTGAACCAAGTATTTTCATGGTGGCAATCCAACCTAGTTGACTAGAGATCCAAAGATCTAGGTTCAAATGGACAACAAAACTATTTTTGATTGAGTGAGCACTAAGAATGGATCTACTCCTTCCCATTCCTATGATAAGACATCGCACATCTGCCGCAATAATTAGGGTAAACTATGCTTTAAATGATATATATATAAAAATATAACTTGGATAGTTAAATAGTCCTAGCAAGGTATTTGCATGATACTCTTAATAAAGATCACCTATGTGAGTGTGAAGTGGCCGCTTTAATGAGAATTATAAATGCTACAATTCTTTAAGCCTCGCAGAACTAAGTAGTGTTCAGGGTCAAAACGAACCCAAACTGAGAACCAAACTATGTAGAGAAATAGTTGTGTAATTTTCTATTGTCTTGGTATATACAAACGGTTGACAGCTCAAGGCATCACGTCCACTGGTTATCCAAGTAAGTCCGAGAGATTCAATATAGGGTAAGTTCAAAGCCAAAAGCTACTTATCACGATGCAGTTATTTCTTGCCGATACTCTCTGAAATGTCTGTCTGTCTATTTTTCAGTTGGCCGTCCTTCTGTTTTTAATTTTCACTCATGTGGGGGATTGTTGAAAATTATTTTATTATGATATTATAATAATTTTAATCCAGTGAAAATTAAATTAATTTTTTTTATAAACACAATGGTTTGTGAAAACTTATGTCTATTCATGAAAGGTTGTGACCATTCATAAAAAGGGTGTGGCTATTCGAAAATGGTGTCTTCCTTTCTATAAATAGTGCACTCCTCCTTCATTCTAAAAAATTAATTAATTTTGAGAGTAAAATATGTGTCATTTTTCCTTTTCTTGTTGAGTCAATCCATGAGTGAGTACAACCTAGAATTTGAATTCGCTGGAACTTTATATATTGAAGTGTCGCTTATATAAATATGAATATGCCGTTCTATCTTGGGAGATGGACGTTCATCAAACCTTGGACACCGATGAGGGGACGAATCTGTCTTAAGAAAATTGTGTAAAACACAAGGCTCGACATCAATTTCCTTCATATGGTTTGCAAGTTTTTATGTGTCAATTTTATTATTATATGAATATTTATTCATGTGAATATATTTCATATTTGATTAACCCAAAATACAAAAGCACATACTATTTTTCTAACATAATGTATCACAAAGAATAATTAAGGTCGTTGATGAAGTAACCACATCAAACTTTACCATTCATAAAAAGGCAAAAACATCATAATAGTCTACAACACATGTTGTGCTAACTAGACAACCCAGTAAAGAGATGTTATATCCATATTATGGTTAGTTATACTTCCGGTTAAAGTTAGCTATGCATTGTTCATGATCATGATGTGACCACTATTATGTTATGGGACAATTTTTCTGTTACCGGCATATTCAGGCTACTAAACATAATTGAGAATCTCCCAATCGCCTATTTATCTAGTAAATGATATTACAAAAGTACATAGGTACTCTATTATTCAAACTTACATATGGATTGCTTTGGTTGAACAACTCTCTGCTAACATTCGAACAAATGCTGCCTATTTTCATACTCCAAATAAACCCAACCGTAATAGTTGTCGTGAATGCCGCAACCTTAATTACGAGTGAAACGTTCGTCTTTCTCTTCAGCTAGAAAAGTAGTGGACAATATAGTTGCAACTTATTTCTAATTGTTGTTGCTCAATGGCATGTGATGATTTGGTTATACATTGTTTGATAAAATATTTCTTAAAATTGAGGTGAATAAATTTAACCAAAATACTAGGCAGACTTGATTTTGAGACACGATTTCTTGATATAGGACACGTGTTCACATGTCATTGGAGGACACCTCAAGTGGATATATCCGCTAGAGCGGTCCTCCAATGACACACAGACATGTACCCCATGTCAAGAAATCGTGTCCCCGAATAATGCCTATCTAGCATCACTCTAAATATAAATTAGATTAGGAGAAAATGAGCAAATACTTTTCTTAAAAATTTTAATTTCACTGTGGAGCGCTCCAATTGGATTTGGGTAAACTTAAAAAGGGGCAAACTCAGTGCATGAGGCTCTCGCTATTGCGGGATATTGGAAGGGTTAGATGTACTCAATCTTACCCCGACATATGTAGAGAGACTGTTCGCGACTCGATCTAGCGCACTCCAATTGGGATTGGCCAAACGTAAAATAATAAAACTTGTTGTACTACTATGCCATTACAAAATCACTCATTTTTCTGGTGATGAGCTAATTATTTGCTATCTTATTGGGATACAATAATAAGGATTAATTACTCCTCCTCACAAACCCACATCCTCCATAATAATCGGGGGTGTGGCTGAGACTGGGGCTAGGTCTGGGAGGAGGGGGGAGCTTTCAATCGGGGTTGGGGTTGGGACTGGGGGAGGACGATTTCAATTGATGGTGAGGGGATTTTGGTTGGGTTGAAACGGGGTGTTAGGGGGGGGGGGCAGATTTTGTGGAGGAGGGATGGAGGGTTTGTCGAATTTTTGTTTAAATTTTGGGTTTGTGTAAATTAATTTCGTGTAGGTTGGTTTGTGTGTAGGAGGAGGGGAGCATCATTTCTTTTTCATTTTGCATTTGACTAGATTTTTTGGCTAACCAGAATCATGGAGAAGGTGGATTTGTTTTTCTGTTTAAATTGTAAGTTTGTTTTTGCCAAGATTTGTAATTTTTTTGTAATTTCTTTCATATCATTTTTCTTTTCAATTTATTTCTTTCATATATATTGGTGGACTTTTAACTATTTTTTATTTTTAAAAAATTTAAATGATTTTTTATTTATTTATTGGAAATCATTTTTTTAAGTTGGGAATCTGTTTTTTCTTTTAATTGGAAATTTATATTTCTATTAAAAATCACTTCTTTACTTGTTGGAATTCATTTTTTCATGTCGAAAATTTGTTTTTCTTTTTAAATTGTATTTTTTCTTTTCTATTGGAAATCTATTTTTTTATTACTCAAAATTTGTTTTTGTTAAATATTTTTTATATTGATTTTTAGATTTTATTTAAAAGTGGTTTTCAACATTCCCCAGTATTCTCAATTGTTTTTTCCTGTAATTATTAGTATTTTTAAATATGTTTTTTGAATTTTAAGTTTTCAAAGTATTTTCCAAAGTTTTAATGTATTTTTTGCTAATTTTCAATATTTTAATTAATGTTTTTATAATTTCACTAATTTCAAATGATATTCTGCAATATTCATTATTTTTAAATATATTTTCTTTTTAGAAACTTGTAAGAATAAGTCTTACTATTTACCAAGTAAGAATAAAACATTAGTATCCTTGTAGACTTCCCCAACCTCTTCCGATCCCATAATAGAAATGGAAATGGAATCATATAACCATGGATTTTATTAGTAAACAACCTCGTACGTCATAAGGATGAAATTCTGTGTATGGATGATAATAGAACTATTCACCAAATCTACCTGTTTTCCATGTGGAAATTGTTTGTTCGTTCCAAAGGCTTAATATTGGGATTCGTAGTAAGCCTATCAACATAAACAACCCATTCGATGTACATAAAAGCTCAGGTTTCATCAAATATTAGAATAAGGACATACTCTTTTAGATTATGTATACCACTCTAAGTGAGCGAATTTAGATTTAACATCGTTATGACTTAACGTTATCCTACCTTGTCTTTCACATAGTTGTATTAACCATACTTAAATTCCCTTATAGTAAACACCATCCATTTATCCGGTAAAAAAATATCCAAAATTACGGGGTATGTCTAGAGTAGCACCGATGTACCTTTGTATGTCTATGGTAGATTTCACAAGATGAATCTACAATATTAGACACCATACCTGTTGTGATCCTTCATAAAACCATGCAAACTTGGGAACCAAATTGAACCAACAAGCCTATTTGAAATACCCAAAACTTTCAGATGTTACCTTTTTCCTAATAGAAAGTCAAATTCTACAGATACATTATTCTGGTATGTAGGAAGCTAAGGAAATATCACACTAAGATACCCGATACAGTGTTTCTCCGTGTCCTAAATCCTAAAGAAACCTCCTTAAGAAATTATCAACTACATCAAACAGTCGATATATTTTTTTGATTAAATCAACACGTGACTTTATAACCTATGTAAAACCATCTAGTAGTTCCCCAGATTTTCCGTTATCTATGGAAACACTAATAGGAAGAACAAGCATAAAGTACCGTACCACAAGAATAGTAATTGTAATTCCTTTGGTAAACTTGGTAATTTTATATATGCAAGGGATTTATTTATACGAGAATCCTAAGTATTTTTTAAAACCGTGAATTACACATTCAACTATTGTAATTATTGTGTTAATCGAATGAAAGAATCTGACCTCTAACAGTTCGAGTATAAACTATTGACCTACCTGTCCCAAAGAAACTTATACTTCTACTGACCTATTGTGCAAATGGATGTGAATTACTGTTATTATGAAACCTATGATATCCTCTTACCGGTATCGCCCTCTTTATAATATGAATTGTTTTTATGTAAAACATACTTCAAACAACCAGATTATATGTAAAACCTCGTTACACAAACCTCTACTACGATACGCGACACATGCAAAACTTATAAAAATGACGATTAATTATCTGAAACCCCAATTGTTTCCAATCCTGGTTACGTTAGTATTCGTTATACAATTGTATTGCATAACATGCAAATCACGAAAAGAAAGGCTTTGTAAAAATTTCATATTCACATAATAAACCTACGAATCTGAACATTATGAGTTACCATTATAAATATAATGTATACCTTAGAGGAGATAAGTACCACGAGAATTTGAAAATTTAGGAACGTAGGAATTTCGAGGACGTTTTTTTTAAGGTGGGTAGATTGTAACAACTTACATTTATTTATATTAAACAATTTAAAAATTTAATTATCTAATTCTCGAAATTATATTTTTAAATTAATTAGACAAATAAATACTGATTTCTAACTATTTGAATACTGGGTATATATTTTTTAAAAATTTATACACATATATAAAAATTGTGTGTGCTTAAAATAATTTTTATTTTAAACTAAAAAAATCGAGTTTAAGTTTGAAATCAAAATAATTTTATGTGCCAAACTTAAGGGTATAAAGTATAACTCCAAAAAAATAAGTTTAGGGGATAAAAGTTGAAAAAAAGGGAAAAAACAAAAAATATTTGAGAGAGGAACTGCCTGCCCCTTTATATATATAATAATAATGCTCTTGTGCGGACTAGTCCGCATTTTAAGAATGCGGACCGGACATGTGTCACCTAAAGGTGCTCCTAGAAATTATCGCCTAAATTATAGGCACACTCTCTCTCTTTTCTGGGCTCACCGTCAGGTGACACATGTGCGGTTCGCACTCTTAAAAAGCGGACTGATCCACACAAGAGAAGGACTGTATATATATATATGTTTTGTTTAAAAATTAAAATAAGAAAAAAAATGTAAAATGTGTAAACTGTCCTTTTGAAAATAGAATGAAAGAAAAGGAAATCTACACAACTTTAAACTCCCCTTATCTTGTATATATACGTGTTAGAGTAGAAACACATGTAACAAAACAAAAGAAATAGTGACCCATCTTCTCCACTTAAACTATACGAACAGGAAACAAACAAAAAAACCCTTACAAACAGGTCTGGCCCCTTATTATTTTCAGTCCTATATGCGTGTATATACGTATATGGTTGTGTAGATATGTAAGGAAGGAGTTGTATATACATATTGTATATATAACCGTGTGTGTATTAATATATATAGCAACTGGGTCTGTTTATACATATAATTCGGACAATATATATATATATATATATATATATATCTGTGTGTGTGTGTGTGTGTGTGTGTGTACAGCCAGGCTCTCCGATGGGCTAATTTAACGACCTTAAATGACGGGCTTAATATCGTCCACACGATTTTGGGATCGCTATCATCTATTGGACCACCTTTTTGGGGACCACTTTGTCTTTTTATGTCTTTGTCTTTTATGTCTTTGTCTTTTTGTAACGTTATAGGAATAGAAATTTCTATCCCAATAATTTCTATAGTTTTTTAAGCTTATTTTAAAACTTAATTAATCTGGAAGTCTAAGTGTAGAAGTTTCAGGGCTACTGCTACTTCTCAAACTTCTTCCGTCACTATCATACTGGAACTCTGAATATCAAGGATTGTCTATATAAACAGTTTCTTCGGGGACTCTGGAAATTACAAGCGATTTTGATGAAAAATATTCTAGTCTTAAATACCTTATATGGTATTGCGGTTTTATCAATCTAGTTTCTTTATATATCTGATTAACAATATCAATTATATCGTCTTCTATAAATTTGTTTAAATCGTTATCTCCGTAAGATGACAAAAATCTTCGATATATTCTAGGGATAGTTGTTACTACGTTTTGAAGGAGAGGGCGGATTCCTCCGGCTCTAATTAAAATAGCTTTAGTTTCTGCTAGCCTTTTTCGTCTAATGAATTTTAATACGTCTATACTGTCTTCAAGTATTCTAGTATATTCTTGATATTTTTCAGGTCTTGACAGTTCTTCTGCAAAATCTTAAGTTCTTATCTTTTATCTAAAGAGATCTCGGATCCCTGTTCTAATTATTTCTATTATAGGTACTTCACGTACTAACCACTCAATAACCTGGTCTATATATTTGAAAGTACCACCTGCGTATGTTAAAGCAGTTTCTATAAGTTCTTTATCTTTAGGGTCTGTAAGACTCAAATCTTGGATTTCTCTGGTTAAGTCTAAATTTGTTTGATTAACAAATGTTAAAAAGTATGTAGTGATTTGTAGGCTCATACAAGATTTTTTTAAAATAATAATATGTAAAATAGTTAAGGGTTTGGTTCGAGTTATACCTTCCTTCTAGTCTGCAATATCTTTATCTTCCTTCCTTCTTCTCTTCAGCTTTGCTACTATTCTTCTTCGGTCTCGACCTCCTACAACTCTCTCTTTATGTGTCGCACCTCAATCCACTATTTTGGCGTTGTACACATTTCCTGCCTGTACTCCTTTACGCCTAATGCCCACCTGGCTAATGGCTTACGACAAATCGGCACCTGACGGTGGTTCAACAGTATAACACCTTATGTGCTACACCAGAGGTTCCACACAATAGTCCTCTATGAACAGAAAGTTGGAGACAAATTGGAAAATAATAACAACTCAACATAAGAGATTCCTGGAAAAGAAAATACTTTTATTGGATTGCATTAGTAATTACAACTCTCACCATTCCCCTAACTATATAGGAATTACTCACTCATATACATATTACTCTCTACAAGATTACACACTCTCTCTAATATATGATACTGGAAGTATTACAACTCATGCCTCTCAACACAACCCTTATGTCCCTTTTATCTCACAAGGGAGCATACATATGACTTACTACCGGAAGCTAAAAGCTAACTGATTAAAGAAAAAAATATATTTACTCAAAGTCTATGAGTT
Source organism: Sambucus nigra (assembly GCA_949130495.1). Lineage (NCBI taxonomy): Eukaryota > Viridiplantae > Streptophyta > Magnoliopsida > Dipsacales > Adoxaceae > Sambucus > Sambucus nigra. The sequence continues at coordinate 143,509,058 of OX422211.1, forward strand.
TATCTCTTCATAAAGTAGCTTGTCTTCTTTTGGCATGTCTTTGTCTGTAGGGGACCATCTGATGGACGATAAGTCTGTCATCTTGTGATAATGCAAGAGAATCAAACAACCAACATCTTCATCTTCTTTTTAGTTTGGTGGCCCATGTGGGGCAGGAATCTTTTTGCTTTATGGAAAGCAGAGTCTAAACAAATGAGTCTTCCGTCTTCAATAATTTTTCCACTACTGAGGGGCCCTTCTTTGTTGTATCTGTGTCTTCTTTTGTCATATCCTTGCCTGGGAGAGCATTATTGTTGAAAAATTCATCAATATTGCTTACCACTCTAAGGCTGGCTGGCAAGGCGATATCCACCATTTCTTTAGATTCTTTCTTGAGTCTTCCATTAAATGTTTCATCATCTTGGATAATGAGGCCTTCTTTATGGTATGCAATATACCATCTGTCTTCACCTGTTAATAGTTTTATGATTTCTATTGTCTCCATAGCTTGGGCAATCTGGAGTTTAGGCTTATTAATAATTAAATCTTTAGTCTCATCTTCAGATAGAATCTCAACATCTTCAAATATATAATTTAAAAATCTAATAAGTCTAAATCCTTCAACTCTCATTCCTCTACAGGAACTTAGAGCAATCTGATAGATTCTAGCAATAAAGGAAGGAAGTATTCTACCTTCTTAACATACTCATGGACTATTTTTCCAAGAGCGATAGAGTCTTCTATATTCTCAATTTGGATGAGTCCAATGAACTCATAGTCTGCTAAGGTTATCTGGGCAATCTCTACTTTCCCAGAAAGATAAATCTTTGGAACATCTTTGAAGAAACCCCTCATCATTAAGGCATCTCCATTAGTCTCAGATAATAACATATTGAAATGTTCAATAATGCTATTAGCGTCTTTCTGATAGTCTTATGATATTGAAATATTATTATGACCAAAAGGTATAACAATCTTAGTCTTAAAAGTCTTTTTCTGATAACAAAAATTATCAGCGGGTTTAATTTTGGAGGATTCTCCAAGAGTCTGAGGATAAATCTGAGTCTGCAATCTAGACACAACAGTTCCACTGAGTTGGGGAACTGCAAGTCTTTGAGTCCTCATGAATCTGGTAATGGCTACCAAATTTTATTTGAACTCTATCCATAGTCTATTCTTCACGTTCCACCATATAGCGTCTATAAGAGTATTTTCATCATCTGAAAATTCTCGTTTAAATTTTATCAAGTCTCGATATCTTTGATCGGGTCTATATTGGGGGAAATACATCTTTTCAATGAGTCTATTTTCAGAAATAATCTCATGTCTAGATTTTTTAAGAGGAACTAAGATATCATCAAAGTTATCTAGGATTGGTCTTTCTTGAGAGTCTTGAATATGAGTATGACTTTGCGTTACACCAGCATTTGGTCTTACGCATCTAAGATAGTCTGCAACATCTTCTTTGTTCAGTCTATTCGTTCAAGAGGAACTCATGTTGTCTAAGTCTTATGTTTTTAACATAAAACATGATATCATATTAGTGTTAGCGAACATTGGTTCTCTAGATATAATATCTGGAATGGTATTTTTACTTCCCTTAATATGTATAACAGAGAAGTCATAAGCATAATGAAATTATTGCCATGTAATGAGCCTATTAGTCCTTGATTTGGACAAGTCTAAGTCTCTAAATTTTACTGCATAAGAAGAGTCAGTATAAATAGTAAAATATTTAGGTCTAAGAAAAAGCATATATTTTTCTATTGCCCTTACTATAGCTAACACTTCTTTTTCATGGACAGTGTATCTTGTTTCTGGAGCAGTAAAGGTTCCAGAACTATATCTACAAATTTTCTTCTTTTTGGTCTGATGATCAATGGCAAAGTATATTGCTCCCCATTGCTTATCAGATGCGTCTGTTTTCTACAATAAATTGGTCTTCAGCATTGGGCAGTTCAAGCAAAGGAATATTTTTTACTGCATCTTTAATTCGTCTTGTAACTTCAAAATCATCTTTAGTCCAATAAAAAGGATTAGTCTTGTATGTTCCTTTTAATTTGGCAATTAAAATTTGTCTCTTTGAAGCAAGGTCTTTAATAAAATCTGCAGCACAATTAAACAATCCTAAAAATAATTGTAATTATTTTCTATCTTTAAGCTGGTCTGAAAATTTAAGAATCTTTTTAGTTATGTGTTCTGCTAAGGATATTTTTCCTTTATTTATATGCATTCCCACAAAATCTATTTCAGTCTAAAATAATTGCATTTTCCTTTCGGAAATAACAATACCATGTTTATCTAATTCTAAAATAATCTTTTTAATATGGTCTACATGTTCTATCTCAGCCTTACTGGCTACAAGAATGTCATCTATGTAAACAAGACAAAATTCTGAATAAGATCTAAATATATTATCCATTCTTATTTAGAATACTTGAGGAGCATTCAAGTATCCAAATGGCATTACTAGTCATTCGTATTTTCCTTGGGGCACACTAAAGGTTGTCCGAGTAATACTGTCTGGATGCATCTTAATTTGCCGAAAGCGTGATTTGCAATCAAACTTACTGATTATAATTCTATCTTCAATCAAATTGATCAAATTATTTTTGTCTGGTATCTTATAAGAATTAAATTTCTAATTCTTATTTAATTGTCTATAATCTATAACCATTCGTTTTTTTTCCTCTTTTATGTTCAGATTCATTTTGAACATAGAAGGCAAGGCTATTATGTCTACTTTTACTTTCCCTAATAATGCCTAACTTTAAGCATTTCATCTATGTCTTTCTTGAATTCTTTCATGTCTTCTTACGAATATCCTTTCTTATAGGTTCCGCCATTAATAGTGGCGTCTGGGTTAATAGGGATAATTTCACAGTAACTTTGATCTTTATCCCACTTAGCAATGGGATTTTCTCCTAAAGTAGGTTCTGCTAATTGCCTAATATTTTCTTTTTCTACTTCTATATTCATTTTGTTCTATTTGGATATAGCTTGAACCTGTAATAAGGTGTGATGGGCTTGATCTAAAATGTCTTGTTGTATAAGCGCTATTTGCTTATAACACGTTTGATCTATACACTTACATTCTTTTTGTAAGGGTTTAGTAATTTCTAGGGCTTCTTGTTGGGTTGTAGGTCTAGGTCCACCATGCTCAGCTGAAGAACTCTGATGTTTTATTGGTCTATAATTGGGTTTGACCTCCATAAGGTCGAAGGCAGTCTTGTGATATATTAGAGGGGCTTTAATAATAAATTCCTCTTGATCACTAATTAATATCTTATCGTTATACTGAGTATAAGGATGATATTTACTAATAAAGTCTTGTCCTAAAATAATGTTTCCTGTGAAACTAGGACGAGGATCCATTATCCAAAATCGATGATTAACGATTTTGTTGGTTTGATTTCCTAATTTAAAATAAATAGGAATAGTCTGGAAATATAAGGTAAATGGATCTCCATTAGCTACCTTACCATAGATCTCTTGCTGACTATCTAGAAAATAATCTTCAGGAAAGGCATTAACCTTACAAATACTCCGAGAGCATCTTATATCTATAAAAGCTTAAAGTCTTTTAGGATAATCTTTATGCTATATAAACATTTCTACAAAACAAGCATGTGGTTTACTAGAAATTCCTAAATTATTCTTTTCTAAAATAGATATTCCTTTCTGGGGTTTATCTATAAAATCTAGGGATGTTCGGTCTTATGAACTACTATCAGAGTGGTAACTTTCTAAATCATAGGATATTCCTTTTCCTTTTAAGTTTTCATTTTCTTATAATCTTTTGGCTATATTTCTATCAATGTTTTGATAATATGTTTTAATATCTAAGTCTATTTGAGCGTCATAGTGGCTAGTATAAATTGCTCTAAATCTAGTTCTCCAACAGTTTTCATGGTACTGTAATTGACAAATGATACAAACCATAAATAATTCTGTTTGTATAGTCTCAAAGCATTCTACACATTTAAAGTTTTTTTTTACGACATTTCATTTCAAATGTGCAATAATGTCTTTCATCAAAGTAACATCTAGGTATATATGTCAGTAACTCAGGATTACTAACTGTCCATCTTTTCTTTAAAAGGGGGCTCAATATACATTTATACCAAGTTCTTCGAAGTTTATATATTCATCAACTACATTGTCTTGAGTAGCTTGCATCATATATAAACCTAAAGTATCCTGAGAGTCTTCATACTCATCGGTATCACTATTATAGTCTTTCGAGTCACTATCGGTATATGCACTATAGATACTAGTATTGTCATCATCTTTTATGTCTGATATTTCTATAGCATATAGGATATCTAACTCTTCTTGATCTGCATAGTCTAATATTGTATTAATAATCCTAATACTTTCTTTATCTTTATTATTAGGGCAATCTTTAGCAAAGTGTCCTTCTTTGCCACAAGTCCAATATTCTTTGATGGCAGTCTTAAATTGAGCTACATCTTTTTATTTCCTATAATTAGGAACATTCTTATACTTACTAGTGTTCTTCTTAAAATATCTTCTTTGGTTGAATCTATTTTTCTTAGTTTTAGGGTAGTAGAAGGTCTAAATCTATACTTCTTTGGAAATCCTAAAGGTTTAGTCTTAAACTTCCTATGTTTCCATTCTAAACTCTTTTTAAATTTCTTAGATTCACTTCCACATCCCCATTGGATTAGAGCGATGTCTCTTTCGTCTTTGATTGGAGAGATCTATTTGAAAGTCTATTCTATTAACTTTCCTTGAGTTATATCACGTCTCTTAGATATGATATAGTCTTTGGCGAAATTGATTCTTTCACTAAAGGAGTTATTCTTAACTCCAGCTACTCCTGGCCAATTCCTATATTCATTAATTAGGATTTGTCCCCTGGCTGGTATCTTCCTAAAATATTTATCTTTTAAGGTATCTTCAAATTCTTTAATTTGGTAATATAGCTGCTCATAATTATTGCTATATTCATTGATCTTATCTAGTTTACAAATGCAAAAGAGGGCTAACTTAGTTTTTGTCAGGTTTTGTTCATTGATTTGAGCTAAATGTCCGGCTCCAATGAATTATGACGTGAACAATTGAATATATTCTTCAATTGATCTTTTTTCTAGGTTTTCCTTCATTTTCTCAATCTTAGGTAATGCGTCTTCGTCTGTTGCCTTTCTCAAACTATCTAGACAGTCTTTTGCAATACCTCTAATGGATTGCTCAGCGTATTGTTTACATGAACTTGTATCACATTGTTCATTAGATGCAAAACACATGTTCATCTGATTACGCCATTCATCTAAGGCCTTATTACTATCCTGGACATTATCTAAGTTAAGGTATATCCCAACTGGATTTATGGCTTGACTTGCTATGGTCTTAACAGGAGTAAAACTCTTGTCACTAGTTGAAAAGTCTTTGATATAATCAGGTTTAGTCTTTACCAACGTATTTAAAATAAATGGGAATGTTTATTCCTATTGGTTTACTAAAAAGTCTAGGAGCATCTTCTAGCCTACTACTACATCACATCTTTTGCTTATTAGGTTCTACTTGTGTAGCTGGCATTAGTCTTTCTTCTCCTTCTTCTAGTAGTCTAAGGTTTCTAAGAAATTCTTTAGTATTCTTATATTCTTTAAGTTTTAATATACGGTCTTGGGATATCATAGTAAATCTTTCTCTTTCTTGAAATCTAACAAAATGACTTTTCTTAAGGTGATGTTTAAATGTCTTCATGTCCAATTCTGAGGGTTCGTGTCCAAAGTTTTGGATCCTAGCTTTTTCTTTAATTAAGTCTTTTTGTTCAAATGATTTTCTAGGTCTAATTATCGGGGCTTGTCTTAGTAAACTATAACTAGTCTTATTACTACATTCTCTTTCTGAAGGATCATTGATTATGGCTTCTCCCATATTCCTAAATCTAACTTCTTCAGTTTGGATATTCTTATTGATAATCTTAGGAGGGCAAACTAGATAGTAACATTTTCAGTGACATCGTCTTGATTAATAAACAAAGGTTTATTTTGTATAGTCTTAGTTTCTTGAAATTTTGGCAATTATCAGAGGGTCTTAGCTTTTTCTTTCATAGGTCCAGTATTCCTAATACTATAAGTATGATTGTAGACTGAAACATTGGTTCTAACTAAGATTTCTTCATTAAGTCTACCGCTAGGAATTCTCGATTACATTCCTTCTTAAGGAAATTTGGAGAACTTCACATAGCTTTGGAATTCTATATTTATATTAGTGTTTGGGATAATACAGTCTTCATAGCCACTAGCATATAAGATTAACTTAAAATGTTTGGTTGTTTCTACGGTTATTGTAAATGCCGGAATGACATTAAAGTATCCTATGTTATGTGACATTTCTAATTGGGCTATCCCAATAAGGATCTTCTCAAAATATTTCCATCTTTTATCTAATAAAGAACACAATATGTTGATATTATTTTGAGGTCTATGTAATCCTTGAATTCTTGCTTGAAAGAGTCTAAAGGTTAGGAATCGGAACTTCCTATCAGTTCCTCTAGATCTAAGCCATTTCGAGTAAAAAAACTTGAAGCTCAGTGTAGGATTTATCTAACACATGATTCCTACAATGGTAAGTCATGTTATAATTAGGAGTCTTAGGAGTGACACCTTCTTTAAACAAGTCTATGTATCTAGCGGTTGGAATTTATCCATTATGAATGGAATCTTCAACAATCTTCCAGTCAACTTCACCTCATTCTTTCCATTGGAGAGGATTGGTGAAATTTCTCTCCTTCCACCATGTTCTAACATTGGAGGATGAATCCTTTAGTCTTTGGAGCATACAATTACTCTGTCCAATATTGGTGGTAGAGCTAACTATCTTACTAGTCTTATCTAATCTATCATTTATAATTCTTGTAGTTATGGTCTTTCCTTCTTTAGTTCCTATATGAGGAGATTCTCTAAATTTACAAATGGTTACCTATTTTTGTTGAAGTCTTTTTTCTATTCTTTCTAAGGAATCTGAATAATCTTTTTTATCTTTTTAGCTGCCTAAGGATTTCTTCGTTAAATGTATTATTCTCTTTTCTTGCATTATTGTTAATATCTTCATTATTTTTAACAAGAGTATTAATAAGATAATTAGCGATCTTATTAATATAGTCTTTTACTTCATCTTCTTTTTCTTGTTTATGCACATATTCGTGTGCCATCCTAGCTTCTATGGTTTCTACAGTTTTTTCTATTTTATTTAAAGGAGTTAAAATAAACGGAGAGTCTAATTCGGATTGGGAAGGTTTATTATATATAAACTTAATTCCCTTTATAATTTCTTCATATTTTTCTTCTACTTGGGCCATGTCTAGTCTAAGTTCATTAATAATACTATCCATTTTGGATAGGTTATGGCTTTCCATGTTATTAAGATAATTTACTAAATTTTGTTGGAATTTAACAAAGTCTGTGTAGAAGGTGGTTAATCCTTCTGTCTTAGCTTTTAAATCTAAATGTAAGTCTTTTACAAAGCTACTGTTATAGTCTTGGGTAGCTGCTATAGATGTATAAATTAAATTTAATCTTTCTAATATGAGTCTAGTTGCTTTAGCAGCGTTGGCAATCTCATTTTCATTTATCTGATAATAAAATCTTTCATCATTTATCTTTTTTAAAATTCTTTGATAAAAATCTGCTAAGGTCTGAATGGAAAGGTTTCCAGTAACCTCATTCCAGTCTGATCTAACTATTTCCATTGGGTAAATAATTGTCTAACCTAGGAATAAGTTTAACTTGTTCTTTGGTGAGTTTAATTAACTCACTGTCTTGATTCTTTGTCAAAGTTTTAATTTCTAAAATGTCTTTGTTAAGGGCTTCTATATGATTAGTCTTAATATTTATTTCTTGTAGTACTTATACAAGGTCTTTTTGGATTTGGCTATCTATTTCGAGTAGTCTGTTAGAGATATTTTTTATCTCTATTTCTAGGGTTTGAGTGTCTTTTATTAATTGTCTTAAAATAAGGAGTATACACTTATTTTGGTCTATTGTGTTATTAATAGCACTGGTGGTAACTTGTCTACTATCTGCGTGTTTGGCTGGGATGTGTTCAGGGTGTGAACAACCGTCTATGTGAGAGGTTCAGTCTCCTTCTGAGTCTAAATCAGTTATGTGTATAGGTTGGTAGCCTGGGTTGGTTCCAAAAATATCTTTCTAAATGCGAGGTTAAATCCCAAGGGCATTACAGTCTTTACTATAAGTCTAAAAAGGAGCGTCTCATGGCTCTGATACCACAATTAGGGTTTGGTCTGAATTTGGTGAGTTTCTAAAGCTCTCTTAAGGTCTTGATACCAATTTGGGTCTAAACTATAAATATTTTAAATATATAGTCTTATTTAATATAAGACAAGAGGGGGACCATCTAAAGAAAATAACAAAATGTCTTAGGGACTACGACGGGACCATAACCGGATAAGGACAAAAGTCCGTTAATCTGTTCTTTAAGGAAGTCCGTTTAAGAGAATATATATATATATATATATATATATATATATATATATATATGGGGGGAGGTTGTTTATATATGTATATATATAAACTATGGGTGTGTGTTATGTATATATAAACCGCATATATATACATGTGTATAATATGTGTGTGTGTGTGTGTGTGTGTGTGTATGAGGGTGTTTATATATGTATATTTATAAACCGTGAGTGGGTGTTATGTGTGTGTGTGTGTGTATATATATATATATATATATATATATATAGAGAGAGAGAGAGAGAGAGAGAGAGAGGCCCTCTCCTATAAGGACTCCTTATGGTGCAAACTCCGGTACATACCATTTTTTTAAAATAGTAAAAAAATGAATTTTTTGATGAAACTTCATGGATATGATCTCCATGGTGGGAAGATCATATCCAATTTTTTTCATCAAAAAATTCAACAAAAAAATCGTTGAGATGAAGGGATATGTTAAAAAATGGTATAAATATGTATTTTCGACCGTTGAAATGTTGGCGATCATTTCACCCACTTTTTGATTAAATTTTTTTATGAAACTTCATGGATATGATCTTGATAGTGAGAAGATCATATCCATGAAGTTTCATCAAAAAATTCAATCAATAGAGCGGCTGGCGCCGACCCAACATTTCAACGGTTGAAAATGCATATTTATACCATTTTTTTACATATCACCTCATCTCAACGGTTTTTTATTGAATTTTTCGACGAAAAAAATTAGAGATGATCTTGTCATCATGAAGATCATATCCATGAAGTTTCATTAAAAAATTTATTAAATGGTATGTACCGAGGTCTGCACCATAAGGAGTCCTTACATGAGACTTTCTGTATATATATATATATATGGAGAGGTTCAGAAGCAAACTGAAAGATGAACATTTTAATGAACCTTAACAAAAAACACCTAACACCCTATCAATTTTAATTCCTATGTTGTAATTGGTTCACGCCAACAGCAACGGACACACGTGTTTTTTTAATACACCCACGCCCCTGTCACATGCGTGTCCGTTGCCGCTGGTGAGTGTCACGCATGTCCATTGCTGCTAGCGTGGACCAATTGCAACATAGAAATTAAAATTAATTGGGTGTTAGATGTGTTTTGTTAAGGTTCATTAAAATGTTCATCTTTTATGTTCATTTCTGAACCTCTCCCTATATATGTGTGTGTGTGTACGCTCGCGCGTGCGTGTGTTGTTTTCAAAATGCGCTAGTGTGTGTGTGTGGGGGGGGGGGTATTAAGTGAGTAGGTGTGTGTTTTGTGTACAAAATTGTGTGCGTGTGTGTGTGTGTGTGTGTTTGTGTGTTTATATAGACAGGTATATATGATTGTGTATACACATGTATTACAAATTAAATCAAGACTAAAGTAACGTATTATTATTCAGAATAAAATTAGTTATATATATATTTTGTCGAGAAATAAAAAATAGTGTTTTTTTAAAACCAAACGATGACTATCATTATACGCGTTAAAATGTGAGCTTTTGAACTTAAAAAATTCATATCTTATAAACCGTTAATCAGAAAAATACGCGGAACACACCATTGGACTCGCAATGTTGAATATAATATTTTGGTATATAAATATTTTTAATTTGACACTATTTTTTACAAGGTAAAATCCGGGCCACTATGTCAAAGGGATCTAAATTCCTATTAAAATATTATTTTATTACATTTTTCCAAGGATATTATCGTGATATCAATTAAACAAAATCTGTAATCCGATTCCTATACGTGTATAATTACGAGTCCGCTTCCCGAATACCCACGTCAATCAGATTTAATTACCAATCAAGTTACATATAGAAGTTTATTTTAAATTATCCATAATAGCACTTGTCTTAGAAATCATAGCCGAATATGACAAGCAACAAAGAATCAATCAAGATAAGTTGCTTTACTCAATGCACAAGTAGGTTTTTGCTTTTTCAAAATTAAATTAAGCATATTTGATATATTGCTATTGATATCACATTATGATAGCCCCAGTTACACTTAGTTTGTACATATTATAATACTGTCATACTACATATGTCGTTAAATACCACACTACTATTTGAATATGGATCAATTTAACCCTTCTCGTCCAAAAAACTGATTTCATGAGATTATTGAAATGATTGAATCTGTTCACCCCTTCACCTCTATGCAAATCTTTATATTAAAAGCATCAGTATTAACTAGGGAGTAGATGGTCGTGTTATTGTAACGCCCCAACCCGGATTTAAAGGTTAATAAAAGGTCATTCTGATCCGGTTCGTACGCCAATTTTGAAGTGCAGTAAAATAACCTAAATAATATTTTTAATCCTGTTTTTATTATTATTTAATGTTAATCTTGTTAGCTTGCATATTTCAATTTTAATCAACTACGTGATAGGACTTAAGGAAAGTGCCCCCAAGGCCAAGTAAACAGAGCTACTAATCTTAAATGTAAGTAACTACCTACTTGTATAACGCTCTCAAAGTTCGGAGTAGCATGTACCCTGCCGTAACAAAAGAGGGATGCGAGCCGAATGCTCAGTGGGAGCTATACAAATGCAATATAGAAACGAACGACAAAAAACACTCATATTCTACCACCACATGCATGTGAAAATATTTATATATCTACATATATACTATTGAAAAATACATGTCCCAATGTATTAAACTATTTTATTCGAAAAACGTTACTTAATACCGTTTATCCTCCTTATCTTTCCAGAATAATATTTTTGTATCTTATGCCTAAAACTAGCATATTCATCCCGTTAACTCATCCAGTTAAACAATTTAGAATTTGTTTGGGAAATCCTTTCATTCACTTTCAAACGATTATTACTCTCCGTTAACCAACTTATGTCGAGTTATTAATCATTACTTAAGACTTTCTTTCAAAGCGCACACACACTGTGTTTAGAAAATTACTCATTTCCCTTTAAAATTCTCTTATAACACATGTTGTATTCATTATGATTCAAATCTTATTAGATAGCTTAGACATCATTAAGTCACCTTATTTAACCATCCCATGTTACCACATGAATATTAAACATTTCGTGCGTTATTTTTGCATTAGTAAATCAATGAATTAATGACATTCATTTATGCCTCTTTCATGAATATTCAATTCATTACTTAGCATTATCATTAAGGATTCTGCCAATTCATTTTCCAGTTCTTATGAGGTCTATGTTGCCGAGTTATTGCAAAGCGATTTATTTACTATTGGAAAGGTCACCATCAGACCAAATGTTGTTTCCTTTTTCTATAAAATTTTTGAAGCTTGATAAGAGCCCTATCTTATTGTGTACCATAGTATTAGGATAATTTTTTTATTTTACAAACTGAATGCTTATTAATTGGAGATATTTCTTATATGATTTGTAATTACTAATTCTGTAATCTATTTATAATTCATATACACTCCTTATTCAATAATCCTTTGTAATTAAATCTCTTACTCCAAATTTTCCAATAATTATCATCAAGTACCTATATTTTTTGTATTATCACCATTTTATACGACGTTTAAATAAAACATTTAGGGAAGGAAAAAATTTGTCCTCGAAATTTATGATCATCAACTGACAAAAACATCCACCCAACAATTTAATTCCAATCCTAGATGTCCTTAATACTATAGTCTAACCCAAATGTTTCATACCGTTAATTTGACACAATCATTGTGAACCCTAAGGTCTTATTGCTAACTCCCAAGCATGCATATCATGTCCATCTAAACAGTACCTCAAAATAATTGATAATCATCAAATATCATGCTAACACCCAAAGAACTCATTATCATGAATTTCCCTGAACATCGAGACTTACAAGTCTACGTTTCGTCAAATGATTTGGATATTTCCTAACTTAGGAAGATACATTCACATCATGATTTCGAAACAGCCATTTAATCCCAATAGTCCATCTAACCGATACCTCTTACTAAACTACACATTAAGCTAGAGTCATCTTAGGTACAACAACCCAAATACACATGAGAGGCTACCTCCAAAATCTGCAAATTCCATATGGAGTGAAACACTAGCATCTAATGTTCCATCAAGTTACAATATTCATATCCTAGAGTCGTGGCCTCAAATTCCCGATATACATCATAACTAGCTATACCGGTTAACTATCGAGTGTGTTAACCTAAAGCTATCAACTACCCATGCAAATAATATGTAACAAATCGCGAGACTATGTGTACAGTGTGAATCTAGGGTGCTTTCAAAGAGGAGCGTACTCATGTACTATGATGCATTAAACTCAACTCGGCCTATCCCGCATAGCTACTGAGCTTATGCAACGCTAGACCTATATACATATCCATAACCGACACAATAACTTCCAATCACCAGGATCAAAGAAGACACAATAAGATGTAATGGATCGGGTGACCGCTATGCCAAAATAAAATAATCGAATGCGGGCAACTAACCATGCCATGTGAAGTATGAACTGCAACGTACACTTGAATTCTAAGATTTTCACTTACCTATATGTACATTAAAGTATTAGCCTAGCTATGTGCCCTGTCTTTAATCACTAATCACGACTACCTATTTCCAAGTACCTAAGAACCGATTCTCCGGGGAAGCTAAAACACTAGGCTTCCCTCCTTAAAATCGAGGTTCCTCTTTATTCTTCATATCCAAGAAAAGTTACATGTCTCATTTCTTAACATTAGTCACTAACCCACCTACTCAAGTATCCACAATTTCCACATGTGATTGCTAACTTTCAAACCTCAAGATCTTTATCATCTAGTGAAACACAACACTCATATAATTTTACCCTACGGACTATCACTAAAATCCTTGGTAACGTCCCATATAATCCCAAATCATAACTATCAGACTAGTTACAACGACACCTTGAATTTTCAAGCATTATCCATACCAAACACCTAATGGTTCTCCTCACTAGAGTTAGGCTAAGCCATATGGGTTGCACACGTAGATGCTGTAATTAAGCCTAACACTCCATTCAGAGTGCTATCTCTAAAACCATAATGAACATCATCGTATTCTAAGTCTCCCAAGTATAAAACCTAGCACGTGTCAACCCATTGTCGATATTATGTACAAGGGTTATACCTTAACACAAGATTATTAACAAGCTATGACACTAAATCCTAATTTTTTCCATAAGCGATACAACTAAATCATGATACAAACATCAATATCCTATACAATAATTTTCCTAATGCTCCATGGAAAAGACACCAATTCGATCATCACCAACTATTATGCGCATTCTCGAGTAAGAATTGTTATGTCGGAATCCTATCATGATTATTGATCACGGTTACCAGCTCGTAACCCCAAGGCACCCATCCTAGTCACTACGTGTTATACCCACTGTACGACTATGTCCTTTACATCATAAGGTATTCCCAAAGTTCAACGAGAGACACCCTTGTTATCGTAACACACGGAACGCAATCTAAAGTTCACCCTTGCTAGGGCGTGTCTATCACCTATATTAATAACTCATTAGCTAATCCATAACACATATCTCCAAGGCATTATGAGTACGAATTCGCATGCATGTCCATAACTATAACCTGATATCAAACTCATCATGGCATATAATTTAACCTTTTTGAACACTCAGCTATGACAACTAGCTTGTCTCACTACATAACCATCACACTCGTTTGCTAGATCATAAAATATCACCATTATAAAACTTGGGTAGGATACGGGGCATCAGGTACTACCTATAAAACTTTGGGCCAATACCCCTGACACCATAAAAGACCCTATTCCTCAATACCATTTCATTTTTTTAAGACCATAATTCGATACCACCATTTCTACCACTAAGTTCCAAGGACTATATAGATTCGTTCTTAAATCACCCTGAATCAATATGATTATCTAAACACGAATCATAATCAAGTCAATTGGGCATTTTAATTTTCGTAGAAGTATTTATTCGTAAGTCACACTTCTTAGTCACTTAATCCCATTCATGAAACCACAAGCATACTAGCTACGATGAAACTGAGATCATTAAGACTTTCGATATCATCAAACTTCCTCATGATACATATCACACAAGCCTAAGGTTCCACCACCTAACGGTCTACACCAAAACCTGATACTTACTAGCGAACACTACCAGAACAAATACAGCGGAATAAGAATAGCTACTAACTTAGCCGATCACCAACTCAAATGGAAGGGCACAACGTGCTCAAGACCTTGACTTTACCATCAAGTCATAAACAAAGCCACACTAGGAAAGTGTGACCGAATCCAACCAACAACGACACCGAAAGATCCACTACCGACCTCACTACGTCACACCCGAAAGGAACATGAACTAAAGGATCTGATACCATGTTGTAACGCCCCGACCCAGATTTAAAGGCTAATAAAGGTCAACCCGATTCGGTTCGTACGTTAATTGTGAAGTGTAGTAAAACAATCTAAAAAATATTTGTAATCCAATTTTATTATTATTTGGCGTTACTCTTATTAGCATACACATTCCAATTTTAATTAACTACGTGATAGAACCAATGGGAGTGCCCCCAAGGCCAGTAAACAAAGCTACTAATCGTAAATGCAAGTAACTAATTATCTGTATGACGCTCTCAAAGTATGGAGTAACATGTAACCTATCGTAACAAAAGGAGGGATGTGAGACGAATGCTCAGTAAGAACTATACAAATGTAATATAGAAACGAACGGAAGAACGAAAACACACACACGCTACCACCATATGCACGTGAAAATATGTATATTTCTACATATATAATATTGGAAATACATGTCCCAATGTATTAAATCGTTTTATTTCTAAAACGTTATTTAATACCGTTTATCCTCCTTATCTATCCAGAATAATATTTTTGTATCTTATGCCTAAAACTAGCATATTCATCCCGTTAACTTACCCAGTTAAACAATTTACAATTGTCGGGGAAAACCTTTCATTCACTTTCGAATGATTGTTACTCTACGTTAACCAACTTACGTCGAGTTATTAATCATTACTTAAGACTTTCTTTCAAAGCACACACACACTGTGTTTAGAAAACTACTCATTTCCCTTTGAAAGTCTTATATAACACACGCTTGTGTTCATTATGATTCAAATCTCATTAGGTATCTTAGACATCATTAAGTCACCTTATTTAACCATCCCGTGTTACCACGTGAATATTAAACATTTAATGCTTTATTCTTGCATTAGTAAATCAATGAATTAATGGCATTCATTTATGCCCCTTTAATGAATATTCAATTCATTACTTATCATTATCTTTAGGGATTCTTCTAACACACCCACTCATCATAACACACGCACATCCACGGTTTCCTGAAACTTCACCGTCTGGCATCGAGCTCCATTAAGCTGCAGTTGCTTTGAGGTTTTGCACCCGATGGACAACATAGCCCTACTTAATTATTTAACCCGACATCATCCAGTATCATTATCTTGCAAATGTGTTCAACGTTTTCATATTGTTCACATTTTCCCACTTTCCTTTTAATCCCGTCGAAGCCAAAACTCGGGACTTTACCACCCCATCTTATGTTACACTTTGAAAATTTACTATTTCATGTCCTTTACACATTGACCTTGCTTTTTATTTCAAAAATCATTTATATCTAGGACCACTTTGTGTAACATCCTTTCCAACATTTTTATTTCATAAAAATGTTTCACTTTAAGTAAAATTACCATTTTACCCATTTGTTTCCAAAATCATCTTTACTCCATTTTTCAGGTGTTAATTTTACCAAAATACACTATTAAGTTATACACACCAACTTCTTAAGTGTTTTAACCATTTAACACTTTTTACACTCAGTGTAATTCTTTGCTTGATTGGAAGCACGTTTACACTTTTAATTCCCTTTTAACTCCATAAGTGTTAATGTTTCACAATATTGGTTGTTACATTCCACGTTTGCCCATTAATACTTAACAAATACCTTTGTGAGAGTCTTTTACCATTATTCTCATCATGCCTTTTAGTCCCAATTATGCACTTTGAAGACTAAAATGTTAACTTTTATTATTTCTTGTTTAAACCCATCAAAATCTTCTCTAAACTAGTTTATACATTTAATGTTAAAATGCCACAACTTTATAAACATGAGAAAATTGATTTTTAAACTAAAAAATTCTACTACATGGTTTAAACTTACTTTCATCAAAATTACTAGAACATACACCATTTTCATTAAACATCAACTTTTATTATCTCAAACTTTAAAATAATTATCCACCACTATTTTCTTAACAAAATAATCAATTCCTCACATTTTTATTCCATAAAAATGTCTATTGACTCTTTTCACCAAAAATACACAAAATATCAATTTTTTATATATTTATTCCATAAAAATGTCTATTGACTCTTTTCACAAAAAATGCAAAAAATATCAATTTCTTGCGTTTTATTCCATAAAAATATTCCATATTTCTTATTACTATAAATACATCCAAATAACATCTTCTTGCATTTTTATTCCATAAAAATGTCCCATATTTCAAATAGTAATTTCTTGCATTTTTATCTCCCATAAATATGTATATTTTCGATTTCACTAGACAAACTGCACAAATAATAAATTCTTACATTTTTATCTCCCATAAAAATGTGTATTTTCATTTTGTCTGGAAAACTACACAATAATAATTTCTTACATTTTTATCTCCCATAAAAATGTGAATTTTTATTTTATCATTTTATCATTATATTCATATAAATCCTACTCTAAATATACAACAATAATAAGACTACAATATAAACCAAAGAGACTCTCAAAATATAAAGAGTAGATTTATCCCACCTGAAACACTCCAATAATGGTGGTGGTGTTGAAGAAGATGGGTGACTCCCCCACCTCCAAAGGTGGCCTTAAAGGGATTCATAAAAGTCCTTCTTCCAAGCTCCCATGAAAAGCTCTAACCACACTATAAGAAATGCTTCCTCTACCTTTAAGGTAATCCCCTTCAAATCCTTATCCAACTCAAAATATTACACCTTCTTCAACCCATTATACAACTCTAATATTTCGTAGCTCTAATTTCAGCCATGGGGGAGGATGGTCATTTACTAGTGTGAGTGTAACTATAACACTTAAATAATTCGGATGGCCTTACTGCCCATTTAGGAAAAGAAATGACGAGGGTTGTAACCCCCTGTATTTTTTATGATTTTAAATAATTATGGGATTAATTATTATTGTTGGATTAATTAAATTAAGATGTGAGAAATTAATTATTAATTAATCTGGATTAAAATAATTATTAACTAGCGTGCCAAGGGTTAATACTTATTGATGAAAACTATTGAATATCACTGTGTGGATATGTAATATGGAATTATGAAATTTTATAAATTGTCGAGAGTGAGAAATACGACAGTTTGGTATACTAAATCAAGACGCGCGTGTGAGTTGTGTCGGGACTAATTTAATGGATTAAAGGGGTAAATTATTTTTAAGTAACTCTAATGGTCATTTTGAGTGCGCCATTGAGTCCTAAAGGGTCGAGATAGTCAGAAAACTCTACTTGGGTATTTTATTTGAACTTTGGGATATTTTAAGTCAAACCGGCACCCCGTAGGGGTATTTCTATCTTTTGGATTTTTAGGAAATTAATATGGACGAAAATTAGAAAAATAAAATGGAGTGTATGTGGATGAGAGGAAGTCTATCCGTTTCTAAACCTAAGAGAGAGGGATGAAGAACCACAGAGGAAGAAGGAGAGTTCAGAGGTGTTCTTGGTACAAAACTCAAGAACTCACACCACAAATCCCATCAAAGCGTAGATCGGAAGACGAGAAGCAAGTCTATACCAATTTTATCAGCGAATCAAAATATCATAATCGAGGCAAGTGTTTATTGCTTGCTTTCTTTAGCAATAATTGTGTTCATGCTGAGTAGGTAATTACCCCATTACTATGAAATTGAATTGGGTGAAAATTTAGGAGAATATATCATAAATTAGGACTCTTATGATAAGAGTTTAATTCCTCATGTAGATAGGATGATATCCACGAATTTATGATAATGTTTCGTATAAATTTGGGTTTTATCTTAGGTTTATGCATTTAAATTTTAGAACTAGGGTTCTTGATAATTAAATTGGGGATTTCGAATTTGGTTGATGATTAGTGATCATTTAATGATATTATATTGTTAGAAATCATGTATAGGTGTTAGGAAGATGATTGGAATTGATTGATTGGGGGTTGGATTGAAATCTTAGAGGTTTTAGGGTGATAAAAACGTAGCTGCTAGAGGTTGAAGACGTAACATTGCTGGTCGCAGAAGTCGCGCGATATCGTGCGAAGATGGTTCGAACGAGGCTTGATCTCGCGAGAAATCGTTCAAACGACATGACACCTGGTTCGAACGATAGGTCCAAAAATCTGGAAAATTCTATTTCCGCCTAATTCGAGGTTTACACAGTTAATTTAATTGAGAAAAACTGTTATTTGATGAATTTAGCACAATGAAGAATTGTTGGGAAGTATTTGGGAAATAATACTTTAAATATTGGAACGGTAAGTTAACCTTAGAAATTTTGAGAGAGAGTAATTGAAATAATCATATTATAAGTAGTAATGAGAAAACACTACGTATGGAAAGTATATGTACGGGTTGGGTGAATATCCATTGATTTTAATAGGATGTGTGTATGCCTTTTATATGTTTATTATTATGTGTATAGCATACCTACGCTGCTTGCTATCAGGAGGAGGTTTTCGTGTAGTGGACAGTCTTATCCTGTGTTGCCCGTTGGGGGGATATTTGACTTGTACCCAGAGCATATGAACTTGGTTACGTGCTATCTAAGATGTAGGATAGTTTCAATGGATGAATGGGAGCGTAGGTATGTGCGTGACCCATTTGGATGGTGATTATGTTCGCCTCCAATATATGTGATTTGAATTTTATGGTTCGTGAGAGATTGAACCAACAGTCGTTTATGTAGTGAGCGATGCACCGGGACATGATAGGAGAGTATGCATTGCGCCAAGTGGTCTTAACTAAGGGGTGCAAGATTAGTATATATATATGTATAGGGATGAGGTGACTATATATATATATATATATAAACTTGTGAATATGTCTACTGTGTGTAACTAGTAGATATGGCAATAATAATAAATGTTTTGCACCAAGTGGTATTAACCAAGGAGGTTTAGTATATATATATATATATAGGGATGATGTGACTATATATATATGAATAAACTTGGGAAAATTCTACTATGTGAAATTAGTAGATATAGTAATAGTGAGAAATAAATTAATATTAATAGGTAAAAGATTAACCATTCGAACGGTGAATAATGAAATTTAGTTATGTGAGATAAATTATTTTAATAACGTATTGTATGGGAGATACGGGTGTACTACTAGTGACGTAGATGGTGATATGGTGACTTCTAACTAATTAGGCTGGGTAGCAAAACTAATATAGAGTATATGTACGTTAGACGTGCACAATAGATGAGAGGTACGAATCTCATGTGAGAGTTCAACAAACTAGCATGTGCATAATACTTGCTTTATTAAAAAATTTAAATACTTGCTAAAATAAATATTTTTACAACTCGGGCTTTGACCCGTCTCTTGCTATTCTTCTATCTTTTGCTATATATATGTATTATATCAGGTTCCCATCCTCAGGGTTACCAGACTTAGATGCTTGGATTGTTTAGCGAGCTGCAACGGTTGTGGGAGTTGCAGGTCCTTGCATTTAGACGTCTCTATCATTTCTTCAGTTCTATTCAAACATTTCATTTAGGACATGTGTCGACCATTCTCAGTCATTTTATCAGAGAGATTGTACTCAGTTTATTTTAGTAGTTCATTTCAGTTGGATTGAGTATTTTATGGTTTATTGGTGTGAGGCTTTAAACTGGAATGTTTTATCCAGTCTTATTTATTTCAGTAGTTGAGTTATATCCAGTATTTATTATATTCTTGTGAATGGTAAATAGTTGACTTCCTAATACTTAGAAATTATTAATGGATTCTTTGGGTATAACTTAGTTGAAAAATGTTTTGACACTAGCTTAATTATTTATTTGGTGATTATTAATGTTAATTGTGTTTCGATAGTGATGCTAAGAATGAACCAACCGGACACTTTGTTTTAAATTGAATAAAGGACTGATCACCCGGTATTTAATTGGGTGGGGTGTCACAAGGGTGTTATAAAATATGGAAAGACAATGATGCCACGGGTCTCCTCTACCCAAGTCTCTTTGAATATATCCAACAAAAAAAAAACACAAACCATATAACCATTGCATCTGATCCAACCCAAATCGGGGGTTCCTAAGATTTCAACACGTGGACTCGATCCATGGTTCTAAGCGTGATGATAAAAATGACAAGTCTGTTGGTTAGATTTTACAGGCCATGTTTCTCACTCAATGAAGAACTCGTGATGCCTTCGACATATAAGCCAAGGGTTTAATCCATGTCAGGCTCCAAGAGCTGACAAGATCCCTAGATAAATGGTTGAGCATTTGACAGCTCTTCTTTGGCAGACCCGTTGCTATCCATATCGCGTCCACATCTCTCTCTGATTTAATATTAGTCCACAATCCATGAATCAATATACAAACATTTTTTAGTTCGTCAAAAGGGTCAGGCCCGATATAAATAGTGGACAACAAATGGGAGGATGACAACGCATAAGGGAGCAGAACCGTCAGACCTCGATCGAACGACATGTTTGGTCATTCGAGCGACCAACACTCCATTCATGTTTTACCCCTAATCAGCCTCCATTATTCCTATACAGTTATTTATAATCTGCGTACCTTAGTCCCAACAGTTTTGAGTTCTTAGGAGGCCTATGTTATTGAGTTATTGCGAAGTGGTTTATTTACTCTTGGAAAGGTCACCATCAGACCAAACGTCGTTTCCTTTTTGTATAAAATCTTGGAAGCTTGATAAGAGCCCTATCTTATTGTGTCCCATAGTATTAGGATAATTTTTTTACTGTACAAACTGAATGCTTATTAATTGGAGTTATTTCTTATATAATTTATGATTACTAATTCTATAATCTATTTATAATTCATATACACTCCTTATCCAATAATCCTTTGTAATTAAATATCTTACTCCAAATTTTCAATAATTATCATCAGGTCCCTATATTTTTCGTATTATTACCGTTTTACATGGGGGTTATATAAAACAATTAGGGTGGGGTATTACAGTTATTCTACGATTTTTTTTTACTTGGCCTATCATCTCAGATGTTTGAGAGCTTGAATTTTAGCTATATATGTATGAGTGCCACTTTAATTGTGTGGCTAGCCGGTTATCTTTTTCCAAAGGTTTTGGGTTGATATTATTTGGTTATACTAATGGATTACTTGTTTCTATGCCCCTTAGTGAGATGGTAAGTATGAGATTATCAGTTCAAAGATCGTTGGCTTTATTTATGAGATCCTTAATATTGTTATGAGAAATATTTGATTACGCTTACTGACTAGGCATAAAGTCTTCCTAATTTATCCCTTAATTTGGGTACTTTTAGCACCTCGAACAACGTAATCAATTTGACTTTATCTCATAATCTTGCTACTGACTGATCCTAATGAGTACACCGAGTTTCTGGTATTCCATAGAGATTTTACAGGTATTTGATGTCAAGAAACGGAAGAAGGAAATCGGAAGAATTAAGAAAGAAAATAAGGAAAGTCAAAAGGGCAAAAGTGTAATTTTCACTCGGAATTCGGATGAGGTACCTAAAGAGAAGTTGAAGATATCACATTCATGAGCACATAGGAAGAAACGACACCTTAATCGGAGTCCTAGAACAAAAGATATGAGCAATCAAAGTTGAGCAAAAAAGTCAAATAGACAGACCGGTCCGACCCTACCCCGGACCGGTCCGCTGTGCAAACTCCAGTAGTCCTAGGATCGAAATCAAACCGAAGAAGGAAAAAAATAAAAGAACCGGTCCGCCCCCGGACCGGTCAGCCCCAAAATAAAAAGAACCGATCCGCTTTAGAGGCAGATCGGTCCGCCTAAGGCCCGGACCGATCCGGGTATCGAGATTTGCAAATCTGATCTTCTCCTCAAAGAGTCCTAGTGCAGCTGAAATTCTTGAATTCTTGGAGGGTATAAAAACCCGTTTTCTTATTATTATTTGGACGGAGAATTTTAGTGAATTTTCCTTTCTTTTTCCAGAAACCCTAGTTTAGATACAATTTCCAGTTTTAATTCCAAGATTGAAGCTTTATTCAGAATTTATTTGATTACCAGTTTTATTCATTGCTGTTGTTACTGCTTTGGTAAAAATTAGTGAGTAATTCCCTCTTTTCAATTCTACTCTACATCAATTCACAAGTTTCCTTAGAATAATTATGAATTCCTGCACATTAAACACTATTTTCATTACTTTCAGCATGTTAGACTAGGTTTTTAAAGGTCGTGATACATGAACCCAGCCTGATGTATTAATTGCACGTGTATAACATTAATCCTCTGAATTTAGTGATTGATTATGACCATATTGCGTAGCAACATAACAATTGTAGGTCTTTATATCTCGTTTGCCTCTGGGTAACCGGGATGATTTAGAATGCAATTCGAGTGTAACTATCGCGATACCGATTTACTCATCCTCAGATTAAGTATGACCCAGGCTCGAACCTCGTATACGTAATGCTTGGGAGTATTAAATTCCGGGTCAAATTAATCAGTTAAATTTATGATTAGTATTATAACTGCAATACACTAGGGTTAGGGGATTGTATTCCCGTCCTGTTCTTCGTATCACTTAGTTCAAAATTTTCAAATCATCTTTCATTCATATTTTAGGTAGTTTAGTGTAATTGTATTTCTTCATAATTTCACAGTTGCATTTAGTCGTAATCCATTCTCAAAACCAAATCATTTTTCCTTTCTTTTTAGAGTCAGAGTTAGGATTCCTTCGTTTTTTCCCGTCGTCACAACTTCGTTGTCCTTTTTCCCTGAGGATCGATACCCGACTTATCGGATTATTACTTGAGCGACAGGCTTGCACTTGAGCCTAGAGTGAATGCATTTCTGAGACACATTTTCAATCGCGTCAAGTTTTTGGCGCCGTTGCCGGGGAACTAGGTAGACTTAGGATTAGATCGAGTCAATCTAAAACTTTGACCAAAAATTTCCAAAAATCCAAAAACATAAAAAAATTCAAAATGCACAAAAAGATTCACCATCTTCTCTCATAAGCCATTAATGCAAAATTTTGAACTCACTCCTACACCTCATAATACTCCAACCAGCATTCACGAAAATCCAATCGTTGAGTACAACCCCGATAGCCCTCACACTCCAAACGCCCCACAGTTCTGGATCCCACCTCCCACACCGTCACACTCAATCCATCTCCCCACAATTGTAACGCGCACCTCTAAAAGGTCCAAACTTCCTTGTTGGCACTCGTTCCCCCTGTTGTCCCTGCCCCAATCCCTGAGGGCCTTATGGGACTCCATTGCCTTACTGAAAGGATTGATGCTCTTGCGTTACTCGTTGCATCTTCGATAGTTGGTCATTACGACCATTTTTCTCCCTATTTTTCTTCCTTCCATCTTGACCACTCGACTCTTGCCGCTTACCTAACTTATTTTGATAATTAACGTTCCCTCTTTATAACAATAATGTGATGTCCACTTGAGTGTAAGCAGTGTACGTCGGATTCCCCAAAACCATTTGTTTAATTGATAATGCCAAACCCTTAATGAAACATACCATCTTCTTCTTCTCAGTATTCACCTCCTCTGATACAAACATCGACAGATTTGTGAACTCTTGTTCATAAATAGCAACCGACCTCGAAACCTACTCTAAATCTAGAAACTACTCCGTTTTCATTCTTAGGACACACCCCCGAGTACACCTCGAGCACACCAAGTGAAAGCACCGAGTCATTAAGAGAGACGGAGATGTCGCAACACGGTAGTGCAACTGCCGGTGAGGAAGAGGCCCCGTACCGCCCGCGGAGAGAATATTTATATCCCGAGCGCACTGTCACTCCGGGATGCATTATACTCCCGTATAATGCCGAGCAATTTCGCTTTAAAAATGGGATGATCCAGATGCTACCTTATTACCATGGTATGGATTCTGAAAAGCCATACCTCCATATTAGGGAATTTGAGGATGTGTGCGATACTCTCAATGATCAAACCTCCACACAAGAGGTGATCCGCCTCAAACTCTTCCCTTTCTCGCTCAAAGATAAAGTAAGACCTGGTTATGGTCTTTACCTCCGAGATCGATTCCATCTTGTAACGAGTTACAATCGAGATTTCTCAAGAAGTTCTTCCCAACACATCGAACAATCTCCATAAAGGCTCAAATTCAAGCGTTCAGACAATCTAAAAATGAGCCATTTCATCGATATTATGAGCGTTTCAACGAGTTAGTTACTTCATTCCCCCATCATGGATGTGATTCAGCGCAAATCATCTCTTTTCTCTATAATGGGATAAATCTTAACTCCAAACAACTTGTTGAAACCATGGGAAGTGGTCCGTTTGTCGATTTAAATGCCCATGATGTTAAGCTTCACCTGAGGTATATCGCCGAGACTACCCAATCCTGGGACACATCTGATCATAATGCTCAAAATCAAAATCGTCAAGTGACCACCACTCCGTCGGCGTCTGGCCTATTCCACGTAGATAAGAATTCTATGACGGACAGTCAATTGGATACCCTTGAGAAATGATTTCGAGACCTATGCGAGATATATGGAAAAGGACCGACTGAATCCATACTAAAACCCGTTGAGAAGGTGTGTGCGATTTGTGAGGCGGGTCATTCAACTGAGGAATGCCCGAGCATACCCGCTTACAAAGTAATGCTTCAGGAACAAGTTAGTGGTATAGAAGGATTTAAGGGTAATTTCGGTGTACCGCACGGGAATTCATACAACCCTTCGTGGAAAAACCATCCCGGTTTTAGCTATGGGCA
This sequence comes from Sambucus nigra, assembly GCA_949130495.1. NCBI lineage: Eukaryota > Viridiplantae > Streptophyta > Magnoliopsida > Dipsacales > Adoxaceae > Sambucus > Sambucus nigra. The sequence goes on from OX422211.1 coordinate 143,534,502, forward strand.
ACAACATGCCATGATGAACCCTCCTTCACATGTTGCCCCTCCTCCACCATAACACTTTCAATAATCTCCACACATGCAAGGACATGTGCAAGCACCACTACCGCAAGGATCTTCTATCACGCCACCGCGGAGAACTCTCGAGGATACCATGAATCAATTCATCGCAAGACAGACCGCAACCAATGCCAAATATGATCGCTTGATCAGCAATATAAATGCGAACATTTCACAGTTGCAATCATCATTGAGTATCCAAGAGAAGGGCAAGTTTCCTGCCCAGGGCCAAAGACCTCCCCAAGGTCAAACTAGTGTTAGCTCCACACCCCATGACCTTCCTGATCAATGTAGCGCAATTACCACTCTACGTAGTGGGAGAGTAGTTGACTTGTCACCTCCCCCACAAGACGTACCTAAAGACAAGGAGATTTCGCCCGACACGAAAGAGGCCAAAGATGTCCCCTTGAATGAGAGTGATAAAGATGACACTAGTGTGCCCGAGGTAGTAGTGAAACCCCCCATCGCTGCCCCATACCCTCAACGGTTGGTCCCGTACTCCAAAGGCACTTCTCGGGATGATGTTTTGGATGTACTTAAGCAAGTAAAGATCAATTTACCTTTTCTGGAGACCATACAGAAAATTTCCGCGTACGCTAAGTTCATTAAGGACTTACTCATGGTGAAACGCAAGCTAAAGGTAAATAAGAATGTCTTTTTGGCCCACAATGTCAGTTCAGTTTTATCGAGTGACCTTCCGTTAAAGTATAAAGATCCGGGTGCACCCACCATTTCGTGCATCATGGGAAAAACCGAATCGAAAGGACGCTAATAGATTTAGGAGTGAGTGTTAACATTCTACCCTATTCAATCTATAAGAAACTCGATTTGGGAGCACTCAAGCCCACAAATATGACTCTCCAACTCGCGGATCATTCTGTGAAGATGCCTCGGGGAATCATTGGGGATGTTATCATCCAAATAGACACTTTCTACTTCCCGGTGGACTTTGTCATTTAGGACGAGGAGCCCTCCGTTCTCCCGAGCAATCATGTTCCCATCATCCTTGGTCGCCCATTCTTAGCTACGGCTAATGCACTCATCAATACTCGGAGTGGGCGAATGAAATTAACATTTGGGAACATGACCCTCGATACAAATATTTTTAATAATATCAAGAACAAGCGTGACGAAGGAGAACCGCGAGAGACGAATCTTTTAAGAGCATCACACGAGCATGGGAGGACCCACATGCGAGAGCCGATAGGGGTATGCCTTGTTACATCAAGTGAGAGCGACAATTTGGAGGGCATAGAGAGAAGTTCGTATGAGTGCTTAGAGGAGAGTGAATGGCAAGACACGATAGATATTTTTCTCCTCGAGTACTACCCACGCACACCACCTAATACTGTTGAGATGGAGCGAGGAAGGAAGAATGTGGAAACAAAGCAAGAGAGAGAGCTAGAGGAGTTGAGCCTAGCGGACTTTAAGAGAGAATTCAGGCAGGTAGATGAGAGCCTTAATGATGAAGTCCAACCTCTATTGGATTCACGTAGTCATTTAGGAGAGAGCAAGTGGAAAGATAAAACTGATAAGTTTCTTCGCAATGACCATCCACCCATACCATTTGATGGCCCGAAGGTGAGTGAGGAGAAAAGGTGTGTCTCATCCGGCTTAGAGCCCGACCCATGCATTCCAAAAATTGAACGAAAATTAGGAGTTCCCTTCGAGTCAGTGCACGCAAGCTATGCTTTGAGTAAGCATCCCAGGGATCCCTTTCCGAGTAGTCACGATGAGTCTCCCGGTCTTTCTTTTATTTATGGGCAAGGGCCCAAATTATTCCGATTGTTGGTATATGAAAGGAAGACGAGAGTGACAAGGAGAGCATTGAACATCGTGAGTGGGGTCGGCCTGACGCGTATGGGGTGAGAGTCGTGTGTGTTGTGAGAGTCATGTGTGTCGTGATCGTCGATAGGACTAGGTTTCATTCGGGAAAAGCATTCATGTGTTTCGGGAGTATCGAGTCAAAGGGCATTGACCAACAAAATTGAGAGGGTTTTAATCCAGATTGACAGGGAGTATGTTGCAAAAGTGAAAATTTTCGGAGAAGAGAGATCGAAATTAAGTTCGGGGAAAATCCAGCCCAAAAAAACCTGGGCCGAATCGGTTCCTTTAATTTAAGGCCGGACCGGTCCGCCCCCGGATGGGTTCTTTTAATTTTAAAAAGGACCGGTCCGCTAGTCGAATTTCTTAATATCAAAGTACCCGGGCCGGTCCGCCCCTACCCCGGACCGGTTCGCCTTCTGCAGATCTGTTTTTAACCCTTCCCAAGATTCACCCCCTTCTCCCAAATCCTCTTCCTTCCCTCCAATCCGTTTTCCCAACTCCCAACCCCAATCTTTCCCTCCCAAATTCACCCCCTTTTCCCTCCAAACCCTTTCCCTCCAATTCCAACCCTCCACTCACCCTCTCACCTATAAATACACACTCAAACCCTCCCTTTTCCTCCACACCTTCAACCAAATCCACTCTTCTCCCTCCCTAATTTTCCAAGAAAAAATCCCTCTTGTTTCCATGGCTCCACGCGTTTCCCCCCACCAAGTATGACTCCACCGATATCCAACCCTCCGGTCATGGCGAGTTCCGCTCATGCCAAGAGGAGCGATGGTGCCATCAATTCTTCGGTTTGGACCGCAAACTCCATATGGAGCGCGCTATCCAATGGGACGGGTTGTCCAACTCCGTCACCGCCCTATTTATGGCTCGGGGCTGGTGCCGATTCCTCAAAGAACCTTACGAAGCGGTTTGGGCAATCGAAGTTCGCTCCTTTTATGGCACCCTAGTTCGGATGGGCCAATTCGAGGTCCAAGCTTATGTGGATGGAATGTCATCCCATTTTCTTTGGCCCGTCTCACGGCCAAGTTGGTCGAGTATGACGTCCAGGACGTTCAAGAATTCATCTATCCATAAAACGTCCCCCCGGTCGATAAGGATATTATCATGGCCCGCATTGCACCGAGTGTGGCTTGGACGGGGCAAACCTTCACCGTTGGACGCCTTAACGAGAAGGCGCGCCTCACATTTTAGATTGTGTGCGCCAACATATTGCAAACGTCCAACGATTCCGCCATGCGGCCCCGGCAAGACACTTTGACCTATCAACTCTTTGACCCCCACACTTCCATCCATTTGGCCCGCACTTTATACGCCGATATCATCAAAGCCTCCTTGGATGAGAAGGGTACCACCCCACTTCCCTATGCCCGGTTGATCACTTTTATCCTTAAGGATGCTGGCATAGCGGCGCCGCTCGATCATACTCGCATTCCCGGTCCTTTTGGACAAGGGACCCACACCAAGAGCGCCAAACAACTAGCTGTCCTATGAGCTAGGCGGGGTGGTGATAGTGAAGAAGAGGCTGCCTCGAGCGAGAGCAAAGAAGAATAAGAGGCAGCCGATGAGGATATCGAGATGGGGGATATCGGTCCGGACGAGGAGTCGGCGGACGAGGAGGACGATCCAGATTTTGAGTGGGCGGGAAGCGACCTCTCAAACCGAATGGCGGTGTTGGAAACACGTTTCGACAACTTCATGACAGATTACCGTCGAGACACGAGCATGATGTTCCGCTTCCAAGCGGACATCTACCGACGCCAAGGGGATCCTAATAAGACACTCCCATCCTACTACTATGATCCCTATGGCCCCGATGCGCTCGGTTCTTCCCATCCCCCGTCCCAGTGAAGCTTGATGTGGTTCTGGCAGCTTTTTATTTGTTTTTCCTATTCACAGTTTGTATGCTTTTCCTTGTAATTGTACCACAATCTTGTTTGTAATAAAAAATTGCATTTTCTCCGTTTGTTTATTTTATTTATCATAATTATTATTTTGCCTTATTTAGATTTTAGTCCTTTTTGCTTGAGGGCAATGCAAAAGTCTAAGTTAGGGGGGGTCACAAGTGCATATGTCTAAAACTTCACAAATTTTCAAAAATGCCCAGAAATTTCCAAAAAAATCATAAAATTTTGAAAAATCCAAAAATATTTTTGTTCAAAATAAATAAAAATTAGAATTCAAATTTTTCAAAAAAATCATTAAAAGTTTGTTTAAAGTCTCAAGTTGTAAAAATTCAACATACACAAAGCCGAAATTGACTAAAGATGGAAATTGAGCGAAAATTGACGACTTAACGAATAAGTGTGGAGATTAACAAACCCGGTGAGATTCGAGTCTATCACTTTTTGCGAGTTTTTAAATCAATCCGAGTTAATTGTTAACTCAAAGTTCTTTTCAGCGCCTAAAAAGTTGTAGAGGATCTCAACCCTTTCATTTTGATCGGTTATGAAAAACGTGTGTGATATTACTTTGAAAAACGTGTCAAATATGATCTCTAAACTTAAATTCATCTCGAAACGCATATGGTAACGAAATTGACATTTTGGACAATGAAGTAGGCCATCGTTTGTCACCCAAATATATTGGCCATAAAAAGTCGTGAAAAATCACCCCTTTTGCAACCTAAATTGAGCCGAATAATTTTTCTCTTTCGTTTGACAACCCGAAAAACCCATAGCCCGAAATTGCGAAAAATGAAAAAATTTCAGAATTTAGTAAAAAAAGTGCATATAAAGGGGCAAGAAAAAATAGATATGCTCAACAAAAATAGTGAGAAAAGAAAAGAAGCCAAAAATAGAAAAAATAGAGAAAAAGAAGAAAAAAATGAGCAAAAGCCCGGAAAAGCACTAACGGACATCATAAGAAAGTTTCCCAATTATGAAATTCTTAACCTTTCTCAATTTTACCCAATATACCCTAAAACCCGAAAAAATCCTAACCGAGTCTAAATTGCGAAATTAGTTATCGCGTGGAGAGCTAATACACCAAAAGATAATAAGAGAGATTAAGTGCGCGAATAAGAGGCAATGTTCCCGATTTGAAAATCGTAATTCGTTGATGAGATCCTTTCACGATGAAATTTCCATATTTCTAATTGTATGCGTGATTTTGCGTCCATTACATTTACTCTTTATATCACGCATACCCATTTCGAGTGATTCGTTAGATAGAGCATTCCGTGGGAATTTGAAATCAAAGCGAATTTTCGGATAAGTAACGTAATGATCAATCGGTGGAAATTGGCGGTTATATTTCCGGCTTCGCACACACACACTACAGTTTGAGACTTGTATATATGACTTGATGATGACTATTTTCTGGAAAAGTTTGAATTGCACAATTTTTGCGTATTTTGAATTTTCTTTGAGTCGAATTTTGTGGGTATATTCTCTGCAAACCCTCACGAGACACAACTCGTCCTACTAGGGTGACCTAGGGGTTTAAAGGCTTGTTCAATACGCTAAATGCAATCGCTCGCCCGTGAAAAAGGTATTCTATCCCAATAAAATGTTTTTCAAGAATTGAGCCTTGCTAGGTTTCTTTTACATTACTCGAGACGCGCAAAGTTCTAAGTTAGGGGGTTTGATTAGGCATAAATTCTTCCTAATTTTTCCCTTAATTTGGGTACTTTTAGCACCTTGAACAACGTAATCAATTTGACTTTATCTCATAATCTTGCTACTGACTGATCCTAATGAGTACACCAAGTTTCTGGTATTTTATAGAGATTTTACAGGTATTTGATGTCAAGAAACGGAAGAAGGAAATCGGAAGAATCAAGAAAGAAAATAAGGAAAGTCAAAAGGGAAAAAGTGTAATTTCCACCCAAAATTTGGATGAGGTACCTAAGAGAAGTTGAAGATATCACATTCATGAGCACATAGGAAGAAACGACACCTCAATCGGAGTCCCGGAACAAAAGATATGAGCAGTCAAAGTTGAGCAAAAAAGTCAAATAGGCAGACCGGTCCGCCCCTACCCCGGACCGGTCCGCTGTGCAAACTCCAATAGACCTCGGATCGATAGAAAACCGAAGAAGGAAAAAAATAAAAGAACCGGTCTGCCCCCGAACCGGTCCGCCCCAAAATAAAAAGAACCGATCCGCTTTAGAGGGAGACCGATCCGCATAAGGCCCGGACCGGTTCGGGTATCGAGATTTGCAAATCTGATCTTCTCCTAAAAGAGTCCTAGTGCAGCTGAAATTCCTGAATTCTTGGAGGGTATAAAAACCCGTTTTCTTATTATTATTTGGACGGAGAATTTTAGTGAATTTTCCTCTCTTTTTCCAGAAACCATAGTTTAGATACAATTTCCAGTTTTAATTCCAAGATTGAAGCTTTATTCAGAATTTATTTGATTACCAGTTTTATTCATTGTTGTTGTTACTGCTTTGGTAAAAATTAGTGAGTAATTCCCTCTTTTCAATTCTATTCTACATCGATTCATAATTTTCCTTAGAATAATTATGAATTCCTGCACATTAAACACTGTTTTCATTACTTTCAGCTTAGGCTAGGTTTTTAAAGGTCGGGATACATGAACCCAGCGTGATGTGTTAATTGCACGTGTATAACATTAATCCTCTGAATTTAGTGATTGATTACGACCGTATTGCGTAGCAACATAACAATTGTAGGTCTTTATATCTCGTTTGCCTCTGGGTAACCGGGATGATTTAGAATGCAATTCGAGTGTAACTATCGCGATACCGATTTACTCATCCTCAGATTAGGTATGACGCGGGCTTGAACCTCGTATACGTAATGCTTGGGAGTATTAAATTCCGGGTCAAATTAATCAGTTAAATTTACGATTAGTATTATAACTGCAATACACTAAGGTTGGGGGATTGTATTCCCGTCCTGTTCTTCCCATCACTTAGTTCAAAAGTTTCAAATCATCTTTCATTCATATTTTAGGTAGTTTAGTGTAATTGTATTTCTTCATAATTTCACAGTTGCATTTAGTCGTAATCCATTCTCAAAACCAAATCATTTTTCCTTTCTTTTTAGAGTCAGAGTTAGGATTCCTTCGTCTTTTCCCGTCGTCACAACTTCGTTGTCCTTTTTCCCTGAAGATCGATACCCGACTTATCGGATTATTACTTCAGCGACAGGCTTGCACTTGAGCCTAGAGTGAACGAATTTCTGAGACACATTTTCAGTCGCGTCACTTACTTTATCAAATAATGAATCCATATACACTCCAACCTCTCTTTATATATATGAATTATTATAGAATTTGTTAAAACCTACTCAACGACTTTGTTGATTCGTTTCTTGTTAGTTATTTTGCACATGTATGTATAGGACATGATGAACGCTTCAGGAGTCATTGGATTCATAGAGGCAAGGATAGATATTATTAGAAGAAAGGAAACATAGAGCAACATAAAAAATATACGTAAAAGTTTGATAAAATGATAAATGCTTTAAATACAGTTGTAAGACATTTCTAGAAATCAATAAATTTCCCAGTTAGTTCAGTATGCATGACTTATTTATGGTTTACCATTATTTTGAGATAAAATTCACCCCCGAGAAATCAGAGCGTGACATTTTCAGACTGTAGCCTGCATTTGGCATATAGTCTCACATAATAACATACATCATATTAAAGTAAGACAGTCATCTAATATCCATACGCATGCACTATTGGCCTGCGTTTGGCACTTAATTCAACTTAAAATGAACATTAGTATTAACATGTAATCATACATATAATATCCACTTATATGAACTGCTGGCATGCGTTTGACACTCAATCCAACTAATATATGAACATTAGAATCAGTATGAACAACTAGAACAACTGATGATACGAGAAATCGTACACAGGTAGATCTCGTACCAGCAGATCAAGTGTAAGTGTAGAATAAGTTGATAAAGCAAGTAAATAGATAGAAAACAAGGTATAGAGTGGTTCAGCCCTTAAAATAGGCCTACGTCCACTGTGTTGCTCCGTTCTCATTATATACGATGCACTTTACAATATAAACCTGCCTAGAGAGGCGTACAAGTATGAGAAATAGGGAGAATACATGGCTGTCGAGGTTCCGGGTGTGCCGGAGGTCAGGCCACGTAGCCCCCAAGTCGTATGTTGAGGTCGTACGGGGAGAGCCGTGCGAGGCTTAAGCAAACGTTGTAGAGACTGTTCCAGAGGAGAGGAAATCCATCCCTTATTTCGAGGTGCGGTCCTCTATTTATAAGAGTGATGTGAGGTGTCACGTGCTATGAGCACATGGTCCGTAGTTGGTTGCAGTGGAGAGGGATGCGGCCTATAAGATAGATGATAAGTGCGGCACCATATGCTGAACAGAAGGTGTCGGGCCCTCCAAGGGAGGGGCCGCGGCCTGTGTATGTAACGCGAGTTGGTTAGGGCCGCACCCTGTTGGTTAGGGCCGCGGCCTATAAGCCCGCCCATGTATGAGTACCTATCCGCGGCGGGGTGCTATATTTGTCATATCAATAAGCCCCCAAGCCGTAGTGCCAATTGGTAGAATGTTGGGGCTGCGGCTGAATTATGTACCAACCGCGGATGCTGAGAGATGTTTCGTGCTTATTGAATTATGTTGCGGCCTGTTTGATCCCAGGCAGCGGTGTTGCATGACGTGCCGCGGCCTGATCGAGGCGACGTTTCATCTTCCGCGTTCCCTTATATAAATGGCTTCTGGCCGTGGACTTCTTTACATTTTCAAAACTTTGAGAGAAAATTCTGTTCCTCCTTGTTCTTGCGTTTTCCGGCGACTTTCGAAAGCGGTGTGTGGCGGTTCCGTGGTGGTTGAAGGCTGAGCACCGCCGGTTTCTTCATTAAAAGGTAACTTTTCCACCCATCAACCTTTTAACAGTTCTTTAACTTCTGCATTCGTAAATATCTCAACCTAGAATCATGTATTCTCCTTCGTATTAGATTTGCCATGCTCTTTTCTGCATAGTTGTTTTGGGATTTGTACTGGGTAATAGGTTTTGAATAGAACATCAATGTTGCAGTTTAGGGTTAAACTTTAGGGCTTCTGAGTTCCCATTGTGTTCTTGAGTGTTCTAGGGTTTTGATCTTCGGATTTACAACTGCTGAAGTAATTACCTGTTTGTGTTTGAGGCCGCGGAGTGAAATAATTTCTTAAATAACTTAGAGCTGCTCAGTCAACATATCCTTCATTGCTTAATAAAAATCATCTGCGGCATGTAGTAAATAAGGGTTGTAACCAGTATTAAATAAAGGTTGCAGCCTGTAGTGACTCAGTTTTAGATTAGGTTCCGCGGCTACCCAGAATTTGTCTTCATCTCAATAACTTTAGTCCGCGGCTACAAACATCCTTTAGGGCTCTAGAACCCAACACTTGGCATGTTTAGCCCATCTTGCTACTCCACTTTAATCATATTAATAATCCTGCCGCGGCTTCCTAGGAGCTTTTTAGGACCATATTGGCTGCGGCACCTAACTGCGGTCTCTGCTTTTCAGGTACTGCTGCAGCCATATGAGCTTTGACCCAGACAACTTTCTGAAGGGCTTTTGGGCAAAGCACTTTGGGACTTCTCCTCCTGAACTCTCTTTCGTGCCCCCCTTAAGATCAATAGGGTCTTGCCAATTGAAGGATTGCCCCAACTGCATAACATTAGATTCTGATTCCGCGGACTCTGATTCTAAGCTTGATTTTCAGTCCGTGCCGATGGAGGAAGAAGCCAATTCGAGCAATCATCCACTGGGGGCAGGAGGTACTGCCGCGGAATCTAGAGACCCCCCAGCTGGTACGTCTGGGAGGGCTGAGCGACCCTTAGCTGCTCTTGGCATCCACAGCATCATGACCCAAGATTGGGTCGACCAGGTAGCGGAGTCCTTCGAATTTCCATCAAATTTGATATGCTCAGCTCCTGCCGCGAACCAAAGGCCGTGCACGGCACTCACTGATGGGATATGCTTTCCACTTCATGCATTTATTTACGGGCTGCGGTTGCCTGTTCCTGTTCCCATCCGTCGACTTTTTCAAACCATGAAACTGGCCCCAGCCCAGTTAGATCCCAACGGCTGGAGAGCTGTCCTTGCCGCGGTCGTTCTTTGGGAGAATTTGTTCAAAAAGGACATTACTCCCGCGGAGTTTTTCCATTTCTACCGCCCGAAAGAGAACTCTGTAAAGTTCGCGGGCTACTACTACTTTTCCATCCGCGGCAGGGATGAGACCCTATATACTGGGAGGCCAACCAGTGTAAAGAACTGGAAAGGGAAGTACTTTTTCCTTTCTGGAGAGGGGTGGGAGTTCCACCCTGAAGAGAATGAGAGGGAGAGGTCTTTTCAAATGCCGCAGCGATGGGGGACCCCATCCAAACTAGGTATCTTTTTAATAGCCGCGTCCCCTATTTATAACTTGCCACTTTTTTATACGAACCCTTGTAATGTCTTCTGCAGTCCTTGACAATTTGCAACTCAACCCGCGGCAGAAGAGGAGAGTTGCCGAGGCCGCGGCTGTTTCTGCTGATAAGAAGAGATTCAGCACTCTAGTGACCTCTGCCACTATATTCAACGCAGGCTTCTTCCCTAATAAGTCGATCCCCTGAAAATGGCCGTGGAAGGTAACTTTTAATCTGCGGATTACAACTTGATTTTTGAGTTCTTCAAATGCTTGTGCTTAACATTGTTTCTCCCTTTCAGGTGAGGAAGTGGACAGGGAGTTGCTGAACGCACAATTGGCGGAGATGGACGAGGACGCGGTGGTCCTCAATAATACTGCGCGGAGCAGAAAAAGGAAGAGATCCAAGGCCAAGGGACCTGCCACTGCTCCCTCCGAAGAAAATAATGGTGCCCAAGCCGCGGTCACTGCAAATAAGGCGACTGATCCTGCCGCAGAGCAGGTGGTTAATGACGGCCTTCCACATGACCAATTCGATGACGACATAGGGGAAAACCTGGCTGCGGTGGGCTTGATGTCAACCGATGTGCCCCTTCATCCATCATCTCCTCCACCGCCAGCTGTTGTGGGGGTTAACGCTAACTTGCCGCCCCCACAATTCCGCGGAGAGTCCGGGCCTGATGGAAGACCAAGGCCCCAATTGAGGCAGCCCGACCCCAATTCCTCTTGGGACACCACTGCAAAGGCTGCACGGAGAATGAAGCGTGCACTGGATGCCGCGGACCTAGATAGGTTAGTTGGCGAAGATCATGAAGACCTAGAGGACTGCGGCCTCCACAGCCTTCTGAGGGTACGTACCTGTCGTCATTCTTTCAACTTTTGCACCATATGTATTTTTCATATTTCCTCTTTATTTCAGGCCGCGGATGTGATTGTTGTTCAGAAGAGGAAGTACGAGGCCTTGTACAGGCTGAAGGAGATCGAGAAGAGTGCCCATGCCGCGGACTTGCAGGCTGCACGGACCTCTTCATTTGAAGCTGGGAAGAGTTCTGCTGCCGCGGCTCTTCAGGCGGTAAAAATGAACTTGGAGAAGGCAGACAAGGAAAGGGAGGAAGCGGAGCAAAATTTCATACAAGCCGCGGAATCCCTAAAAGCCTCGCAGGCTCAAACCGCGGAAGCTGCCCAAGCTGCAGAGATTGCCAATAACAAGCTTATATTTCTTCAAAAGAAATATGAGGAGCTGGAGTCCAAGTCTGCCCAGGATGCAGCAAGCCACGCCGCGGAAATAAAAAGATTGGAGGCTGATCATGGTGAATCCCTCCAGCTTGCCATAGATCACGCCGTGGAGTCATTTAAAGGCTCCAAGGACTTCTTTATTGTCAACAACAGGGCTTACCTTCGCGGCTACCAGGAGCTGCGGCAGAGATTTGTAAAGAACTTCCCCGAAACCAAGGAGAGGGTCCTGGCCTGGAAGTTGAGCGATGCCGAGCATCATGAGTGCATCGCTGAGCTTAAGTCCGCGGCGGAAGAGAGGGAAAGGATGAAGGCGGAGGCCGAAGCAGCGGCTGCGGAAGGAGTGACAGAGTCTGCCGCGGATGGAGAAGATGATGATGAAGAAGATGACGCAGCCTCTTAAATTCAGTCCATTTCTGGAGCTCATCATTAATTCAGGGCTGCGTCCTTTCTTTTTGTAATCTGCATTTGTGGCTGCGGCCTCCTTTCTGTAATCTTGAATATTAATATCAAGGCTGCGGCCATATTGACTACTTTGTACATGATTTTTATCTTTCCATTCCTTGCTCTCTTACATTGCCTGTTTATAATGAATGATTCATCGTAACTGCCGCATATTTGAAAACGCATCCGTGTCCAGATAAACATAATATTTTAAGTCCGCGGACAGAGATCGAATTCGTATATTGATTAAAATCCCATTTCCGCGGACATATAGATAGTGCGACGTCTTTGAAGTAAGGATTTAGCGGTCACGAGGTAGCTGTGTGCAAGACGCGGCTCTTCATTATGCCATGCCATATAAATGTCTTCGCCTGGTTGCCGCGGTCCTGATTTCAAGGCTGGGACTTGCTGATTGCATGCGTCTCCATCCGCCTTCATTGCACCCAGTTGTCTGAACTGTTTGCCTTTTGTTGTCCCACAATCAACATGAATCATGAAGCAAACTCTTCCCTTAGACTTGGTACAATTGATTCTCTTCCACCGTGGCATTCGACATTGTAACCCTCTCATGCCTCTAGATGTTAGTGTCTCAGCGCTTTCACGGATGAGTGGCTCTTAGAGCTCTGCAACCGTACCGGTGGGGTGCGGCACATTTCCGGTTCATCTGAACGATGTGCCTTTGTAGACATATGCTGGTGTTTCCCAATCTTCTCGCGCTGGGTCATGTCACCAAGCACTAACATGTGAGACACTATCAAACCTCTCCCAGCTGGGTTACGTTATGAAGCCACCCACAGCTGATGTGTGAGACACTGTCAAGCCTCTCCAGGCTGGGCTATGTTATTAAGCCGCCCACAGCTAATATATGAGACACTATCAAGCCTCTCCAGGCTGGGCTATGTTATTAAGCCGCCCACAGCTAATATATGAGACACTATCAAGCCTCTCCAGGCTGGGTTATGTTATGAAGCCACCCACAGCTAATGCGTGAGACACTATCAAGCCTCTCCAGGCTGGGTTATGTTATGAAGCCACCCACAGCTAATGTGTGAGACATTATCAAGCCTCTCCAGGCTGGGTTATGTTATGAAGCCACCCACATCTAATGTGTGAGACATTATCAAGCCTCTCCAGGCTGGGTTATGTTATGAAGCCACCCACAGCTAATGCGTGAGACACTATCAAGCCTCTCCAGGCTGGGTTATGTTATGAAGCCACCCACAGCTAATGTGTGAGACATTATCAAGCCTCTCCAGGCTGGGTTATGTTATGAAGCCACCCACAGCTAATGTGTGAGACATTATCAAGCCTCTCCAGGCTGGGCTATGTTATTAAGCCGCCCACAGCTACTGATATACACAAAGCCCTCCATAGCCAGAGATTATAAGCCTCCCGGCTTGATGACGCGTCCCAAGAGATGAGAACAGGCATTGTAAGCCCCCGTGGCTAATAAAAGCTCCTTGAATCCTCGGACGCTTTCATGATTGTAATCATCATATGATAAGATACAGTTGCACATCGTGAGGGGAACTTTTGAGCTAATTAAGACCGCAATCCCTCCATAGGTGCATCCCAAAATAGTAATAATCTTCCAAGATAATGTGTTATTCTTCCCTTGGAATCTGTTTAAGACAAAAGGTCTTCTTGTGAGATGACAAATTATGAAAACAAGAGAGGAATGAGATATGGCAAAATTTGCTAATCCATATATTTATATATGTATGTTTCAGCTGATGACTTTGCTAATAAAACATAAAATCTTGAAGATAAAGGCTGTAATGAGCTTCCTCAAACATAAACAGAAAGATCTGAAAAACAGAAAAACTAAGGGAGAGATGTGGCCTGCGGCCTATGTTAGGTCTGGCTGCAGCCTTTAATCATTCTTGAGGAACCTCCTCAGCATCCCTTGCCCAATTAGTCTTTCGATCTCATCCTTCAGAGCGTAGCACTGCTCCGTTTCGTGGCCATGGTCCTGATGGAATTGGCACTGAGCGGCTTTGTTTCTCTTGTGGGGCGGAGTTTTCAGCTTTTCTGGCCACCTCAAAAGTTGATCTTCCTTGATGTACTCAAGTATCACTTCAATCGGGTAGGCCAGCGGGGTGTAGGGCCCTGACTTCTTCTCTGCCTTCCTCTTTTGGCCGCTGATTGCCTCTACAGCTGCATCCTTTGAAGATGCCGCGGTCGTCAAGCACGCGGGTGCTGCTGAGATGAGTGCCGCGCCCGTATTGGGTGAGGCCGCGGCTTCTAGCATGAGTACCCTCTGAGTTAGGTAGTTGACCTGGGTCTGGAGCGAGGCATGGCTGTCATACAGATGGTCGAGATGGCTGTACAGCTGCACAATTTCGTCTTTGACTTCTGTGCTTTGACTGGACTCTCCTTCCATCCTCTGCTTTTGTTAGTCTTTTACAAAATATATATATAATCTGAGACAAAACTAACAGCAGTAAGTAATCTCACAAATAGTGGAGTAACCAAGTAGAAAAATGGGGATGCAGCGTTTGCACTGCCACATGGGCTTACTGCCGCGGCCGCCGGCCATAGCACACAGATATACTGCCGCGGCCTAAATTGATTCCAATTTAGAGCCAGTGCTCCTCCGACTCCGCTTCGCAATTTTTGAAGCTTGTTAAACAGCTACGCTGGTAGAGGCCGCGGCCATAAGACATTTTCACTGTCTAGTCGCATCCCCTCATAGGCAGCAAGGAGCAATCACACTTACTCCTGAGGGCCGAGTTTTCCTCCCGGCGCTTACAGAAAGCATACCTACTAGGGTTTGTTCATGAGGACATAACCTCTCGATGCACAAAGTGGCACAGTTTGAACGATAAACCCTAGATCACAGGCCATGTACAATAAAACAGGAATAGGTACAATCCTTCCCTAATCGTTCATCTTTTTGGGGTTAAAACCCATCGTGCTTTTCAGCACCATCTAGGTGGAACGATATCATCGGGGAATGCAAAACAGATTTAAAGTTATGAAACAGAGGTCCAAGAGTAGATCTGGACTTGAGAAATAACCATCAAAGGGGTGAATATGAAGCAGAGCTCAACTAACCAAAATTCACACATGAGATTCTGATCCAAAGGATCCCCATGTGTAATATATGGTGTTTATGAACTCAAAATGTAGAGAAACAAGATTGAAATATCTCGTTCCCACAGACGGCGCCAAACTGATGATACGAGAAATCGTACACAGGTAGATCTCGTACCAGCAGATCAAGTGTAAGTGTAGAATAAGTTGATAAAGCAAGTAAATAGATAGAAAACAAGGTATAGAGTGGTTCAGCCCTTAAAATAGGCCTACGTCCACTGTGTTGCTCCGTTCTCATTATATACGATGCACTTTACAATATAAACCTGCCTAGAGAGGCGTACAAGTATGAGAAATAGGGAGAATACATGGCTGTCGAGGTTCCGGGTGTGCCGGAGGTCAGGCCACGTAGCCCTCAAGTCGTATGTTGAGGTCGTACGGGGAGAGCCGTGCGAGGCTTAAGCAAACGTTGTAGAGACTGTTCCAGAGGAGAGGAAATCCATCCCTTATTTCGAGGTGCGGTCCTCTATTTATAAGAGTGATGTGAGGTGTCACGTGCTATGAGCACATGGTCCGTAGTTGGTTGCAGTGGAGAGGGATGCGGCCTATAAGATAGATGATAAGTGCGGCACCATATGCTGAACAGAAGGTGTCGGGCCCTCCAAGGGAGGGGCCGCGGCCTGTGTATGTAACGCGAGTTGGTTAGGGCCGCACCCTGTTGGTTAGGGCCGCGGCCTATAAGCCCGCCCATGTATGAGTACCTATCCGCGGCGGGGTGCTATATTTGTCATATCAACAACCCTTATAGTAAGAAAACATACAAAATTTAGGGAAACTTATTTTTTTGCAAAAAAGGAAAGTTTGAGTTAATACCATACCGTAGGGTTGTACATAATTACTTGGATCTCAAAATATAGTTGGCAAAATTCAAAAATTATTTTTCTGGACTGATATATGGCCTATTACATTATTACAAAAAAGACAAGTCTGGGGTTTTGAGGCATAAACGACCTCGGATGGCCGAAAAACACGTTGGGCCATTTCTGATCAACCTACAAGTTTCATAAAATTTTAAACAAGTCAATTTTGATTTCTACAATGTCGCGCAATCGACAAGGAATTTTTGTTGTCACTGGAAACGTCCCTAAAAATTAAGTCCTACAAAATCGAATTTGAAAAGATTTACTGACATAAATAAATCATCGCAAAAAGGTTGCATAAGGTCTCAGGCACATACAAACATCATTTTTTTAGGGTAGATTCATATTACATAAGCAAAGCACCACTAAATACATACATAAGTCCGGTGCATGTAAATTCGATTTGGTTCAGTAATGACAGTAGGCGATTATCATAATGGAATAACTTGAAATCCTAAACCCTACGCTCTGATACCACATATAAAGTCATACTTAAGATCAACGCCATTAATTATACATATAATTTTTTCTTAAAACATGATATTGATTTTCATGCATTCACAAGTTGCACCTATGCCATAATGGATCAAGAAAAAGTACCTTTGTCCATTGATTCAAACTTGGTTAAATGCATAATTTCGTCTCCTAATTCCTTACTTGATTGCTTTAGCTAATCGTTATTTCTTCAACAAAAAATTGCAATTATTTGGAATTTCAGAATTTTCTCTCTGTAGCCCAATATTAGGTGTTTTATGCAGATTATTTGATGGAGTACAATCTACTATATATAGGGTGAGAGAAAATTCGAATTTCCTAGTTAAACTATAATTCTACTATCCATCTTAGTTAGACTTGAATTAGAAAACTAACCCACTCATTATCTAAATGAATATGTTTAATTATACTATTCATCTGAGTTAGACTTGAATTAGATTACTAACCCACTCATTATCAAAATGAAGACTTATATAAATGAATGCTAATTAAATATGTTTTCTTACGCAGAACAAATTAAGCAGTATACTTTCATTTAATTAATTTATTAATTTCAAATTTATCATAATTTCAAAATTAGTCTTTTAACTAAATAATCCTAATAGAAAGAGGCTGAATGGGTAGTTCGACTTAAAATATGATTGTTCTAAATAAAACATGGGTTGCCAATTTTTTTTGGCATA
Source organism: Sambucus nigra (assembly GCA_949130495.1). Classification (NCBI taxonomy): domain Eukaryota; kingdom Viridiplantae; phylum Streptophyta; class Magnoliopsida; order Dipsacales; family Adoxaceae; genus Sambucus; species Sambucus nigra. The sequence goes on from OX422211.1 coordinate 143,551,547, forward strand.
AAATTGGGTCATTTAGATGTGACACCCCTTATATTTTGGTGTTAGAGGTGGTCAGTCTCCGTTGCTAGCCTACATCGGGCGTCATAAATTAAATACCATTCTTAATATGTCACAAGTATTCAGACATTAGAAACTTTTTTCACAAGATATAATTTGAAATTAATATACCGAATATAAACAACCACCACAATAAAATTCGACATCATGATAACCCCAAAGAATAAATCTCAACTCCAAAAGATAAATTAATACTCAAGTGAATAATCGCACTAAAAATCTCCAACTTAAAATCGTAAATAATTGTGGAATCGAATGACCCACAAAAATTCATAATGATTGTCTCATAAAGTATGGCTGGAAAGGAAAACTAAACTACTAAAGCAATAAAAAATAACTCCATCTGTAACTCCACGAATCTCTAATCAATTATAGGCAGCTGCTCCAACAACTAAACCTGAAATGTTAGTCAACGCAATGAGTTCCAGCCAACCGCATGAATACCAGCCATTCCTTCCAAATAGGATCCATAAATCCAGACATAAACATCATATGGGATAAATATCAAAATATAGTATTTTAAATTAAAAACAACATAAGAAAATGTGAGTAAAGTAAAATAATACTAACTACCCACATAAACTAAACCACCCCACTACCCAAGTCCAATTACGTTATTTCAACAATGAATTAGGTCCCGTTTGGTTGTCCCAAAATTGTAAATTGACTAATTTATAAATTGTCTCATTTACAAATTGACCCATTAATTGTGTTTGGTTTCATTAATGAAATGATTCATTAATTGTCCCATTTTAGCCCATGTGCAAAATCTGAAATTGGATCATTTCACAAAAAACGTGAAATGAATCCGTTTGAAATAGGAGCCACATAAAAGTGCATGTCCCCTCTCCCTCTCCCCATCTCTATTTTCCCTCCCCCCCTCTCTCTCTCTTGATATATTTTTACATTTTTTTCATAGAATCTTAACATCAATTTCAAATTACCAAACATCGTGTAAAATTGGATTTAACTCATTTCACATTCACTCATTTACAATTCACTAATTTACAATGAACCAATTTACATAATCAAACAATTTGCGCAACCAAACTAGGCCTTACTCAATTAAATTATCTGATTAACTTATTGGTGTGACTCCATTATAGCCAGTTTACCCTTCCATTGATCCTACACATACTTGTGGTGTACTTAATTTCTTAACACAACCCCCCATCACTATAGTCAGTCAACTCAATTTCGTTAGCGCTGCACATACTCGTGACGCCAAATTTACCATAATTCAATACACTAATCTAAGCATGCGATGTTTCAAGTCTTAAATTGTATTCTCGAATTTAATAAAAATAACCTTTAATTTAATTTCACTTTTTCTAATTAATCTTTCTAATTATTTAAAAAAAATATGATTAATTAAGGTCTAGATAACATTTAAAACATATAGTACTTAAAGGGAACGATAGAGATTCATGAATAAAATAAGTTGTCTCCAAAATCTGATTACACGGTTGCGATGGTCTTGTGAAATAAAAATGCTACTCGCCCCATTTTTTTATCGAAAGTGAATAAATCAAAATAGGTGAAGGATTTTTATTGATTAATTTATGAAGTCCTGTAAGTGAGATCACAAAATCAACTGATAGCATGCTTTTCAGTCGAAATTCCCGTTGAAATTTCGTGAAATATTCTAGGATTCAAAAATACGAAGGCCTTCTCCAATGTGGATTTCTAAATGCACAAATATCTATTATAGAAAAGTAAAAACAACAAAAACTTCTCCAACAAGAGTTTCTTGATAACACTCAATCCGATGTGTCTCATGAGTCACATATAAATTTTCTATTATCATTTCTACACGTAGAAATGTAAAGTTAATTAGAGAATGTGACATGGAGAAAACTCAACCAACCATATTATATATTGGCAACAAATATCAATAGAAATTGCTTGATAGAAATACAAGAGTCGGAGATGAAACGAAAATGGGTGATACCATAAATGTCAGAAATTGCCACCTAGACTAAATTGATTTTAACCGACTTTAAGCGATGGTTATAGAAACCAACACATTGGAGAAGGCCTAATAACCTATTCATTTAACCGTCGGATTAGTTTTGCCGGTTGCCAAGGCTCAAATGGTGTGATTTTACTGGCGGATTAGTCTCGTTATCCAAGGTTTTCTCTCAGCTTCTTCTTTTCCTTTTCCTTTTCCTTTGCTTGTTTCAGCATTACCCCAGCTATACTTTCATTTCACCCATTCATTTACACATTGTTCACTTTCTATTGTTGATATTTTTCGCTATATTTCTACATTGTGCATTCTTTTTATTATTTCACTAATTCGCATAAATTTTATGGGTTTACTAGCTTCGAATTTTTGGGGTTTTAGTGGGTTTCAATTAGGAATTTGCGTGATGCTACAGGTCTTGACTATAATTTGTTTATTGCATACATATATACTTGTATATGCGTGTCTGTAAATAGGGTATTTCTCTCTCTACTTATTATTTGCATTTGTAATTTGTATATCCAACATCATGGTAACCCACCAAAAATTCAATCCATACCTATAACTTGTTTTCTTGGTGAAATGTGTATTTGTTTCTCTTCATTTTGGTCAATATTTCCTACTGTTCATTTATTCATTTTAGTCCAGTGTGAGGTGAACACACATACCTATAACTTGGTAATTAGATGATTGTAATGTTGTCCGAAAGCATGTGTAATTGGATAACATTTTTATTTTTTGGTAAGTGGAACATGCTATAATACACATTTTTTTATGCAAGTTTACATTAGGTTCACTTATGGATGCAATGGATACGTGTGCGCCTCATTTTTTGTGGGAGAGCGACGTGTGATTCCGCGTTCCCATAAAAGGAACGAGATGAATGAAATGCTGTTGTGAGATAATGTTGATTATGTTATGAGGTTAATGATTGACAAGCATGTGAGGAATTCAGAATGCATAGCATTGGTGTCTTGAAAAGTGAAAATTATAAGTGAATTGGATTAAAAGGGATTGACAAGTGTCATTTATTTGATATGATTTCATATATCCTGGTGTTGTGTTTATAGTATCTAGTGAGGAGGTAATTGGAATTGCAACAGACGTAAGGCTCTCCAAGAGTGGCCCATTGGTTGTGCCGGGCTGGGTTTGTCGGTCTGGTGGTTCTTAACGTCTTGGCCCGGCCCGGAATTTAAACATTAAGGCCCAAGCCCTACTTGGTACCCGCATTATATAGGGCTAAGCTAAGCGGGCCTAATGAGTTGGGCTTAATGGGCCAAAAAATATAATTTTTATATATAAATGTGTATTAGTTTATATACTGTAAATATGTTTATTAAATATTTTTAAGAATAAATGAAAAGGGTAATGAAGAGAGAAGAGTGTTATTTACAGGTAGAAAATTAAAAATAAATATTTTCAATTTTTAAATGGCTTGGGCTAACTGGCTTGATAAATGGGTCTGGCCGGGCTAAGCGGGTGAGGTGTGGGGCCCTACCCATTAGGGTACTGAGCTACCCATGACCCATTTAATAAACGGGTTGGATCGGGCTTACTGGGCCAACTAACCTATGGGCTTATTGGAGAGGCTTAAATGGACTTGCATTGGATTCATAGATAATACTTTTGCTAGTGACATATCTAAGAATCATATTCAGCATCATCAAACGAAATACAATGACATAAAATCTCATTTCATTCATGATGTCGTTAGGGAAAAAGTCACGTCTTTGCGTTACGCACCGAGTGTCCATTTAGTAGATATTATATGACAACCCCTTGATTCTACTTGATTTGAGGATAGCAGAACATCATTAGGAATTTGTTTGATATATTGAACTGTTGGTCTTCTTGTCTATCTTTGTTACTTATTGCATATCTTATTAATCATGTTGCATTTTTTATTTGTTTTGTTGTATATACATTCTCTTTTCTTTGTATAGTGTACTCTTAAAAAAAAAGAAATAACTCATAAAGATTTTAGCAATGGTATATATGCTTTCATAATGTGGTATTTTCGACATATTTTTAATATATCTATGGCATATTGGAATGCTTTTTCAATAAAGGTTTATGATCTGTATACATCTGTTGGAATTTAATATCTCCTAGTCTTCTAAACTTTGAGGAAATTAATTGGGAGTACTTGTTTCATCTAGAAAGAGCTATATTCTCTCATATTTGTGAGTGAAAGCCACCAGTTGCAAAATAATATTTTTAGCGCTATATCTTATAAAAGATAAGTTTAGAAAATATTGCATTGAAATTGAGTAAAAGATAGGCTTTTATAGTCGCGCTTTTGAGGATGAGAGAAGTGTTAGTCGATAAAACTAGACAACACTTTTTTCAAATTGTATCAAGCCATAATTTCTTAGTTATATGATGTATTGATCTTATTGAAATTACTCCTGAAGAAATCTCCGTTAGCTCATCTTTTTGGCATTCTCTAGGAGTTATGCACTTCAACCTTTATTGTGATTTTCAAATGTTAGTAGCCTTACTAGCTGGTTTCCTCATAAACATGATTCGAAGTCATAATCTCAAATTTTTTGGTAGTGTGATGACATGCCTATACGCTTCTCATCAAACTCGAACATGGATTATTTCTTGCGATGTGTGATGACATATAAGAGAGTTGTTGATTTTGGCTCTCCTATTTTTCAGTTTTGGTTTATTTGCAAATTTGCCATTTTGGCTCAAATCTATAAATACAAGTGTTATTTCTAGGTTTTGAGAGAGGACAATTTTGAGAGCTATTTTGTGAGTTATCAAAGCTAAAGAGTGGTAGAGCTCCCATTTGAGGGGTGAGTTCTTGTGAGGTTGTGAGTGACTTTCTAAGAGAGATAAATTGTGTGTGTGTATAACCTTTGGGTTCCTCCATTTATCTATAGAAAGAAGAAATCCTCCTTGGTGGATGTAGCCCAAATTTGGGTGAACCACGGTATATCGTTGTTGTTTTGCTTTGATGATTGCTTGTATGTTCTTATTGTCTCTTCATTGATGCTTGGTTGAATTGATTGGGAGTTTGCACACTAGTTCATTTTGGGAACAAGGTCTTGGGTGTTTTCCGCACACCAAGTGTTTGATAAAATTCCCGAGTGAGTTTTATCGTCTTGGTCGCTAGAGATAGTCTTGCTTTAGCGCAACAAGTGGTATCAGAGCTTTGGTTGCATTGTTTGCCCGGTATTTTGGTTCGAGGTTGAATCAATTTTGGCAATTTTGGCATAGCTTTTGTTTTTGTTCCAAATGACGGAAAATGTGGAGAGTACTCGAGAATCAACCTCTACGAGCGGAGGCTCTAAGAGATGGGATTCGAGTTATGGATCGAGTGACTCAATGAAGACGGACATGAAGGCTTTTGATGAGAAGATCAATTTCGGGTTATGGCAAAGACGAATGCGAGGCGTTCTTGTCCAACAGAGGTTGCAATTAGCATTGTTGGGGGTAGAGGGACGACCGGTAGGCATGACCGATGCCGAGTGGATTGACATTGATCAAAGAGCGGCTTCGTGTATTGAGATGCTTATCACGGATGATGTGTTGAATAACGTGATAGCGGAGACCACGGCTAAAGGCATGTGGGATAAGCTTGAAGAGATTTATTTGGGAAAGTCGTTGTCAAATAAATTGTTCCTCAAGAAGAAACTCTTCAAGCTTGAGATGAAGGAGGGTGAGGATATGATGAAGCATATCAACGTTTTTAATGCCTTGATAAATGACTTGAACCGGATAGACGTTCAATTCATTGAGGAGGATCGAGCATTGTTGTTGCTTGCATCATTACCCGATTCATACGAGCATTTTGTGACCACGCTCATGTTTGGGAAGTCTACGCTCCGGTGCAACGAGGTTGTGCAAGATATTCAATCTCATGTCACGATGAGAAAGAAGGAAGGTGGAGGTGACGGGTATTCCCATAATGAAGGCCTTATGGCGAGAGACGGAGGTGGGCAAAATGGCGGGAGGAACTCCAACCGGGGATTTAATGACGGTAGTAGGTCTAGATCGAGAGGTGTTGGTGGTAAAGGGCCGAAATGCTACAAGTGCCGGGAATGGGGTCATATGATCCGAGAATGTCCTTTGTGGAACGACAAGGTTAAGGGCAAGGTTGATTCCGAGAGGGCAACGGTAGCGAGTGTGAATTATGAAGATGAACTTGGAGAACTTCTCACAATCTCCAAGGTTAACTCTCTTTCCCAAGATGATTGGATATTAGATTCGGGATCGTCGGATCACGTTTGCTCCAAGAGGGAATATTTTGAGACTTTCACAGAAAATGGAAAAGGTTCCATGTCTTTGGCTAACGGAGAGAAGGTTTCCGTTGAGGGTGTCGGGACGGTGAAACTCAAGATGTTCGATGGGGTGGAACGCACTTTGGGTGGTGTGGCCTATGTCCCAAAGTTGCGAAAGAATTTGATATCCATTAGCCGTTTGGATTCCAAGGGTTGCCGGGTGTCGGTGGCGGGTAGAGTCTTGAAAGTCACACGCGGTTGTATGGTCCTAGCGAGAGGAGAGGAGAGAGAGGGGTTGTATCGTCTAAATCAAACTTCGAGGAAGACAGGGAAGCGGTGTGCACAAGTGATCGAACATTCGAGGCATGTCTCGTTTGTGAACAAAGCGGAGACATTGGGTGCTAGCTTTCCAAGAGTAGACGGTAGTGATGGGAGAATACCTACTAGTGGAGGGGATGGATCGAACTCCCCCTCCAGGGCCAACGGGTGATGTTGACCCGGTTTAGTTGCACACATGCATTGGCCGATTCGAATCGAGGTGTAGGACTGTGATGGATTCGAGGTGTGTGTAGCTAGTTCAAGGAAGGCCGATGAGTTATTGTTTGCGAGCATTGGCAAACGGGAGTTTTTCGTGACAAAGACTTGGTATATCTTTCGAGGGTGAGATTTGGAGGGTATGAGAGGTGAGGAATTTTCCCTCTCATCCGTGGTTATTTCTCAAGGTGGAAGATGGTGTTGATGTGTTTGAATGTTTCGTGTAAAGAAGGTGTATGCTATATGTATTGTGTGGGGGTGTACTCACCGGGTTACATGAGGAGCGAGCTTCACCGTATGGTTACATGGGAAGCATTCAGGGGAGTTCTTAGTTTAGAACTTGGTTCCTCGGCGGGTGGAGTCGTTTGGAGTCTTGGAGTGAAGACTTGCGGTATCTCACTTCATGGTTGAAGTTTGAGGTGGCTTAGCGTCGGGTGGAGCGTATTGGCTTGTTAGATGTCGGGATGATCTTAGAGCGGATTTGATGTTTGCATTCCGAGTTCGGTTGGATCGTGAGGATCGCCTGGGGGAATCGCATTAGCTTGGTAGATGGTGGGACAGTCTTCAAGCGGGTTCAATTTCAGCATTCTAGAGATTGGTTGGATCTTCAGGATCGCCAAGGTGGAGTTTGTTGATTTTGGCTCTCCTATTTTTCAGTTTTGGTTTATTTACAAATTTGCCATTTTGGCTCAAATCTATAAATACAAGTGTTATTTCTAGGTTTTGAGAGAGGACAATTTTGAGAGCTATTTTGTGAGTTATCAAAGCTAAAGAGTGGTAGAGCTCTCATTTGAGGGGTGAGTTCTTGTGAGGTTGTGAGTGACTTTCTAAGAGAGATAAATTGTGTGTGTGTATAACCTTTGGGTTCCTCCATTTATCTATAGAAAGAAGAAATCCTCCTTGGTGGATGTAGCCCAAATTTGGGTGAACCACGGTATATCGTTGTTGTTTTGCTTTGATGATTGCTTGTATGTTCTTATTGTCTCTTCATTGATGCTTGGTTGAATTGATTGGGAGTTTGCACACTAGTTCATTTTGGGAACAAGGTCTTGGGTGTTTTCCGCACACCAAGTGTTTGACAAAATTCCCGAGTGAGTTTTATCGTCTTGGTCGCTAGAGATAGTCTTGCTTTAGCGCAACAAGAGTGTCTATCGTGATCTGTAATCATCTTTGCTTTGATGGTTGTGTTAATTAGGAAGAATTCTGTGAGAGTTCCTTATCTCTCATTTGCCTTGCATCCTCTGCTATTGTGGTTTGATCCCTATAGGAATTTTCTCTCTTTTGCATCTTCTCCTTGTAGTCCCTTCATCAATATCCTGGCAAGAAAGTAAGAAAATGTTGGAAGTTACAGCGTTTATTGGTTGGGGCTGTATGTTGTATATATAAATATGGTTTGCTATTATGTTTGATTATTAGTTATATATCGGTGTGATATGTTTGTATGTTGTTTATATGGATATGTTTATATGTGCTGGAAATAGCAGTGGGTTCATTCCAACACATTTTTTTTTTGACAAAGAAGATTAAGTAGTGGTAAATTTCAGATCAATTTCAAGGCATAGTTAGGCAAGTAAAAAGGGCTCCCTTACCACGTCGGAATTTTTAGGGGTCGTCTCCGATGATGGGTGGGGAGGACAACAGTAAAGGCGTGGATATTGAGATCTTGCTCACTTAGGATGAAGTTTGGAAGCAATTAGAGGTGACAGTCAATTTTTGGAGGAGACCAAAGTAATCAGGTGTAATAAAAGTGGGAAACATATTTTCAAGTTTGAAAAGGGAGTTGGCATTAGCAGGACTTGTGGTTGACAAAGATAACACCATTATGAATCTGAGTTGGGGTTTAAGGGATAGTAAGTGCGTAAGGTCGCAAGTTAAAAAAGGTATAAAAATGAGGACTAGGGGCAAGAAGCTGTCTTATGTGAATCAGACAATGATAGAAAGGAGGATCAGTGCAGTGAGAATGAAACTGAAAAGCAGGACAATGCAATTTCTCTCTCGCATGAAATGGGAGCCGTTGAGGTAGAAGAATACATGAGAAACAATTCTGTTTTTTCTTCAAAAAGGTTGTGCAGGTCTCTTGGGTTTGATGATGTAGAATCCTTGCTGGAGAGTTGGGTGTCCAATTCAGAAGCATCAAAATCTTTTTTGTTCTCTCTCAAGCATAGTTGTCAAAATCGTACAATTCACTATTCGAATTGTACAATTTGATTCGATTCACATGCAAATCGGTACGAATTGGGAATAGAATCGGAGGGGTTGAGAAAATGGGGCTGAGTCGGCTGATTTTGGGGCTCAACAGTGAATCGCACCGATTCACAATTCGCGTGCGACTCCTACTTATGAACATGGTTCGAAGTCTCAACCGAGTCAACACGGTATCGGTCGAGTTGACTCGGTCTCGCAGCCTAGCGATCTTATTCTGAGATGCGAATCGATTTTTATGCGAGATTAAGGAGGATCGACTAATATCGCTGAGATATTGGTGTTACCGAGTCAAAGCGCTAAAATATTGGCTAATATCGCCGATTGATGAAGAATATCGACCGAATCTAAGCATATCGGTCTAGTCGAGCTCTTGTATTCGGCCTTCAAGCTTTTTAGAGTTTTGTATTTGGGCCCAGAAAGAGAAAGAGATGCTAAGAAAGAGACAAAGAGGATTAGTTGTGTGGTTGGGTTTTTGCTTTACTAATATTAATACAAATTTGTTAACCCGACCCAAATGAGTGTTATCATGACCCTCTAATGTGATTGGTTGAAACATGAATAACTCAACAATGGACCCCGCAGTTTTTTAACGAGTTGTCCATATTTTAACGAACCACATTAGAGGGTCATGTTGAGGTCAACGAATTTGGACTCTACTTATATGGACATGTGTTTTTCATGTACTAGTATGAGCCATTAAGAGTCTAGCTTGACTTACTTAATGGAGTCCAACTGTCTTGTTCTATTAACTTTTTTAAACATGTCTTTTTCTCTTCAAAAAAGTTGCTTGGTAAAATTAAAAACTAAAAACTAAAGACACTTGACATTTGCTTACGTTATAAAAAACAAACATTTTTTTTAAAACTGAAAAAAATTATTATTTCTTTTAATATTTTATATGAAAAAATCAGTATTTTTCTTAATATTATAGGACAGAATTATTAATTGTTTTTTCTCTTGCTATAAAATACTATTTCTAGTTTCTTATAAAATAATAGTGAGTGTTTTCTTAGTTGTTGTCAAAATTAATTTTTCGTTTAGTAGTAGTTTTTACACCCCAAATAATTGGGAAAAGGCTTTGTTGAGTTGAGTTGAGTAGTTTTTACACTTGGTATGAAAACAATAATTTTAGCTTCTTATTTTTTAATTTCTTGTGAAATATATAACTAAATTTCTTATTAAAATATTAGTATTTCTTACTTTTTGTAAAAAATTATTTTCATCTAGTTAGTCAACCCTACCCTCAGTGTTGATAAATGAATCATTTTTTTAATTCTTATTTTCCTCATGAAAATTACCCTTATTAATATGTATGGGTTGCCCCAGTCGTAGGATACCCACCCGACCTTGGGAACAGCCAAGGTTCGAGTCTCATCAGCAGCATGGCTACATCCCCCTCCCCTTTGGAATGTTATAGTATATGATAGAGTAGGACTTCTTCTGTTAAAAAAAAATCCTTATCACGGCCGATATCACAAGTTGTTAGGGAGTTAAAAATGATGAACAAGTCTCAGAGACATCAATATAATTATTTATACAAGACTTTTCATATTAAATGATGATTTTGAACTTATCTAATTAGTTTACATTATTAATCATATTTTTTTTTCAATATTTTCGACATTTTTTCGAATTTTTTTGGGCTCTCGAAATTACCTAACGTTGCATATCATCCGGTATCTCGACCGAGTTGAAAATTGAGTGTCCGAGTTGTTGTCTGCGACCGAAATTTTGAACCATGCTTACGAAAGAGAGTGACCAAATGTCACGAAACACATGCTGAGGGAACAAACCATAACCTGGTATCACTTTTCTTCTCTCCCTGTTGCTGCGATTTCCTCTTCTTCTCTTTTCTTATTGTTGCGATCTTTTTTATTCTATTTTCTTAGTTCGAAGTTGTTCGAGAGAGAGAGAGAGAGAGAGACAGAGAGATTGAGCTTTCTTCTATTTTCTTATGCACACTAATGCTGTGATCACTTTTTTAAGGATCTTATATTATATTGTATTATCTTATATTGTTGTGTTTAATCTGTATTTATTATATTGTGATATTATATTGTTACTATATGGTTATTATATTATATTTTTTATTATATTTTATATTATGTTTAAGATCTTTTGGAATTGATAACATTGAAAGACAAATCTTTATCTTAGCAATGATTGCGGAGTTCATTTTGTTAGTTATATTTTAATAAAACTATATCCTAAAATTGGTTTAAGGTCATAATATGTTTCATTACATATTCTTGTGTATTCTTTGCACACACGCGTGCACGCACACACACATATACATATATATGTGGGAAATAAGGGGTGGTCATCTGTCTTTAAAGTCAAATCAATCTTTTTTCTCCTATATGGTGTTTTCTTTTTTGGGTATGCGACTTGAATCTTGTATTTCATCTCTTCTATTTAGCCAAACAAAATTTAATGTGGCCTCAGATTATCCAACTTCTGATTTAAATTTATTGAGGGCTGAGTAGACTATTGAAAACACGTGTTGAGGATTTTGGTCAGATCACAATACTTATCCCGAGTATTATGATGGATCTTTGGTTGAAATTTCAGTGAGGAATGCCCATTGTGATGAATGGAAGAGGGATTCCCTTTACAATCATAATCCAAGAGAGCATGACAAGTGAAATAGTTAAGTTGGGGCCCTTTTCGTAACTGGAAAATAAGGATTGGGATTAAACTTAGAAAATAAAACAAATCAAAAGTAAATCTAAACCTACTAATTTTGCTAAGAGAAAAAGTGGTCAAATAGCCATGAGAGAATTAAAAAATTTGAATTTGGGTATTAACTATGAGGGATCTAGAATATGGTGGGGAGCATATGGGGTCATAATGAAGATTATAAGTTGAAATGTAAGAGGGTTAGGGAAAAAGAAAAAAGGACAACAGTTGAAGAAGTGTCATCACAATTCTGCGGGAAATTAAAAAAGATTTAATTGATTTTTTTTGGGAAGCATTTGGGGTATCATTTTGAAGATTGGTTGTGTTTACCTTCGATTGGGAATTGGGGGGCCATCATTATACTTTGGGACACAAGGGTGTTAACACGAGTTGATTATATCCTTGATGCCATTTTGGCTTCTATTTGTTTCAAACCTAAAGAGGGCAAGGTTGTCAGAAATTTACAGAGTCATGTAAATATAAGAAGAGAAAAGAGTTTTGGGAGGAACTTGTTGGGTCGTATGGGATATGTGGGGATAGATGGTGTCTTGACGGTGAATATGATGTTATTAGATATGCGTTAGACAAATTGTACAAGGGTAACTAAAAGCATGATTTTTTTTTTTTTATAATCATATCATATCAGTGAAATGAAGTTGAGGGATATTGTTATAATTAATGCTTAATTCACAGGGTCAAGGGAGATTGTTGTTCGCTTTAGAATTGATAGAATCTTCTTCTCTAAGTAGGCGGCAAGACATGTTCTCATGTGTAAGCCCTTCTCCTTTTAGATTAAAAAACATGTGGATTAAACATAAAGACTTGAGAGCAAATTTTAAGGATTGTTGGGAGTAGTACAACAGTCAAGGGGTGGAAGGTTACAAATTTATTAGAAAATTGAAAAATGCAAAAAACATGTTGAAAGTATGGAATAAAGAGGTGTTTGCCGACATTAGGTTGGAAAAGAGGGATAAAACTGAAAGAATCAAAATGATTGGCGAGTTGGAATGTGGAGGGGGATTGATGATGAGGCAAGGAAAGAGAGAATTCATCTTAAAAACAAAATGGAAGATCTTATTTTGAACGACGAGATTTCATGGAATCAAAAAGTTAGGGTCAAGGGTATTAGCAATGGTATAATAATTTGAAGATATTTTATAGAATAGCTAGTGGAAGGAAAGCAAAAAATTTGTATTTCTAAAGTGGAAAGCGGTGTGGGAGAGATTGTGGTGGAAGAAGGTGAGATAGTTAAGAAGGTAATTGACTTTTTGAAAATCTTTACTCCAAAAAAGAAGATTTAGTGAATCCCAGAGATATGAAAAAGAATGGTTGGAATGACCATTTGAGGAAGAAGAGGTTAGGAAATCCCTTTTTGAGTTTTTGAAGGCTCGGTGTTTAAAATAGACTTTGAAAAAATGTATGATGACGTTGATTGGGATTTTCTTTGCCTATAGAGGCATTAGATAAGGTGGTCCTCTTTCCCTTTCCTCTTTATTATTATGGCAAGTGTGTTGAGTAGATTAATGGAAAAAGCAAATAATTTTGTCCTTTTTAATGGTTTTGAAATGGGAAAAGAGAATTAAGGGTTACGCATTTACAATTTGCGAATGAAACCCTTTTCTTCATGGATGGGGGGATGAAACTTTATTTGATAATCTTGTTGGGATAGTGGAAGTTTTTGAAAATCTTCTGCGGCTAAAAAATAAAATGGACAAAAAGTGTTTTGGTGGGCATTAATGTTGAGGATCAATTATCAAATTTAGCAAATGAGGTTGGGTGGGCCATTGGTTCGTGGCCCATGGATTATTTGGGTATGCCTTTAGGGGGAACCGAATGTGGAAATTGGCTTGAATTTACTGTTCACGCGCAGGGTGCACTGTTCATACACGGGATACTGTTCACACTCGGATTATTGTTCATACACGGGGTACTGTTCACACGTGGGGTACTGTTCACTTTTATTTCTTATATAAGGTGCTTTCAGCCATGGCTTTTTCTATTCATCATTTAGTGCTCTTGTATATACTTTGAGAGGATTGTGAGGCATGAGAGAGTTGTAACCCTTGTTGTTTATATCAAGAAAAGAAGTCATCATTCGTGGATGTAGCCAAATTGGTGAACCACGTATATCTTGTCTTGTGATTTACTGGTGTGTGTGATTTCTCATTACTTTGCGTTTAGAGCGTATTTCTTTTGTCATCTCTTGGATTGCTCACAGGGTTCAAAGTCTCGGTCCCCGTATCGGATGCCCGATTTTCAACTCGGTCGTGGTATCGGGCGATACGCAAAGATAAGCTATGTAGAGAACCCACAAAAGTTCAAAAAAAAAAAAAGAAAATTCTTAAATTATAATAATATTAATAATGTGGACTAATTAGATAAGTTTAATACCATTATTTGATATGTATAGCTTTATCTTATTGATTAGACTCACATCCGTTGGACTTCTCAGTTTCGTATTTCTTAATAACTAAGTTACCAAAGCAATCAAATGTCATACAAAACTTCATAAGAAGTTAAATATAAATGATTACAAATTTTGATAATTTTTAAAGGAATACCATATTTTTTTAAGAAATAATACTAATTTATAAAAAAAATGTTCAACAAAATTCTTAAGAAATATTTACTAATTTCTAAAAAATGTACACCAATTTTTTTTTTTAAAGAAAATCATATTTTTTACAAAAGAATTAAGAGATCAATAATTTTGTATGGAATGTTACTATTTTTTTAAAAATGTACAACCATTTTAAAAAAAGTCATATTACTAATTTTTAAGAAATCACTTTTTATTCATATTAAAATGTACAACAAATGTTAAAATATTTAACCTTTTAAAAATGGTACTAAGTTTGTAAAAATAGTACAACTGTAACTTTTTATTGTATACAATATTTTTAAGTTTAATAGGAATTAAAACCCAAAAGATATGTTTTTTTTTTTATTTTATTTTTTATTTTTTTTATAAAAACTGAAAAAACTAAACCTTTTAAAAAATGGTGCTAATTTTGTAAAAATAGTACAACTGTAACTTTTTATTATATACAATTTTTTTAAGTTTAGTAGGAATTAAAACCCAAAAGATATGTTTTTTTATTTTTTATTTTTTTTCTTTATAAAAATTGAAAAACTATTAATGTTTTCTTTTTAATTTTAAAAAGTAGTACTATTTTTTCTTCTTAAAGTACTAATTTTATAACTGAAAATACATTAATAATTTTTTTGTTTAAAAAAACAAAAATAAGTAACTAATATAAGTTTTTTTTTAATGAAAATTATAGTAAGCTCTTTTAAAGGAAGTAAATGCAAATGTCTCTTATTTTTTGTGTACCAAGCTATTGAATTTTTTTGAGGAAAACAATTGGATAAAACAAGACTCCAATATCTGAGTAGCTGACTCCACTTTTTAGAAATAGAAAAAGCCAAGGCTCGTTTAGTTCCATCAAATCTTGCCATTTAAAAAGATAATCGAACTGTAGCAGTCTAACAACCACACACATCACCTAATCCTTTACCCATTTCCACCCCAAAAAACCTTGCTTTTGCATTTCATCTTCATAACTATCCGTTTTAGCCTTTCAAAGTTTCACCACAACACTATTCATTCGGCCATGGCAGAAAGCTTTTTCGGTAAGATTCTTCCATTTTCTTCTTTATTTCATTGTCCCTTTTTTTTTCAGTTTATTTTTTTTTGGAAAAAAGCAAATCTCGACTGATATCTCGTGTGTTGCTCAGTTTCGGTCGATATTTCGGCTACTATATCGAAATCGCTGAGAAATCGTCGAGAACGAGCGATATTTTACTAATTCATTTTTTTTTGAATCGTGACACGGAATCGGAGCGGTGACCCTCGAGACCGAGTCAACTCGACCGAGACTTTAAACCATAGTTGCTCTTTATCTTGGATCTTGGGCGTGCATGAATTATTCCATTGAGTGAGTATTCGCAGAACAAATTAGTGTCATAAATTTGGCTTGTAGGGTCTTTGCGTTTGTGTGCATCTAAAGTGTTTAATAAAATTCCCAAGTGAGATTTTAGTTTTGGCCCAGTTGTTTCTTGTTGAAGACTCATTTAAGAGATTAGAGAATGTGTACATCTAATGTTACAAAGGTGCCCAGGGTGATGTTTGACTTGGAGAAGTTTGATGGTAAAACCATTAATTTTGGCATGTGGAAATGTCAAATGAGAGATGTCTTGATCCAACAAGGTTTACATAAGACGTTGAGGGATATTTTGGCTAAACCCGAGGATATGTCGGAGGATGATTGGAGAGAGTACGACTTACAAGCGTGTAGCACAATCAGGTTAAATCTTGCACAAAAATGTGATGTAATATGTCATTAAGGAAGAATCGACGGAGTTAATATGGAAGAAATTGAAAGACAAATAGACAAAGAGCATAGAGAATCATCTGTATCTCCAGAAGAAACTATTCCGATTTGACTATATTGAAGGTAGGTCGATGTCCAAACATCTTGATGAGTTTAATATTTGCTCTCCGATTTATTAAGCTTAAATGTTGATATTGATTATGAAGAAAAGCTTTGTTGCTTCTAAATTTACTTCCGGACTCATATGAGCAGCCACATTGCTATATGAGAAGGAAGAGGTGAAGTATGATGATGTCTCTTCGGCATTGTTGGCGAGTGAGAAGCAGAAAAAGGAGAAGAGTGTTTCATAGTATGATGCATTAGTTGCATGGGGTAGGACCGAGGAAAAAAGGCAAGGTGGAAGAGGAAGCTCCAAGTCCAAGTCTATTAAGGGCTTGGCAAATGTCACGTGTTACAATTGCAAGAAGAAAGGGCATTTAAAAAAGAATTGCCTTAAACTAAAGGCAAGAAACGATAAGAAATCGGTGGCAGAATTCGCCAATTCTGTCACTTCGGAGGACGATGAATTTGGGAGTATGTTGATAGTTTCTTCACAAGAAAGCGCTTCAAACGAGTGGATACTTGACTCAGGGTGTTCTTATCACATGTGCCCGGATAGAGATTTGTTCCATACCTTTAAAGAGGTGGATAGAGGTAAAGTCTTTATGGGTAATGACCATGTTTATCGATGGAAGGTTATTGGCACGATTAAATTGAAGATGCATGATGGAGTGACTCGAACTCTCACGAATGTTCGGTATTAGGGGTGGTAATTTTAGAAACGACATGGAAAAAGAACACAGAATGACCCGAAATTGATACGATATGTCGTGTTCGTGCCGTTTTTTTTATACGAAGACGTGTCGTGTCATATTCGTGTCAAAATTATGAGTCGTTTTATCGTGTCTTGTCATGTTAATCGTGTTTTTATTGGGTTATTATGTCTATTTATGTTTAATTTAGTGTTAAATTTAAGAAATCGTATTATTTGTGTTGTGTTGTGTTTTGTTATTTTTTATTTGGGTCGTGTTCGTGTTAACTAAAAGAAACATGAATTCGTGTCGTGTCGTGTTCGTGTCCGAAAAATCCTTGTCGTGTCGTATCGTGTTGGCTCGAAACATGGCCCCAAAACACGAATTGCCACCCTTATTCGGTATGTTCCGAAGTTGAAAGAATTTGATTTCTTTATGTGCTTTAGATTCCAACGGATGCAAGATTGTACTCGAGGGCGTAATGCTAAATGTTGTCTTGGGTGCCTTGGTGGTGATGAGAAGAAAGGCGGGAAACCTCTATTTTCTTCAAGGGAGCACAATAGCATGTTATGCCTCGTTTGTTGATAACAAAGAAGAGGCAAAGCCGTATTCCACTAGGCTTTGGCATATGCGCTTAGGATATGCCGGGGAGAAGGTCATGATAGTGTTGTGTAAGCAAGGGTTGCTAAAGGGTACGAAGAGTTGCAAATTAGGCTTTTATGAGCATTGTGTGCTTGGGAAGCAAATACGGGTCAAGTTTGGAACAACGATTTATTGCTCGAAGGGCAACTAGATTACGTTAAATAGATGTTTGGAGTCCTTTGAAGACATCATCTTTGGGGGGTAATCACTATTTTGTGACGTTCATTGATGACTACTCTCGGTGGACTTGGGATTACACCATGAAACACAAATATCATATCTTTGGGGTCTCTTAAATGGAAGAAGATGGTGGAGAATCAGATCGGTAAGAAGATCAAGATTCTTAGGCTGGACAATGGATCCTTACTTGAAGTATTGTGAGGAGGAGGGTATTATTCGACACTTTACGGTCCGAAAAACGCCACAACAAAATGGAGTAACGGAGAGGATGGACCGAACCTTACTTGAAAGGGTGAGGTGTATGTTGTCCAATGCGGTTTTGCCGAAGCAGGTTTGGGCAGAGGCTTTATCCTATATACTTGCTTCATTGTCAGCCGTTTTCCATCAACCGCAATTGATTATAAGATTCGTCTGGATGCTTGGTCAGGTACACATCCTACTTATGAGACAATGCATGTTTTTGGGTGCCCAACTTATATTCATGTTAGAAAGACAATTTTCATGGGTTCAAGCAATGGGGTCAAGGGATATAAGTTATAGTCCCAGGAAGATAAGAAGATATTGGTGAGTAGGAATGTGACTTTTGATGAAGCGTCTATGCTCAAGATGCCAACGATAGAGAAATAAGATTCGTCGGTTGAGAATGAGAGTGAAAATGTGCAATTGGAGGCGACTACTCCAATCGATTCTTTAAGTGAAGATGTGGAAGTTCTGGATGAGGGACCTACCTAGTCAACAACGGGGCAAGAACAACCAACTTTGGCAAGCGGAAGAGAACCGAAGGTTCGAAAAATTGCATAGAGATATGGCTTCAATAATGACACGGTTGCTTATGCATTGTTGGTTTATGATGATGAGCCGTCTACGTATCGTGAGGCGATGAGTGATACTCGTTGTGACGAGTGGAAGGTTGCCATGGATGAAGAGATTGATTCTCTTCACATAAACCAAACTTGGGAGCTTGTGAAGTTGTCTAAGGGGAAAGAAGTCTATTGGAAGTAAGTGGGTGTATGTTAAGAAGGTGTTGATTACAATGAAGTGTTCTCTCCGGTGGTGAAACACATTTCCATTCGGGTGCTATTGGCTATGGTAGAGCATTTTGACTCAGAGCTTGAACAACTCGACGTCAAAATGACGTTTTTGCATGGGGATTTAGAGGAGGAGATTTACATGTCTCAATCGGAGGGTTTCAAGGCTGTTGGCAAGGAAGATTATGTATGCAAATTGCGGAAGTCTTTGTATGGATTGAAGCAATCACCTCGACAGTGGTACAAGCGATTTGACACGTTTATGTTTGGCTAGAAGTTCAAACGGAGTGATTTTGATCATTGTGTTTATATCAAGCGGCTTGAGGAAGGTACTTTCATCTATTTACTATTGTATGTTGATGACATGCTCATTGCTTATTCGAACATGGTAGAAATTGACAAGATAAAGGCTGAATTGAGTCAAGAGTTTGAGATGAAAGATTTGGGTAAAGCCAAGAAGATTCTCGGCATGGAGATAAGAAGAGAGAGGAAGAAGGGAAGGTTGAGTCTTACTCAAAGGCAATACCTAGAGAAAGTTGTAGCACGGTTCGGGATGCAGGATGCAAAGCTTATGAATACTCCCTTGGCTGCACACATTAGACTTTCGGCTACGATGGCTTCGAGCACCGAGGATGAGGTGGAGTATATGGCTCAAGTTTCGTATGCAAGTGCGGTGGGTATCTTGATGTATGCTATGGTTTGTACTCGACCCAATATAGCTCAAGCAGTGAGGGTTGTGAGTAGGTATATGGCAAATTCGGCAAAGAGCATTGAAATGCGATGAAGTAGATTTTGCGGTATCTATGGGGTTCACTTGATGTGGGACTTGTGTACCAACGGGTGGAGAAGTCACATGTGTGTGGGTATGTGGATTCGGACTATGTGGGTGATTTGGACATGCGTCGGTCGACTACAGGGGATGTTTTTACATTAGTTAGTAGTCCGGTGAGTTGGAGGTCCATGTTATCGGCCACAGTTGCTTTGTCTACCACAGAGGCGGAGTATAGGGCAGTAGTAGAGGCCATGAAGGAGGCCCTATGTCTTTAAGGTCTTATTGGTGATTTAGGGGTTACACAGGATTGGCTAAGAACCAAGTTCATCATGGGAGGACCAAGCATATTGATGCCCGATTTCATTTCATACGGGGGGTTATTGATAGGGGTATTGTTGTTTTGGAGAAAATTGGCATAAAAAATAATCCGGTCGACATGTTGACGAGGGTGGGTACCGTGGTCAAGTTTGAGCATTGTTCAAACTTGATCAATGTTCTATATTATTTGAGACCCTTCAGGGTTGACTGGTGGTGGTCCTAAATGTTTGAGCTGATATGAGGGGATTATAAAATTCTTTCGCCACGGTGGAGATTTGTGGAAATTGGTTTGACATTTATTGTTCGTACGCGGGGATACTGTTGACATGCTGGGTCTGTTCATACCCGGGGTACTGTTCACATACAGGGTACTGTTCACTTTTTCTCCTTATTGAAGGAGGGTTTCAGCTATGGTTCAAAACAAAGAAATAAATGAGAGCTTCTATTGTTCATCATTTAGTGCTCTTGTATACACTTTGAGAGGATTGTGAGGCTTGAGAGAGTTATAACCCTTATTGTTTATATTAAAGAAAAGAAGCTATCATCCGTAGATGCAGCTAAATTGGTGAACCATGTACATCTTGTTTTGTGATTTGTTGGTGTGATTTCTCATTATTTTCTAATTACTTTGCGTTTAAAGTGTATTTCTCTTGTTATCTCTTGAATTGCTCTTTCTCTTGGATCTTAGGCTTGCATGAATCACTCCATTGAGTGACCGCACAACACCCAAGATCCTTATCTTTTTGGGAACAAATTATTGAAAGACTTTCCAAGCTTGGATGGGTGGAAGAGGGATGTCTATTTAGAGGGGATAGGCTTTACCCTGTTGCATTCGGTCTTAGGAAGTCTTCCCATTTACTTCCTATTTCTTTTTAGGATTTCTACTAAGATTTCAGAGGAGATGGAAAGACTAATGAAAAATTTCTTATAGGAAGGAAGTGATAATGACCATCTTGTAAATTAGAAGATGATACATAATTCAAAAAATAAGGGTAGGTTGCGAGTGGGTAATTTGAGGAAAAGAAATTTAGCTCTTTTGGGGAAATGATTGGGGAAGTTCCATTTAGAACAAGGACCTCTATCATTGGGATTAATATGGGATTCATAATAATGGTTGGGATTCTAAAGTTAATGATAAAAAGTTCCTTTTGAAACCGGTGGAAGTCAAATTTTCAAAAATATGTTCGACTCAAAATCGGGGATGGGATAAATATTAAATTTTGGGAGGATGAGTGGGTGCGGGAGTCAAATCTTTGATTTCCAAGGCTTCATCTTTTGTCTCCATCTCCTCATTCGACCATTGCCACCTCGTTATCTTGGAACTCTGATTTTAATTTCCCTTGGAATCTCATCTTCAGAAGAAGTCTCAATGAATGGGAAACTCTTGAGTTTACCTAACGTAAACTACATGTCAATGGCCAAAAATAAAACAAACACTATTGAGGTAATCCGAATTAATATGTTTAATTGTGGCCTAAAAATCCAGGTTTCCTCGACTCGGGGCAACGGACCCATCAGATGTTGAAACGAGTGATGACCAAGTATAGTAATCAAATGTCTCAGAAGCTATGACCCCTTCACACGATCGGTATGCGGATAGACATGCCTGAGATGGTAGGAGGCAGGGAAATGGGTGGAGTATGAGTTCCATGGAAAGGAGTGAGGTCTGCGACATTGAATATGTGGTGAACCCTAAGTCGCTCGGATGGTCAATTTCATAAGCATTAGTATGAGTCCCATGGAAAGGAGTGAGGTCTGCGACATTGAATATGTGGTGAACCTTAAGTCGCTCGGATGGTCAATTTCATAAGCATTCTTCATAATTCTGAAGGGGACAAAACGACGCATTTGTAACTACAATTCTGAAGGGGACAAAACGACGCATTTGTAACTTGTGGCCGTTGCCATGACGTTATTCCTTGCACAAATAAATCATAACCAAGTTGCCCGAGTGAAAAATGAGGCGACATTGATGCGGAGCAATGACCTCCTTGTAGGAGGCATATATACGATGAAGGCGGGCAACGAACATCAACATTAATTGAGAGTATATATGATACAAACTCAGAAGCCAAAGGGCACACGAGAGTAGTGGGTGGGAGAATAACAAAGTCAATAGGCATGGCTTTGTATTCCCTAAGGTATCTTGGAAAGGGGAGAGTCAGGTATAGCGGTTCATGATTAAAAAGGTATAATGGTTGCCAACATTGTTGAAGTTAAACTCAGTTATAGTAAGGGTTATCCGAAACTAGGCAGCAGAGGAGATAGCCCACACTCCGATCGACGACTTCATTTTGACAGTCTGTAATTGTAGGGAGCACCGGAGGAGCTTCCATAGACTGCACCAGAAGTGACCTATGAAGCGGACTTCCAGTCAGAAGTGATATTGAGGTACCCCATGAAGGCGAATGATTTCCCGAAAGTACATGTTGGCACAGAGGAGTCATCCATGGTCTTTGTGCAGGTGATGAAGTGAGCCATCTTCAAAAACATATCTACGATAATGAAAATGGGGTTAAAATCTTGGGACGAATGTGGCAAGCAACAATAGTCCCTGGAAACATCGACCCAGGGGTGTTCCAACATGGGTAGGGGGAAAGTGTACTTCTGCATGAAATTCGACCACTTACCCTGTTTGTCGCCGATTATCGGTTGACTACATGGTTCACAGTCTCGACCAAGTTGATACGATATCGTAAGGTACCGTTCCGATTTCGAGAGGTGAAACAAAAAATCACAAGTATCATGGTATATTGCCAAGATATTGGCGATTTCGAGATGTAACGCCGATATCTCGGTCTAGACTGAAGAAATGAGAAGAAATCGGTCGAGACTTTGCATATTAGAAGTAAAAGGAAAAAAAAGAGAAGGGCATAAAGATGAAATCGTAAGTGAAAGGAGATCGAAAGAAATCGCAACCTTAAAGAACTCAAAATTGTTCTGCGCAGTTAAGATTGGCTTTTTCTTCTGTTCGTGTTTTAGTTAGTGTATTTTTTCTTTTTTTTTGATGTCCTTTTTCCTTCGCAAACTAGGTTTGCTGTTGTCTTTTTTATTTTTATGTTTAACTTTGGAGATGGGTTTTGTGGTATACAACTAAGCTAACTTTTTTTTAATGAATAGTTTAGAGCTCACTTTAGTTTATCTTTAAAGCTAACTTCACTTCTTTATCTTTAGAGCTCACCTCACATGTATTTAAAAATTAACTATTTCTTCAAGATAATAGAAGTTACATTTGATGTAGAGTTTTCATAAGATTAGAAAATGATATCTTAAAAATAAGTAATACAACTTTCGTATAAATTTGCCGTACATATTTAATAAACTAGTACTTTTCTTAATAATTTTTTTGGTCATCCGATGAAAATTCCCTCGATGTTTTTTAATTGACATTTAGTCCGAGCCTTTTTATTTTGTTCCAAAAAGTTACTCGCCATAAAAAATGTCGCAAACACTCTATTTTCTTGTCCTAAACCTAAAAACTAGTTGTAAAAAAATAGGCAAAGTACTTTATGGAACATAAAATTATAAGGTGGATCTCTGTTCTAAAAGGCCCGCCTAGGCTCCGCCTAGGCTTGAGGCTTGAGAGAAACGCATCGCCTACGCCTTATTACGCCTTATTCTTGGTAAAATGCTTAAGGCACACTTTTCTTTTAAAAAACAAATGATTAGTTGACAAATATTGGTTATGGAGCATGAATATGAGAAAGATGACTACCAAACATATGAATATATTTTCAAAATTCAAGGTATGTACTATTTTATTATATTACTAGCCTTAGAATAATTAAAATAATAAAAAAAGGAAAAACGCCTTTTTACGCCTAGGCTTCGCCGCGCGCCTAGGCTCTTAAGGCTTGAGGCTTGACCTCTACGCCTCGACCACGCCTCGCGCCTTTTAGAACCTTGAGGTGGATTGCAAAACGTACTTAGCGGGCTCCTAGGGACTAAACATTAATTGTCCCATTTTAAAAAAAATGTTATATTTTTTTAATATGTTTTACATTTTAATTACATTGTTCCCATTTCTTATAATTTCTTAAAAACAATGTGTTGTACATTATAAATTAATTGGTATTATTTTTACAAAAATTAGAAGTATTCCGTAAAAATTCATTAGTATTTTTAATCATTTGTAAAAAAAATCACATTTTTAACATTTGTATCCTCTTTATTTTTTGAATGGCTCCTACGGGAGGAAATTACCCTTACTTACATCCTTACCATGATCAATATCGTAACTAGATATGAAGATGAAAATGATGAAAACAATGTAATCATTTTTAATTAATTTCTATGTAACTTTTTTATCAAGTTTTAAGTGTCATTATATCATTTTTCTAACTTAATATTGATATATTATGGAATATTGAATCTGACAAGTTTGACACAAAATCAATTTGACAATGATATGCATATTATTTCATGGTTTTGAACTTATCTAATTGATCCACATTATTAATCTTAGTTTTTAAAAACAATTCTATATTTTTTTGGAAATTTTTTGGGATCTCTAAATAACGTATCTTTGCATATTGCCCGATACCACAATCGAGTTGAAAATCGGGTGTCCAATACATGGACCGGGACCGAGACATTGAACCATGGTTGACTATTGAGGTACTTGAGACTCACGATCGAATTTGATGAAGAACTCCCAATGTAACAAGTATTCGTTTTAGTACTTCACAGCTTGAACAATGTCATATTGTAAGAGACTAATTCTCTTTGCTAGGGTATTTATAGATAAATTGAGGCGTAACCCGTATTAATGGTGATAACACAACAATAATTGTGTAAATGCAACTATTTTGGTAATGAATGAACCTATGTTGGAAGTTAGTTAGAAGGAGAGAGAAGCAAGCACTCTAAATACACTCAAGGTAGGCAGGTCAACACCAAAGTATGAAGGAATGATGTGTAAGGCTCAAATGCTTGTGGTCTTGGTAAGAACTTGATCAAGCATATTAGTTGAGGAAGGTAAAAGCTTCGGTTTGTAATAAATATCTTAAAGAAGTCTTTTGTTTCAAAAGTCCCGTGGTTTATCAAAAGATAGAAGGGGTATATATATAGGCTCAGGTTGCACGCGAAGAATTTCGTGCGCATTAAATGCTGAGTGAAATCTTGAGCGACTAGTCGTTGTGTTAGGTGGCGCAACAGTGTGTCAGCGCCACGCCAACCAACTTCTCATCAAATCGTCACTATTTGAGGTAAGTTTGATTTGACATGTGTTTGGTATAATATGACATCACACAGATCTTTTATATGAAAAGATACTATTTTTGGCGCTAAAATTTTGGCTGAGTAAGCTCACGGAAGGTAACTCAAGGTTGCTTGAGTGTGCTCAATCGGGCAAAGCTAGGTGTTTTACCTGGTCTATCCAAAATGGTTAAATCATGTTTTAATGATGCTTTACTCTATACTCTCTAAACCAGTTCCCTTAGAAGTTTCCAAATGAGGTTGTTCGATAGAGCATGGAAGCAGTCCCAGGTCCTGTTAGACCTGGTCCATTTCTGGTATCGAGTAACCTCATCACTATTACAACATAACTCATAATTACAGAAAAACAGACAAAATGCATGGTGAATCAACTAGTTTCTTCTGGAAGTCTTTCTTAATCTTCGATTAAGTTCTATTTTGTCTTGATTTGTCATTAGTCTCTTAATGAGGAGGTTTTATTTAAGCTCCTCCTACATTTGCCTCCCATATAGAATGGTTCTGTGCAAACAAGAAGTTTCTGTATGAAACACCTTGAACCGACAAACCATAGTTCGAAAACACCTTGAATCGACAAACCATAGTCCGAAACACCTCACTTTGATGCAACTTGATTTTGCGCGTGTCAGTCCAAATATTTATATATCTTTAGCATTAAATGCTCAAATCTAATCACCTAACGACTTTGTCGCTTTTTGACACATGGCGACATGCGGTCAACTCCGAAACGCCTTGGGTTACGCAACCATCATTTTACCTCCAATTTTCAAAATTCACACGGGATAACGAACCTTCAATTAGCCCAAATGGCTATCTTCTCCAAGCCTTTAAGTAGCCTTTCGTCTCTCCATTTCAAACTTCTTAAAATTTCTGTCATTAGAGACTCGAAGCTTTCTTATTTTCAAGAGAGAGAGAGTGTGCCCTTCTACGCTAAACTCTTCCAAACTTCATTCTGATCTCATTTTCACCGGTCGTTTACTTTCGGCATCCTTTCTATACCATTTTTATTGATTTTCCACCGTAAAAAACCTCCAAAACTGAAATGGCTTCCTCAAGCAAAATCGGTAGGAGCTCTGGTAAGGCGGTGCCGTCATGAGGCCTTATATGGCCTGTACCGCCGTGCTCCATTTTTTTTGAGATGATGATGAGTTTTGGTTAAAGGCCAAAGTATTTGCCTTAACTGTGAAGGGTATGGACGAACCCTTGTTAATGGCTGAGGAACTAGAGGACCAAACTCAGGGAGGTTATCTTTCCTCCTTTGGTGGGCTAGATCGTGGGGACTTTCCTTGTTCACATGTTGATTTCGAAGGAGCATCTGGTTCCCTGTATGGTTTTGCTGCGTGGTCCAGCTATATCTAAGAAGTATGATGGAACATCAAGGTTGGTCTAGCACATGCTGCCCTTTGGTTTGGGGACGTCACTCTGTTCAAGAATAATCCTTCTCTCCAGTTGCTGATCTCCAGATGGAGCGTGATATCTTATACATTCGTGGCATCTTGGGGTGAATTTACGGTCACCTTAGAGGACATGTGTGAGTTATTGCGCATATAGCCTTGTGGTGCCCTCCCTTATGACGATGCCCTTCTTCATGCCAAGGAATCTAAAGAGCGAGTTGAATTGGACAAGCTTACTCGTGAATGCGTAGGTCATTCTCCTAAGACCACTTTTGGCCAGATATCAAGTACTTCTTCAAGCCTTATGAAGTCATGAAGGAGCAGAAAGAATATGGCATTGTGCCCGATGCACCTTTTGGCCCTGGTAAAGGCCAAACCTCAGAGTTAGCAGCTTACATTTTGAGCATGCTTTCTCGATTCTTTCTACCTGGGAGGCCCTACGATCAACCTTGTGGGAATTTGGTAAATATTGCAGTTAGGTTGGTTCGTGGAGTCAACATTCCTCTTGCTTCTCTCACCATTGGATCTCTATATACCTGGTTAGACATAACTTATTTCGACATGCAACGCTCTGCTAGTCGTTATGATGTGTCAAAATTTGCCAATACTTATTCTCTTGACGGGATTCTCTATACGAGGTTCCCCTCAACCTGCCTCGAAAGAACTACCAATCAACAACTTTCTCATCAAACGTCCAAGGTTAATGCAATGGAACAAGAAGCAAAGTAAGAAGGCATTTTTGCCTTAGATTGATGATCGCAATGCTTTTTACTAGTGTCCTTACACCCGACTTCGATTTCGAAGTCGGGTTACTCCGGTGACTTCGATTTCAAAGAGGTAAGTGTAGGGTGTGTTTTTTCTTTCTTTCGAATGAAAAGTATTGTTGGTGTAGACAAAGTAATTTTTCTTTTTACTTTTCTTTGGCCAAAATGACATTGGTTTGAAATAATGAGAGACGTAAAAACTGCACAAATAGTTCGAGTGTTGCGCAAATCAGCACCCAATAGCGCAAAATATCCGGTGCTATTTTGGTCAGACGTGAATCTAGGTGTGCTATGTTGCGTTTTTGGCCCTAATAATGCAATAGGGCTGAATTTAAAACACTGCTCCTAAGCTCAATTAGGGACATTTTGGTCATTTTACATGTTGGGACACATTGATGGTGTGGATAAGCTGACTTACAAAAGTCTTACCAAATAAAACTTATAAAAGTTGAACAATGGTTTACCTTGGAACTCTCTTTCTTGAGTTTGCCTCAGCAAATGATTTGGTGATGTTTGATGAAATTCAAGAACGACCGCTTGAATTTTGTAAAGAGGCAATGACAAGTAACAATCTAATAAAAGCAATCTTAAGTCACAAGCAAATAGGGATTGAAAAATTATATTCCTTTCTTCTGTCTATTGTCTAGCCTTGGATTTACCAATTAAACCATCAATTTTTAATGTCCTTTTAAGATCCATTTACACCTACGAGTTTTACAACAAAGAGGTAGGTCCACCAATTCCCTAGTATTATTAGCAATTATTGATTCAAATTCACTGTTTACAGTCCTCTTCAAAACGTTGCATCAACAGCCGAAGACATGGCTTCAGCGAAAATTTTAGGGTCATCTTCTAATAGATATAAAAACAAATTAGGACCTAAAGTAACGGTTCTAAGTCTTGCCTTTTCTTATCTCAATTTCTTCTTTATCAAAAGATTCGACTAACTCGAAGAGCTGTTAAAAGTATTGAGAGACGCTTTTTAAATGAAAATCCTGAAAGAACTCAGCATCCCTAGACTAAAAAATTGTGATATTCTCAATTTCAATAAATTGTTTATTAGGCTCAACGTTTAAAACCTTATAGGTAGTCCTTGGATTGAAAAATCTACTATACATCAAGAGAGGAGATGCAAAGACTTGGAGACGGTTAACAGAAAATTAGGCCTTCCCAGGAGGTCAGACAATGGTAAATAACGTGGAGACGTGTCTGCAACGAGTAGAAGCACAAAGTGAGCAGCCAATTGCATTGGGTAGTTTTTGGGATTACTGGAATGTCTGTGATGGTTTAATTTCAGAAAGTTTGCACTGGTGTTAATCCTACTTTGTTTTGGAATTTCCGGCTTAGCTAATTGTCCTTAGTTGACATCCTAAAGTCAATGTAGCTCAGTTACTGTAAAATTAGGCAATATAATTTCCTTTGTAATGGGATGCCATTACATTTGATAATAGCCAACTAAGTAATTACCGTGAGAGATACAAATTTTATGCTACCAACTGGTGACTTTTGTTCTTGTAGTTGAAATTCATCAATATTCTATTAACGAAAAATATTAGGAAAATTTTATTAAGTCTAACTTGCAAGTTGGATTTGAATTAGTGGAGGCTATCTGAAGCATGAATCTCTACCTTGTAGCACTATCATCTTCCATAGCCTAGAGAGTTAAGTAACTGCTTTCTGGACGATGAATTCAACTGCAGGATAGTAAATTACAATTCTTGAGTAGTGTTACTCTTGATTCGTTTTCAGAATGAAAGATATATAATGTCGTGGAATGCTTCAAATTTGGGCTTCAGGAAAAATAAAAACATATACTGTTTTGAAAAATGTAAAGCTTTAACGTCTGGTATATTCCTATATGTATCTACTTAAACTTTTGCATTATCTTGCATTGATTATAAATAATCACTCCGCTTAAAAATACCAGAAAATTACCAATCAACATGTAAACTGTTCGATGCCTTTTGCATTGAATTTCATGAATTGCTTTTGGTGGTTAATGCCTTTCCAACTAAAAATTGAAGTGAATCCAATCACTATGAAGTGACTTCACATGTTTTCTTTTGTTATTCTTTTGGAAATATGAACTATTATTTTATAATTATATATCTTGATTTTCTGATCTGCAAATAATGGATTAAGCTTGCATGCATGTTTTGTGAATTGAAATGTCATATTGAGATGAAAGTCTACATGCTTTCTGAATTGGTCTTGGTTGTCGTGAGTCATTTAAGTAGTTGCCAAATTGTATAAATTATTTGCAGTTTTTCATATGCAGTTTGCTATGATGGGGGCTTTGTGGATGTTTCTGGACGAAGGGTTTTGGGTCTAAAGATTGCAATTTTGTGGGACTGAATTTACGGAGGTTTTTCGAACTTCGGATTTGTGGAGTTTTAGAACTTTGGATTTGTATTTCAAGAGCTTATAGCAATTTAGTAGTGGTTATTTGGTGCTAACTTCAGTGTCTTCGATTAGGTGTGTATTGATGATTTTAATTTAGTACCTTGGATTTTATGTATGGATAATGGATGATTGTATAATAACTAATACAAGTTCCCTAATTTTTTGGTTTGAGATATTACTGTTCTTATGTTTACACAACACGGGAGTCCGTATAATGAAATATTCCACTGTGCGCTTCAGAGTCATTAGCTTTTAGTGATGAAAGTAAAATTTAGCCGTGGTGACAATCTATTTTCGTCAATAAAAAATACTTCGTTGCTAATAATGCATATTCTTATTGGTGACAATTTTGAATTTTGGCACCAGACAAGTGTATTTATTTTGTGGCAAAAATTTTCATTGGTAAAGGATAAAGGACAAAAATTTGCCATGGAAACTGTTTGTTAACCACGGTCGGACTTTTGAAGCTGAAACACAATTTTTCTTTCTTAAAACATTTAATGAGCAAAGATTCTATGCCCGCCGTGGACAGCTTATTTAGGCTCAAAGTTAAAACGATATTTCCAACAATTGTTCCATTTGTGGATATAGAATGCGACAACAACCTGTGAAATGTTGGAGCACCTGTTCAGCATGCAAACGGTATTTCAGTTGGAGGTTAAACTGTCGAATGAGATGAGATGGGAAAAAAACTGATAATGAGAATTAGCGTTATGTTTTGGATTGGAAGAATAAATTAGTGGTTTAATTTGAAATTAAACTTAACATTCTTTTTATGGATCAAATCACCATCATGCATGCAGAGGACATGATCTTATTCGGTTTACATTGTACCACTGTCACTGTCTACCACAATTAATTAAGGCCAACCATCCATCTAATCCCAAAGCAAAAAGTTTAGGGGTGTGTTGTACATGGGCAAAGTGCAATTAGCTCAATCAACACCTTAAACATAATAGATAAACTTGTCAATCTCCAAAATCACAAAGAATTTTTTTTTTTGCTCAGCTCGGAGGTCATTATTTTTTTGGGTTAAGGATGCCGGTAGTGTATATCTGATTTTTCAGTAATGTATCACTTTATAATGTCTAGATGAATTATTTGTATTTTGTGAAAATTTCTAATTCTTACGTGCAATTCGATAATGTATACCTGATTTTTTATTTTATTTTGTTTTTTTATAACATATACGTGTAGGTTTATGTATACCTGATATATTTTAACGGGTAAAGGCTTTGTGCGAAAAAAATGTGAGTGGATTAAAGAAAAAAATTATTTATGAGGACCTAAGACGGAAAGCTCCCCAGAATTTAAGCAAAATTTGACAGTTTTCTTCACTAAATTATTACACATCTTCTCCCCAAAACTTTAGATTAACCCAACACTACCTGATTGCACAGAATTTGAAAAATTAGAAAAGCTCAATCCGTTATTATTAAAGTGGGATGATTCTCAAAGTTTAGAAAAAAAAATATTTTTTTGCTAGTTATTTAATATTTAAAAAAGAAGGTTGTGATAGTCAATAAAGCGGTTCCACAAAATAAATGTCAAAAAAGTGCATCAAAAAGCCTAAACGAAGCAAACAATTATTTCTTAATCCCATGCTCTCCTTTTTTCCTTTTACGAATTTCAAAATTGGATTGCTGTAAGCAACACACAAACAGTCCCTTAAAGCATCTTTAGCCGGATGATCCGTATACCACACGTGCCTCGCCTCAGAAAAATGACAAACTCACAAAAGGAAGGCTAAGGTCTACCTGTTGTGGCAAACAAGGATTAGGGTTTTCGAATGAGACCAAATCATTGCACCACAAAGATTTTCTAGTCCTCTCTCTCTCCATTTGAATAGTGCTGTTCTCTCAACTTCCATCTGGGTTTCACAGAGATTCCCTGTTCTACTATTTAATAACAGCATGAGAGAACGTACTAGTGGAAATGTTAAGTCAAACTTTAGATGTTGAAACTTAGAGAGAGGAACAAACAAAAGCAATAAAAGAGAGATACAGTAACACACCTATACATATGTAATTATAATATATACTCACACACACTTATATAGGTTGGAATAAGTGAAAGAAGGGAGGCAATGAAGGATCCAAAGGGTGCTTTAAAGACATAGATCAGATGCTTAAAGTAGGAAAAGGCAAAGGTTTTCTGTTTCTCAGAAGTATAGAAGCCTTGATAGAAACGTCTCAAAACCACATTTTTAGTCAGTTTTCTACTACATTTCGCTTTCATCGAATAACCCATTTTTTTCTTTTCATTTTAAACACATTTCTTTGTTTTCATATCTCTGTTTGTTTTCTGAAGTTGCTTTACCACTGTTTAGATAAACTCAAAACTAATGGAGATCATAACCTCAATCAAAAAATATATGATGGCCTTCTTTTCAAAATCATAGCACATAAATATAATAACTATTATGACAACAATAATGTTCTCATTTAAACACTTGCTTACAATTTTCTGATTTTAGGATAAGTACTCGTTTGTCACGTTACATATGGTCATATTAGTACGTACCAGCCATTAATACACATATTTCAGACAAACAAACAGATAAAATTGTCAAAATGAACCAGCCTGGAACCTGGAACACTTCTGAGCTTCTCCAAATGGAAATAAAAAACAAACCCTCTTTCTCTCACGCATTTAATGTAAGCAAGACATTCAGGAAACAAAAGCAGAAAGAAAGAGGAGAAGAAGAGATTCGAATTTCGAGGGCAGTAAATTGCACCACTGAAAATAAAGGAACAGAAAACAAGAAAGAGATACGGTGTATATTGACGAGTAAAACTTGACTTTGATCTAACCAAAAACCCACCTGCATTGATAGCGGTGGGACAAGACAATACCAGCCATGCCTCTAAAGTCATATTCACATGTACACAAAAACTCACAAACATCTCAACAGTATCATGATTATCATCATTCATCATTAACAAACAAGATCATCAAACTAGACTAAAAAGAGAACTTAACTAGATTACTCAAAATAGATGTGTTAATGAAGCTAACATGAAGAAGGCGGCTTGAGATTTAATCCTAAATCATCGTTTTCCAAAACCAATCTTGCCTTGTTAGTCTGGTCCATGGGACTACACCCATTTTCCGGGTGCAATCTTTTCTTAGACAAGAGTGACACCCCAAACAGCTTCATTCTGTTGTTGCTGATATGTTTTTGTTCTTCATTGCTTGTAACCTGAGGAAGACTTTGTTTGTTGTACCCAAAAAACTGGTTGGAATTACAACTCTTTTGCGGCACTGATGGAACATGGTTGATAAAAGAAGGGTAGGAGCTACTAGGTGTCACAGGCTTAACATGGTTTTGTACAAAATAAATAATATCATTGTACAGTTTTCTCATATGGGCTAGCTCAGACATAAGCATATTATTACTCCTCCTTAGTCTATCATTATCCTCAGAAAGAGCAGTCACTGTTGAGTTGTTAAAAGCAGCGCCACCATTTATGGCTGTTGGGGAGCAAAGATCCGACGGTGAGTCACACCAGTAACTTGTTTGCAAGTCATCTGAGTCAGTTGGTGAAATACTGTGTCCGGTTGGGTACGGGTAGAAACCCGGGCTACCACTACCACCCACTTGGGGGTGTGATGTTTTTCTCCGGTGAATCTCACATAGCATATGCTTCTCACCTTTTTTGAAAAACTCATTTGCAAACTCCCATCGATCCGGTACTATCTTTCTAAAACCCTGAAACACAATAACAAAACAAGAAAGAAATATTAGCAACCTGGTTAATCTTATACTATAGTCTAGTCTATACTACATAAATGTAAAGAAAAAGGGATATTTATTTACGTAAGTGTTGAGTTGACGAACAAAGCTGGAGAAGTTATTGTGTTTGAAGTAGTTAGGGAGAAGGTCCCGGGCAAACTCAGGTGGACGCCAAACTACAAAAGTGGTGTCATCTTCACCCCATGAGACTATGTGGTCTGTTGTTGGGTCATCCACTAGTTGATAAGTTTTTGTGAGGAATGGTGCTGGTACTGATTTGTGTGACTCTAAAGAGAGTAGTATGCCTTCGCAGTTGTCTAGCATCAAAGCCATTCAAGATTACAGAAAAACAAAATTAATATTTTTTGCTTCTTGGTGTTGAGGAGAGATGGAAATGTAAACAAGGAGTGGTGGAATTAGAGTGTAGTGAGATTTGATTTTTTTAAAAATATTTGTTAGTAACCTCGGGTATGTAGTAGTAGTGAGAGGAGAATATGTGTCTGTCTGTTCTTGGAGTGTGAAATATATAAGGGTCTTTCAAGACAAACCCGTGATCTCTCTCTCTCTCTCTCTTGCTTTGATCCCGCGCTCACACTCGAAATCAGGCACAAGAGAGTGTCAGGGAGGAGTAAGGAGAATTGACGGTGCCACCCTTTGTTCCCTTTTTACGTTCTTTTTGGGAAAAACTCACTTGCCCTTTTTGCTTCTCATTTATCACCCATCATTGATAACTGCTACTTAATTAATACCAGTCGAGACTACCTATTACTATCTTTTTTTTTTTGGTTTCTTCAACCACGCCCCCCCCCCCCCCCCCCCCCCCCCCCCCCAACACACTTGGAAGTACCATGAGTTGTCCAAATCAGCTTTATGCGCACCTCTACTAATTACTATTTGCGGATCAGCCGTTGGCGTCCCAGATTGTTTGCAGCTGCTGAGACTCAAATCGGGGAACAGATCCAGTTGACCCTGGAGCTTTAGTACTAATGCGCTACCACTAGACCAATATTATTTAAGAACTGAAAAGTTCAAAGATTATTTAAGAATATTATTTTTTGAATATTGAGATTCGTATTTATCGGATTATTAATAATGTGTACAATAAATTTTATTAAATGTATATGATTATTTTGAAAAAATATTGTAATAATTGTGTAAAATTTTATAATGTATACATAATTTTTTGTACTATGCATATATTAAGTTTGTATATATCAGAATTTATAAGTTATATGTTAAAAGGGTGAGGTTCCTAGTGTTAAAAAAATATGTTATTAAATTATGGAAAAAAATATTGATCAATGACTAAAATGAAAAACAAATGTCATCAAAAGTCTAAAAAGTTCCATTAAAAATGATTACAAAATGTCCATATATATTGTCTTGGATTGTTAGAATACTTGGTGCATTTAGAAATACCCTAAACAAAGTATTAATTAGACCATCTAGAAGGCAATCAACAAATTTGTAAAATGCTATTTTGCTTCCCTGGAGCAACAAAGGGGACCTTGATGTGTCAAAACGAGTGTCGCGAGAGAGTTGCGCATGACAAGACAACTGCCGCACCACCATCAGTTATAATTTTTTATCCAGAGTATTAATTTCCACCCAAAATTTAGTTTCATGCGCTAAACCATTTGGTATTTCCAAATTAGACAATGGTTTATTCGGGATATTATATTATATTCAAGAGGATTTAGCTCATAATTTATGACAATGTCTGCAACGCTATTTGGTTGACGGATGTGTACACGAATTGACGTATAAAAAATTTAATGCATACGAGGAAGCGTACTCGATGTATGTGCGATTCGTCGACCAGTGGAAGTGTCCCAGGATTTAGTTAAACCCTAATTACTATTACTATCTAGAGGACAAGGACAAACTTGTGTCGCCCCGACTCCCCCCTTGATGAAATCGAACATGATTTCGGAACTCGAGCATGATTCAGAGCCAAACAGAGTTTCAAAATCAAAGATGAAGAGTTCTGAACCAAAGTTCACTTTGAAATGTAAATTTCAGAGTAATGGGGGTCACATCTTTATTGGTGTAGTCGCTGGGCAACCCTCATTCAACCTGACCAACGATGGCAAAAATTTTACTCATGACCCTGCTAATGACACGAAACCATGTCTTGAGCGAGCCCGTACAATGCTACTTGGTGTGCTAGTTCTCAGTGTTCAAGATCTAGGCCATTGATAGGTAGGGTTTTTCCGCGATGCGAGAGTCACCTACGCGCCGGTCGTTTTGAATTCGGATCACCTGAACTATACAAAAATCTAAATTACGACTACACTCAACGGGTGAGTATAACAGTAAGTTGGGTATCGAAAATTCACAGAGACGAGTTGCTAGAGCTTATAGGATTTAATACTCCTAAAATAAAAGTGTAAAAGATGATTATACACAAAAAGGGAAACGATGCATAAAAGGGAAATATTAATCTAGGCGTGGAAAAATAATTCTAGATTAAGAAAGCGAGTAAAAACTATAGGTTGCGTCGAATATCCCTCACCCGAGTTAATTAGTATAAACTGGTTATATGGGTCGACGAGTTATTACAAATGCGTCTCGTTTCGACAGTTAATTGAACCAAGGGTTGTCACGCCCCTAAATTCACATAAAAGCCTAATACAATTTCGGAGTCAACAAATACCCCAGAAATTACGCACGCAAGGCCGTAAGCACGGAACATACATGACATGTCCCGTCAAATTCCCTAGGCGTAATAACTAGGAAACGCACCCGAAATAGCCTCGTAAACTCCATCACCAAAGCAAAGCAACATGTCAACCCGAAATGAGTTCAATCCGACTCAACCTAGACTAATTTAGCTAGAAAGCATATTAAAAACACGGTAAAGAAAAGCGGTAAATAAACGCGATAAATCTATACTAGAAAGCAATTAAATCAAAGCATGTAATCCTAATTATAAAGCAAGAAATAAGTAAATACACACTATATTAATGGAGAGGAAAGATGAAAGTACAACTTACAAATCCAAATGGGTGTCAAATCAATTGAGGAAGAAGAAATAGCTCTCAAACCCCCAAACCCTAACCTAAAACTATCTAAAACGAATTATATCTGCTATTTACAACAAAATGGGTATATATAGTAAGTGGAATAAAATTAGAAAAGAAAAGGAAAAAGAAAAGAAAAGGCAAAATATCAGCTGGAAACAGGGGATCGATCGATGGTTGAAAACTAAGCCCATTGTCTCAGCTCGATAGCAAAAACTGAAGGATCGATCGATCGATCCTTTTGATCGATCGATCGATCAAAGCAGGTCTGCAGCAATTCCTCCTGTTTTGGTGTGTTTAGTTTTCCCTTCCGCTAAAACTCCAGTAACTTCTTCATACGGACTCGGAATCGCGCACCATTTGCGATCACGCGAAGTTTGTGAGGAGGGCTACAACTTCCGTGTGAATGTCGGTCCAGGTGCCCAAGCTATGAATTGATCGAATTGCCCTTGAACGTGCACATAAATTAGCCAGAATGCGTCTAAACTTCACACTTAGCATTCAAATACCTATAAAAACTAAATTAACCCCTGCAAAGCATGTTAACATATAAATCCGAGGTTGTCTGGTTAACGAGCATAAATATAGGGAATAAGATACCCGAGGGGGCTAAAATGCGAAGGTTCGAGGGATGAAATACGCAATATTTGCGTCGTATCAGCCATGTTCTCCGTAACCTCTTTTTTATTTTCTCCTAATCTTCGAATATATCAGCCAAAGTCTTGCAAGTTAGGACATCTTCACCGTCTGAATTTATTTTCTTGCGGAACCATAAGAAAAAGTACTTTCCATTGCAGCTTTTTTTACGATAGCCAAAAGGTGTCATGAAACATATATGATAACGACATTCCTACTATAAAAGTTGTGTATAGTTCGCTTAAGTTAATTTTCACCACTGATAAAATAAAGTAGTCGTAATTTTTTTAAGACAACATTGAGGTATTCAATTGACGAAAATTCTTGACATTCAGGGGGTTCCTTGGTATTCAGTCTTTTGAAATTGTTCGGAGGGAGATTTTTCCATTGAAATTTGAGAAGAGAACATGTAGAAAGTACTAGTAAGGTTTTGAATATGAGCGAGGATTCAATTGACGGTGAAACAAGTTAATTTATTGGGTATTTATACTATTGTTAGAAAATAACCGTTTTTTTATATAAGTAAATGCTATTATAGAACTATCGCTAAGGGAGCGAACCTGTATACATGAAGTATACAAAACAGAAAACAGGGAAAAGGAGAACAAATAACAACACCTCGAAAACCAAAAACCCAAGCTACCAAATCAATTGAAGCTCCTCAACAAACTCAAGAAACTCCTGAGTCGTGACAGCGAGGCTCTCCTTATACCAACAAAGCAGGGTGCTCACAAACAGATATCGAAGCCTCGAAGGCGCCGTCTCGATGGCCTGAAAGCATCTCACATTCCTCTCCTTCCAGATTGTCCAAAAAATGCAATGAGGTACTGAACGCCACACCCACCTGTTACCCAACCACCCCCACGGGGGTCTCCACCCCTCTAAGAGTGCCCTCACAGTCTCGGGCATAACCCAGGCGGTTCTAGTAAGAGCAAGAAAAATATCCCACATGCCTCTAGTCACCTTACAATGAAGAAGAAGGTGATCAGTCTTCTCCTCATTCTCCTTACATAACCAACAACGACTAGCCAGATGAAGACCTCTCTTCTGAAGCCCCTCGAGAGTCAGAATGGCCTGTCTAGCCGCTGTCCACACAAAGAATCTTACTTTCGGTGGAGCTTTAACCTTCCAAATATTCTTCCAAGGGAAGAAAGCCCTGGGCGACCCATTACCACTCAATATTGAATAGTAGCCTCTGACCGAGAACACCCCCACCCCTCATCCACCGCAAGGAATCCTCACTAACCGTCGGCCGGGGGGCCGAATCCAGGCTGTTAGAAAATAATCGTTAAAAGTAGTTATTGGTCCCACGACAATTGAATTGCAGCGGGATACTTTTTTATGCGACAAGAGGAGTGCCATAGGAAGGTCACCCCTAACCCAAGCCTTGGACCAAATTATAACCTTTTGAGGATGCAAAAATACATTTTGGTGTAGAATTTTTACTAAAATGCATTGGAGAGGATTTGTAATTTATTATAGAGCTAAAATGGATGATTAACAAGGGATTTATATCATATTAATTACAGTTTACTCTTACACAAATGATGTGCAGAAACAAGATAAGAAAATTTATACCATTATATAAATTTCTATTGAGTATTTCAATCATCTATGTATGCATTAATATACTAAAGTTTTATATACCAACTAATGCATGATTAGCATATTAAGGAGTAAAATACAAAATACGTACAAAACTAATCTCCAGAATTTTGGTATTTAATTTAGGAAACTGAACTCAAACAAGGTATAGGTTACAATATAAGACGATTTCAATTTACTATTTAGTATAAAGTTCTCAACATATAATATGTATTGTGTAAATATGATTATCACTCACAAGTATCATTATGTCAACATGATTATCACTCACCACATATGACTATTGGCTTACGTAATACAAATATGTACACAGATATATATGGGAGCCTTAAAATAAGGCGATTTATGGAATAATTTTATAAAAAAATATATTTTCTTTTTGTTCTAACCATTTCAAGTTACCTCTAAAAAAATCATCTAAAAATAAAATGTTTTCGTACTTTGTAAAAAGGGTCAATATTTGACAATTTTTAAACAGTTCAAGTCAACTGTTTAAACCGTCAAATATTGATCCATTTTTTTAAAATATCAAAACAAATTATTTTGAGATGATTTTTTTAGCGGTATCATGAAATGTTTAGAATTTTACAAAAAAAAAAAACTTATATATATATATATATATATATATATATATATATATATATATATACACACACACACACACACACCATATCTTTGTACTATAAGAAGACGACCCGCCTTTCAGTAACTAAACAATAATTTAGAATCATAATATTGTGTACCTCACATTGTATATCGCTAAATAAACAAAAATGCAACCACGATCAATCACAAATTAGATATAAAAAGTAGGCTAAACTGTGATGAAATGATCCATATTCGTAAGAGAATAATATTCATGATTTTCATGTGTCTTCTATTATTTATCATTGAGGTAAAATTATATACTATGTAGCTAACATGTTACATATTATTTCCTTTCTCCATAAGAAAAGATATCATTCATGATACCCAACACTTATTTATGTAGGATCAATAATACTTATTTATGTAGGATCAACCTTATTGAAAAATAAAAGAAGCCATTATATTACCATGAGTAAGGTCCTAATTTGAAGTTGTTGAATGGGCAGTTCGGTCATCACAGTATAAGATTCGATGATCACTAATAACAAACTTATGTGAATAATAAATTCACGGAAGGAGAAGTGGTTCCACTTGACGTCAAACGATTGTCCTCTATTTGTAACTTTTCCTTTGTTGTTTAATGTCACCAACCCAACACTCTCACTCCAAATTCGAATCCCCATCATTTTTAAGTTTCTACTACTGCTGTTTGCTGTTGCTGCTGCAGTAGCATCTTGCAGATAAAAATATAAGGTAAAAGGATACATCGAATTATGTGATGGGATTTTAAAGCCTGTGGTGTGAGTGTGACGACAATTCACTTCTTCTGTTGCTTCTCTTTCTCTAATACTTCTTCTTCTTCTTATCCTAGCTTCTTTTCTTCCTCATAATATTCCAAACTTCAATAATAACATCATGCATATAGACATCCCGTGTGCCCACATTGTATAGCCTCTCTCTACACTGCTTCTGCTTTCATCCCTGCCAACCTTGGCTTCTCTTGCCTCGGCTTTCCATGCTGACGTGTCTCAGGCGTTTCAATTATTGCCCTCATAAAGTTTTTATCTAATAAATTACAAAAATATTACGCCCTTTTCTTTTTCCTCTCTAATGGCCCATGTTTTACTTTCGGGCATGAGTTTTTCGTTCCTCCCAACTTTAATTCCATACTTTTAACAATTATCATATAAAATTAGCATTTCATGAGTTCATATAATATAGTTTCAAAGTTTTTGTTTTTTCGAAGACTGGATACGAAATAATGCCTTAAACTCCTAACACTTAAAATGTGTGGTCCAATAATAAATGAGATTTAAGTTGTGGCCTCCCTTTTTAAAACTATTCAGAATAATTGAAAAAAAACTTTGTTGCGTTGAGTACAATGCGATCCATCCCCTTCTTATATGATACTGCTATATTACAAAAAAAACTGTAAAATGCAATTATATTAATGTATAATTTGTCAAATATAACAATGTAATTACGTTTTTACGGGGGTATCATGTTATTAAATATAACTATAAAAATCAATTATATTATCACACACTTATTATTATAAAAGAACACATATAGCACGCATTGAAAACTTAGAAGTGTTGGATCAGAAATAAATAGCCCCTCGCATGAGGAGCTTCCGACATTTCCTCTAAGAATTAATTCCCACTTAAATCCATTATTTTATTAAAAGAACGAAAATAAACTATACATGTGAAGTTAAACCTATCTATTTAAATCATCTCTAAACGAGTGTGAAATTGTTCCCTACCAAGATTTCAATACTGACACAAAGTTGAATCCGAATTATTGCTCTCTTTAAGGAGGATTAACATGACCTTTTAATGCGATTGATTAAATTATTGACAACTCATTAGAACAATATGGGATCCATTGTTAAGTCATTAACGTCTCAACCAATCATATGTGAGCGTCATATTAATCCTCATTTGAGTATG
Source organism: Sambucus nigra (assembly GCA_949130495.1). NCBI lineage: Eukaryota > Viridiplantae > Streptophyta > Magnoliopsida > Dipsacales > Adoxaceae > Sambucus > Sambucus nigra. The sequence goes on from OX422211.1 coordinate 143,592,600, forward strand.
ATCAACAAATTTTTACTCTCCAAAGTTGGTACGCATGATTTCCTACACAAAGTTAGAAACTCGAAATGGGTTCAGATAGTTATTAGGCTTACATTGTCGCTCTGGAGTCACTCACATTAATGTGAAATAATTCCTGGTATACACAAAATACATGATAAATGAGCATAATTTTTATCCAACAAGAATATTGCACATAATTTTTATCCAACAAGAATCTAACACTAGTATTTTTCTCCAGCAAGAATCTAACACTAGTACACTACACTAAGTGAATTATGCACAATTATAGATTGCCAGACATAGGTGATGTTAATCTTGGATTAATATGACTTAGACATGATAAAAAAAGATAAAATTTAAACACAATATCTTTCGGCTTTATACAAGATTTATGTATCAATATAACATTGCAAATGATATGGAGGTGAAGTATTAAACTTCAAATTACCAGGTAACAGAAGAAATAATACTTCAACTATTAAATTGTGAAACACTCCATCCATCTCATCTCGTCGTTTGCAAGTCAAACATTTTAAGAAAGCATTACATTTTTCATATTTATCACCTCAAAACCTGTTTATACCTTTGAATGTAATACATGTATTTATCTTATTGTTCTTGGAGGGGTGTTGTTCGTATGAATGACTTTGTAATATCAACTAGTTTTATATATTATTTTTAAAAATGTGATTATTAATTTAAGGCTGACTAAAAAAAACATGACTACTAATTTGAGACTATGGGAATAACTAGTTAGGAGAGTAGATCTCAAAAATCTATATATTATAATCAGAGCATCCAATTTATAATTAATTCACAATAATAATAATAACTCTAAAAGTTTCTAGACAAAAATACATAATAATTTTTCTTAAAATTTAGAATTTAGAATTTAGATCTATGACAGCACGTGTCACGAGATGAACATAGTGCATAAAAATCCATGCAGTAAGTGGGCATCACTGTGGTATAGGATAAAAGCAAGACATTACTCACTTACGAAATAAGTGACAGTAAGAGTAGGGACATAACATGGCCCAAAGTGAAACAATATGCAAATGATGACTAATTATTTCACAAAGATACCCAACTGATTATTTTGATCATGCCTATGATGGTCATTATTATGAAAACAAGGTTAAAACTGTTCTAGTTCCCCACCGCAGTTGAGTGCTTCTTAGACTTCTGGTTATACCTTTATATTGTGGATTTTAGCCATAGTCAATATATATATTTAAATCAGGGAAACCATAACGGGCTAATCTTCTTTAATAAGCTACGGTACAATATTTTTATGTTAAAATTTCGCCACACGAAAAGCAGAGAGTGAGAGGAAGAGAGCTTCATTTATTCATTAAAAACTAATATTCCTACGTCTGTGTGCGTATACAGATATTTATAAATTAACTCTTAAGTTTTTGAAGCTAAGGTCAGTCTTACTTAACAAGCTATTTACGGGTAAGGTTTTTCTATAGACTCGGGTTAACCTTCTTTAACAAGACACACAATTTTTCGATATAATTGTATCATTAATGGAAAAAGCAAAGAGATATTACCCCTTTATTACTACGTGTCAATAGTGTTTGATAACAAGTTAACATATGTAATTGGAAAAAATTATGATATGAAAAGTATTTCAATTATTTGATAATTACTGCCAGATTAAGAGAAGCCTGAGTTTAAGTAAACTTTATCTTTTTACACTCATATAGTTAGTTTTTTAATCTTTAGCTTTTTGTTATATAAATTAAGTAACCGAACTCGATATATCACCAAAAGATGAATTTAACGAAGGAATAAATATCACATGTCTTGGATTAAAAGCTTTGGGGAAAGATTTAAGACAAAAGTCATTTTATGACGAACAGTTGGTTATGAATTCACATAGTACAAGAACTTAACGATTTTAGAAGAAAATAAATTAATGCAAATGGCAATTGAAAAGCTAGAGGGAGAGGAGTTTATATAAATTTATGCAATGGGAATCTTTGATAGACAAATGTCAAGATATACGTTTAAGGCTTTGATGTGCAGGCACTTTGTAGTTGTGTTGTACACTAAATATTGGTATTGAGTGCATTTCCGCTTTGATGCTTGAACCCATGGTGCTGTCATTATATGTATACAAAATTACCTTAAATAAAAATCTTTGTTGTAAATAATTAAGATGTGATTTTGATTGGATTAATGAAATTTGGGTTTCATTTTATTCATTAGAGAACTTCATGAAATAATGTAATATATACAGGATGTATCAATTTACACTCCAATTGAAAGGTACATATTTTGTAAAAAAAAAATATTGGCAGTTGCTCTAACCAAGTAAAATTTTTTTTTTTTGTAATTTAAGTTGATTGTAAAAGTAATAGTTTTGAGAGATGAAAAATTGATTGCTCTATTTAAGTTAATTGATAAAGTTAATTATTTTAGGCATCATAGGTGATACGGGGGGGGGGGGGGGGGGGGGGGGGGGGGGAGGACTAGCCTGCCTAAGAAAAAAAAATCAGTGGTAAGTTTTGTATAATTTCAGTTCAGCGCTTCCCCTTCTCAGTCAAAATTCGGCTCACATCATCTCTCCTCCCTACAAAAATACACGTAATTTTAAATTTTAATGCAAACTTTTTTTTTTTCATTAAATGTTCAAATTAGGGCTTTTATCAATTTTGGGGCTAAATTTAGAGTTTTTATTGTTGTAATTAGAGTTTTATTGCTGCATAATTATTTTAATTTGAAATGTTGAAATTAGAGCTTTTATCAATTTTGGGACTTTTTATAATATTAATTATTAGGTATTTATATAATAGTTAATTAAAATAATATGTAATTATTTTTAAGTAATTATATGGTGAATACTAAAAAATAATCTCGAAAAAATTCAGCTCAAGGCTCCCGTCCCCGAACCCTTGAAAATCACCGTTAACTTAGCCCTACCGAACGAAAAATCGTGGCTCCACCCCTCTTATGCATAGATTTAAATTCCTCTTAGTTAAGCGGTGTGATTATTTTTTTTGTTTCTTTTCATTGCTTAAAATTAGATAAATAGTTGAGTGTTTTTTTGACACTCGGTAGATGGTTTGTCAAATGTCTGTCAAAGATGTCCGTGACCTAATATTTGAGTGTCCAAAGAGGCCCGTGATGTAATATTTAAATTCTTCGTACTTACTTTTTGTAGATAATTACATAAAAGAGCAAAAAATGAAACAAATACTAAACTCAACTCAACTATACCTTTTCGCGATTATTTGGGATCCGCTACATGAATCATATTTTCTCACTTCGTTCTGTTCAATATCCCATTAAGTCAATTTCTACCTCTATTCCTAGCATTACCATCATATTAACTAAATCAATTTTTTTACAGAGTCACTTATTGGTCTACGTTAATCAAATCCTTATGAAAGAATTATTCAAATATAATACCTAATTAATATGAGTGCAAGAAATATCATAATAAAGAACCACAAAAATAATTATAAGTGTTGAAAGTAAAGATCACACACACAACAATGATGTACGTGATTCGGTGCAACTTGTGTACGTCCACGGAAAGGTTACTATATTCTTATTAGTGTCTCTTAATGCTCGAGGTTACATCCCATTGCCCTAGTCAGGGTTTACAATTTATAGTTGTGTAAAAATTAGAGATTGAGTTGTACAAGGAACTCAAATAACACGTGGATAACACGTAGTGTCCCTGAATATCTCCTCCGAGATTATCGATAACCAATTTGAGTATATCCGTAAGTATTTAAATGCATGTTAAATACACGAGTCTTTAATGAATTATTGATTTGGGCCATACAGTTCACTCTCCATGCTGGGCTGGTCGACTACTATTTTAGACTAAAATAAATGGATATCCACAATTGCCCCTAAATTTTTGGGTTGAATATTCGGGCCAACAAGTTTTAATTAAGTCTAAGGTCCACGACTGAAAACTTTGTTTTAAAACTGGAATGGCAATTTTATAATTTCGGTGAACTCAAGAGTGCACACTTGTCTGAGGTCACATACCATGGCAAACTTATAGTTTTATTGAAGAAGTAAGGGAACGCTGGTCCGAGCAGACATATGCAACGTCGAAATCTTCCTTGGTTGTCGTGTACCATTATTAGCTCGGACTTCAAACAGGGATACACCACCCTCGACTGCTATCTTTCAAACGTTTCTTTGTCTACTGAGCTTCCAGTGTCTACTTCTTCAGCTTCTAGTATTCTCAGAGCTTACATTGATTCTTGTACGTTCCCCTTATCTCCTATTTGTTTCCACTTCTGCGATTGTTCTTCGTTTGTTACTAGGGCTTTTCTCTTTCGTATTATTCATGGCGCTATTAGATAACAAGTCAATAGTAGAGTTTAGAAAAACTTATAATATTCCTAACTAGTTGAAATTGACCGTGCCTTTCTCACTAAAGATGTCCGTGATATTGAAGGAGGGCACTGGATTCACATCTTATTGATCACCCAAGGGGGATTGACATTTTCCCCAAACCCTCTTTTTTTAAGTTTCTTATAATATTTTGATTTTTCCCTGCTCAGTGTGACCCTAATGTCTGAAAGATTGTAAATGGGGTTTATAGAATAGACATGCTGTATGGGACCAATCTAGGCCTTACTGAGCTCCGTAACTATTATGTATGGTCGCGCACCAATGACGGTATCTTTTATTTAAAGACAAGATATGTGGATAGGGTTATAGTTGTAAACCTCCAAGATTCTCGCAAAGATTACTGGGGTCATGGGTTTATTGCCAGAAATTGATAATATCCTTCCCTAGCTGAGGGTGAGAGATATTGGGGCCTCTGGATGTCTGATTTTGGGGAAGATCATATAGTTCACTTTCTTTTTTCTTCTTTTTACTTGATGTTTCTTCTTCTTTTGTTTACCTCCTCACTGCTTCTATTCCCTGTCCTCTGGCTTATATTTCTTCCTCAGTTTTGGAGCTCACGATAACAATTAAGAACCTGATTTAAGCAAGGTGAGCGTTCCTGATCTCCTGAAAGTTTGAAGAGTTCAAGAAAGACTTCAGACGACGAGCATCCACTATCTGCAACCTATTTGCTTGAATACAAGAATACCACCACCAGTTTTATTTCTTGACCGATTGATAAAGTCCCAGACTTAAAGGTTCCTAAAGTTGGGCCCTTTGAACTAATTGTGTTAGAGGAAGAGGAAGAAAAAGAGAAAGGAGAGGAAGAAGATGATGAAGAAGATGAGGAGTAAAAAGAAGAAGAAGAAAAAGAAGAAGAAGAAGAAGAAGAAAAAGAAGAAGAAGTAGAAGAAGAAGAAGAAGAGAAGGAAATGTCACCCACTGTAAAGAGGAGAGTGCTAAATGTTGATGACGATGATCAAGCAGTGCTGTCTAATAGAATAAAATCTTTGAAAATGGCGAAGGTTGATTCCGAAGGGCTAGTGGATCTAGCCCAGGAGCCAAGGGGAAGGTAAAAGAGAAGGAGAAGAAGAAGGGATAATAAGAAGAGAGAGAGAGAGAGAGAGAGAGAGAAGAGAAGAAGAAAGAGGAGGTTAAGAATAGGCTGGCCTTGAAGGCCCATGTTGTGCACTTCTTTACTTCTGATGCTGAGGGGTCCAGTGTGGCCAACACCCCTATCCTTGCCCCTGATCTGGTAAGGGGGCTGTGCTCGCGACCGACCGTGAGTTCTCTTCGCGACTGGAGTCAGTTCATCTTGAACTCAAGTCTGCTCAGGGACTTGCTCTGATAATCTTCTTTCTTTTATCCACTTATCTCTTTTATTCTGCATTTGTCTTCTCTTTACTAACTTAACTCTTCCTTTTTTGTGCAGTTCTTGGTTGATTTCATTACTCTTTTGGATGGTCATACCGACCAATTCAAAAATAACCAGGAGCTGAAAGATGCCCTGAAAAAGTATGAAAAAGACTTGGATGATGCCCACGCAGCTTGGGAGCGAGAAAGGGAGAACGTGGCAAAGGCCTATGCCGATTTCTAGGCAATCGAGAAATCGGTGGTTGTTGAGAAGGAAAAGTTATCTGAGGAAAACCTGGACCTATCCGGGAAGGTTCAGAAGCTCAAGGAGAAGCTCCCACACGAGAAGGACGACAGTTACACCAAAGGCTGAAATTCGGCCCATGATAATGCCGAACTTCAGATTGGCTATGCAAATAAAGTGTTCTTCAAGAAAGGATGGGACCAAGCTCTGGGGGCAGCGGGAGTTCTCTCTGAATTTGAGCTCTTCAAGCTTCATTCTCCTGGACCCAACCCTCTCCCAGAAGAAGAGAAAAACATTGGTCAGCCTGCTGACCAAACTGAGAATGAGTTTGCTGAGGTCGGAGTGGATGTCAACTAAGAAAGAAGGACTACCGAAAAGGGGAAGACAGTAGACGACTCTGAGCATGTGAAGGAATATGGCCTTTAGTATAGGACTTTTCCTTTTTCTGTCCTTTTGTGCCCTATAATCTTCTTTTTACCTCTAGTTGTATTGGTCGTTGGCCCCATTTATCAATCAATGAAAAAGAACTTTTTGCTTATATTTATGCATTTTCCCTTTTAAATATACTGATGTTTAATTATAATCTTATCTTTTGTTCTATTTTTTACCCGACGAGAACTATATTCCCCCTACCTCAAAGTTGGGGATAATTTTGAAACCTAACATTAGCCGTAAGGCGTTTATAAAAATTTACAAGTCCCCGAGGTCGAGGACTGAGTAGTACAAGAGTCAGTTCGAGATGGTCTCCAAGTTGAAGGACGATCTTCAAATTAGGGAGGAGATCGATTATTAAGTTCAGGAGGAGATGAACGGTTTGAGGGCCAAGCTCATGGAGAACAATGATGTGAGCCAAGGGGGCAAAGTGCTTCAAGCCAAGAATGACGCTTTGAGGAAGGAGGTCCCCGAGATGAAGAAGGATGTCCAAAGGGCATATGTGATTGCAGTCGGACTCCAAAGAGACGTCATGAGGCTAAAACATTTATTCAGAATAGGCCCTCGAGAAGCATAGGTAACTAGTTATGATGAGGTCTAGACTGATGCCTCAACAAGGCTAAAAGAGTCTGAGGATGTGGTATTCAAGCATGGATGGTTGACTGCCCGTAGGGAAAATAAGACTCCTAAGGAATCAGACCTATGGTAAAGTACCAGGTTAATTGTCCGGCTTATCATCACAACCCTTTCTTGAAAGACGAAAAATGGATCCAATAGATGCCATACCTGCCCATCTCCTAAACGATTATCTTGAAGACGATGATGAGGTATTCACACCAAACCTAGATGGTGACTGAAGAGCATGCATAGCGGATTATCTTGCTAGCTAACCTTAGTTAGTCTAGGTCTTTGTACATTTTGTCTTCATGTAATTATACTTTCTAATTTTTAATATATAAATTTTAACTTATCAACTCGTTTAATATTTTGAGCCCGTGCTAACTAAATATGAGTTAATAACTGTCTTTATGTTCGGAATGTTAATTAGAAAGGGATATTTTTTACTGATAACCTAATACCTTTGTCGACCATGTAATACCATTGATCACATTAGGATTCTTGCCAATCGAATGAGTTTGTATTTAGGGTTAATCATTTTGGGCTTCTTAGCCAACTAAATAATTTAAGAACAAGTGTTTACCATTTTGGGACCCTGCCGACTAAATGAGTTTGCTAACTTCTGCTTGAACATTCTCCCAGTCCAATATGCCTTAGCAGTATCATTCCATCTACCTTACCTTTTAGGTCGTGTCGTTACACTCCCTTAGGCATATGTGAGATAATGGCAAGAATGTACCTGGTTGATTGGGCCCTCCGCCCGATCAGTTTTTTTTGTGACTAACACAGTTGGTGACCAACTTAAGTTGGCTTTTTTGCCTAAGGATCCCCTGTAGGGCTTTTACTATTTCCGGGGTAACTCATGAGGTCTTCTGTGTTTGTGAGAAAGACTTGAGGGTTATAGAAATTGAAATATTTTAATCACTTATTGTAATTACTGTGAACCCTTCTCGGCATGATGAAACCTTTTGATTAAATTAAGTTAAACAACTTATTATAATCCACATTATTTTCATTATACCGGAGGAAGTTCTTTGGCTAAGATAAGCTAGGCATCCTTCTGTTAACCAGAGGTAATCTCTTCTTATGGTCGAGGGAGTTATCATTTGGAAAGGATGCACAATACTGAGATGCAATCAAGAAATTTGAAGCAATCAATATATGAGATAAAAAATATGAGAGCCAATTGGCCTTTATTCATTGAATAATACTTTGCAAGCAACATAAGTTTGAAATAAAAATTTACATAAATTAAATGTGCTAATAAAAGATAAAGAAGACAAAAAGTAGAACTTCTTGAGATTGGTTGCATTCCACGCTCTTGGTATCTCCTTGAATATCGTCCCTCATCACCTTAAATGGTCCTTCCCGTTTTGGTACTAGCTTTCCGTCTGATGGTTTTATGGCACTACCGAGTACTTTCCTTAATACATAGTCTCCTACTTTGAATTTCCTAGGATGGACTTTTTTGTTGTTCTGCTTGGTTAGCTGCTGTTGGTTGGAAGCTAGCTTGATCATATCCTGTTCTCTTCGCTCGTATGCTAAGTCAAGTTTAGTATGCAGTGCATCATTGTTCAGGCCTTGGTCGACTAATGTGGTTCTCATGGTAGGGAGACCTTCTTCAAGTGGGATAATAACTTCCATCCCATAGGCGAGCGTAAAGGGCATTTACCCAATTAGTTTCTTAGGAGTAGTATGGTAGGCCCACAGAATATGGGGGAGCTTGTTCACTAAAACGCCCTTTGCTATTTTTAGCCTTTTCTTTAGATCGTCATCATGATTTTGTTAGAATCTTCTACCTGACCGTTATTTTAGGGATATGCCACAAAAATGAAGTGGTGCTTGATGCAATACTCATCACAAAAACCTTGAAAGAAGTTATTTTTTTAATTATGTGCTATTATCGATGATGATAGTCCTTGGTATCCCAAAGCATGTTATGATGCTTTTCCAGATGAAATTGGTCATGTCGGTGTCACGAATATTCGCTAGTGGTTTTGCCTCTACCCACTTGGTGAAGTAATCTGTGCTGACCATCAGATTCTTGCGATTTCCAGGTAAAGTAGGTAGTGATCCCACAATATTTAGTCCCCATTGCGTGAATGGCCAAGGGCTTGTTAAAGATTTCACGTAGCTAGCTAGTTAGTGAACCATATGAGAAAATTTATGGTATTTTTCACCTCTGCGAATATAGGTACTTGCGCCCTTTTGCATGTGAGGCCACCATTCCTTAATCGCTCGAAAGGCCAATAACTTACCTCCTACGTGACTCCCATAATACAATCGTGAAGTTCACTAATAACTTGCTCAGTGTCGTATGGGTGAACACAATAGAGGCAAGGGCATGTGAATGATCTCTTATAGAGATTTCCTCCTCGGAGAGGTAAAAATGGGTTGCTTTAACCCTGACTTGATGAGACAATCTCTTGTCATTAGGGAGCATGTCACTCTGTAGATAGGCAATAATGGGATCCATCAAACTAGGGGCCTTCTCTATGAGGATGACTTATTCGGTAACCACTGTTGGTTTATGCTTGGCTGGGCTAGGAACTCTATTTGTATAGATCTTCTGAGATCAGAGTCCACTGTTGAGCTTAGGGTTGCTAAGGCGTCGACGCAATTGTTTTTCCCTCGGGGAAATAATTGAATGTAATCCTTCTTGAATCCTTCCATAAGTTCTCTTACTACATGAGGTAGGCTTCCATCCTATTATCTTTTATATTAAAATTTCCACTCAGTTGCTTGTAGAATAATTTGGAATCGCCGAATACGTTGAGGCGCATTGCCCCCAGCATTTAGTACTTGTTAAAGCCAGTGATTAGTGCTTTATATTCAACTGCGTTGTTGGAGGCTTCAAATCCTAACCTGATTCCTTGTTTGATGACAACGTCTTTTGGTGTGATAAGGACATCTCCCACTCATGCCCCTTGTAATTGGAGGCTCTATTAATGTATAGGGTCCAGTTCTTAGACTGTGCTTTCTCGTCTGTTGAATGCTTTATTTTTTATTGGTCGATAGGCTGGTCCCCCATAAATTTGACGATAAAATTAGCCCGAACTTGTCCCTTAATTGATGTTTTCGGTTGAAAGTGGATATCGAACCTTCTACGCTCGACTAACCACTTTGAGAGTCGTCCAAAGATGTCATCTTTTCGGAGAACAACTTGAAGGGGATATGAAGCGATCACCGTTATCGATTGAACTTCAAAGTAGTGCTTCAACTTCCTTGAGGTAATCATATATTCATAGGCAATATTTTATAGGGTAAGTAGCGTTATTTTGCATCCAGAAGTGTCTTGCTGGAGTGATAAATGGGATACTGTCCTTCATCATTCTATTATACCGGAGTTGAGCTCACAATGTGGTCTGATATCGCAACATAGATATATAGCGGGTCTCCATTATTAGGAATCACCAATAGGGGCAGTTTATTGAGGTACGCCTTGATCTCCTCTAAATATTTTAAGCAGTCGTCGCTCCATATGAGGCCTTTATCTTTCTTCAAAAGATGAAAGAATAGTTGGCAGTGTTTTGAGAATTTGGAGACACAGCAGTTGAGTGCTGTGAGCATACCAGTAAGATTTTGAACATCTTGCAACATCCATGGTGGATGGATCTTAGTGATCTCATCAATATGATTTGGATTAGCCTCAATTCCTCTCTTGCTAACTAAGTAGCTCATAAATTTACCTGACTGGATACCGAATGAACATTTACTTGCATTAAGTTTCATCCGGTACTTCCTAAGGATCTCAAAGGTTCTGGCTAAGTCTAAGGGTTAGTCGTCACTATTCTTGCTTTTGATTAACATATCATCGATGTATACCTCCATTGTGTCCCCTATCTACCGCCTGAACATCTTTGTGAGCAGCCTAATAATTTACCCCTGTGTTCTTTAGGCCAAATGACATGACCATGTATCAGTACAACCCAATAGGGTTTATGAACGACGTTTTGTCCTGGACGGGGATGAACAATGGAATTTGATAGTACCTTGAGTAGGCATCCAAAAAACTCATCCTCTTGCGTGCTTCCATAACGTCAAGGAGTTAATCAATATTAGGTAGCGAGAAGTTATCTTTAGGACATTCCCTATTGATATCTATGAAGTTAATACAAACCCTCTAACTGCCATTGCTTTTTCATACTATCACTAGTTTGGATAACTATTTGGGGAACTGAACTTTCCTAATGGATCTTGCATCTAGAAGCTTCTCTACTTTATTCTCCACCACTTTAGCCTTCTTAAGGGATGTTTGAAGAGCCTTCTGAGCTATCGAATTGAAGGTTGGGTCAATATGCAATCGATGGTAGGCTCCATCGGGATCAATCCCAGGCAGATTATATGTCTCCCAGGCCAAAACATCCAGATAATTTCTTAAGAAGGCAATCGACTATTTTTTCTCGTGATCGGCGAGTCTAATTCCAATCATAAACTTTCTTTCTGGCTAGTTTCCATTAACTCCAACTTCCTCCAGGCTTTCAACGACCTTGTCAACGGTGTGGACCCTAGTCTTATCCACCCCTGGTCGGTCGTACGATAGTTGCTATTTAGAGGGTGTAGCTCTATTTTGGGCTTCCTCTAGAGCGTCTTTTGGTTAATTTTTCTTTTACTTCCTAGGATGGATGGTCTCGATGAAGCATTTACTTTCAGTGGTCTAGATTCCACAAATCTCAACCATACCCTGGTCGGGGATACACTTTAGTTTTTGGTAGTAGGTAGATGGTACGACCCTCATCACAGGCAACCAACCTCTACCTAAAATGACGTGATATGGGGACTCTATGTCTACCACGAAGAATTCAGTTAGCTTTAAGATGTTTCCTTTTCTGACTGGAAGGACTATCTTTCCCAGTGGCATTGTAATTCTTCCTGCAAAGATGACCAGCGGAATTGTAGCCTCCTTGAGGTCAATATGGTTGAGCTTAAGCTTATGGAACAACTCTAGGTACATTATCTATGATGATCTTCCCCGATCCACCAACAGCTTATTGACATCCCAATTTATAATTCTGAGGGTTATCACGAGTGCATCGTGATGTGGGGTCCTCACTCCGATCAGATCTTCGTCAGTGAATACGATGTGTTTGGTATAGTCGACCTCCTCTGGTCGCTGACGCTTGCCAACTTGGCTCTTTATAGGGTCTATCTGGAATGATTCCATGATAATAATAGTTTACTTCTTTAGCTCCATTCGAATAGCGTTCCCTTGGATTTGCTTTAGTTCTGATGCCCGTGGATCACCGTGAACTCCTGTCCTATGTCATCATCAAGGACGTTGTCTAGTTTCTAGATGCCATTGGCTATGACCCTATTATCTTTCTTTTCTATGTACTCATTGATATGCCCATCTTGGGATAATTTTTCTAAGTGTGACTTCAGAGCCTTGGAATTCTCAGTTCCATGGCCTCCCTCCTTGTGGAATACGCATCTCAGCTCGTTGATCCTTTTGTTAGGGTCACCACCCATTTTTTAGGCCACTTGATGAACGGTTAATCCTTAATCTTGCTCAAGATATTATAGATTGGTTCTTTGAAGATTATATTAACAGCCTGGAACGATTTTAAAGGATCAACCTTATTCCCATACGAGCCATAAGGTCGTCGATGGTGCTGGTTTTTTTCTTAGTCAGGGACTGGTGTAGCAGAGATGTGGTCGGCATACCAATCTTGAAGGATGCAATGACAACCTACTCCGATCAGTCCCCCACTTTAGTGAAAACCTCCCAGTACCTCTTGGAATAATCGCGAAGGCTTTTTTATGGCTTATTCTTCATCATGAGAATCGAATCCATCCTCTTAGGGAGGGTGCTACTAGTTATAAAGCGAGTTGTAAAGGCCTCTGGGAGGGCCTTTATGTTCTTAACCGACATGTGGGGCATCTTCTCAAACCATTTTTGTGCTACGTCATGTAGGCTAGAAGAAAAAATTTGACACACCAAGGCATCGTTGTGGATCCATAACGTTATTGCCTGCCTGTACTAGTGAACGTCAATGGGATCTATCTTCCCCTAATAGATCTTGAACTTGGGAACGAAAAAATTCTTTGGGAGTTCATCTTCTTCTATCGCCCTTGGAAAATGGAAATTCATCTGGGTTTTGAGATCTCTCCTAACTAGCTCCCTGGTAGACCTGGATCCTCGATGGTCTAGATGTTGGTCCATCTCTCTATGAACCAAAATTTTAATGTTCTCATCTTGACGATCATTGCTTCTATGGCGCCTATCTGATCGGCTACATTTTGATCCATCATGCTCCGACCTTCCATGTTCAAATCTGTCATGGTCACGCCTGGAGATCCTCCCTTGGTTGTTAGTATTTCTCACCTGAGGACTAGGAGTCATATCACGACGCTTCTTGGGATATGTATCGAGATCTCTCTCCATCCTTTTAAGTTGCCTTTGCAGATAAGAATTTTCTTCCACCAGGAGGCGTATGGCCTTATCTTATTCTTGAAGCCTAGCTTCATAAGCGTCGACCAACCTGAAGATCTATGTAGACCTATATGGTACCTGACTTTCTTGAAAAAGCTTCCTTTCTTAGTAAAACTTGGAGTTTAGTTGCTGGAGAATCTCTAATTTGACCCTAGGTGGGACTGGGTCATCTTGCACATCGCCAACCTGAGGAATTTTGCTGCTGTGGTGAGACATTAAGAGATTTCTGTTGGTGAATGTTTTTGTAGGAAAAGAAATCATTTCCTACAGATGACGCTGATTGTGACTGCAAGAAATATCATAATAAAGATCCAAGAAAAAAATTATAAGTGCAGAAAGTAAAGATCACACGCATAACAATGATGTACGTGGTTCGGCACTAGCCTATGTCTATATTCATATTAGTGTCTCTCAATGCTCGAGGTTACGTCCCATTACCCCGGACTAGGGTTTACAATTATAGGTATGTAAAAATCAGAGATTGAGTTGTACAAGGAACTCAAATAACATGTTGATAACTCGTGGTGTCCCTGAATATCTCTTCTGAGATTGTTGGTAACCAATTTGAGTATTTTCATAAGTATTTAAATGCTTATTAAATACGTCAACCTTTAGTGAATAACTGATTTGGGATAGGCAATCCACTCTCCATGTTGGGCTGGTCAACAACTCTCTTGGACTAAAATAAATGGATTCCCACACCTAATAATAAATATTTAGTACATAATTTAAGCAAATATAAAAAATAATTTAATTTTTATCTTAAGGGAATGAAATGAACTAACATAGAGAATGGAGGGAAAATGATTTTTCTCAGAAGAAACAAAAAAAATCTGATATTAACATTTAGTACCTAATTACACAAAAAGAAGAGGGGACCAATACACAAATCCAATGCTTAATTACAAAAAATAATTAGGAAATCGAAAAAACTGACTTTTTCCTACAAAAATGTATTTTGAAGAATAAAATTAGTGAAACATAGGAGTATAAAAAACTAATAAAGATAATGCAAAGATTCTAGAAATTAAAATTAGATGACAACCTGCGGGGTATAAACCGCAATGACCCAAATTTTGACAGCCCAAATAGGCCCAACCCAGAGGTACAATACGTACTGATTAAATCAAGATCAACATCACGTGGAATAAACATCGAAAGCTCAATCTTGTTATGTATAATTTCGAAGAAGATTAACGTGGATCAGTAAATGAGTCAATCATTATCTAGAAGAGTTTTAACGTAACTCAACCACTCATATCATTATAAATATAACCCTTAACCCGGGGCAAAGGGATAGGTAATTCTTTGTTACAAAACTTCTAAAGAATTAATATACAAAAAAAAATAGTTCGTGGACTTAGGCAGTTGCTGAACCATGTAAATCCTTTATGTTGGGATATTGTTTTACTCCTTGGTTGTTTCCCTATTGATTAAAATCATTAATTATGATGATTTGTATTCATAGTTGGCGCCGTCTGTGGGAAACGATTCTTTTTCCTAAGCAAAGCAAAACTAGCAAATTAAGCAATCTCTCACCCTCATAGTGCACCTGTTATAAGTGATCTGCGAGCTGGGCTCTCATTACATAGGGTCATATCTGAGATCCATCGGGATAAAAATTATGCCATCAACCGTCTATGATTTTGCCCACAAGTGAAACCTTTTGAGCAGAGCAACGAGTAACCTATATCAATGCAGTTCTTACGGCTAGTCGACGCCTATGAAGAATGATTTCGTCAGTAGGAGGAAGCAATGCACTTCTAGGTGGAGGAAAATGCACATCTTCAACGGCGCGTGGAAAAAATAGAGCAAGAGATCCGTAAGGATAATCACAAGCATCGTGGTCGGACGCCTAGCCCTCAGGTGAGTAAAACTCTCTATTGAGGAAGGATTTCATGCCATGAGCAGGATCACTCAGATTATGAAAGACGTTTGGCAAGTCGAAACCAAGACAAAGGGCATCATAAGCACTATATACGAAGTTTGATACGAGGAGGAATGGACCAACACCCATAAAATCACGGGGCTAGATTAACCAAGGAGCTTAGACGCAGTTCCCTTTTTCAAGGGCGATTGAGGACGAATAACCCCCCAAAGAAGTTCACAATCCCAAGGTTCAAGATATACGTTGGAAAGACTAATCCCATATATAACTTACATCAATACATGGAAGTGATGACCCTGTAGAACCATAATGACACCCTCATGTGTCGTATATTCTCATCCAGCCTATTTGACATTGCCCAAAAGTTGTTTGAAAGGTTGACTCATAGGCCGATCATAAACTTTAAGATGCTCACAGAGGCCTTCATATCTCACTTTATAATAAGCAGTTCACACCTAAAGAGGATGGATTCCCTCCTCATCAAGAGGAAAAAACCACAGGAAAGTTTATGAGATTATGCCAGACGCTACTCAAAAACATTTAATGAGGTCAAAGATTTCTAGAAGAAAATTACCGTAGCATCGTTCAAAATGGGCACAACTCTATGTTGCACAAGTCCCTCACCAAGAAGGAGGAAAACACCATCGATGATATCATGTCACTCATTGAAAGATATGCCAAGGTGGAAGATGTGGCTTCCCTCAGCCAAAGTGAGAATTGTCACACCCCAAAAGCCAATATCCATACTAATCATTTGTTATTGGAATAATTAGATCATAATCTTGAGCCCATTGGAAATACGATTCATTCATCAATATTTTCCTACATAATGTGCATAATGAACATAATATTATTCTTATATCATAAAATTCAATATCAGAGTCATAATTAAGCGAACATACAATACCGTGATTAACTATGATCAACTCAATCCATACTAAATCAATATATACAATGTGTGAGTATATTAAAATATTCAGTGTGACAACGATAAAATCCCATTTTTAAACCCCAGCTCTCTCCAACGGTGCAACTCTCAAAGCTACCGGTCATATGGTATCCTAGCTAGCAGCGTATGAACCTGAAATTGTTAAAATATAAACCGTAAGCATTAAGCTTAGTGAGATACTCCTTCCCTGCAATAGAATAACAATTCTATATCGAATATGTAGATATAAAATCCGAACAATCCTGCCCATTGGAAATAACAAATCATGGATCATAAGATCCAAATAATTCTGCCCATTGGCAATAACAAATCCTGGATCATAAGATCCAAACAATTCTGCCCATTGGCAATAACAAATCCTGGAACATTAGTTCCAACAAATCATTGGATCTTTGTCCAATTCCAATCCTGGATCATAAGACCCAAACAAATCCTGGATATTTTAATATCCAAACAAATCCTGAATACCGAAGTATTCAAACCAATCCTGGATCATGGGACCCAAACAAATCCTGGATATTTTAATATCCAAACAAATCCTGAATACCGAAGTATTCAAACAAATCCGCTCTTAGAGATATATTCATATTTATATATGAAACAAATCATAAGTACACTCACCTTGGCAGTTTAACTGGCTTTGCCCTTGCCTTTATCCAGTACTTGTTCAATCAGCTCTTCTTCCCTTCCTATCATTCTTAAATATTAGTATCATCATAATAATATCAATAATCCAAAGAACGATTTAAACATAATTCAATCCATAAACATCATATGATTCCATTCAAATCATTTATCACAAGTGAAGTTCCATCCAAATCCATGCTAGTATATTTAACATATCCAAATCATAGACCAAATATAAATTCATTTATTCTTGGAAATTAAATCCTTGTCATATTAGTATTCCAATACGAAAGACGGTACATCATTTTAGGTCTTGTAGAGCAAGATATGCTCATTTCTTTACCACATGGCAAATCTGCCCTATAGGCCCTCTTATCGTTCATTCAACTTCCACAAATTTCCATAATTTTTCTACACCATAAATTTATATGATATTTCACCCAACATCAGTAAACATATTGATAAATACAAATTTAAAGTTTCATAATTTTTAAGGTTCGTTTCCTATGTCAAGCAAAACACCGAACACATGGCGGGCATATTTTCAACCTTAGGGCAGATTTCATACCCGAATTTCAAACTCTCACCAAAGACTCTTTTATTTGTATTTTCACATGATTTTCGGATATGTCATACATATATGAGTCCAGGTTAATATCCAATTGGAATCAATCAATTCCAATAAGTATACAAAAATATATGGAAGTTTGAATAAATAAAGTTTCTAAACAAAGCAATTTTAGGGTTTTGTACATTCAACTTAACTTAAACTTTAATCTAATCAAACATATATATCAAGGGCTGAAAGTTTAGTAAACAAATGATGGTTTCTATCATCTAAAACATAAATATAAGAAAAACAATAAGATTTGCAGTTAGAATTACCTTCGGGGCTTTTACGTAATTTTTTATGAATTTTCTTCAATTTTCTCCTCACTTTTTCTTCCTAACTTCCTACTTCTCTTTCCTTAAGCTTAAAATCTCTCATGGCTGCATTTTGGATGAATAAAGAGGTAATTCTAAGGGTTTAAGGTCGGCCAAATCCACCACCCTTCCCAACCAATGAGAATAAAACATTTGTTGCCATAATAAGACAAAATATTACTTAATGGATGGACTATTTTGCCCTTGTTTCGTAATTTTGGTATAACTTCTCACTCGAACCTCCGTTTCACACACCGTTTGTTGTGTTACAAAGATAACTCACTTGTCTACAACTATATGGTTTTCACCTCAAGTCAATTGTTATTTCATAAAGGTCAAAACTAGCCTTAAACATGAACATTCCTATCGAAACCTTCAAAATTTTGTATTTGTAACTAATTCGACATTTCATGCTTTTTGAAGGTAGGATTAGACTAAACATAATAAATTAACATCACATATATTAATAACACACTAATCATATCACATAAGCTTGGCATGATTTAAGCATAATTAATCATAATTATATTCGGGTTGTCACAATTCTCCCCCTGTTAGGAAATTTCGTCCTCGAAATTGACATACATTGGTTGTCCGAATCAAACAAATACGGATAACGCATTTTCATGCTATCCTCACTCTCCCATGTAGCTTCTTCCATGGAATTCCTTCTCCACACAACTTTCACAAGTGGGATCACCTTTGATCTCAATATTTGTTCTTTCCTATCGACGATAGCAAGCGGTTCTTCCACGTAGCTCAAATCTTCCTTCAACTCAATAGGTTGTTCCACCAATACATGTGAAGGGTCCGCTACATACTTTCTCAACATAGAAACATGGAAAACATCATGTAACCGAGATAACTCTGGTGGTAATGCTAACTTGTAGGCAACCATCCCGACTTTCTCAAGGATTTCATAAAGTCCAATGTAGCGTGGACTTAATTTCCCTTTCTTTCCAAACCTCATAACTCCTTTCCATGGCGATATTCGAAGAAACACATAATCCCCTTTCTGGAATTCCAAATCTTTTCATCGTTTATCCGCATAAATTTTCTGTCTGCTTTGAGCTATTCTCATTCTATCTTGAATAATCTTCACTTTTTCAGTGGTGACTTCAATTAATTCTGGACCCTCTATCTTCCTTTCACCAACTTCACTCCAACATATTGGTGTACGACATCGTCTACCGTACAATGCTTCATATGGAGCCATACCAATAGTAGACTGAAAACTATTATTATATGCAAATTCTATCAAAGGCAAATATTCATCCCAATTTCCTTTAAAATCAAGCACACAAGATCTAAGCATATCTTCCAAAATCTGTATTATTCTTTCAGACTGCCCATCTGTCTGAGGATGAAAAGCCGTACTAAACTTTAAGTTGGTACCCATAGCATACTGTAAGCTATCCCAAAATCTGGATGTAAAAGTAGGGTCCCTATCCGAAACAATAGAAACAGGTGCTCCATGCAATCGAATAATTTCATTAACATACAATCTAGCATACCTATCAACTGTATACGTAGTCTTGACTGCTAGAAAATGAGCGGACTTCGTCAATCTATCCACCACTACCCAAATCGAATCTGACCCCTTCTGAGATCGAGGAAGCCCAACCACAAAATCCATCGTTACATGATCCCATTTCCATTCCGGTATTGGCAATGGCTGAAGCGGACCAGTAGGTTTCTGATGCTCCACTTTCACTTGCTGACATATAAGGCACCTAGCAACAAAATCAGCTATTTCCTTCTTCATATTATTCCACCAATAATGCTCCTTTAAATCCCTATACATTTTAGTACTACCGGGATGCATAGTATAAATGGAATTATGAGCCTCATCTAAAATTTCCTCTTTCAATCCACCCACATTAGGCACACATAATCGTTGCTTATACGATAAAGATCCATCATTCACAATACAAAAATCTTCAGACTTACCATCTCGGACATCTTGCCGTTTCTTCTCAAGAAAAGGATCTTGTCTTTGCAAATCACGAATACAGGTAGCTAACAAAGGCCTTATGCTTACATGAGCAAAGAATCTATCCCCATCTACTAGCTGCAATTCTACTCTCATCAATCTCAACTCCATAATATGAGCAACTCTAGCACATCGAATACAAGATAACGCCTGAAGACTTTCTACTCAAAGCATCTGCAACTACATTTGCCTTTCCTTGGTGGTAGTGAATTGTACAATCATAATCTTTAATTAACTCCATCCACCACCTCTGCCTCAAATTCAACTCCTTCTGAGTAAATAAATACATAAGGCTTTGATGGTCAGTAAAAATTTCACATACCTCACTATATAGATAATGACGCCATAATTTCAAAGAAAACACAATAGCAGCAAGTTCCAAATCATGTGTAGGATAATTACGTTCATGTGTATGCAACTGCCTAGAATCATAAGAAATAACTCTACCATGCTGCATAAAAACACAACCCAACCCCTGGTGTGAAGCCTCAGTATAAATAACAAAACCATCTCCACCATGTGAAATAGTAAGAACAGGGGCAGTTACCAACCTCGTTTTCAATTCATCAAAACTATTTTCACAATCAGAATTCCATTCAAACTTAACATCTTTCCGGGTTAGTTTAGTCATCGGCAAGGCAATTAAAGAAAATCCCTTTATAAACCTCCTATAATACCCATCTAAACCAAGAAAACTCCTCACCTCAGTCACGTTATTGGGCCCCTCTCATTTTACAATAGCCTCTACCTTTTTAGGATCAACACATATACCATCTCCCGAAACAACATGGCCTAAAAATGCAACTTGTGATAGCCAAAATTCATAACTTGGCATACAACTTCTTATCTTTCAAAAGATTCAAAATAGTTGTGAGATGCTTTTCATGTTCAACCATATCACGTGAATAAATCAGAATCTCATCAATAAAAACTATCATAAATGAATCAACAAAAGGATGAAGTACCCGGTTCATAAGATACATAAATACAGCTGGAGTATTAGTCACCCCAAAAGGCATCACCAGAAATTCAAAATGACCATACCGAGTACGAAAAGCAGTTTTAGAAATATCACTCTCCTTGACCCTCAACTGATGATAACCCGATCGTAAGTCTATTTTTGAAAACACTTTAGCACCCTGTAACTGATCAAACAAATCATCTATACGAGGTAAAGGGTATTTGTTCTTAATTGTAGCTTTATTCAGTTGCCTATAATCAATACACAAATGCATGGTACCATCTTTCTTCTTCACAAATAAAACTGGCGCACCCCATGGAGATACACTAGGCTGTATGAACCCCCTATCAAGTAAATCATCTTGTAACTGAATCTTGAGTTCTTTCAACTCAGCAGGTGCCATTCTATACGGTGCCATAAAAATAGGGGTTGTCCCCGGTGCTAATTCGATACTAAATTCAACTTCTCTTTCTGGAGGTAACCCTGGAAACTCACTAGGAAACACTTCAGGAAAATCCCGTATAATAGGAACATCGACTAATTGTAAATCTCCCTTCCTAGTGTCAAGAACATATGCAATAAAACCCTCAAAACCCTTACTCAATAATTTCCTCGTCTGAATAGCAGAAATGATGCAACTGGGAACAATTTTCCTTTCCCCCACAAATTTAAATTCAGGCTCACCAGGCATATTAAAAACAACTTCCTTACAGAAACAATCCATAGATGCATGATATTTAGATAACCAATCCATTCCCAGAATTATATCAAAATCAGAAATATCCAACGGAAGTAGATCTATAACTGTATCTCTAGACCCCACAGTCAAAACACAATCATGAAAAACATATTCAGCTACAACCATATCCTCCATAGGCATATAAATACCCAACCCCACATCTAAACGAGTACACGGTCTATTCAGGTATATGGCAAAAGCATAGGACACAAAAGAATGGGTGGAACCAGGATCAATTAAAACATAAGCACTTCTATCAGTAACAGAAAGTGTACCTGTCACCACATCCGGGGTAATATAATCCTCTTTCATCGTAAAGACTCGTCCACCTGGCCTGGAATCACTGGCTTGTCCTCTGCCCATACTTTTCACTACACTGCCTGGAGATAACACTCTACTTGCTGCTTCGCTAGGTGCTGCTGTAGTCTCTGCCAACTGCGGACAATTCTTCCTAACATTCCCCACTTGATGACAATGGTAGCATTCCACTCCTTTAAGCTTAGGACACTCAGATTTATAATGCCCCTCCTCTTTACAAAAGAAACATGTAACAATTCTTATCGGTGCCTCACCCTTTCCTGACCTCCTAACAAGATTAGAAGATTCCCCGCCCCTAGTATCTCTGCCAAATCTCCCTTGGCCTCTACCACTATATCCATCACCTCTCTGAAATTTATGAGGTTCCACCTTAACACTTCCACCCTCACCTCCCCTAGACTGAGATGCGTCGAATATGCTTTTCTTAAAACTCTCTCGGCTCGCAACACCTTGGTTCATTTGCCTTTCTGCTATCGTGGCTTTGTTTACCAGAGAAGCATAATCTTCTAACTCATAAGTGGCTACTCTACTTTGAATAGGACAAATCAGTCCATCTTGGAACTTACTACATTTATCTCCTTCATCCTGCACATACTTAGTAGCAAATCTAGACAAAGCAGTAAATTTAGCATCATACTCCCTCACGGACATTTTCCCCTGGGTCAAATTTATAAATTCCCTCACCTTCTCCCTCCTATAAACCTTAGGGAAATACTTAACGTACAAAGCTTTAATAAACTCATCCCAAGTAATAACATCAGTACCTTCCATTCTGGGCACCAAATGGTTGCTGGCTTCCCATCAATATTTGGCCTCTCCTTTCAGCTTAAACACAGCTAGATTCACTTTCTGGTCACCTGGAACTTTCATAACTGCAAAGATGGTCTCTATATCTCTGACCCACATCTCAGCTTCTGTAGGTTCCACCGACCCTGAATATTCTGGAGGATTCAGCTTCAAAAACTTCTCATGCATGGAATCTTTCATTTCCTTCCTTGCCTCTCTCTCAATTCTGGCCACAGTCTTTGATTCCAGATATCTAGCCTGTTGCTCTGCCATTTGCGCCATATTTTGTTCTTGTTGCTCTGCCATCCTCATCATTGCCTGCACCATCATCTGAATCTCTGTAGGTTGTTCATTCTCTCTGGCCCTTCCAGCAACACTCTGCTCTTCTTCAGTATTGTCTATACGAGAAGCTACTCCCTCTTCTCGATGTTGTCCATCCTCAGGTTCCATATGGAATTATCTGTAATACAACAAAGTTCTAACAACCAATATAAACAGTTTATACTACAAAACTATTGGTTAGTACATAAACAATTCATAAATATCAAATCAACTCAATACTGCCATCTAGCCGTCACACACGTCCCGAATTAATAACCACGCTCTGATACCACTAATTGTCACACCCCAAAAGCCAATATCCATACTAATCATTTGTTATTGGAATAATTAGATCATAATCTTGAGCCCATTGGAAATACGATTCATTCATCAATATTTTCCTACATAATGTGCATAATGAACATAATATTATTCTTATATCATAAAATTCAATATCAGAGTCATAATTAAGCGAACATACAATACCGTGATTAACTATAATCAACTCAATCCATACTAAATCAATATATACAATGTGTGAGTATATTAAAATATTCAGTGTGACAACGATAAAATCCAATTTTTAAACCCCAGCTCTCTCCAACGGTGCAACTCTCAAAGCTGCCGATTATATGGTATCCTAGCTGGCAGCGTATGAACCTGAAATTGTTAAAATATAAACCGTAAGCATTAAGCTTAGTGAGATACTCCTTCCCTGCAATAGAATAACAATTCTATATCGAATATGTTGATATAAAATCCGAACAATCCTGCCCATTGGCAATAACAAATCATGGATCATAAGATCCAAATAATTCTGCCCATTGGCAATAACAAATCCTGGATCATAAGATCCAAACAATTCTGCCCATTGGCAACAACAAATCCTGGAACATTAGTTCCAACAAATCATTGGATCTTTGTCCAATTCCAATCCTGGATCATAAGACCCAACAAATCCTGGATATTTTAATATCCAAACAAATCCTGAATACCGAAGTATTCAAACCAATCCTGGATCATGGGACCCAAACAAATCCTGGATATTTTAATATCCAAACAAATCCTGAATACCGAAGTATTCAAACAAATCCGCTCTTAGAGCTATATTCATATTTATATATGAAACAAATCATAAGTACACTCACCTTGGCAGTTTAACTGGCTTTGCCCTTGACTTTATCCAGTACTTGTTCAATCAGCTCTTCTTCCCTTCCTATCATTCTTAAAGTATTAGTATCATCATAATAATATCAATAATCCAAAGAACGATTTAAACATAATTCAATCCATAAACATCATATGATTCCATTCAAATCATTTATCACAAGTGAAGTTCCATCCAAATCCATGCTAGTATATTTAACATATCCAAATCATAGACCAAATATAAATTCATTTATTCTTGAAAATTAAATCCTTGTCATATTAGTATTCCAATACAAAAGACGGTACATCATTTTAGATCTCGTAGAGCAAGATATGCTCATTTCTTTACCACATGGCAAATCTGCCCTATAGGCCCTCTTATCGTTCATTCAACTTCCACGAATTTCCATAATTTTTCTACATCATAAATTTATATGATATTTCACCCAACATCAGTAAACATATTGAGAAATACAAATTTAAAGTTTCATAATTTTTAAGGTTCGCTTCCTATGTCAAGCAAAACACCGAACACATGGCGGGCATATTTTCAACCTTAGGGAAGATTTCATACCCGAATTTCAAACTCTCACCAAAGACTCTTTTCTTTGTATTTTCACATGATTTTAGGATATGTCATACATATATGAGTCCAGGTTAATCTCCAATTGGAATCAATCAATTCCAATAAGTATACAAAAATATATGGAAGTTTGAATAAATAAAGTTTCTAAACAAAGCAATTTTAGGGTTTTGTACATTCAACTTAAGTTAAACTTTAATCTAACCAAACATATATATCAAGGGCTGAAAGTTTAGTAAACAAATGATGGTTTCTATCATCTAAAACATAAATATAAGAAAAACAATAAGATTTGCACTTAGAATTACCTTCGGGGCTTTTACGTAATTTTTTATGAATTTTCTTCAATTTCTCCTCACTTTTTCTTCCTAACTTCCTACTTCTCTTTCCTTAAGCTTAAAATATCTCATGGCTGCATTTTGGATGAATAAAGAGGTAATTCTAAGGGTTTAAGGTCGGTCAAAGCCACCACCCTTCCCAACCAATGAGAATAAAACATTTGTTGCCATAATAAGACAAAATACTACTTAATGGATGGATTATTTTGCCCTTGTTTCGTAATTTTGGTATAACTTCTCACTCGAACCTCCGTTTCACACACCGTTTGTTGTGTTACAAAGATAACTCACTTTTCTACAACTATATAGTTTTCACCTCAAGTAAATTGTTATTTCATAAAGGTCAAAACTAGCCTTAAACATGAACATTCCTATCGAAACCTTCAAAATTTTGTATTTGTAACTAATTCGACATTTCATTCTTTTTGAAGGTAGGATTAGACTAAACATAATAAATTAACATCACATATATTAATAACACACTAATCATATCACATAATCTTGGCATGATTTAAGCATAATTAATCATAATTATATTCGGGTTGTCACAAGAATGGTCGCACAAAGGCAACTAAGGGAAACGATAAAGAGATCCTCCCTAAGATGGGGGTAAAAATAAGAATGGAGGATCCAAGAACGGGGGCATGGCAGACCCGTCCAAGGATTTGTAGGTGATCAACATGATTTTTAAAGAACCAATCTACAAGATATTAGTAAAGATTAAGGACCAATAATTCCTCAAGTCGTTGAAGAAGTTGGGTGGTAAGAGAAATAATGCTCTCGAGTGCGCCCACCACAAGGAGAATGGACACAAGATAGAGAATTTCAAGGCCCTCAAATCCCATATGGAATATTTAGTCCAGGTGTGGAAGTTGAACATATACGTTGAGAAGAAATATTACCAGGTCATCGCTAATACTGACCCAAAACTAGATAATATTTTAAATGATGAGATGGGGAACGAATCTGCCTTTATCCAAGTTACTTCAGATCCCAAGCACATCCAGGGTAATATAGTTCTTCCTCTAAACTATCCCATTTTGTTAAGGAGTTTTAGTGGCCAAAAATTTGTGTTTGATGCCCACTCCATCACAATAGATATCCACTCCAGTTTCTTTAAATCCAGTGCCATTATAACTATGCATATAATTAATAGTGACACCATGTTCATTTTATAGGGCACGACATCTAGTTGTTAGGGACTACATCAGAGTTTTCTCTAAGAAATCGCACAATAGAATATCTCAGAAAGTCATTGACTATCACAAGGATGTATCTCTTACCACCTATGCTCTCCGTATGAGTAGGACCCATAAAATCCATGCGAATCAACTCCAAAACACGAGAGGTGCTAATGGTACTCAATTTTGATGGGAGTTCAAATTTGTTTTCCTTATTATCAAGGTCCACAAATCGAGGAAGTTGGTTTCCTAAGCGATGATAAGCCACTAACTAGGTCATTCTTCACTAATCTCTCAAGTTTTTTAAAATTCACATGGCCTAGTCATTTATGCCAAGGGTCTATAGAGGAGACCGTGATATTATTCCACACAAAGGAGGACTTAGGAATTATCCCATAGGAATTATCATCGGCTCTCACTCCTTAAAGTAATAATTTATTGGATTGATCATATATGTTACACTCGGACCGGTTGAACTTTATCATAAAATTTGTATCACAAAGCTGGCTTATGCTAATCAAGTTCGCTTTCAACCTTTAATGTATAACACATTGTCCAGTTTAGGAAATTTGGGTATCTCAATGCAACCAATTCCTAAAATTTTAGACTTACTCCCATCTCAAAAGGTGACTTTGCCTTCCTTGCTATCCACAAGGTTGGTAAAATCCATCTTACCACAAGTTATCTCCCTACAGCACCCACTATCAAAATATCATTATAAAATATTTTGAACCTTAAAAGCGGAAGCACGCTATATAGTTAACTCATTTGAGTCTGAACTGTATAGGAGCCTCAACTACTTTCGAAATGTAGACAAAATTGAGTCCCTCCTTCAAAAACATCATAACTTCATCATGTGCTATATCATCATTAGCAAAAGATCAAGTCTTATAGGTACAAAACCAACATACTCAACACATAGGATTGCATTTCATCTCATATTTGATTGGTGTGTGTTATTTGGAATTAAAATGAATTTTGTACAAATTTTAGGAATTTGAAAATAATTAAAATCCATTTTTAAAATAAATAAAATAGGGTTAAATTATTTTGGGGTTAAAATTTGTATTTTAAAAGTTCCTAAAAGATGGCTTGGGTAGAATCTATAACCAACACAAAGATTTATGGTTGAAAGTTGAACTTTTAGAGAACTCAAAACACACGTTTTATAATCGATATTATCTATACATGTCTGCTTTATCTTTGGTTAAAACTGTGTTTGTTTACTCTCACAATTCAACGCATTGTTTATAATCGTTAGATTTTCTGTAATCAAAGATCTGCATGCATTCTTTAATAATCCTTGTGCGCATGTGATTAACCAATCAGAGAGAAGTATTGTGCGGTCATATTTTAGCCCTTAGATTTGAATTCGAACCATTTCTTTAATCTCAACAATCCATTCTCTTCGATGTTCCAGGCCACTCCATGCTTAGTATAAATAGATACCTTAGGGTCCCCATTTAAAGAATTTTGCATTTCATTCAGTCGAGAGAAAAAAGAGAGTTGAGAGAGAAGAGAAAAAATAAAAAGAGAGAAAAAAGAAAAACGTAGAAAAACTCAGTCATTTTTTTTCAAAATCATTTTGAGAGTTTGGGTTTCATATTCCCCATACTTTCAATCTCTGTCTCAACAACCTCACAGTTTATGGTCTCGATTTTGTTTAGAAACTTAAAGATCTAAAATAGTGATACAATCACGATTAGATATCTAGATTGGTTTTTGATTTCTTATTTAAGAAATCATATTTTCTTATTGGATACTGTTTGTAAAAAGTTTTAAACCATTTTTATTCAACATCTCTTATTTTTACAAAACTGAAATCATGACTTGCATGGTTCAGATCTGAGAAATTTTTCACTTTGAAAAATTGTGTTGATAAATAAGTTCTAAGGATCTGAGTTTTAAAGATCCTAAAGGTATTCAGATCTTGAAATATTTTACAGAAAAGAATGAGTCTAAATTTCAGAAGTGTAAAAGTAATTATCATATTTAGATCTTTTGCAATTCATAGGATCGGTCTGTAACTAAGTGTGTGTGAGTACATGCATTACATTTTAGGCACATCAGTAAATGTGTTGTTGGTTGAGAGATTTTGACTACTGAGTTGACATCGATGAAAAGGAGAAAAAGAGTAGAGCAAGGAACAAAGAAAGGACAATCCAGTTTCTTAAAGAAGTCAGAAAGGATACCCAGAAGGAGTGGAATCTTGGTTAGGTATATTTTTAGAGTTTGAATAGTCGTTGAGTGATCGATTTTTTGTATGCTTGTAACCTAAAATTGTTTATAGTGGATTTTATTATTGTGGCGTAGAGGTCACCGTGGATGTTTCACCAATTGGGTGGGGTTTCACCACCTAAAAAATTCTTGTTTCTTTTGTGTCCTTTTTAGTTCTTCATTTCTACATTCTTCACATTAGACTTAGGTTTATTCTAAAACCTATTTCCAAGAGACTTAAATAATTCGTTCATTAAACTGTTTTACATGTCTTGTGTTCGTATAAAGATTTTTGTAATAGTTTCTTCAAAAAGTATTTTTGGAACTCATTAGACCTTTTAAACTTTTGTTAAAATAACCTAGTGAGGTTTTTCAATTGGTATTAGAGCTGAGTACTCTTCAGAACTTTTTAATCATGTACTTTGAAATTGTTCTAAAAATCTCCGACAGATGAAAAATTTGAGCGTCTTAGAAATTTATCTAGACCTCTACTCTTTGATGGAACTAATTTTCCTCACCGGAAAGTAAGGATGATTGCTTTCTTCCAAGGGACATTGGAAGATGATGTCTAGGAAGTTATTAAAAATGGATATACATTTCCATCTAAGTCTGTTGCAAAGGGTAGTACTGTAAGGATTAAAAAACTCCTCAATGAGTTTACTAAGGTAGTAAAACTTGCCTCCTTAAGTAATGATAAAGGGAAAAATTCTATATTCATGTCTGTTAATGAGCTTGAATTCAAAAGCATATTTATTTTCACTACATCTAAGGAAGCCTGAGACACGTTAGTCACCGCTCATGAAGGTGATGAGCGTGTTAAGGCAGCCGAAATTCAGATGATAATACAATAATATAACTCCCTACTTATGAGTGAGACTGAGACCTGTAATACCCTGTATTTGTGGGTATTTAAAATTTAATTAATTCGGTGATTAATTGACAAAAATTCATCTTATTTTAAATTACACGAGTGACATAATTTAATAGAATTATAGGATAAATGTTGTCATTTAATATTAATCGAAAGAGATAGATAACATATTGATATTTTCAAATAAATTTACTAAGTGAATAGTAAATAACTATTGGTTATTAATTTACGTCATAGCGAGTGATATTGGTGTATTTTAATTTTATCTCAATCGGGGGTCACGGGTAGACTAAATTGAGGTCGAGATACGAAAATTGTTTAAAGTGACTTGGATGATGATTTTGAGGTCACGAATGATTTCAAAAGGGTTGAAATAGTCAGAATAGTATACCCAGGGGTGCTATTTGGGTCCCAGGGAAATTTTAGACTAAACTGACACCGTATGAGGGTATTTTAGTCTTTCGATAACCCAGGGTGAAGAGACCTACGAATTTAATAACCTTATATCAGCTGATAGGAGGGTGAGGCTAGTGTTAGAAACTTAAATATCAAAGAGAGGCCATCAGAGAAGAAGGAGAGGCCATTCTTGAAGCTTAAGGAAGGTTTCTTGAGATATTCAAGCGATGTTTGCACCACGAACAACTTTGGAGGGAGGATTGGAAGTGTGGATAATCAAACTCAACACCAAATCATGAAATAAGAATATATAAACAAAGGTAAGTGTTTATTTGAAATTCCTTGAAGTTATAATACCTATGTAAGAGTAGGGTTTGTACATCCTGATAAGAATGATGAAATTGGAATTTAATGAATTTATTACCATGTTAGGGGTAGGATTTCATGTAAGCTGATTGTATGCATGTACAGGATACAAAATCAGATCATTAGGGATAATCAAAAGAGTTGTAAGACTTAGATCTAATCCTATATATAATGCTGAACCTGATGATGATATGATGATATATAATGCTGAACCTGATGCTATCATACCTAATAATGTTATGTTTGATGATGTTTTGTCTACTTCGAGTTTATCTAATCCTTACTTAGATCGATGTGTATGAGTCAAAGTATTCATACTGATGACGAATTGAATGGGTGTGTGAGTTCAAAAATTAAAACGCTAGGGGACAACTCACACACTGTACATAATGAGTCCTATAAAGATTATCTCCCTGACATTCGCACACTCTACACTAAGACTCTTAGGAAGATCACTAAACTAGAAAAGACAGTCAAGGACTTAATTGAAAAGATAGAAACATTAAGCCTATTGGTGAAACAAAATGAAAAGGACTATATAAATTAGTGTGTGGCCTATGAAATGAAAACTAAATCTTTTATTGAAAAAAATTAAAGAACTTTCTAAATCAAATGAGGTTTTGGAAAATAAATATTAGGCAACTTTGATAGAATTGGAAGAATCTAAACAAAAAGTTTCAATTGTCTTCAAGAAATTTTCAAAGTTTGAAAACAATTCTAACTGTTTTGAAGACCGTGTTGCATTAAGGAAAACCAATTCTGAATATAAAACTGGTTTAGATTTTGATTAAAAAGACTAAGACACAAACTAAAATTTTTCAACATGTGAATTTGTTTCTTGTAGAAAAAGATCGGATGAAATATGTCCTAATTCTCAAACCTTAAAGAAATATTTTAAAAATAAGAAAAACTGGTTAGACAAAATCGTCCTAAGCCAATTGTTGAACTTAAGGCTAAGTATGTTTGCCCCCTATTAGGCAATGTGACCCCACATTTAAAAATGTTACAGTTAGACCTAGAGACCATATCTAACAAATGGATAAACCTCTTTAAAAGGTTTTCAAAATTTTTAAAAAACGTCTAGCCACCAATACTGTTCTTATTGTGATGTTTATCGACACTGTCTCACTGAATGTTTTCAAAAATGACTATATAAGCCTGTCTATAACTCACCGATTTATAATTTTTTTTAACTATTCTAGGCGGATCATCAATAATTATGTACTCCCTAAACAACCCAATAAAAACTCTAACTATAGAAGTAGGAAGAAAATATCTCGTGCTAAGAAGAAATCTAAGAGAAAGAGTCCTAAATCTGTTTCTAAGCCAAAAGCTCATAAGCATTTTAAAACCAGATTTATTTAGGTTAGAAAGGACGATCTAATACTCCAGTTGATGTGTAACATTGTTGTTAGTACTTTAAAAGCTGAGAGAACTGCATCTGGTTGGTACTTAGACTCTAGATGCTCCAAGCATATGATCGGAGATGATACTAAATTAATCGACAAGACTAAGTTCTTAGGAGGGAATGTTTTGTTTTGGGACGGAGTGTCAATTCAAATCATAGGTAAATGAACACTCCAAGAAAATGGACTCCCCATTCTCAAAGATGTCCTATTAGTAAAAGGTATTAAGGATAATTTGTTGAGCATATCTCAATTTTGTGATTCCGATCATACTGTCACATTCTATAAAACTGAATATAATTTTAAATTAGAATGGCGACTGTATCCTTATAGGTCACAGGACCCCAGATTACTATTACGTAGTAAATTCGGGTAACGAGACTTGTAGGATAGCTAGACTTGATGAGAATAAAATCTGGCATAATCGGGTGGGCCACATTAATTACGATAGTCTTGGAAAATTGAGCTCTTAGGATATAGTTAGAGGTTAATAAAAAATAAAACCAATTTTAAATGTTATTTTTGGGCCATGTCTGGAAGGAAAAATAATTAAATCTGCTCACAAGTAAGTTAAAGATATTTTAACATCTAAACCTATAGAGCTAATCTACATCGATCTTATGGATCCTTCACGAATTGTAAGCATTTGTGGTAACAGTTACATTTTAGTAATTGTGGATGACTTTCCTCGGTTCACTTGGGTACTATTTTTAAAACAAAAATCCGGTATATTCCGAGAATTTTTGTAAATCCTTTTAGGAATAGAGAATGAAAAAGATACCTAAGTTAATCGAATATGTAGCGATAGAGGGAATGAATTTAAGGACTCAGGTGTAACAGAGTACTGTAACGGCATGAGTTCAGTGTTCCTAAAACACCTCAACAGAATGGTGTTACCAAGCGTAAAAATCGCACAATCTAGGAAATGTCCAGGTAATGATACATTCTAAGAACTTGTCAAAATACTTTTGGGTTGAGGCAGTTCAAAAAGCGTGTCATATCATCGACCGGGCCTATCTTCGAAAAATTACCAAAGAAACATCCTACGAACTTTGGTATGGTAAAAATTCAAATCTAAAATATTTTCAAACTTTTGGGAGTACTTGCTATGTTTGCAAAGACAGAGGACACCTGTCTAAGTTTGAAACATGTGGTGACAAAGCCATATTTTTTGGTTACTCCCTAAATATTGGGGCATATTGCATTTATAATTTGCATACCAAAGTAATCATGGAATCGATAAGTTTGATAGTGAGTGACACTAATGTCGAGAGTAAAGGAGAAGGATCAATTATCGTGGAAGTGTCTGAAAATAGTTTTACTTATGACTCTCTAGAGATAATTGAGCCTTTACCGATTGAGACACCTAATGTACCTAGCTAGGTTTTTAAATATCATCCCATAGATAATGTTGGTAACCCTAATGAGTTAGTGCGTACGAGATCCCAATTACGTAACGTTGCCCATTTTGCGTGCTTTGTTTCTCTAGTAGAACCAAAGAATGTAAATGAGGTACTCAATGACTCTCTTTGGATAAGTGATATATATGAAGAGCTCGTACAATTTAAGAGTCACGACGTGCAAAATCTCATCCCTAGGTCAGAAAATAAAAGGGTTATTGACACTCGTTGGATCTTTAAAAATAGGACGAATGAATCTGGGATGATATTATAAACAAGGATAAATTAGTTGCCCAAGGCCACTCTCATGTTGAAGGAATATATTTTGAGGAGACATTTGCTCCGGTCACTCGCCTCGAGTCTGTTTGCTTACTCTTGGCCATAACATGTCACTTATAATTTAGTCTTTATCAAATAGATGCTAAATCCTCTTTTTAAATGGTATTTTTATGGACCAGATCTACGTTGAACATCCAAAAGGCTTTATCGATCCTTATTAGCCAAACTATGTCTATAGGTTGAAAAAGGCTTTATATAATTTAAAGCAAGCCCCTCGGGCCTAGTACGAATGCCTGTCGAACTTTTTAATCAATAAAGGTTTTCGACGTGGCAGAATTGACCAAACATTATTTGTCAAATGTTTTATCAAACAGGGTCTTAGTAGCTGAAGTATACATAAACAACATTATATTTGGATGTACTTCTCCGGCTGAAGTTAAAAAGTTTTAAAAAGCAATGCATGGGGAATTCCAAATGTCACTTATGGGGGAGCTTTAATTTTTTTTAGGACTTCATGTCAAATAAAAGATGAGGGGTTATTCATATGATAGTCTAAACACAAAATTGAATTAGTTCAAAAATTTAGGTGAGATAATACTAAAGTTGTTAGGACTCACATGAGCACCTCTACGAAACTATCCAAAGATGAGAATGGAAAACTTGTAGATCCTACGCTATATAAAGTATGATAGGAAGTTTACTGTATTTAACCGCCTCTCGACCAATATCTTGTACGCTGTTTGTGTTTGAACTCGTTACCAAAGTGCCCATAAGGAAATTCACCTTATCTATGTTAAAAGAATAATCAAATATGTTAAGGGAACGATACATATAGGTATGTGGTACACAAAAGACACCACAAGCATAATTGTAGGATACTACAATGCTAACTGGGTCGGTTCCTCAGATGATATCAAAAGAAATTTCGGTGCTTGTTATTACATAAGTAACAACTTCGTAGGGTGGAGCAGTAAAAAACATAATTGCATATCGCTTTACACAATCGAATCAGAATATATAGCGGCAGGAAGTTATTGTGTTCAATTATTATGGATTAAACAAATGCTTAGCAACTGCGATATTAATGAAGAAAATCTGAATTTATATTGCAATAACAAAAGTGCGATTAATATCTCTAAAAACATTGTTTAACATTCGCGTACTAAACACATTAAAATTAGACATCATTTTATAGATGAACTTATTGAGTCTAAAGAGTTGGAGTTTAACTATTTACCAACTGAACATCAACTATCTAACTTATTCACCAAACCTTTGGATAATTTACATTTTGAATCTTTAAGAAAATTCAACGATATGATTATGTTTGACTAGATATTTATCACCTATCATATCCTCCGATTACTTTCTTGTTTATAATTGGTCTTTGAGGGTAAATGGCACGGTCGTTTGATAAATGAGTTGACCTGTTGATTGATTTAGGTTAATAGAATGATGTTTGCATTGTTTGATATATTTTTGTTATGTTTTTCACCCTTTGTCCAATTAAGACAAAATGGGGGAGATATATTGAGTTCATTAGGACAATTATTATAAAAAATTGACCAATTCTTGATCTTTTCCATTAGTTGCTGTATTATTTTTCAGTTATCAGAATCAAATGTTCTTAGGGTATTGGTCTGTTCATAGTTGAGTTATGTACTTTTTGGTTTCTAGGAAATAGGGTAGTTAGAATTTTTGTATATTAATAAATTTTTTCTTATTTTTTATCCCTACGAGTCCTAGATGACTAAATGGAGATTTTGTCTCTTATTTCCAAAGGAGGAGATTGAAGCACACTATATAGTTGACTCACTTGAGTTTGCATTATATAGGAGCCTTAACTAGTTTGGAAATGTAGACAAAATTAAGTCCCCCCTTCAAAAACATCATAGCTTCATCATGTGTTATATCATCATCAACAAAAGATCAAGTCACACAGTTACAAAACCAACACACTCAAAACATAGGATTGCATTTCATCTCATATTTGATGGGTGCGTTTTATTTGGAATTAAAGTGAATTTTCAACAATTTTTAGGAATTTTAAAATAATTAAAATCTATTTTTAAAATAAATAAGGTTTAAATTGTTTTGGGGTTAAAATTTGTATTTTAAAAGTTCCTAAAAGATGGTTTGGGTATAATCTAAAACCAACACAAAGATTCATGATTCAAAGATGAATTTTTAATAAACTCAAAACACATGTTTTATAACTAATATTATCTCTACACACGTTGCTTTATCATTGGATAAAACTGTGTTTGTTTACTCTCACAATTCAGTGCAATGTTTATAACCGTTAGATATTTTTTAATTGACGATCTGCGTGTGTTCTTTAACAATCCTTGTGCACATGTGATTAACCAATAAGAGAGAAGTATTGTGCGGTCGTATTTCAGTCCTTAGATTTGAATTTGAACCGTTGCTATAATCTCAGTAGTCCATTCTCTTCGATCTTCCAAACTCTTGCATGCTTAGTATAAATAGATACCTTAGGGTCTCTATTTTGCATGTCATTCAATTGAGAGAAAAAAGAGAGCAGAGAGAGAAGAGAGAAAATATAAAGAGAGAAAAAAAAAGAAAAATGTAGAAAAACTCTGTCAAAATTTTCTTTGAAAATCATTTTGAGAGTTAGGGTTTCATATTCCTCATATTTTCAATCTCTGTCTCAACAGCCTCACTATTTATGATCTCGTTTCTGTTTAGAAACTTAAAGATCTAAAACAGTGAAATAATCACAATTAAATTTCTAGGCTGGTATTTGATTTCTTGTTTAAGAAATCATATTCTCTTGTTGGATACTATTTGTAAAACTAAAATCATGACTTCAATATTTCAGATCTGAGAAATTTTTCACTTCAAAAAATTATGTTGATAAATAAGTTCTAGGGATCTGAATTTTAAAGATCCTAAAGGCATTCATATCTTGAAATATTTTACAGAAAAGAACGAGTCTAAATTTTATGAGTGTAAAAATCATTCTCATATTTAGATCGTTTTTAATTCATAGGATATGTCTGTAATTAAGTGTGTGTGAGTACATGCATGACATTTTAGGCACATCACTCACTACACTATTACCCACAAACACTAAAGTGTGTTGTTAGTTGAGAGATTTTGACTACTGAGTCGACATCGCTGAAAAGGAGAAAGGGAGGAGAGCAGGGAACAAAAAAAGGGCAATCCAATTTCCTAAATAAATCAGAAAGGATACCCATATGGAGTGGTATCTCGGTTAGGTATATTTCTGGACTTATAATAGGAATTCATTATATGATTTATTGTATGATTGTAACCTAAAACTGTTTATAGTGGATTTTGTTTTTGTGGCGTAGAGGTCATCGTGGATGTCTCCCCAATTGGGTGGGGTTTTACCACATAAACAATTCTTGTCTCTTGTGTGTGGTTTTTAGTTCTTCATTGCTACATTCTGCACGTCAGACTTAGGTTTATTCTAAAACTATTTCTAAGAAATTTAAAAAATTTGTTCATTAAACTATTTTACACGTCTTGTGTTGTTATAAAGATTTTTGTAATAGTTTCTTCAAAATGTATTTTCGGAACTCATTAAACCTTTTTAACTATTGTTAAACTAACATAGTGAGGTTTTTTAAGAGCAATATGAATAACAAGGGCTTTGTCATCTTGCTTAGGCACCGAAGCGGAGGTAACTTTTTTTTGCCCTTATCGTTATTGGCTCTTGTCATAGAATTGGAAGCGTTCTCACAAGGCATAAAAATCCTTTGAAATTCTTCCATTAAGCTTTGAAAATTCGCGACTAGGAACTCAACTTGCTCTCTAAGACTAGAAAAGTCGCTATAGCGGTGCACGAGAGTATTGTGTATGTTTAGTTCTCCCTAACATGTAGCAAAATTACATAAAACCTAAAGCGGGACCGAGGAACCTCTTTCTAACCTTGTTCGATGTATATTTTATAGTGAAATTACTCTCTCAACTCCTTCTCTAAACCTAAAACCCTAAGGGCCAAACTTTTATTTTTCTTTTTTATTTGAAAGGACTCGGCGTAAATCTTAGCATAAGCGCGTTGAAGGTCACTCTCTCTCACTCAAAAAATCATCTCCCTCACTCGTTTAGGAATGACTAGACTCAATGTTGATGTCATCATGTTTAGAAACTTCCTCGTCGGTGTGACGTGTACTTGATGTACTAACATGACTGGATATGTACGCAATGAACTTACGTCCATGCGTTGATTAGTCCCCCAAATCCACCGACTCGATTTTACTATCCTAAGACTGGCATTAAAGGAATACTTTCCTTTTCCTTGTCCATTTAATCTCATTGCACACTCATGAGTTTTGTGAGCCTTACCCTTGCACTCATAGCATCTATCCTCATCTTTCTTAGGGTACTCTCCTTTTGGTTTTTCAAAATTTTCTTGCTCGATTTATGCTTTTTATCTTTCTCAAAAAATTTGTTTTCTTTGGAAGTATTTTCTTTTCTTAGATTGAGAGTTTTTTTTTTGCAAAAAGGGAAAGATCATCTAAGTCAAAACCGTACTCAGAGTTAAAGGAAACCTCCTCTTTATTTTTAGATGTAACTTCCAAAGGAATTCCATTTTCCTTAGGTTTAATAGTTTTGGGAAACATGTCAATTTCATAAGTTTGAAGGTCTCGTACTAGTTCTTCTAACCTAAGCATATATAAATTTCTTAATGAGTTAAGAATAGTGACCTTAGGAATAAATCGGGATGGAATGAATCTCAAAATATTTTTTACAACGCGCGTCCCATGAATTTTCTAACCCAAATTAAAACTAGACTTAATGATATCAGATAATCGTGCACAAAATTCATTAAAGGACTCATACACTTGCATAGTAATGGCATCAAATTATGTTGTGATATTTTAAGGCTTATAAGCTTTCACAGCCTTGTACCCTTAGACGTGGTGCACGTCATGATGCAGTGGAACTAATTAGGGGTAATGAATTCAGAAATGGCACTTAAATTGCATGAGTTAAAATTGATCCATTTTAGTTCATCATCCGTCTAAGTGATGACGAGTTTATGACTGATTACGTCACCATTAGTCACAATGGGTGGTGTCCACCCTATTTCACAGATAGGCCAGACACGCTCGTCAATCTTTTTTAAATTCAATCTCATTCAAGCTTTCCAGTAAGCATAATTATACCCATCGAAAATAGGTAGCCTATTATTCAAATTATCCATAGAAGTCAAAATTTAAAGATCACACAAAAACTTAACCCAACTGACTTCGATACCAATTTGAGAAGGTGGGTTCGTATGGATAGTCCATATATTAGGTTATGCATATACAAGATCCAATTTTTAATCAAAATTTTATCTTTATTATATTAAGATGTGAATGCAAGATAAATTCCAAATTAAATAGAGAAACCACACAATATTAATACGTATGTAAGAAGTAAGGAAAAATCCCTTTTGGAGCAAAACCTATATTTTAGCACTGTAGAGAAAGTGAAAGACTCAATGACTTATTGACTACTTAGAGATTCACTAATTATAATGCTGGGGTCTTTTAGTCTCCAAAAGATATTGTATAGTCCCGAGCCATCCACAAGAAGTAGTTCTTCTCTCGGTATCCACAGATCAGACTCTGGATTCAAGATCATTTCTTCTTAAGCAGTAAAGCCTCGACTCCATAAATCAGTAGTAGATTAAAACTCTACAAGGGTTTGATGTAACGTATGGAAACTTGGGTTTAACAAAACTCAAAAAATCATATAAGGGATGTATGATTTGGAAAAGAAAAAGGTTTTTGAGTAACACAAAGTTGAAAAATTTAGTACATGTATTGTAGTTGATTTTCGCCAAAAGAGTTATAAAAACTAACTAAAAGAATTATTTTTATAAGAAAACTTGTTTTTCGAGGCAGAGGTTTTGTTTGAACAAAAATATAGCCTCGTTCGAACGAAAATAAAGTTTAATGAGAATCCATCTTGTTCGAACAAAAGCCTAATCCCGTTCGATCGTCTGCCCAACGATCTTCTAACGAGAGTGGTTCTATCAAATAGAGTCCCTTTCGTTAGATGCTTGTTAGAAGTCTGTTCCAATGAAATCAGTCGTTTGTTTTGACGAGTTTAACATCGTTCAAACAAGAGCAAAATCTTATTCCCACGAGATACAAATTTAATACTAACAAAATAAAAAATAATAAAAATTCATTTTTTTGTATAAAATAAATGCCCGGAGTAAAACACAGATCCCATAATATAATTCGATTAAATAATAAAAAACCACAAGTCCATATGCCTCCATAAAGTGTTCGTGAAGTTGTCAACGACTTGAAATTCAGATACAATGCTCAGTCACTAACAAGTCTTCAAAGATCATGGAGGAGAATGTAGATAAAGTTTTCGATTGTAATAGGGTACGTAAAAATAATTAAGCTCTGAGAAATTATAAATCTTACTCTTACATACAATTTTTACCTTTTTTTTTATCATAGACATTTGGTTTATTGGTGATTTTTTATATTTACTTATTTTTATATTTGATTTGAAACTATACTAAATATTTTGACGTTTTAGTATGGTAATAATCATTTTATTTTTCATTTATTTCCTGTAATATAACTACAATATATAATAAGCCTATATTTTAAAAGGATCAAATTAAGGGGATGCATATATTTTCCATTTTGAAATCACCAAGTCGATGGTATACATGGCAAGCACGGTCATTCCCTTACTCACTCTAATCGAATTATAATGTCTGTTATTATATAGTTTAGGGTTACCATTTAGTTAATCATGAGTTTTGATGACAATTAGAATTGATTATTTATTAAGAACGCGATAACCCATGAGTTTTTTTATGTCATTTTTATGAAGCATACTTATTAGTGTGATTTTTGTACTTGCATTATTAGTATAAATTAAACCATGTTCATGTAACTTTTGTTAACGTGATGCATAAATTAAACCATGTTCAAGTACCATTATGGGTTCAGCCCAAATATGGTATAATAACTTGGCCCAAGGGCAAATTTCCACCTTCAATCAGCTTGTCGAGTTATTCATTAGCAAATTCTGTTTTAGAGCTAAGCTAGTGGAAAGAGTATCTCATCTTCTAAGTGTAAGGCAGCAAGTGGGGGAAAGTACCAGGGAATACATTACGCGTTTTAATAATGAAAAGTTAGAGGTGATTGATTATGAGGAAAAAATAACCATCACTGTTGTTATGAGTGGCTTGCTTCCCTAGAAACTATATTATGCTCTGGCTAAAGATCCTCCCAAGTATATGGCTGAACTCATGACAAAGGCAGCAAAAATAATGAATGCTGAAGAAGCTATGACAGCAAATCAGGGTCCAGCTACGAAGCCTGACATGAAGCCTGAGAAGAAGGAGTAAAAGGAGAAGAAGGAGCAGAATCTGAATAAAGAAGAAAAGCTAAAAAAGTATGGAACCTACACTCCATTGAGTGTTAGCATTCACTATATCCTGGAAGAAATCAAGCACAATAAGGATTTGCTCTTGCCTGAGAAGTTAAGGGCGCGTCCTAACAAGAGGGATATATCCAAATATTTTTAATTCCATAAGGATCATGGTCATACAATGGATAATTGTATCGCTTTGAAAAATGAGATATAATCCCTTATCCGTCGAGGAAAACTCAATAAATTTGTTGATCGGCGCAATGGAAAAGAACCTAGAAGAAGGTAAAATTCCCCATACAAGTCTAGAGATGACAGGAAGAGCAATCACAAAGGCAATTATGAAGATGATCCAAATATGCCGAAGAATACCAATCAACTAGAACGTGAGGTAGCTATGATCAGTTTTGGTTCGTTTGATTGTCATATGATTACAGGTGGCAATGCAGGAGGAGGTGATCACACTACTGAAAGGAAATCTTACTTGAATGAAGCCTAGTCTTGTTCCTATATCCAGAGGATTAATCTGAATGAAGATGATCAGCAAAGGAAGGTCAATAAAGGCAAATTGGTGATTTAAAAAAAAAATGATCTCTCTGTGTACTTTATCCCCATGATGACCAATTTGTTGTCAAATTTAGAATTCAGGATGTTATCATCGCCAGAGCTTTGATTGACAATAGGAGTTCAGTCAATATTATGTTTTATCCTTGCTTTCAGAGTTTGGACTTGAAGCTCAGCCAACTGGAACCCTATCACATGCCATTGATAGGCTTTTCTGGTGAAAAAGTTTACCCTTTGGGAACAATCAAGCTATAAGTGTTGATCGGCACTTGGCCAGTAAGTCGGATAGAGAAAATACATTACTTCGTGATGGATAAGAACGTTCAATCTGCCTATAATGTGATCCTCAGTAGGGTAGGATTAAAGAAGTTAAAATCCGTATCGTCAATAGTCCATCAATGCTTGAAGTTTTTAACTCATTTTGGGGTAGGTGTTGTGAAAGGCGACTAAAAGGTGAATAGATATTGTTACTACTCATCAGCTGAGTAAGTGGATCTGATTGAACTGAATAAGAAGACTACAACTTACCAGGTGGATACTAATGAGCCTAATGGTGAATCTGAGGTTAAAACCTTAGATCCACGAGATCAAATCGAGTTGGTCAAGGGAAAAATTATAAAAGTAACTGAAATCATCATTTTGGACGATGATAAACTATAAAGGACTACGTAGAACGGCTCAACACTGGATCCCATCCTTAAACAGGAGTTGATTATGTTCCCGAGGTAATGGAGAAATGAATTTGCTTGTAGCCATGAGGATATGATTGGGATTGATCCTAATTTCCTCTGTCACGAGATCAACATTAGCAAGGATGCCAAGCCAATCAAGTAGAAACGTAAGGTTTTCAGTCCTAAAAAGAATCAAGCTATCCAAGATGAAGTAGAGAAGCTTAAAAAAGATTGGTTTATTGAAGATGTGAAGTATCCCGACTTGTTGGCCAATGTTGTAATGGCAAAAAATAAGAATGATAAATGAAGGATGTGGGTGGATTTCACTGATTTAAATAAAGATTTCCCAAAATATCATGTCCCTTTGCCTAGAATTGATCAGTTGGTGAATGCTACATCCGAACATGAACTTTTAAGCTTTATGGATGCCTATTATGGTTATAACCAAATAAAAATGAAACTTGAAGACAGGGAAAGTACAACTTTCATTACCCCTTGAAAAACTTATTGCTAAAATGTAATACCATTTGGTTTAAAAAATGTAGGTGTAACGTATCAAAGGTTGGTGAACTAGGTTTTCGAAGAACAGATAGACAAAAATATGGAGGTTTATGTGGATGATATGTTGACAAAGAGTAAACAAGTTTTAGTTCATATCGCCAACCCCAGTCAGAGTTTTGAACAGTTGGAAAAGCATCAAATGAAGTTGAATCCGACCAAGTGCGTGTTTGGAGTACAAGAAGGGATGTTCCTCGACTTCATAGTTAATCAAAGGGGAATTGAGGCTAATCCACCAAAGATAAAAACTTTAATTGAAATGCAGTCGATGACCTGCAAGAAAGATGTATAGAGGCTCACTAGAAGAGTGGCAACCTTAAATAGATTTGTTTCTCGAGCAACATACAAGTGCTTACCATTTTTTAAAGTGTTGAGAAAAACTTTTGAGCCGAATGCAGAATGTAAGGAAGCATTACAGGAGTTAAAGAAGTGTATGGGGTCGCCAGCATTGCTCTCCCGACCAGTATTGGAGGAGAAATTATAATTGTATCTAGCTATTTCTGAGTCAGTAGTGAGCTCGACATTGGTCAGACATGAAAATGGAATCCAAAAACCAGTCTATTATAACTACAAAACATTCAGAGGAGCTAAAATTAGGTAACCATGTTTGAAAAAAATTAGCCCTAGCACTTATTGAGGCTTTAAGACGTATGAAACCTGATTTCCAAGCACACACCATAGTTGTGTATACTGATCTGCCTCTTCGGCAAGCTCTCTACAAACTTGAGAAGTCAGAAATATTGATGTACTGGGCGGTAGAATTGGAAGAGTATGGCATTGTCTATGAACTAAGATAATCATTAAAAGGCCAAGCATTGGATGATTTCATTGCTGAATTTACTTATCTAGAGGTTCCCGACCACCAAAACTTTCTTGTCGAGAAGACTTTGAAAGAAGAGAGATTAGCTCAAAAGTAAGTCGAAGTAGCTACCTATCAACCCGAGTCATCCAGAATTCAGGAAATGGACCAGAAATATGCAAAGGAGAGTGGGAAGATATTCTAGCATAGATCATTGATAGTCGAAAGCTTTAATAATGATGTTCCATTATGGAATTTATACGTGGATGGATCTTTGTGTACTACTGACAGTGGAGCAGGCATACTACTTAATACTCTTGATGATATTGATATTGATTATGCTCTCAGATTTTAGTTTAAAGCATCAAACGACGAGGTTGAATACGAAGCTATGATATTTGGGCTAAATGTGTCTCATTCATTAGACACCGAGCAAGTAGTGGTGCATAATGATTCATAGCTGATTGTTAACTAAGTGCTGAATTTGTATGAAGCCAAAGGAGAATTGATGACCAACTATATCACTAAGGCTATGGAAATCATCACTAAAATTCTAGCCGTCCAAGTGAATTGGATACCAAGAATAGAGAATTACCGAGCTAATGCAGTTTCTTGGCTGGCATCAGTAATAAGAATTGAGCTCAGAAGAACAATCCTAATCGAGCTCCTAGATAATCTAAGCATTGACAAAGACCTGATGGTTAGTTTCATTATTATAGATCTCGGACCTTCCTGGATAGATCCCATTAATGCTTATATTGAAGATGGAACCCTACCACCCGAACCTAAACTATCTAAGAATCTACGATATAAAGCCGCGAGGTATGTGTTATACAAAGGAATTTTATACAGAAGGGGATTGACGATTTCCTTGAAGCGCTGTGTTCATCCAATGGAGGTGGAATATTTGATCAAAGAAGTGCATGAAGGATCCTGTGGAGCTCATTCAGCTGGAAGATCATTGCTCCAACACATTGACGCTCAGGGATATTTTTGGCCGACCATGCAGGATGATTATTCATACTTTGCGAGAAAGTGCCCGAGATTCTCTACTGTTCATAGAACACCTAATGCTTCTCTAACACCAATAACGTCAACTTAGCCATTCGCTAGATGGGGGAATGGATGTG
Source organism: Sambucus nigra (assembly GCA_949130495.1). NCBI lineage: Eukaryota > Viridiplantae > Streptophyta > Magnoliopsida > Dipsacales > Adoxaceae > Sambucus > Sambucus nigra. The sequence continues at coordinate 143,636,848 of OX422211.1, forward strand.
GTCGACCCATTGTTGACCACCAAAGGCAGGTTCAAATACTTAGTTATTACTGTGGATTACTTCACCAAATGGGTAAAGGTAGAGCCATTGGTTGATATGCCTTATGAGAAAGTTTATCAGTTCATATGGAAGAATATCATCTATCGATATGGTTTACCATATGCTTTCATCACATATCATGGCACTCAATTTGACAACGAGGAGTTTGAAGCATATTGTGTCCAATCTAAAATCCAAAAGATGCATTCTGCACTGAACCATCCTCAAAGTAATGGTGAGACCGAAATTACAAATAGAACTTTGCTGAATGGACTAAAAAAGAGACTTCATGCTGCCAAGGGAAACTGGATTAACGAGCTACACTCTATTCTTTGGGCCTACAGTACAACATCGAGAATAGTTACATGAGAGACACCATATATGCTTGCGTTTGGGACTGAAGCAATGGTACCAGTCGAGATCGGCCTACCTACTCACAAGGTACTAAATTTTATTTTCCCAGTTAGTGACTTGATGTGGAAATTAGATCTCAACATGTTGGAGGAGGTACGAGAAGAGGTAGCTCTGAGAAATGCTGCCTACCAACACCGAACTGCTCGCTTTTATAATAAAAGGGTCAAGTCGACTAACTTGAAAGAGGGTGATTATGTTCTTAAGAAAGTTATCCAAAATAATAACAAGTTCGAGGCCAACTAGCACGAACCATATCGCATTTCAGCTGTCATCCGACCAGGGACATATCGGATAAAGACTTTGGAGGGTAAAGAATTCAAAAATCCTTGGAATGCCGAACATCTTCGAAAGTGTTATCAGTATTCAAAGGATGTCCATTACTGTATCTCTCTTGCTTTTATTTTAGTATCAATAAAAATTTGATTTCATCTCTTTAATTTTTCATTTTTTTTGGAGTACGGTGATATATCTCACCCAGAACAAAAATAATGTTTGATCTTCATCTCCGACCAAGTCAAAACAAGATTATACTCGTCAGCACCTGGTCGGAAACAAGAAAAATAATAACCAACCAAGTCAAAATAGGATTATAATCCTCATCACCTGGTCGACAACAATAATTTACTTCATGTATGACTTCATAAAAAAAACATCACGAGCAAGAGGTTGATTACATCATGTATGATTTTGTATAAACAAGTCAAGAAAAAGAATTGTAAAACTTCATGATAAGCACCCAAAAGTGTTTAATTTATGCCCTGAATAGAAGCATTTTAGTCATTCATTTTTAATAAAAACGGCCTTATGTCGTATTTGTTTATTTCTCAGGTCAACATGCAATCGCGATATCAAATAATGCTAAATCAAGTTAATTGCGACAAAGTAACGGTCAAATACGTTAAATGAAAAAAATAAAAGTGATCGTGAAGATTGAAGTCCTTTTTGAGCTTTCCCCGATATATTCTGATGCCCTAGACCCAAGTCCCATACCAAGCCTAAACCTGAACCAACCTACACCATTACGCGAGCCTCATGTGTGTTAAGTTTGTACTTTTATTATTTTTATTTGAGTCGTATATAATTTTTTAGGATTGTTTTTATTTGTGCACGTATAGTTGTAAATGTTAGGGTTCATTATTGTGCGTAGAGTCTTTTTATATTTTTTTATGTACACACAATATGTCTATATATTTTTATTAGGTTCACATTTATTTATTTTTCATTTATTTGTTTCAGTTTTTAGTTAATTTACTTTTATTATATTTTTATTTGAGTCTTTTATTTTTAGGTTAGGATTTTTAATTTTTAAGTTTAATAGATTTTATATTTTTTAGTTTTATTTATTAAGTTAGAATTTTAATTTTTAGATTATTTTGTTTTAGTAGTTTTTATTTTTAGCTTTATTAATTTTATTTTTTAGTTAAGCCTAAGGAAGTTTAATTATTGTTAGGTGTACAAATCTAACACACACACACACACACTACCTGACCTTCACCACACTAAATTATTCCCCCACTACCCATCTTCTCTCTCTTCTCACGTCTCTCTTCCCCCATAACCAATACTCCCCGTCACCATTCAAACCAAATCCTCCAAACCCAAACCCATTCCTTCATAAAATCCGAAATCCCAACACCCAATTCCAATATTTCCATCCTGAAACCCTTATCCGACCTAAACCCACTGAAAATCGACCATTTTCGGACTCGCAACCCAACTCCTGCATCAAACCCGTGACCTCACCACCGCTATTCACCTCCATCCTCCCTCCAACCCGCGATCCAATGACCTTAACCCCCATACCCGGTGTCAACCTCAAACCCGGTTCCCATCTATACCCAACTAACTTCGGGTAGACTCTCTACCCATAACCATTAACCCAAATATAAATCCACCTACAAAACCCGAACCAAGACCCATTTCCAATTAACCCTTCTACCTTCCATATCCCACATAAATCAGAACCAAACTTTTCTTTAAACCTTTACCTGCCAAAAACCACATGTCCATTTGACTTGGTCAAAACCAAATCCCACAAAATCTTCAATAAAACAAATTTGTGGCTCTTATAAAATAGAGAGAAAGGCAACTCATAAAAGGGGACTCTCATTGTGGAGAGTCTGAGACGGACGAAGAAAAGAGAGAAATGAGTGTACATTCTGTACAGTTTAGGCAAATAAAAAAATCAGAAAAATACGAAAAATTAGTTTAGTTTTAGAATAAATTTTTAGTTTTATTTTTTGCTTTTATTTTTGTAATCAAGTGCTGAAAATTGTGAATAAAGTTGGACGGATGTCAAGAAGCATTTCAAGAACATGATTTGACAGGAAAATTTGGTTATCATATTTCTTCTCCTCGTTTTATTTTATATTATTCTTGACGTGTATTTAATTGTTGTGTTATGTTCTAACATGAGATTGTTTGGGTAATCACCCTGTTCAAGGGGTGGGACGAAACTGCATAGGATGTTAGTTTAATTGAGTAATTTTGTTGATTGTTATATTTATAGGAAAATTTATTTTTAACTGTCACACATTAATTTACATATCGAGAGATAGTGAATTAATTTTGTTTTAATATTTAAGTTTGGAATCGAACTACAGATAGGTTTTTCCTAAAATTGAATATTAACTCAGATTTGTGATTATCGGATTCATATTTTTTTTTATAAATCGATCTTAGCGGGTGAATTCTTTAAAGGGAGCATAAATCCAGCTTGGTGAGTTGTGTTAATTTTAATTTAATTTTCTGAAAAATATACTATTAATTTTATAATTGTAACGAGAGTTAAATTATCAATTTAATATTATCTCAAAATATTTCAATTCGATAAATTATGAAATTAAAATAATTGAACACGCAGTGAAATTTCATCTCTTAACCTTCTCACATTTATCACACTCGGTTACATATTATTTTTAGTTATTTAGTTATTTCTTATTTTTAGCATTTTTTTGTTAATTCTCCCTCGAAATTATTTTAAAAAAAATAAAATAAAAAAATATTTGAATAAAAAAATTAAAATTTCAAGTGTTCACGTTAATTGTTTCACCTTTAAAGTTGGATTGATACCTGTACTTACCACAATACGTGTTGGTTATCAAGCTTTGTAGGTAATTCAAGGGATTTTGAGACTCGGCTTTTGAAGACAACGACCATACACAAAAAACCTTTTATCAAATGACGTTGTTGCCGCTTTCTTGACGTGGAGACAAAGTTGAACACTTGTATTTCTATTGTAGTTGTATTTCTTATTTTTTTAATTTACTCTCCCTCCTCCTTAGACTAGTTTTATAGGATTTTTGAAGCTTTTTATTTATTTGGGTGCATTTTGACACCGATTTATTCGTAATAATTATTCATAAAACTCAAAAAGCGAAAAGGGAAACCGGACAAGGTAGAGAGACGGCATCCAAAGGCGAGAATTTAGAAGCCTCTCTACTTTGGGTCGGTAGGACTCTCGAGGACGACTGAAGTTAGGCGAGCTTCTCCCCGGTCGGCTCAACTCGATCTTCACCCCACGTGTGTAAAAATCGTAGGAGGTAAATTTCTTTATCACTCACGAGTCTCCTGCAAGCGAGTTTATTTTTTGTGCGCTTAATTTCTCCTGTGTGCTTTTAATTTTCGCGTTACACTTACATTAAATGGTTTGATGAATTAATTTACCTAAGACCTGGACCTGCTCATTAAAATGAGAAGGGATTTCATCACCCAACTCACTCGCTTATCCATTGTTTGCTACCCTAGCTATCATTAAATTTAAAATCAATCAACTAGCTAGCCTAGTAGGACCACATTTTTGCGACAGGCGATCACAAAGATAAATTTCATGATTTTTATCGCCCGCGGACTTAATTAAAATTTGACTACCCCTTTCACTATTTTGAAGATAATAATTGGCTACATGCTCGTTAGGATTTGTCCTTGACTCGTGAGTGTCGACTTCACCACCACCACCACTACCATGGCCATCCGCTCTCAAGAGTTTCTTACACAAGTTCTTCCTAGAACACGATCACACTCTTAAATCTCAAAATGAAGCCCTATAACGGCTTGAACAAAGGTTAAACGATTTTGAGTGTGTGAAGGAGTCGGATTTCACCCCAAGTCAGTCCATTGTTGCACCCATGTAGGAAGATGATGTGTCGTATTGTGCCTTTGATTTTAAGTGTGACCAACCCTATCATCCTGAGAATCTTAAAGTTGAGACCATCCCGTGGTCTGGGCCTCAAGTTGACAATTGTGTTGACTTCCCCACTGACTGTGAGACTGATCCCACACCGCCATATCCTCTCGAACCCACCATTGAGGTTCGCATTTCCCCTTCCACATAATCCTTCATTATGCATGAGTTTACACCTATCGAGGCAACCCTGTGTGTTCCCGATGCGCAAATTCATTACAGGTTAGCTCTGGCTGCGAGTGCTTACTATTGTCCTAAGATTGCATCTGATCTGATTTCTACCTCGTCGAATATGGATCCTGTCCCACTATATTTGGCTCCCTTTGAGTCATATATTCATGTTGATTCTTCTATCTCGGCTTTGGATACCTCATTTGATTTTCCTACTAAAGAGTTGCGCGTCATTCAAATTAAGAAATTATATAATTAAACTCAGTTTTACCCAATTAAACCCTAAACATGCATCTAGGTGTGATTGGAGAATATGTAAAATATGCAAGAACATTCAAACACACATATGAGAAAAATTCCCCAATGGGGAAAAACCTTTTATTTTTTACTATAATTTGTAATATAAAATTACATGGATTACAATGAAAAACACGAGTGACATAGAAATACCCGCGGGTGTCAGTTCTATAGTCGATGGCTGGAACTTTCCCTTTCCAGGAGGGCAGCAATGAAGAAGAAGGACAGTCTTCTCCACAAGGGTTAAACAAACACAAGGTTGTGTTCTTGGGTTACAAAGTGGATTCACAAAGGTATGAGAAGTTGTATGAATCAAAACATGAGTCTTGGGACTCAAAAAAGGTGAAGACTTAGATTATTTAGGACTCTTAAAATTGTCTCAAAAAGTCTTGCAAAACAAATCCCCGAAGTTGGTTTAAATAAGAAAACCTGGGCCAAAAAAATCTCAGCACGATCTGTTTGATTTTATCTCAGGCGGATCGGTCCGCTTCTGATGCTGGACCGGTCCGATAGCGGATCGGTTCGTTTTTGAACAGGGCCTTTTCGGTTTGCATTCGATCCGGGGTTCACTGGTTTAGAGCATAGCAGATCGGTCCAGAGGCGGATCGGTTCTTTTTCTAAAATGGGCAGATCGGTCCGGGGCGGATCGGTTCATTTTAAACAGGGCAGGACTGGTCCGGTATATGCAGAAAACTGATTCCATGTTCATGAAGCTTTGATATTCGGATCCGTCGATGTAGATGCGATCTTGAATTTCTTCAACGGTGTAACGACGTATGACATACAAATAGGTAATGGTAAAATGTCCTTATAAATCTCCCCCTATGTCTATGCCGGTACAAACATAAAGAATATACGAATTATCAAATATCAAATTGCCTATACAAATCTACCCTTCCATGAACCCAAAACTGGAAAGATACAAATGAATAAGACTTCATCGTTTGTTCTTCAACTCTTTAGGAATCTCAATGCTTTTCTCATCAGGGTGTGCAATTTAGAGATCATCAAAGTAGTACCTACACACATGAGACAAAGCAAATACCAAGTGATGCTTCGAGTTTGAAATGAGATAAACATAGATACCAATTTTTGATGAAAGCATACTTTATCAAATATCAAAAACTCAAAGCTCCCCCATAATATGATAATTTTTTCTCCCCCTTTTTATGATGTTCCCAAATAGACAGATACGAGAAGCATAAATAGAGGCAAAATCGAGGTGTCACGAGGAAATAAACTTCTATTTTTGAATTTTTCAAAAATTTTCACACGAAATATAAGAAGTCACACCATGAATGAACACAAAACAACCAAGTCGATGATAGGGTAAATGAAGGGGTGTGATCAAATTCGATAGGAAAATTAATGCATACAAACATGATATATGTGCACGATGAATATCGAATACTCCTAACGAATGAACTCAAAATCTTCCTGTGGTGTAAAAAGGTGGTAATATGAGACATTGACTCAATCAAATCAACAAATCAAAGCTCAAAGTGATTTCCACACCAATAACGTCCAAACCTTATTTCATACTTTTTCAGGACTTTCAAGGAAGTGCAAACCCGTTTATATTCTCCAACCAAACTCCCTTAGATTTATATTTTGTATAGAGGCGATCTAAATTCTCAAACTTTGGAGAATTGATGGTGAAATCTAATGGCCCATATTTGGCATATATTGCTTTTTATTGCCTATAATTTTTTTCTGGCTCTTTTAACCTCTTTGGACCTCGGATAATAAAATACCTCAATTTTTTAGGTCATTTTTAACGGTGGCTTAGAAATCGTAAAGGCTAAATGAACCTTTCGCAACCCTTCCCCGTATTCAAATAAACACACAGTCTCACCAAAATGATTTTTACATGCATTCCATTCTTGTCAAGTTTTATCGCATATGTTTAGTTGTATAGACAAAATTGAGATGGAAACACTCAAGCCAATATGTGATAGACAAGTACAATAATCAAATAAAGCCGTGCATGCGTGCAATAAAGGAGATAGGAGTCAAACATGTAGAAAGATATCACTAATCACATCTCAAAGGCTCCAAACAATGTAAAGCACATGGATGAAATGATGTAGCGTCTCAAATCTCTATCAAACTGTCACATGGATAAATGGAATGAAATAATGACTCGGCTATCTTAAATGTTCATCCATAAAAGGTGCAAGAAAAATACAAAAATCTTTTTGGGCTTTTCTAAAATTTTTATAAAAGAAAATCTTTTTGGATTTAAAAAAAAAAAAAATCTGTACAAAAAATAAATAATACATATAAAACAAACTAGCAATAGGAAGCATATGATATGAACATGAAAAATCATCCTATCCTAGACACAGACCAACCCCCCAGTCAACTGTGCAAATCCCCAAAGACTTCCTAAGACTCTCAAATCTAAGGGCATCTAAAGGTTTCGTGAAAATATCGGCTAACTGACGATCGGTGGGTACGAAACTCAAGGATACGACTTTCTCCTCAACTAACTGACGTATAAAGTGTTCGCATATCCTGATGTGCTTTATGCGCGAATGTTGGACTGGATTGCGGGATATGTGTATAGCACGCGTGTTATCATAGGAAATAGTCATGGTGTCCTGTGAAATCCCATAATCCTCCAACATTTGCTTCATCCACAAGAGTTGCGTGCAACAACTCCCGACGACGATGTACTCAGCCTCCGCAGTGGACAAAGAGATGGAATTTTGCTTCTTGCTCAGCCTAGAGACAAGAGCAGAACCAAAATAGAAACACCCACCAGAAGTGCTCCTACAACCATATACATCCCCGGCCCAATCGGCATCCGAATAGGCGGACAAACGGTCATCAGTATCAAAAGAATACCAAATATCGTATGAGAGAGTCCCATTCAAATATTTAATAATACATTTTAGAGCAAGTAAATGTGACTCTTTTGAGGATGCTTGATATCGCGCACAGACTCCAACACTAAAGGCTATGTCAGGACGACTGGCAGTCAAGTAGAGAAGACTACCTATCATACTTCGATACAAGATTTGCTCTACGTCCTTGCCTGAAGTGTCCTTACTAAGCTTGGTAGAGGTACTCATAGGTGTACGTGCATGCTTAGCGGAGTCTAAACCAAATTTCTTCACTAGGTCTCTAGCGTACTTGGATTGAGAGATAAACATCCCATCCTCTAGCTGATGAACCTGGAGACCAAGGAATAAAGTAATCTCACCAACCATGGTCATCTCAAACTCACTTTTCATCTCCTCCTCAAAGTGGTGAGCATGCTGGGAGCATGTGGATCCAAAGACTATGTCATCCACACGACCTGGGAAACCAAAATAGCACCGTCATCTCTTCTGACGAACAACGCGATATCAACTCCCCCTCTCTTAAAGCCTCGGGTTAAGAGATAGGAAGTAAGCCTCTCGTACCAAGCACGGGGTCTTGCTTCAAACCATACAAGGCTTTTCTCAGATAGTAAATGTGCTCCAGGTGCTTAGGGTATTCAAACCCTTTTGGTTATTCCACATAAACCTCCTTCTGTAGAATGCCATTTAAAAAGGCACTCTTGACATCCATCTGATATAGCTTAAAGAGCAGATGGCATGCGATGGCGAGTAGTAAGCGAACGGACTCAAGCCTCGAAATAGGAGCAAATGTCTCCCCAAAGTCTACACTCTCTATCTGTGTGTAGCCTTGAGCGACCAACCTAGCCTTGTTTCTGATTATGGTACCATTTTCATCCATTTTATTCTTAAAAATCCACCTAGTACCTATAACATTAGTCTCACTAGGTTGGGGGACAAGTTCCCAGACATTGTTCTTTTTAAACTGAAGCAACTCATCTTGCATAGCAGATATCCAGTGTTCATCCTTCAGTGCTTCTTTGTGATTCTTGGGCTTGACTTTGGACGTGTAGCAAAAGTGGAACAACGTTCTCGAGATGAGCACGAGTCTTGACCCCTAGAGTGGGATCACCAATAATGGCAGAAGGGTCATGACACTTGCAAACCCAAGCAGGCGTGTCCCCTAGCACAGGAGTAGGGTCCACAGAGTGTGGGTGAGGTACAAGTAAATTACTGCCAGAAACATCCTCATCCTCACACTGAAGGCTAAAATCAATAAATGCCGAAGGTTCATCATCTTGCACGGTGACGTTTATTGACTCCATAACCTTGGAGCTCTTCAGATTAAAAACCCGGTACACTCTACTATTCAATGAATAGCCTAGCAGTATTCCCTCGTCGCTTTGGGAGTCAAACTTTCCTAATTTCTCTATATCCCGTAGGATGTAGCATTTACTACCCAAAATACAAAAATATGCAAGGTTGGATTTCTTGCCAGCCCACAATTCATAAGGCATCTTAATTGTGAGTGGATGCAGGTAAACCTTATTCATCGTGTGGCATGCAGTAGACACTGCCTCTGCCCAAAATCTCTTAAAAACCTTATGACCTAGAAGCATAGATTTAGCCATTTCTTGGATTGTCCTATTCTTTCTCTCAACAATTCCATTTAATTGAGGATTCTTCACAACAGAAAACTCATGTTTGATCCCAATGCTATCACAGTAAAGATCTACCTTTGCTTCCTTAAATTCAATGCCGTTGTCACTACGTATCATGTTAATAGTGACTTTGTGTTGATTTTGCAAGACACGACACTTAGTCGTTAAGAACTCCACATCATTTGATTTCTCCCTCAGAAAACCTACAATCGAGTATCTGGAGAAATCATCCACCATCACGAGGATATACCTCTTACCACCCAGACTCTCAGTACGAGTAGGACCCATAAGATCCACGTGAATAAGCTCAAGTACACGAGAGGTGGTAATGGAATGTAACTTTCTATGAGGGATACGAATTTATTTTCCCAACTAAAAGGGTCCACAAACCGTCGAAGTTGTCTTTCCAAGTGATGGTAAGCCACGTACTAGGTCCTTTTTAGCTAAATGAGTTAGATCTCTAACGTTTATGTGACCTAGACGTTGGTGCCACAGATCCATAGGAGTGATTGTGGAGCTGTTGCAGATAAGTGAGGATGTGGGATCAGTCCCATAGAAATATCCTTTATCCTCGCCCCTCTCACTAAAAGTTTATCGGCTTGATTATAGACCTTACATGCGTCCCGGTCAAACTTTATGACAAAGTCAGCGTCGCACAGCTGGCTAATGCTGAGAAGGTTTGCTTTCAAACCTTTGATGTACAAAACATTCTCTAGCTTAGGAAATCTTGGTAACTCTACAGTACCACGTGTTATAATGCTAGACTTGCTCCCATCTCCAAAGGTGACTCTACCATCCTGATAATCTTCAAGAGAAGTAAAAATTGAGGCATCACCTGTCATATGTCTGGAGCACCCACTAACAAAATACCACTGTGAGGTATTATGTGTTTTGAGAGCGACATGAACAACAAAGTCCTTTTTATCTTTCTTAGGTACCCAAGAAGTGGTGACTTTTTGTTTACCTTTATTGTTGTTGGTTTTAGCCGAAATGTGAGAAGCATTCACTGACGGTAAAGACATCCATCGGAATTCCTCCATCAAAATCTATGATGTGGCAGCTAAAAACTCAACTCGATCTCTCAGACTGGTAAAATCATCAGTATGCTATGGTGGAGCAGTAGTACGTCGTGTCCGACCCATACTATAGCAAAACTCTCTGAGGTGGCCTTTTCTTTTGTAATATGTACAAAAGAACATAGTCAAAGGCGGACCTTGGTTTGCTTTTCTTGGTCGAACTCTCCTTCGAGGTTTTTGACGATGGCCAAAAGGAGTCGTAGTAAACTCAGGAACTGGTCCAGGTGTAATTTGGGATGTGGAGGCACCATCATAACCTATTCCATACCTATCACCAAAATCTAAAGCGGGGCCGAGGAGCATCTTTTCCATCTTCCCAGATCTGTCCTCGATTTGTACCTTGACTTCCCGTGCTCTCTTCAGATCATGAGTAAGCTGGGCTACAAGGCCTTTAAGTTTCTTCCGAGTCTCCATGGAGGAATGGAGCTCACTTGTAAGACTAGCCACTTGTTTAGTCAAGTCCCCTCTCTTTTTATCAAAACAACTTTCTCTCTCTCTAAACAAACTCTCTTTCTCAACACTGGCAGATACTCTCTCTATTAAGGTAGTGCAGGTGGAGGACTTTCTCTCTCGCTTTTCTTAAATCTTCCTCTAAAGCGGTGATCCTAAGAACTAACACTTTGTTACACTTTTTAGTTTTAAATGACTCAGAATAAAGCTCAGCGTAGGCGCATTGAAGATCACTCTCGCTCTCACTTGTGTCATCCTCCCCCTCACTCACATCAATCTCACTGTCGAGGTGTCCCTGTGAAACAGCATCCTCATCTTCGTGAGGAGCACTAGAAGTACTCACATGACTAGCCATAAATGCGGTGAAGTTACACTCATGCGGTGACTCATCTCCCGAGTCCACCGACTCGATCTCACTTTCATCACTAAGGGTAGCATTAAGGACAACTTTGCCCTTTTCTCTGTTCAGACGCGTGGCACACTCAAAGGCTCTATAACCCCCACCTTCGCACTCAAAGCATCTCTCACTTTCTTTCTTAGGAGGATCTTTTAAAACTTTATCATTTTTCTTTTCAGCCTTATTTTACTCAAACTTCTTTTTATCTTTAAAATTACTATTTTTCTTGAATTTGAGAATTCTCTTGAAATTTTTAGCAAAAAGGGCCAAATCATCTAAGTCAAAATCACACGCAGAATCTGACGTTTCAATATCTCTCTTTCTAGATGACTCAACTCTCTTTCTTGCCGAACCCTCACTTTTTTTCTCTTGGGCATTAAGTGCAATCCCCTTATCTTTAGACTTGACAGATTTAGGAAACATATCAATTTCATACGTTTTCAAGTGTCCTACAAGTTCCTCTAATTTAAGCGTATTTAAATTACCCATAGAGTTTAACACAGTGACTTTAGGGATAAAACACTTAGTCAGTGATCTAAGAATCTTTTTAACAACTCTAGCATTAGGAATGTGTTCACCAAGAATAAAGCTAGTGTTAACAATATCAGATAATCTAGCATAAAATTCATCAAAACATTCAGATTCAAGCATGGTGATTGTTTCAAATTGAGTTGTTAAATTTTGCAGTTTAGACTCTTTCACAACATTAGTACATTCATGGGTAAGTTGCAAAACATCCCATGCCTCTTTTGACGTGGTGTACGTCATTATGCGTTTGAACTCATCAGGAGTGACAGACCCAGAAATAGCACTTAAATCCTTAGAATTAAAAGATGACTATTTAAATTCTTCTTCAGTCCATGTAGAATCAGGTTTTAAATTGGTCACATTTTCAAGAGTGACGGAGGGAGGTGTCCACCCTCTTTCAACCAAAATCCAGACACGTTCATCAATGGCTTTTAATGCAGATCTCATGCGGGCTTTCCAGTATGCATAGTTTGTCCCGTCAAAAACTGACATTTTATTATATAACTTCTCCATTATGAACACACTCGTTTTCAAAATCAATTTTTCAGAAAATTGATATTTTAGAAAAATTTTGCGGAAAATTAGGAATACGCGATAGATTAGTGTAACCTTCTCTGATACCAATTTGAAGAGTTGCGCATCGTTCAAATTAAGAAATTATATAATTAAACTCAGTTTTACCCAATTAAACCCTAAGCATGCATCTAGGTGTGATTGAAGAATATGTAAAACATGCAAGAAAATTCAAACACACATATGAGAAAAAATCCCCCAAAGGGGCAAAACCTTTTATTTTTCACTATAATTTGTAAAATACAATTACACGGATTACAATGAAAAACACGAGTGACACAGAAATACCCGCAGGTATCGGTTCTATAGTCGATGGATGGAACTTTCCCTTTCCAGGAGGGCAATAATGAAGAAGAAGGTCGGTCTTCTCCACAAGGGTTGAACAAACACAAGGTTGTGTTCTTGGGTTACAAAGTGGATTCACAAAGGTATGAGAAGTTGTGTGAATCAAAACATGAGTCTTGGGACTCAAAAAAGGTGAAGACTTAGAGTATTTAGGACTCTTAAAATTGTCTCAAAAATTCTTGCAAAACAAATCCCCGAAGTAGGTTTAAATAAGAAAACCAAAAAGTCTTGCAAAACAAATCCCCGAAAAAATCTCAGCACGATCTGTTTGATTTTATCTCAGGCGGATCGGTCCGCTTCTGATGCCGGACCGGTCCGATAGTGGATCGGTTCATTTTTGAACAGAGCCTCTTCGGTTTGCATTTGATCCGGGGTTCACTGGTTTGGAGCATAGAGGATCGGTCTGACTTGAGGCGGATCGGTCCGAAGGCGGATTGGTTCTTTTTCCAAAATGGGCGGACCGGTCCGGGGCGGATCGATTGGTTTTAAACAGGGCCGGACCGGTCTGGTATATGCAGAAAACTGATTCCATGTTCATGAAGCTTTGATATTTGGATCCGTCGATGTAGATGAGACCTTGAATTTCTTCAATGGTGTAATAACTTATGACATACAAATAGATAATGGACAAAATGTCCTTACACCTACCACCATGGATGGTGACACGTCGGTGAAGAAGTTGGCAACTCCATCTATTGATACCACACTCCTTTATGAGTATTCCTTTCCTCTTTCCAACGAGTGTGTGTCCCATAAACTTGAGTTGGATAATCTTCCTACACCATTTGTCCCACCTGACCCACCAATTGTCATCCCTCACCCACTATTTGATTTGAACCTTGCTATTCTACCTTCCCTGTTCACATCTAAGCGTTTAGGTCCTCACCTACACCCACCCTCCACCCTAGTGCCCCACGATCCCACTCCTGCATTTTGTTTCCACCCAGATATGTATAAGAGTATTTGTGGTACTCTAATCT